>CM063515.1:23021871-23675915 GCA_032199755.1 Ambrosia artemisiifolia | reverse complement strand
TCTCTCTCTCTCTGTTTATATATATATATATATATATATATATATATAAGTTATTAAAAGATTTTTTAAATATTAAAGGATTTTTTTAATTGAAAAAAACAAGTGTCATAGGGGGCCCACGTTTTTTTTTTTGCCAAGTGGGACTGATTTGGCCACGTCAGACGCCACGTGGCAGTCCACGTCATCACTTAACAGAAAAACTTAACCCCAGTTAGTCTGGGACCATTAGAATAAAAATGTTGACAAGTTGGGACTGCTGTGTTACAATTTTCAAGTTGAGACTGTTGCCTTCCAACCCCCTAAAGTTGGGATTATTAAATTCCATTTCCCAAAAAATAAAACCTTCATTTTCAAACCCTATATAAAAATGCTAGATCTCCCAAACTCCCACTTTCTAAAACATGGAAAGGTATATGACGTTTAAAAACTTTTACTACCATCATAAATCATTAAATATTAAATCAAAAACAAAATTATAAATATAATGTCAAAAAATACATGTAGCTGAACATGGCCACATTTTCGTAGGTCCAGAATTGACCGTACAACACTTTGATAGACATGAACCACGAATGGTAGGGGTCGCTACATCTTCCCACGTGCAAATTCTATCACATGTGAAGAAATATATACACTACAAGTATGACACTTGTATTCTTAAGAAATACCTAAAAAAAATCACATGTAACGAACTTTTTTTTATGTACGTTTTTAAGCATATAAGATACATGTTTTCAAGTGTTTTAAAAAATATAAACAAGTGCCAAACGTTTTTTATAAATAAATAATTATCCTGTGTAACAAATGTGTATATATCAAAGTATTATTTCGTATCCGAAAGTCAGTAGAATATTTCGAGAAACCTACAAGATAAGAAATGGTTATGTGTCTTGCGGTACTTTTAATTATTTTTGTCAAGAGTGTAGAAATACAAATGTTCCTAGTGTATGAATGATGTGGGACCATTAATCATAATTTTTAACGTTAACGTTAAGATCGTAACAGTTGTCTTAACATTGAAGCGATAACGAGCTTAAACGAGCTTGAGCACAAGCCTTTTATGAGGCTAATTTAATAATCGAGCTCGAGCTTAAACTTCACATATCAAGGTTGAACCGGCTCACAAAACTTAAATGAACTTTTATTTATAAAGTTTTATTTAAAATATTTATATTATTTACAAATTATAATAAAAAGAGTATATTATACTATATATAAAAATTTCTATTATTCACACGTGTGTATGTGTGCGTAAAAAATTATAAAAATATATAAATAAAGTAAATTAATATAGTAAAACCTCTGTAAATTAATACTCGATAAATTAATAACCTTGATAAAATGAATAATTTGTCTAGTCCTAACTTGAGGACCAGTACAAAATTGAACCCCAATCAATATCAATAGAATAGTAAGATAATAACTTTTTTGAAATCCTAGTGTATATATATTGGTCCCAACTAACTATAAATTAATAATTACTAAAAGAATCCAAATTCTAATATTGTCTAGTAAAAAGGTGAATCTGTAGTCATTCGTTTTTTTGTTGAACTTCAAATCTATATTGAATTCATCTTTAAATCTCTTCATTGCAATTAAGAGTTAAGACATTGTCTTCTCGTATTGCAACAAAAAGTTGTGAAGAGTTGTTGTCGCTTGCAATGCTTCTTTCCATGTGACCAGTTTCAAAGCTAGTGAATCATCCTCAACTTCTTCATTGACCGGATTTTAAATGGTATTCGCCACAATTTTAAATTGAAATTTTTTAAAACCTCTTCATGTTAATAAATTATTAATTTTTCGATATAAGAATATCTCACTAAATTAATAAAATATCTCGATCCCAAGATTATTAATTTGTAGAGGTTTTACCGTAGTAAATAAAAACTAAATGAGTTAAGCCTAAGCCGAGCTCAAGCATAAAAAGTTGCTAACGAACTAAACTCAAGCTTTATAAATAGAGCCTGAAACTAAATGAGAACAAGCTCGAGCAATCTTAAACTAATAAGCCAAGCTCGAGCATAAACTAGCTCGGATCGTTTACACCCCCATCATCATCACCACCACCACAATAATCATCATCATCAAAGCTAAGGTTGAGTATGAGGAGGGTAAGTTTATATAACTTTACCTCTACCGCGTAGAAATAGAGATGCTGCTTCTAGTGAGACCCTCGACTCGAAACTAGTTTTGCATCAAGATTTGAACATAAGGCACATAACGCTCAACACTCGTGGTAGAGGTCAATTGGTGAACGTACCCATTGTCTTGCGGCGTCAGTACCACTACATGATGCATGATTAACTGTCTGTTGTTTTTAACATCATTTTACACAACTAATACAACAACGTTAAAATTAGTATATTTTCACTGTTGGCCCCGAGGAACTATTCCCTCTACGCACACTAAGTAATGTTATTGAATTTGAATGTAATCATTTTAAGACTATGTGTAATGGGCATTATGTGGGTATAAATGAGTTTGATAACGTCTTTAACCGTCCCCCTAGGCATTATAGGGGCATGAAGAATAGGGGCATTTCAAGTATAATGCCCAAAGAGGAGAAATATAAGGAAAGTAATTATTGAAAGTGCATTAAAAAATAGGTTAACCATTACACATTCTTTGAAAGGGCATTATGATGATGATGTGACGAAAATACCCCTTAAAAGACATTAACCATTACCCATGGTCTATATTGATAACGACGAACACCAATTATTTCCTGATATATAAAAGGTATTTCAAACCATGTTTTATTTTTCTCTTACATTTAATTTGATTATCTTACAATTGCTATGTACAATTATTTATATAGTTGTCATAATTCTTAGTTTAATAATATATGTAATTTTTTTTTACGACAGGGCCACATATATATTCTCAATTTGTCACATTTGTGTGATTATTTATTATGTAAATTTATATAAATATAATCAGACAAGTTTGAAAAAAACAAATCACTTTTAACTAATAAGATTTACTTTCTAGCTTTTAGATCTGGGATATAAAACAAAAGCAATCAGCTTTCAATGGTAAAGTTTTTTTTGATCGGCTAGCGCGTCTTTTTTTTTTTTGTTTTTGAGGAGCCACTGACAACTGACGCGGACCCGGTTCGAAGCGGCGCCATGGCGTCAAACTGGTTTGTTACCCCGAAAGATAACCTAACAACCCAGGCCGGCCAAGGTTGCTGGGGGCTGCCAGAAGTCGAACCGGTGACCTCAAACGAGCGGGAACTCACCTAAGGTGATAAAACCCTCTCACCTTACATTTACATTCAATGGGGATCGAATCTTAGTCCCTATGGAAACTATAAGTTGTTTCCACCACTGATCCAAATGATCATTGGCTTTCAATGGTAAAGTTATTTGAGGTAAAACAATAACGTAACCTTTAGTTTTGATCACTTTGCAATTGCATATATTTAAAAGTCAAGTGTAGATGTTTACCTTTTCTTTTTTTTTTTTCTTTCTGAATGTATTTTATTTTTTTTTATTTTTTTTTACGTTATCATGCCAATGATCTCCAGCCTAGCTGGTTTGAGGTGGGAAGGTTTACCTTTTGGAGGGTTCCTGCTTGGGTTTGATCTCAGGTTCGATTCCCATGTTACACCGAAAAAATAACCATTGGGTTTGAAAGGAGAAACCCGTGTGATTCTTATGGGATTCGATCCTGGACAGTGGACAGTGGTCGCTTTGCAACACGAGATTTACCGCTGAAACACTACTCTCCAAAGAAACACTTCTACAATCAAATCAATATTAATCATTAAGTTGATGTGCATTAATAATTAAAAACTGGTTACACAATTTAAAAAAAAAACGTCTTCGTAGTGATATCCAATTATCTATATTTATTTATTATTGTAGACCACGATGCATGTGCATCCAATAATTGAAGCCCTACAAGATGTTACTTAGTTATCTACAAGGGAACAAACCACAATGGGGTTATAATATCGGAGGGGGAGCGAATATTATTAGTTATATCGTTCCTAAGACTAGAGGGTATGGGGGCGGCATAGGGGAGGCATTGATTTGCCGGGCCTAGCTACATCCCCAGGGGCGGCATAGGTGGAGGGGCGGCAAGAGTGGCATTTCGTTGTCGTTAGTGCCGGGGCTCTTTTTTGAGAGGGAATAGATTTAATTGTTTTTTAATAAATTTTTTTTTATTTTTAATAATTTTGACCAATGAGGAGGCCCGTCATCATGGTGCACACCACCCCCTTAGAGGCCCATCATCAAGTTGCCTCTCCTACCACTCCTACGTGGCGCCTACGTGGCGGCCCATCATGAAAATGCCACCCCTCTCCATACCGAGTAGTCTAATGGATTTAAATATATAAGATACTAGATTATACCCCGGAAACGTCTCAGGATTAAAAATCTAATATGACATATCAATTTTACATATGAAATAGAATGATGCGTTTTACAGTTACATGCAGGAAAGCTTCGCGTAACACCTAACCTAAAACAATTATGGCATAATATATGTATGTATGTGTGTAAGGATAAAATGGAAACCTAAAAAATTTAAGAAAACCCAACTTCCCAAGCTTTTTAGGGCCTGGAAATTTTAGGGCGAGTTTTGAGCAAAAAAAAAATCAAAAAAGCGCCGGACGTTTTTTTTTAAATAAATAAGTTATGCAATGTTACATATGTTAAAGGTGTAGCATATGTAACATTGCATAACTTATTTATTTATTTTTTTTAAAAACCGCTCGGTGCTTTTTTGATATTTTTGCTCAAAACTCTTAAAAACTTGTATATTACATGAACTAAAATTTTCAGGCCCTAAAAAGCTTTGCAAGTAGTTTTTTGGGTTTTTTTCAAAGAAAGTGTGTTTTCTCCCTATACTTAGCTTATATATATATAGGGGATGGATTAAGGGGAAACCCCATCTTCATGAAAAACTCCTTAAACCCTATGGTGACCATTGATCAAGTTTGATCAATGGTCCATGATTAATTTCAATTTAATAATGAAAAGCAAGTGGGCCACTATAATATAAAAATAGAATTAAGGGCAATATGGTAATCTTACTAAAGCAAGTGGGCCACTTACATTTTCTGAATCCTAGGTTTAAAAAGCTTGATTTGACCCTTGTCAAGTCACCTCTCTCCTACTTTCCAGCACCAATATTAACGTACGTTAGTGTTGTGATAAAAAATTCTGACCTCATGTGAGACATTGCTAACATGTGTTAACAGGCATATACTAAAAAGTACAAAAATAAAAGAACGCATAAATTGTATATTTATTTAATAAATGGTAAAAACGATCATTACAATCAATACTAAAAATGTATCAAAAAAGTTTTCATACATACATAATTATTTGTGAAATGATAAAAAACTATCAAAAAATAAAAAAGATCTAGCTATGCTTCATTCGTGACACCCATCTTCATCTTTAACACGAAACATCTCTTCACCTACAAAAAAAGATAACACGTGTTAGTTGGACTTTCCGAAACATATAACGAGACCTCACTAACATGTGTAGTGTAATTCTAAAACATATGTTTTACTGAATTAACTCATATGAACCCTAACACACGTTAGTTGGGCATATACTACGTATTTCATATGAACCCTAACATCTGTTAGTTAGGTATGTACTAGCATGTGTTAGCATCACTAACATGTGTATAAGCAACACTATATATGCAGTGCCAAGTATACCATACCAATTTTACAACTATGTTAATACAACTACTCAAATACGATTAATAGGGTTTGAAATCCAACAATAATAAATTTAAAAAATCAAATCAGAACCCTAGCACCTGTTAGTTGGGCATATACTAGCATGTGTTAGCATATTCTAAAATCAAAACACTAGCACACGAAATATATAATATAATAAAAGACATCAGTAGCATGTGTTAGCATATTCTAAAAATACATGTGTTACTAAAAATAACGTATGTCATATGGGTCCTAGCACCTGTTAGTTGGGCATATACTAGCATGTGTTAGCATCACTAACGTGTGTGAGCATACAAGACTCGGACCGCAAAAAATAGACATGTACCCTATACGAGTTCATAACAATTTCACTTGCCAAAAATTTATTAAACATAATACAAAAATTATTTAAACACCCTATTCATAACAAAAAAAAAATATTAAGTACAATCAAAACACTAGCACACGAAATATATAATATAATAAAAGACATCAGTAGCATGTGTTAGCATATTCTAAAATACATGTGTTACTAAAAATTACGTATGTCGTATGGGTCCAAGCACCTGTTAGTTGGGCATATACTAGCATGTGTTAGCATCACTAACGTGTGTGAGCATGTGTTAGCATCACTAACGTGTGTAAGCATCACTAACTGTTAGTTGGATATATACTAGCATGTGTTAGTTGGGTATATACTAGCATGTGAAAACCAACACTATAACAGATACATAAGTTAATGGGCATGACTAATATGTGTTAGCATATGGTAACATAAAAAGATTACACATTTATTCATCAATTACATCACTTACCACAGCCACATCACCAACGCCGCCTTGTTCAAAAATAGCCTACTCGTGAAAACCGACACTGGAACAGATAACATGTGTTAGCATATACTAACATAAAAAAAACTACAAAATTATTCATCAATCACATGTGATCTGTCAACCTCATGTCCTCAATCTAATAAAAATCTAACATAAACAAAATAATAATAATAAAAAAAAAGAAAAACGTTAACATAAGTTTTTTTTTTCATTCAGGCATTTGATCGAACACTTGGTATGCAACTCATATATAATATAATAAAAGACATCAGTAGCATGTGTTAGCATATTCTAAAATACACGTGTTACTAAAAATAACGAATTATATCCAACAGCAATTCAGGAGGCAGATTTGCCCACCGACCTTGACTTATCAGCTCTAACGGAGCTACATCCGGCGCAATATGAGATCTAGTTCGACTTCTCCAATGCCTCCCTTCCATCCCTCTCCTTGACATACTAACGGAGCTACATACTCCTTGATTTATCATGCCAATCTATACACCTTCCCTAAAATCATTCAATCAAGTTCCTTTAGCCTTTTTCTTACTATCATTATTATTATATCATTTGTATAAATATATAGATCTGACCACATGACTTCAGTTACAAAAAGTCTACTCCAGAATATTAAAACTTTAGGGTGTGAACTCAAAATCTGACTAAAAGTCTATAACTTTAACCAGATTTAAGACATATTCTTAGAAAATCTACAAAAAAATAAATAATAATAATAATAATAATAAATTAATAATAAAATTATGAGGTGTTAAACAAAGTCTGACTAAAAGCCTCTAAGTTTAACAAGATTAATACATATTCTGATTTAAAAAAATATATATTTGTATTTGTGTGAAGTTGGCCAGAAACACTCACCGGCCAGAAACACTCACCGGCGCCGCCACCTCCCTCCTCTCCGGTAACTATAACCCTTCTCCTCAGGTCCGATAATAACCCCGATAACCCCTCATCACCATCGCCGATTGTCTTAATCTCCATCATCGAACCCATCTTTACCTGACCCGATAATAACATCACCATAACCTTTCTTCCTGCTCCTGTTATTCAAGGTCTGGACACACCGGTTATTCAAGGTCTGGACACGGATCTGCTCTGTTTTGATGTAAAAAACAACAAGAACACAACTTGAAGGTTAAAAGATTCAAAGAAAAATAAAACTCACCGATTATTCAAGGTCTGGACACGGATCTGCTCAACACCGTCTGCTCACCGTCTGCTCACCGATTGTTCTATTTTGGACACGGATCTGCTCACCGATTGTTCTATTTTGGATTTGCTCTGTTTTGGATCTGCTCTGTTTTCTTGAACAGGATGGAAGGTGGATCCAGGTCATTGTCTTCGAATGGTTGGAGGAGACGCAGGTGGTGGCCGAGTGTGGTATCAGGTGGTGGTTCTAGAGAGATATAGAGAAGGGGGAGGGTAGAGAGAGAGGGCAGAGAAAGATTTTCAAATTGAATTTGAAAAAAAAATGAAGAGAGAGAGAGGGGGAAAATAGTTTATATAGGGAGAGAGAGAAGGGGGTAGTGTAAATGACTAAATTACCCTCATTAATATAATATTGGCTTGGTTGATGTGGATGAATATGGTCCACTCAATGGGTTTATTAGAGTTTTTCATTTAAAGTGGGTTTCTTACATATACTTCCCCTATATATATATATATATATATATATATATATATATATATATATCACTTTAGCATTTTTTTTAAATTTAGTTATATATTTATTTTTATAATTAACTAGTGGTTTCACCCTGCTTTACAGCGGGGCAAACCATCTTAATCAAACTGAAACAAAAATGTATGTACAATTATTAACGAACCAGGTAGTAGTCGGATTTATCCACTAACGGGAAATAAGAACAAAACAAAAAACCCTGGAAAACACAAAACAAACAAAAATCCTAAGAACTTCAAAATCCTTTGCTTGATGCAACAAGGATTTTGAGCCTGTATATTTTCAAACCTTACTTGTAATCTAAACAATCTAAGCTATATTACTTGGAAACTAAATGCAACCAGAAATTAAACGTAGTACAAATTTAAGTTAATCATATAGCTTCAGACATGACTTTACTATCAACATAGTATAGCGAGTGTTGAAGCACAACTCGCTTAATCTTAAAGAGAACTTTTGGTTTGGAGTGCAACTATGGCCTAAACAGTAAAAAAAACACTGTGTTGGAAGTTTGACAATCACGAGTTAACAAACAAAGTGTGGAATCCTTTGTTGGAAGTTTGACAAGTGTAATATTGAAAACAATAAAAAACAAGCAAAGACGAGTTGTTCGAATATGGTTAAATGATCAAAACATCATTAAAATCAGATCACGAGTGATTACACAATGATTTCTAACCAAATACACCAAGTTTCTCTCAAAATGAACAATTAGGAGGCTAGGGCTACCAACATGTTCATTTTATAGTCTTGGGACCTCTTCGCCTAAGGTCTGGGGGGGGGGGGAAGGGATTGACAGAAAAAGAGCTAGAGCCGAAGGGATTGATTCCTTCGCCTCTACCACCATACGAAGGGATGAGCCCTTCGTGTGTAAAAGATGTCTTCACCTATACAAATTACAAAACTACGCTTACCTATCAAACGAGCTAGAAACAATGTAAATACATACAACGAACACCTATACTATGCTAGGGACATACAATAAACATGTACTGTCACACCCCGCCAAGGCGGAAACACGGGGATGCGACTTCGAAAGGTTTCCAAGCATAAGGTTCAAGCAACACATAAATTTATTTAAATAAGTACCATCAAAGGATGGATATTGTCATAAAATCATTCAAACCATCATAACATTGTTTTGAAAATAGGAAATTGTCTAGGATTCATGAACTTGAAATTAAAACATCATGGGACTGACAAAACCCAATCCAAAGTTATACCACCTAGTGCATGCTCGAACCCCTCTCTCAAACCTCTGCCGCTAGTCATCAATTACCTAAAAAAACGTGCATAAAAGATTTGTCAACAATAATGTTGGTGAGTTCACGGGTTTGAGTGTAACAAGTAAAATGCTCGTGTAATCCGTGTATGACCAATCATAGGCTAGCTAAGCGAATGATTACTGTGCAAACCATGAGTCCCGTAACCAAACCTCTTGACTGTTGTGCCTCGCGCATTGTACACTAAAGACAATGTATGTATAGTAGAATACTAATACTCTTTTGTAAGTAACCGATTAGAGCGACTAACCAAGTGTGGGGGTGTCAACCCAATAGATCTATTAAAGTGTTACATGGCTTTTGATAGTTAATGGTTACAGTGTAATGTATGTAAGTATGAGTACTGTTGAGCTCATGAACCAAATGTCGCAGGTTCCACATGGCAGTCGAGATAGAATGTACACACAAAATGATATTGAACTAGTTGTAGCATGTTTGTCACCTAAAAATGTATAAAATAGTAGAATGAGGTCGTGAAAACTCACCTGATAGTGTCACGTGTGGTTTAGTGAAGCTGAAAATGTGAGATAGCTACCGCCCAGAGAATGGTTGTCCTATGATTATTAAGAGCACGGTAAATTGTACGTTGTTGTCGTTTATCATACAAGTTGTTCACCCGACATTCTTGGACCTTGGTTTTAGTGTATGTGGGCCATGTTTTGTACATGTGAGGTTTATAATTGTTTTATTTGTACGTGTAACGGTTGTGGTTCCGGAAATCCCGGGTATTTGTTGTAAGTGGACACTTGTTGTAACCAAGGTGATGCTCACATGTCGTTTAAAGTTTGTAATTTGACACAACCTTGACATGTGTGGTCGACATTGGGAAAAATATGAAATCTGAACGCAAGTTTATATCCATATGATTGTCAAAATAGTATTAATACATGTTTTGGCCAATTTTAACACATGTTAATATTGCATGGCCGAGAAAAACATACAACACAAGCCTCGGATTAATGGTTTGGTGAACTGAATCCAACCGATCTAGGCTTATCAAGACACCATCGAAGCTCTATCTTGTATTTATAGGGTGTGTTTGATGAAGTTCGAATTGTAAGCACCTCTATATATACCTTAACTTTGAAACATGAATTTATATAAAAACGATTTCCATTTTGATCGACCAAGTCGTTTTGATGTCAAAGCATTGTGAGTGTTTGTGCGTGCATTATCATAGCCGATTGTTAATTCATTATAGTGACAACTTGACATCATGTGACCTTATAGTGTGAACTATGTTTCTAAACCTTGTTTAAAAGTAATCGGCTTTAGGTGACCAAGGGCGTAGGAGGGTCGGGTAAGTGGTCAAGTTGTAAGCGAAACAAAAGCGAATTGGTGATCAATAACGTACATTCAAATGTGGATGCAAGGGTCGGTTGTTTGAGATCTTCGAACACTTGTGCTTCTTGGGTTTCGGCTGAGAGAGGTATTGAGGGAGAAAGAGATGTATTTGAGAAGTGTTGGTGCAAGAAATGAAGGTGGTGGTGAGGCTTCTTATATAGGCCGATGGATGAGGACAAAGGGCACATAAATGGCAAGTGACTCAACCTAGAATGGTGCAATGTTTAGAGGTTTAATCATTCATGTGTGTAAGGTTTGTGTAAGTCATGTACAAACAAAATGTGGCATGCATGCTTCCTTGCATGAGCCGATTTGGGTGATCAAACAATTAAGGGAGGTTGACTTGGCATGGGAGTGAAGTTTATGTTTGGTTTCTTATCCATTTTAGTGAAACCTGACAACCAAATCATTCTATTTCCTCCTCTCCTTGTTCGGCCGATTAGTCATGGATAAATAGACCAATGAGGAAGTTATCAAACATGTCTAGTTGTGAGTGTAGTTGAGCTAGTGTTTAGAGATGATAAAAGGGGTAGATAGTGACTAGACATGGAGCAAAGATTTGTCTAATTATATGTGTGTTTCGGCCGAGATCATTGGAAGGAAAAAGGATGATGGTGACTACACTTTGTACATGAGTTTGTCTTTAGTTCTCACCAATCATAAGCATGCACATAGTTGGAATGATGGTGATGGTTGTGAGGAGGTGCCATGGGCGGATTACAAGAAACTAGCGGAAGATATTGTGGTAAACCGTCCTTTGTAAGAGTCATGATAGAAAGAAATAGGCCCTATCTTGGTGCAAACTTGGTGGCATAGATAGATAGTGATGCTTCATGGAACATAGATCTTCCTTGTCATTTTCTAGTTGCAAATCGTGGGGTGTCAAGGTGAGTATTAAGCCGATTGTCATGTAGTGTTCACAAAGGGTATGGTTGACTCTTGGTAGGATGATTACCTTAGTTTTCTTGGGCTTTTCTAATATAAGAGGATTGTCACATGTTTGAAAATGACATGTGAATGGATGTGTGTGTATATATCGGCCGATTAGAAGACATAGGAAGCAATCTTCCTAGTTGGGTGTATGATCATGCCTTGGAAGTAGTTTGTCATAGGTGTAGCTTCCTTAATGGTTAATGGTTAGTTGTAGATTGTTGTTCCATGCCTTGTCCCTTTCGGCCGACTTTGATGAAAGAAAGGAGAATGTTTGTTTGTTAGTGGCTATCAACAAGGAAGGGTTATTTGTGTGGGAAGTGGTGCCAAGAAGTTGTTCATATACCTATTCTAGTGTAAGTGTGGATCAAGACAAAATGATTATCTCACCTTGTCTTTGGATCGATTGGTAACAAGGATCAAAAGGAAAAAGATAAGCTTGAGATATGTAATTGTATTCCCATGTTAAATCTTTATCAAGGCTATGATTTCTAGGTGATTAATATCTTGATCAATCGGCTTGTTGTGTGTGTATATGCACATATGTATAGCAATGTATCGGCTATCATTAATCCATTTTGTGTGGGTATATGATCGAGGATATGGATAATAATTTGTGTAGGTATAAATGTGTGTTGATTGGTATACCAGTTTGTATCGGATATAGTCGAACATTTGCATAGGAATGCAACTTGATCTCGTATAAATGATAAGGGTGCATGATGACGATATCAACATGTATTGATGTCCACTAATTGTGAACATATGTTGTTTAATGTTTGGTAACAATTGTGATCCATATACATGTGTTAGTGAGGAATTACCTTGTGTTAGAGCGTGGTAACCTCATGAAATGCTTCCTGGCGATTGTCCGGGTGTTGTATGCATAAACGGGTGATCTTTGTTTGGGTTTCCTGAATAACTCATGCTTCACTAGACTGGGGGGGTATAGTGTGTGCAAAATGTCTAATTATGCACATGAAATGACATTAATAAGTAAAATGCGTACGGATGTTGACCTGGATCGTTGTCTGGTGTCACATGTACTAATAGACCCCCCTTAGACCTAGCTAGTATGTCTTCAAAAATCTTCAAAATATTTAAAAGGAACTCTTAATCTTCGATCACCGTTGAGTAACTCGAATCCTGCTAAGCTTTAACTAATCGTATCCAGCATGAATCTTGAAAGCAAAGCAGAATCAATTCACCCGTTGAATCTTTAAGGCTTGAACATCATCAGCATCTAAGCAATGAATCAGTTGATAGTACAACGTATCCACATCTTCTTCAGAGCAGTTGATTAGCAACATCTGATCAAACACACAAAGATTTCTGCAAATCTTCGGCTCACTACCAAGAACAATTACTGCTTCTGTCGTCAGGTAGTCGTAATACCAGAATAAGAACTTCGGATGAGAGTTCTGTTCAATCGGCAATATTGGAATCTTCGACATACTCTGTAGTGGCTTGATCTTGTGTACCCATATCAGTTTCCCAGTCTTCGGATGCAGTTCTTTGGTCTTGTAAGACTTCGGATACTGTGGCCTCAACGTATTCCATCCATCATGGCTTTCTCTTCTTAGAATACTCAAATACGTGTCGAACCCTGAACATTTATCATAGTATAACGGCTGACGAGCTGCCAAATCCCGAACATACCAGAATGGGAGACTCTTCAGCTTCATGTAATGATCAAAGTATAGTAGTCCATCTTCCCATTTGATTCCAATGACTTTCGCATGTTGAATGTAAGCCCAGCTCGGTATGTTCTCGGACATCTTCGTCAAATGTTTCTTGAATACCGAGGCTTGAGGGATTGGCTTCTTGGCAAGGCGCTCTTCAGGAGTAAGATAACACCTTGAACATAAATCATGAACTCACGCAGATTTAGACATTGATTCTTCAGGAATCACAACAGGTTCAGCACGTAAAGCTTCTTTACCTTTCATGAATAAGTCTTCGTCTAGATTTGGTATCCTAGTACTATTATCGAAGCAGTACTCAGGACACTCTTCGTGTGTGATGTCCTCGATCTCAACTTGATTATGTCGAGGATCTAACTCTGGAGGTGTTTCTGTTTGATTTTTGCTAGAAGATTCATAGGTGATCCCGAATATCTTAGCAACATCGTCTCTTGACATTTTGGGCAGGATTTCACCTTCTCCAAGTCTTGATACTGTGGCACGGTTATCGGATTCCCATCATGCTTTCAATTGCTTCTAAAAGAACAGACTCGGTCAAGATGAATGCTTTCAATATATCAACAACAGTCTTCCTAGGCACCCCATGAGTGGATGCACCACTTGTGGGATCATTGCCTTTGCCATCATGCTCTTTCTTGATGCGTCATTCCTTTCCAACAGCTTTCTGAGCTTGAGATTGGGAAGAGGAACCCGTGCCAGCTTCAACATCTTTGTTTCCACCACCAGGTGGACGACGATCAGTATCATCATCATTGTCATCATCCTCATCATCATCTTCTTCGTCATCCTCTTCCTCATCATCATCACCACCCGACTCATGAACATCTTCAATTGTAGGACGATCTTCGAACAACTTGTTAATTAGTTCTTTGATTCGTTGGTTTTCTTCTCTATATTCCACAAGCTTTCTTTCGTTGTTAGTGGTGGCGAGCTGTAATTCTTGATTTCTTGATTCAACACTTGTCAATCGCCTCATTGTTTCTTGATTTGAATGAATAAGTTGTTGGTTTGACAGTTGCAGTTCTTTATTGATCTGAATAGTTTGGGCCAGCATTTCTAACATCTGCCTCTCATTCTCTTCAATCATAGCCATTTAACTTCTTAAATCTGCATTTTCTTGAGCTTGGGCATGCATAAATTCAACAACTTCGTTTATCTGAATTTGGAATTGAGCGCTTGGAGTTACTGAACTAGTTGTTGATCTCGGTTTAGAAGCTGAAGTTGGCCTGTTCAATTCTGCATGAAGATTCTTTATAATGTTGCTAATAGATCCAAACATCAAAGCTTGTGAATGCATTGTTGACGCCACTGCTCGAGTAACCAAGATTGACTCAGTGAAGATTATCAAGGCATGCATTGACCTTGAAATACTAGCAGTCATTGTTGTGCTTGTTGCTACTGCTGTTGTTGTTGCTGTTGTTATTGTTGTTGCTACTGTTGTTACAGTTGCTGTTGTTGTTGTTGTTGTTTCTTAAATTGTTTCAGAACAAAGCGCATCAAACAAACGACCCAGCTTTTGTCTTTTCTTCGTCTTTTGTCCTGCTGGTTGAGATTTCCTTTTTAGTCTACCGCCTTTAGCAGCCTTTTTAGATGGCAGAGAGCTTAAATTAGCACCAATATCTTTAATCAAAGTCTCAACAGTGACTACGAAATCTAGATCATCTCTTAAAGCTCGTTCTTGTGCTTTCTTAGCTTTGTTTGCTGCTCGTTTTCTTGCTTTAGTATCAGGAGATTCACCTTTGGTGTCAGTGCTCTCATCTTCCTCATTATCTCCTTCATTTCCCTTCTAGGCAACATCTTTAGGTAACACATCACCTACATCCGTCTCTATTACTCTTGTTTTACCTTTACCAACATGTGACAGATGAGATTCTGAAGTGGCAAAAGGATCAGTTTGGATATCAAGAGTTTTAGTATCAAATAAATCATCATGAGTTTTTTTAGCTTCTTCAGGATCACATCCAATGTCATCTCCCTCTTTAAATGTCTTTCTTTGTACCATTGAAATCATCTTCAGAGTCGCTATTTTTGTTTCGCCATTTGTTTCTAGTAGGAATATGATAGTTAGTCTTGATCAGATGCCAAAATAATCGTCTGTTCTTTGGACGTTCAACAACTGGTTGTCCCTTAAAAGTCTTCATACGATCCAGGACATCTTCCTTGTGATCCAGCTTTACAATGTCGAGAGAATCGGTGGGAAGTCCGGGAGCTTGCTGATTGATTACCATTCGAAGGAATCTTGGATACATAAGGAAACGTGTATCCGTTGCGCGATCAGTTACCATTATCTTCAAGTGGTGGAATATCATCCCCGAGAAATTGAACGGCTTGTTTAATATGAGTGCAACTACAGCCGATGCGATTGTTTCTCTCAGTTCATCGAATCCTCCTCTTCTTGGTCCTAAACATTGCATAACAACTTGAATCAGATACTTGAATTTTGCACAGACATGTGCTTTGTGCAGCATTCCTCCAGTGGCTAACGGTCGATAGTACTTCATTCTCAAGAAACATCCATGAATAAGATCTCTTAAATTTTGTTTAGAAACGATGATATCTTTTCTATGAACCTTGCATTGAATAACGATTGGAGATACTTCCCAATCAACTGCCACATTAAGGTAAAAATGTCTTAGATGATCCTTATACGCATTGTGTTCCTGCAAGATAGCATATCAGATCCTCGATAAACGTAAGAACTCAATGATTCCAAGAAACTCAACTTTTTTCTTCTGCTTGTGCTATCCGAAGAATGCACAGATGTTATTTTAGTCAAACGCCTTCCAAACCATAACTCTGTAAATTCAAAGTGACATTAGAAATGGCAAAACGAGAAAATCGGACAATTTTATTACCAATATTTCTGACATGGTTTTGACATAGTGAAGGGGTTACTCCTTTTATATGTTTTCACACGAAAAGGTCAAGAAAATCAAAGGTTTCGGGCGAAGGGCTTAACCTCTCCACTAAGACTTCATAGCGAAGGGGTTACCCCTTCACCTGATTGATCAGACGACCCATTTGAATTTCAATATTTTGATTTTGATGTCCAAAACGTCTGTTTTTTATTTCATTACAACCTATGTCAACCGATTAACAAAATCCAACAATAAAATTTGATTAAGATCATAGTTTATACGTTTATTAATCGGTAAAAGTTCATTTAGGGCTCGGTTCAAATATGACATGATTTGGACATGATTTTTATGAAATTACGGCCTGAAACTTTGTGTATGGCACATTAATGATCCACGACACTCGGCAATAAACAAAATTCAACGGCAAAAACTCGTTTGGTAGTTGGTGATTTGGGAGAGAACGGACAAGCAGATGCAAATAGAGTTAAGCCAAACCCTCAATCCCACTGTTTTTATATAGGCACTACCCCTTCGCTATCCTTGATAGGCAAAGGGGTTTGCTCTTTGCCTCACACACCCACACGAAGAGGTTTAAAATTGGGTACCTCTTCACTACAAGCTACACGCAAAGGAGTTTGGATTTTATGGACACTAGTTCAGTTATAGCTTCAATTTCCAATAAGTATCATACAACAACTACCATTATTGTGGTCCACCTAAACCCAAAATCAGATTATATAGCTAGGCACTTTAGATACGTTAAGGTAATGATTAATACTGATTAAACGGCGGTCCCCGTACACGTGACACATTCTCGGATCAAGGCATGCACAAAGCTTCATTGTAATCGGTGACTAAGTTGTTGTCATCCGTATATACAAGGAAAGGATTCACTGGTGATCAGGTCTGGATGAATGATGAAACAGGGAGACCAGTGAAGTACAGACCAGGGCTTAAGTCAAATACCGTTAAATGATTTATCGGTATGATGCTTTAGGCATATGAGTTGTTACCTTAGAGCAAAATTTTCAACGCTATAGGGTTTGGAATAACGAATTTTTTGCTCTTTCTAGGATTCCCTGACGTCTTGTTTTTCAGAACTTATTCCATTTTCGTTTGCTTTTCTTTTTCTTTTCTTTTTCTTTGGGGTCCAGTTCGGCTGCGAACCCAATGTACGACACATGTGTCAGCCTTTGATTCTGCGAGACTTCAAGTTCACCTCGGATTATCTAACAACTTAAAGACTTGAAACCACGGATTTTGGTATTCTATCAAATGAGATTTCGGTACTAAGACCATATGCCAACAAGACGTTAATCCACAGTTAACCATCAATTTAGTTTATATCATAGTGTCGAACATGGAAATGATTTCGAGCCAACTGACACATCATTGTAGAGGTTACTTTTCGTTTCCAAATTTTAAAATTTTTAAAGAGGTTTAGATAGCCCATTGATGTACTATTATATTCCCTTTTTTCCACATGAAAACTTGAATTTTGTTTATCTGATGTTTTTGGATTTTTGAATTTTTCTGATGTTTTTGTATTTTCTGATTTTCTCCTCTTAAAAATTTAAAAAGTTACAAAAAGATAATCTTTTTGGATTTTTCAAATTTTGAAGAAAAATATTTACAAAAACTATCACCGATGTGGTTCTCAATCATGCTTTACTTTAATGCCATTTAGAATTAACAAAAAACTCAAATCGAGGTTTGTCAAGAGCTTTAGTGTATAAATCAGCCCGTTGGTAATCAGTGTGGATTTTCACAACATCGATCAGTTCTTTTCATATCAGTCGCGTATGAAATGATACCGAACAAGTATGTGTTTTGCCTTGGAGTGATGTACTGAGTCTTAGCAAGTTCTATGGCAGATTCATTATCACAGTATATGGGAGTATTTAGAAATTTGAAACCATAGTCTCTCATTTGTTGTTGTATCCGTAAAACCTGGGAGCAGCAGTTGGAAGTAGCTACGTATTCCGAATCACAAGTAGATAAGGACACCGAGGCTTGCTTCTTGCATTTCCATGAGACTAATCTTCCTCCCAAAAACTTGCATCCAGCCGTTGTGGATTTAGCATCAGTTTGGCAACCACCATAGTTAGGGTACCATAGACCTTTAGTCGGATAACCCTTTAGATAACATAATATTCTCTTCACAATAATCAGGTGAGACTATTTCAGCCTTGACTGGTACGAGCGAGCAGGCCTGGTTCAAACATTATGTCGAGTCTTGAAGCACTGAGATACATTAATGAGCCAATCATTTCTTGATAGATGAAAGGATCAATAGTTTGTCCTCTCTCATCAACACCAATCCCAAAATTAGTCTGAATGGGGGTAGCCATAGGAGTAGAATCTTCCATTTGGAACCAGCTCAAGATATCAGCTACATATTTGGTCTGGTGGATGAAGATCCTCGACGCTTGTTGTTCTATCTGCAGTCTAAGAAAATATTGCATTTCCCCCATCGAGCTCATCTCGAATTTCTCCTACATAAGTTTTTCAAATTCCCTGCAGAATTAATCATTAGTAGACCCAAAAATAATGTAACATCCCAAAACCCCTGTATGGCTTCTTCTATTTCTCGATAAAGAGAAATATGACCAAGAGTGGTCAACCAATGGTGGAATCATCAAGGTGTCACGTAGTGACGATTCTTCAATATCTAATGGTACTAAATGAAAATTGAAATATTATTAATTGGTTTACAATTGTCATACAATTACATTGGAATTTACAAAACAACATGAATTGAAATATTGATTAACTAAGACTAGATCCAAAGTCCTATATGTAGCATCATACAACACCTGAAACATGTACAAAATAGTTTGTCAACACAAGGAATGTTGGTGAGTATACCTAGGTTTGGATACATATAGTATAATTGTAAAAAGTTGTACAATTCATTTGCTATGTTATGTATGCAATTATGTAAAACATGTAATGAATTCACATGGCAAAACCAATCCTTGTGTATATGGAATAATCGAGCATTTAACAAGTGACCACGGATTCTCCAATGAAAAAGGGGGAGAATCGACCTAGGCGGGTGCCAATCCCAAATAGCGCTATCCACTGTTAAGTTTGGCTAGCTAAGTTAATGATTTTGCTAAGGCATCATGTGTATTCTATTGTCTAAGCATAATGCACATTGTAATGAATTGTATATGTAAAACGGTGTAATTGTAATGTGTATATGTATTTGAATAATTGCGTACACGAATCACCTTAAAACGTGTAAAAAGAAAAAAAGGGGGGGGGGGGCTAGGTATACTCACAGTTTGCATAATAACTTAAAATCTGTCGAATCGCGAAGTTTGAATTAGAATTATCCCAAAGGATTAACCTAAAGGAATAAATAATTTGTAAGGTAACGAGCTTAAAGTCTAAGTTATCTCGGATTAGGCGCTTAGGGTTTCTAGACAAAAATTTGGGGATTCTAGGGTTTTTGACTTTGACTATAATTGGTTTTAAAAAAATTAATATTCAAGTAAAATTTTATGAACTCCATTAATTATTTCAAATTATGAACATTTAATAAATAATTAAAATCGTAAATAATAGAACGATTTAAATATAAATATTTGATTTTATGCATTTAAAAATGAAATAAAAGTATAATTAAATGAAAAAAATAATTAAATCAATTAAATATAAAAATCATATGTTCATTTTATACTGAAACACTAGTAATGATTTTGGAATTTTTAGAACTTTTAATTTTGATATCTTTATATTTTAAATTGATTTATTAACATTAAAAATGCAATAATTAGGATTTAAATACAAATAAAATGCAAAAATATTTTTTTTTATTTTATAACAGTGGCTAAAATATGAAATAAGTTAAAAAAAAATTTAAAAATAATTTTTTGTATTATTTTCATTTTAAACGAAATTTAATTGAATATAATAAAATAAATAAGATTAAATTGTAAAAATAGGTAAAATAATCATTTTACATAAAATAAAATTATCAAAAAGGTTTAAAAAAATGTTATTAATATGGTTTAAAATGAATTTTTTATGAATTAATTATGACTTAAAAGAAATAAATACATTAAAAATATTAAATAAATATTTTTCTGAAAACTAAAAACATGGATATAAACATTTAGGTTTCAGGAAGTTGGAGTAATTTTTATTAAAAGTTTTGAGTAGATTTTGTAAAGGATCGTTTTTGATGAAAACAACTAATTGATCATACAAGTTGAACAATCCAGGTGCGAAAACCCTAGATTGTATACAAAATGATATAAATCGAATAAGACACAATCAATTACCTTTTCAATCTCAATTTCATTCATAAACATTGTTAATATTCTTTACAAATTAGGTTTACAATGAAATAATAACTTTCTAGAACCTTCCTCAAACACAGAGAGAACCTAGACTCAACACACACACTGAAAATGGTAAAAGTTAATAACTAAACAAAATTTTCTGCTTATATAGACTGCACATTCGACCTCGCGACTTGGTCGAATGTGTACCTTCGACCTTCCACACAGCTCGAATCAAACTTATGTCTTCTGTCTTCTTCCTTCGACCATTATATACTTCCTTCGAGCCATGTAAAAGCTACCTTCGACCTCACGTTCTACACAAAATGTAAGGTCAAAGAGGATTGACAAGCCAGAATAAACCTTTTGTAGATGCGTTTTGCGACTAATGATTGGATATTAACATGTGTTTGAAAGCTGAAGTGGGCGAATGAAGAAATATAGTGGGCGAAGGTAAACTCTACAGGGCGAAGGAAGAATGGAGTCTGACTGAAGAAGTACATTCGACCACTGTATGTGGGCGAATGTAGAACAAGACCACATTTGACCAGGACAGATGGGCGAATGTGCAGTCTCTATATATAGAAATTGTGATTTTGTAGTGGAAAGAGAGTTATTAGTGGTGTGTGTTTTGAGGTCAGGTTCCTGGATAGTTTCAGATAGTGTGTGTTTGTTCTAGATTAACCTAAAGCTGATTGTAAACAAGTTTATTGAAAAGTTAATCTATGAAAACCTTTGAAAATGACTTTGATTGTGTTTTGATTTGAGTTTCTATCAGTTTGTTCAAAGCTAGGGTTTCCGCACCTGGTTTTGTAACTTGTATGATCACGTAATCCTGTTTTCGGTTAAAATCCTTCTCTAACAAAGTGGTATCAGAGCATAGAGGATCATACAACAACAAACGTGATAAACTCAGAGCTGATTTGGACTTAATTTTGATCAATTCACATCTGTTTTTACATAAAAATGGTTTTTGAGTGTTTTTGAAAGATTTAGAGTTGATTTTGTGGTTAAAATTCAAAATTCCAAGAATTAAAGTTGTTCCAAATCAATTCCGAATCAAAACCTGATTAAGATCATTCAAATCCACAAACTTTTGAAAATCAGAGATCAAAATAACCGTTTTTCAAAGTGTAACCGTTTTTCAAACTCAAAATAGGCGAACCTGGAACCTGAGTGGTCGAAAGTGAGAGTTTTTGGGCGAACCTGAGTGATTTTCGGTCGAACCTAGATATTTTCGGGCGAATCTGAAAAGTTTTGGTTGAATTTTTCACCTTCGGGTCACATCTTCCACCTTCGAGTGATCGGGCGGTCGAACCTGGAATAGAAACGGTCGAACGTAGAAAATTTCGGGCGAACGTGGGAGTGTGTTAGTGTGTTTTTACCTTCTGGTGAGATTTTACCTTCGGGTGTTACTGTTTGGGCGAACCTGCATCAGAAAGGGTCGAATATGAGATTATACCGGGCGAACCTAGGACTAGTTTTTGGAAAATTTTCTAAGTGTTGAATTTTTCGAAGTTCGTGATCATGTGGAATTTTCCGACAACTCCGACTCAACCACAACAGCAAGTGATGGACCCATGGACGGTGGCAGCACAGAAGACGAGCACACAGTCTTCGCAACCGATTAACTACATGGCTCAAAGTGCACCTCCAGCACCACAATCTGACTACTGGGGAGTAGCAGCAGCGGTGGTAAACACTCAAACTACAAATGCTATTTCCACACTGATTAATGATTTGTCTTCAGGTAGCGGGAATCGGCCACCGAAGCTTATGGAGATACAAGAATACAATCAGTGGCAGAAAAAGTTCAAGATACATTTGGAAGGCATGGGAGTGGAGGGTGCAGAGGCATGGAACATGATTGCTAGAAGTTACACAGCACCAGTCTTGGAGAATACGGGTGAACCAGTTCCATTTGAAAGTATGGCTGAGGATGAGAAAAAGAAGTTTGCTGTGGAGAAGAAGGCGTTTTCCCAATTGACACAGGCAATCACAAATGATCTTTTGCATCAGTTTGGGACTTGCACAACATCCAAGGCGCTATGGGAAGCACTTAAAAGGAGGCATGATGGTAATGAGAAGACTAGAGGTCTAAGGATGGAAGAATTGAGAAAGGAGTTTGAGAATTTTTCTTATATTGGCAATGAAACTTTGAAAGAATTAACTCCTAGATATAGTCATTTGTTATCTGAATTGTCTAGTTATGGTATACAGATTCCTATGACAAAGCAGGTGGATAAGTTTGCAGATGCATTACCACCAAACTGGGATCAGCATGTGGAAGTTCTCAGGGAGAAGGATGCATACCAATTCTGGTCTATTCAAGAGTTTATAGAGAAGCTGGAAAACAAAGAATTGGAAGAGAAGAGGAAAGCTAGAAGATCGCAGATTCCTCAGAATCCCAACTTGTATTTTGGAGGCACTCCAGTTCCAGCTGGTAACTCAAGCTCAGGAGGGCTAGTGGCACCACATGTTGCATGTATTTCCAATGTTATGGAATCACCTACCATCAACTACCATCAACAAACATCTTTTTCGCAACCATCAAATCCACCACCACAACAACAATACAACAATTCATACATTCCACCATTTTCCCCAATGCAACAAGCTGCTTTCTATACCGCTAGCCAATCTCAACAACCAATGAACCAAGTTACTCAACCTAATCAACAACCGGTGGTTTTGGAGACTTCTAACTTGGGAAATGTAACGGTTGAAGTTGCTCAGCAACACATTGCTCTTGTTTCTGCAATGGTTTCATCTTATAATGGGTTGGTTGCTAGTCAAATTGGAAACAACAACCTAACCAATGAAGACTATGCACAGATTGACAAGGAAGAGATGGAACTCATTGATATCCAATGGGCGTTTGCGAGCATTATGAGAAGAGCAACGGAGTTTATTGAGAAAACAGGTAGAACAGATTTGGGAACTTCTCCTAACACAACCTACGGGTTCAACAAGGAGAAAGTTACTTGTTTTAATTGTGGAGGAAAAGGTCACTTTAAAAGAGAATGCACCCAGCCACCAAAACAAGGCAATAGGAACCCATTCAATGCCAGCTATCAGAACCGTCAACAACAAAACCAAAACCAAGTTTCTTACCAAAACAACAACAACTACCAAAACCGTCAAAACAACTTTAATAACAACCAAAACAGACAACCAAACACACCAAACCAGACACAAAACCAATCACCTAACAATGCTAACCGAACAGTCATACCAATCACTACACCTAATGAGACACATCAGAACACCAATCAGAATCAAGCATTGGTAACTCAACAAGATGAGAGGTTTGATTGGTCGAGTATGCAAATAGGTGTTGAGGAAATTACCACTGGTGGAAATGTGGCTTGTGTTGCATATCAGGTTGATATTGAAGATTCGGTGACAGTAAATGAGAAGATAGAAACTGAGGTTGAAAGTGATGAGTCTGAGGCTGAAATGGATGTGGAGACTGAACCTGTTGAGGTTAAAGCTGAGGAAGCTAATTCTGGAGTGTTGATTGATACTGTTTCCGATGTTCCTAAGGAGTGTGAATCGGTTTATTCTGATTCAGACAGTGAATCAGATACGGAAGCAAGCGTTACTTCTCTAGATGATGACATTGATCAGTTGCTAGCAGAAGCGGATTTTCTGATGACGAGGAAGTCGTGCATTGCAGATGATGCTTTCACCAAGATTGACTACTCTAGATTCTTTGCTGGAAAGGAAGCTCATTTCGCATTGATGGCCATGACTGATCCGCCAAAACCTGTAAGTTCTGAGTGTAGCACTGATAATAAAAGTGATAAATATTGTGGTACATGTGATAGATTGACTGAGGAGAATAAACAACTCCGTGTTCAACGTGATAGTGCTATCATGAACAGTCAATCTACTCGCAAAGAGTTGAATGCTTTTAACAAAGTATTAGATGGCTATAAAAAGGACATTTCCGACTTGAAAAACACCTTGTCATTAAAACAATTGGCAATTAACAACTATATCAATGAAATTGAAAATACCAAGTTGGAAATGGCCGCCATCAAATGCTTTGCTGAGAAAGTAAACAAAAAGTTAGAAAGCTATAAGCACATTGCTTATGTGGTAGACCACATCATTGATGATCAAACCACTAATTATCGGTCTGTACCATCTCCGGTTCTTTTTGAAAACCATAATTGTCACCAAGTGACACCGGAGAGTTCGGTAAAATCTGACACATCATCGGAAAATGAATCTAATACCTCGAGTATTGGTGATCCACATTCCGATGTGAGACCGATCTTAGGCTTCAATGATGAGGGTGTTACTGCTGAAAGTGTTGATTCAGACACTGAGAATAATGACTCTGGTAATGTTCAAAATGTTAATGCATGTGAAATTCCAAAAGAAAATCACATCATTACAAATTAACCAGTTTCACCATCTCAGATTGTGATTCCGATGGCAAAAGCTCATCGTGATAAAAAGTCTGAAAAGAATGTGATAAAGAAAGATCTTGAAAAGAGTGTTAAGAATGAACAGTGTGACAAACCTGTCAAAGTGTTCTATCGGATGGAAGGATCCGATAAGATCATTTCTGACGAGGAATTTCCAATAAAAAACGCTAACTATGCTAAAATAGAAAAGATTTGGCAAGAAAGCACCATTTGGTTCCCAAAACATGAGAGAACAAATGAGATTCCACCAGCAATTTTAAAGAAATTGTATTTGGATGTTCCTCAAGAACCAAAGGTCCATGTCACAGAGTTCATTCGACCCAAAAACAGAGCTAATGGTTTTCATGAGCCTACTTACTCAAAAGGGCCACTCCCTGAGAGTTTAAGGAAGCAACAGTATAATGATCAATACCCTGTTAGATCATTTGCTCAACCAAATGCTCCGAATGTTTTTGAAGAGTACCGTGCATGCTTTAAATGTGGGGAACGAGGGCATTTACTTGCTCAGTGCCCATATGTAAGGCATAAAAGGCACGAGGTTGAAGTGAGGAATTCCATGAGAAAACCGATTGATCATTATGTGCCACCACATAGGCGAGTTGTTCCTCAACAACCACAACAGTTTTATAATCAAAACAATTTTTACCAAATGAGGAACAATCGTCCAATTCAATATGATCGAAGGAATCGGCTTGCTATGGAACAATCATGGAGGAAGCCTGTGGTGAACGCCACAATTGATAGGCAAAAGGTTCCACCTAAACCGATTGATCAAAGTGTTGGACCTAAGTCTGTTAAATCAGATAAGGTAACCAAGAAAGTTACATTTGCTAACAATGTTCAGAAACCGACTGAGAACCCAAAGTCTCAGATTCGCATCTTGAAAAGGTCTGAACAATCTTGGTCACCCAATGGTACTCCAGGAGCCTCAACTTCAAGGGTTAATGAGAAAAAGGAAACTGTTTTGAGCAATCAGAAAAAGATTGATCAAAAAGTTGTTGAAAATGTTTGTGAAAATGTTTCTGTGAAATCTAATGTTCCAGGACCCAAGACTCAGGCTTGGGTCCTCCGAAAGAACTAAATGATTTACTTTTTGTGTGCAGGGAGCTTCAGCTGGCCCTATTAGCAGTCTTTGGATTGTTGATAGTGGAGCTTCAGGCCACATGACAGGGGATCTTGCGTTGCTATTTGACGTGAAGAACATCAATGGAGGGTATGTCGCTTTTGCTGGTAATGAAGGTGGATATATTACGATGGAGGGAAGCGTGAGTATTGGGATAGTGAGCTTTGAGCGGATATCGTATGTGAAACAGATCGATTATAATCTGTTGAGTGTCAGTCAAATATGTGATAAGCAATTTACTGTGCATTTTGATGACAAATCCTGCTATATTCTGAAACCGGGCTTTACAATTCCTAAAGAGTGGATAATGTTGAAGGCACCTCGCGTCAACAATCTCTATATTCTTGATATGTCCAAGGCGATGACAACACAGGGGCAGATAACATGCTTTCTATCCAAGGCGACAGAGAAAGAATCGATAATGTGGCACCGAAGAATGGGGTACATTCATCTGAGGAAAATGAATCAACTTGTGAGAAATGGGCTTGTCGATGGAGTCAACGTGAAACATTTCCATCTGAATGACAAATGTGTAAGTTGTAAGAAAGGGAAGCAACAAAAACAGTCCCACAAAGTGAAGAAGGTTAACTCTGTAGAGATGCCACTAGAGCGATTGCACATGGATCTATTCGGACCGGTTAAGCGCAAAAGTCATCTTGGAGAGCTTTATTGTTTAGTCGATTGGAGAATAAAAGTGACACCTTTAACAACCTGAAAGTGACACCTTTAACAACCTGAAAGTTCTGTTCACTCGATTGGAGAATCTCTACAATGTGAAGATAAAGAGAATTCGGAGTGACAATGGGACGGAGTTCAAAAATGCCAAGATGGATGAACTTTGTGAAAGCAAAGGGATACATCATGAATATTCAGCTCCGTACACCCCTCAACAGAACGGTGTTGCTGAACGAAAGAATAGGACTCTAATTGAAGCAGCTAGAACAATGCTCGCTGATTCAAATCTTCCGGTAATGTTCTGGAACGAGGCGATTTATGCAGCAAATTACACATTAAATCGGGTTCTGACAGTGAAGAAGTTTGGAAAAACATCTTATGAACTGTTACACCGAAGAAAGCCAAACTTAGAGTATCTAGAACCTTTTGGGGCGCCATGCACGATGTTGAATCCAAGCGAGAAGTTTAGTCCTAAAGCTGAGGAGGGATACTTTGTTGGATACGCAACCCCGCTCAAACGGGTATACAACAAGCGAACTCGTCGAGTGCAGGATTGGGCTAACGTGGAAGTTCAACGATATACTCAAAATTTGCAAGGCACGGGTCCTGATTGGATGTTTGATTACAAAGATTTCTTTGAATCATTCAATCTAGATAGCTTGGTTGAAGAAGCTGTTATCAGATTACTTTACGAGTGTGAAAACGCGACGACTTCACCGTTGGTGCGTCCGATCACTGTGAACCCCCTACCAGCTTCTAATGATACCAATGCTCCTATACAAGAGGAAGAAGTGTTTCAGGAGGCTTCAACTTCATTAGAATCTTTAGAATCTGAAGATGAACAATTTGAAGAAGTCATTCTTGAACATGCTGAAGAACCAGAGGCACCGCCAGTGAACCCAACTCCAACTCCAGATGTTGCTTCATCATCAAACACGGGTCATGATCTGGATGCTATAGAGAACTTGACTGCTCAGACGGAAGTTACTGTACCCGATTATCCGGAATCTCGGATTCATGGTATTCACCCGCTGGAGCAAGTTATAGGTCATCCTGGAAGCAGTGTTATGACCAGAGGGCAGCTGAAAAGCGTTAACTCGCCAGAGAGTTTTGGTGCTTTAGCTTTATATGCCAAAATTCAACAATCTGGTAGTCAAAATGATTGGTCGTTTGCGTGTTATGTGTCGCAGGTAGAGCCAAGGACATACAAGGACGCTTTGAAGGATGATGCCTGGGTGGAAGCTATGCAGGAGGAGTTATTACAATTCCAGAAATTGGGAGTTTGGACGCTCACAGATTTGCCGCCGGATAGGAAGAAAATTGGCACTAAATGGGTGTTTAAGTGCATGAAGGATGATCGTGGGGTTATTGTTCGTAACAAAGCCAGATTGGTCGTGCAGGGTTTCCATCAAATCGAAGGGATTGATTATAACGAAATCTATGCACCGGTAGCACGAATTGAAGCTATTCGGATGTTCCTTGCGTTTGCTTCATACAAGAAATTCAAAGTGTATCAAATGGACGTTAAGAGCGCATTTCTGTACGGGAAAGTCAAGGAAGAGGTTTATGTCGGGCAGCCACCAGGCTTTGAGGACCCAATCCACCGGGATAAAGTCTACGTGCTGAACAAAGCTCTATATGGCTTGCACCAGGCTCCGAGACAGTGGTACGAGGAGCTAAGTACATACCTCATCTCCAAAGGATTTAAGCGCGGCCTCGTCGATTGCACCCTCTTCACGAAGAAGACGGGAGATGATTTGCTTCTAGTACAGATTTACGTTGATGATATAATATTTGGTTCAACTAACGAGCTTTTATGCAGGGAGTTCGAAACTGTCATGCAGGAAAAGTTCGAAATGAGCGCAATGGGGGAGATGCAGTTTTTCCTAGGCTTGCAGGTGGACCAAAGACCCGACGGGATCTTCATTCAACAGACAAAATATGTCTCCGACATCCTGAGCCGGTTCCAGATGGAGGACTCTAAGCCGATGGATACCCCGATTCAACCCAATCACGGGATTGGAGTGGATGCTAAGGGGGAGCTGACGGACCCATTTACATACAGAGCAATCATCGGATCTCTGATGTATTTGACGGCGTCTCGACCAGATATTATGTACGCAACGTGTCTCTGTGCCCGCTATCAATCGAAGCCGAAACAAAGTCATATGACGGCGGTCAAGCGTATCCTTAGATATCTGAAGGGTTGTCCCTCAAAAGGACTTTGGTACCCTAATGATGATAATTTTGATTTCATATCTTTTAGTGATGCAGATTGGGGCGGCTGTGACAAAGATAGCAAATCTACTACAGCTGGTTGCTAGTTTTTAGGGAGCAGGTTAATCACCTGGCAATGCATGAAGCAGACTTCCGTGGCGCTATCTACCTGTGAAGCAGAGTACATTGCAGCCTCGAGTTGCTGTTCGCAAGTGCTCTGGATCCAACAACAGATGGTGGATTACGGTTTGCAGTTTCTTAAAACCCCTATACACTGTGACAACGAAGCCGCTATCGCATTAACTAAAAATACTGAAAATCATTCTAAAGCTAAACATATCCGGATCAAATATCATTTTATCCGTGATTGTTACGCTAAAGAATTGATAGATATGGTCAAAATCCATACTGACTATCAACGTGCAGATTTGTTTACAAAAGCTTTTGACAGATCCCGCTTTGAATATCTTTTAAAAGTAAACAAAATAAAGGAAAAACAGGACTAATCGGCACCTCGGTTTATCGCTTTTTAGTTTTAGTTTTTAATATTTTGCTTATTGGGAATTTCTCTTTGCTAATTGGGAATTTCTCTTTACTATCGTAATCCTCAAAGAAGTTGATGCTTTCGAGGGGATTGTTTAATCCTCAAAGAAGTTGATGCTTTCGAGTGGATTGTTTTCTTTCAAATTTTTCTTTTTATTGTTTTTCAGAAAAATCAAAAACCCAAAAATATGTTCTTTATTTTAGGGGGAGCCATTTTATCAGAAAAACCAAAAACATTGAAAAATTCCAAAAGACCTAAAAATTAGAAAATCAAAAATGATTTCCTGGATAAAAAGAGGAAATGATAGTACATCAGTGGGGATCTGACACAGGCTAAAGAATTGTATAGTATAATGAGGCGTGTGTTGATTACGTGTGATATGCTGATAGGCTTCGTAGACTAAATATTGCGTGCATTAGTGATACAAAAATAACGAACTACGCGTTTGTGGCTGAACACCTCATGGGCATATGGTCTTAGTACCGTAATTTCGTTTGATAGGATTGCCAAAATCTGAGGTTTCGGGTCGTTATGTTATGGTTATCCGGGATATTCTGATTAAACTTTTGTCGTATTGATTTACGGACCTAGTTTCATCAGAATATTTGCTAAAAGAGCTTAATTGCCAAAACCGGAAGTTACCGAATTGAGGAACTTTATGTTTTAATTGATCAAAGATCATTATTACATCGTATTGATCATCTGATGCACATCAGTGGTTAATATCAGCCTCAACCTAGTGTATAAGCACATGTTACTTTGCTACATTCGTTTGCTGACCTGTATACCTCTGTGCTATATACTTTGTAACTTTTACGGATAACTCTGGCATAATCACGCGTTACGATGAAGCTTTGTGCAATTACTTGATACGGGAGTATGTTGTGTGTGTGGGCACCACATCGTGTTAGTCTAATACACCTAACTCGTATCATTTTAAAGCATTGCGTAATTGTCTGCATGTGAGCTTACGTGGACCACAATATCAGCAATTGCCGTATCACATACTGTTTCTAATGATAATATTAAACAAAAAGATCAACGCTGTGATCAGATTTCTCAGAAAACTGATATGATCCTCTTACCGGACATCACAAAATGTTTACTGCTTTCATTTCATTTTGATGCATTTTATTTTGTTGCATTTTACCTTTATTGTCAAAAAGATACAAAATCCAAAAAGATTTTAGGTGTGTTTTGATAAAATTTCAGAAAAATCCAAATTTTTTGCATTTCTGCTTTATTTTTGATAACCGGGGATGCTTGATGGTCAATTTCTGAGATTTGACAACACCATCTGGGCTTTGTATCATTCACAAAGTGAAAATATGTATTTTGGAAGCTTAACAGATTGAAAAATGTTGAACGGGATTCGAATTCGTGATTTGGTAAAATTTCCAGATTTTTCCATTTCACATTCGCCCCTTAAATGGGTCGAATGTGGAAAAATCTTCACCTTCGGTTGTTTAAAATGGGCGAAAGTGGGTTTGTTTATACAAATTTCACATTCGGGTAAACTGGTTTTACATTCGGCCAATTCGTTTTGGGCGAATGTGGAATATCCCCACATTCGACCATCTAAACGGTCGAAGGTGGCATCCTTATATAACCAGCTATCACATTCGAACCCTCATTCTACTTTTTCAAAATTTTCTTTCGATTAAAGTCACCTTGTTGCTTTGATTTCGTTTGTTTGTGCGTTTGATTCCTGGTGTTTTACTGATCATTTCCATATCAAAAACACAGGTATTGGAGCCTTATCAAGATCAGAATCATCGTTTTCATGAACGGACCTAGGGTTTAGAATTCAAGGACTTAGAGTGTTTGTTTCTGTTTATTTTTGATATACATTCAATCCCCATCAGTTTTAGGGGGAGAGGTTTGATAGAATTAGGTTATTAACATTGTTTGATGTTTGATTGATCGATTGAAACAAGAATAACCCTAATTCTAATTGAAAACTGATATAGATTGAATTTTAGGATCAATTGATGATTCACGAGTCTTAATCGGTCACTTTAGAACATGTTTGAATCAAAACCAAGTGTTAAAAACAGATTTGAAAAATTTTCAAATTTTGGGGATAAACAGGTTCTACCTTCGGTTCTTCGAATGGGCGAAGGTGGAATTTGTGGACGAATGTAACTATAAAATGGGCGAATGTGATTTTTATTCAAAATCACTTCACATTCGACCAAAATATTCTACATTCGAACCATAATTTTTACATTCGACCTTGATAAAATGGGCGAATGTGGAATCCTAAAAACTTAAAATTTTGAAATTTTGTCGATTTTGTGTTTTGACGTTTGTTTCTGTTTTTGTGTGTTCAGATGGCTGATCAGACTGAAAACATTGAGACTCCTGTAGAGAATGTTGTTACTGAACCTGTCCCAGAAAATGTTCAAGAAGGAGAATCGTCAAGTGGGAGCAATTGGCCGTTCGAGAAAACACATAATTGTTGTGCTTATCTAGGAGATGTTGAGAAGAATGTTGAATTTGCTGATATCATAAAGTTTTTGAAAAGAAGCAGAGTGGTATATGCTTTGGCAACTCCAACTATTATTTACAAAGACATCATTGAAGAATTCTACAAGAATGCAAAGTATGATTACTGGGATAATCAGACGATAATAAAGAGCAAGATTCAAGACATGGAGATGTTCATTACAGAGTCTGATATCAGAGAAGCACTCCAGATAAAGTTTGAAGTAAGTGAAGATCCAAGAGAACTTTCATGGACCGAACAGAAGGCATGTTTTCTCAGGATGAAGTACAAAGGTGCTATAACTGACGGTTCAATGTACAAAGGGAAGTTGAGCGTGCAGTTTAAATACTTTGCACACGTCATTATACATGTGTTTGGATGTGTTAGTGGAGGCTATGACGTGATGAGGAAGAGTCTGAGTTCGTTAATGGTTGCATTGACCCTTAACAAACCATTTAACGTTTCTGGAATGATTTTGGATCACATGCTGGAGATGCTCAAAGGGTTAAAGAAGTATTTCATGTTATACCCTAGATTCCTTATGATGATCTTTGATCACAAGTATCCTCATTTGAAGAAGGATCCAACACAGATAATTGTTCAAGATCATATGAATATTCGTACATTGGTTAGAATGAAGGGATACAAGGGTGTGCCAGACAATGAAAGGCCACCATACAGAAGGTTATTTGGAGCTTTAGCTAGAGAGGATTACACTGATCCTGGAAAGAATACGGCTAGGCATCCTGGAAGTGATTCTGATAACGATGATCCCTTAGTATATGCTGATGCTAATACTAAGAGGAAGAGGCAAGTAGTCAATCCCGGAGCCAAAGGGAAGGGTAAGGGAAAGACTGATCAGGGAAGCTCAAAGCAACAGGGAGTTAGAAAGAAAACAACTGCTAAGAAAGGTACTGGTTTGGTAGATGAAGAATCAGTGGATTCAGAAGAAACTGAGGAGGAGGAACAGTGGGATTCGGATGCTGAAAATCTCCGGGCTACCAAACGTAAGGCCACTATGGTTGGTGAGTCTGAATCATTAAACAGATCAATTGCAGAAGCTGAGAAAAGCAAGAAGTCTGTTGGTGCTGAAGATGAAGGTTTAGGTGTGAATATGGATGAGTTGAATGAAGGAGAAACTGTGGTAGTTAACTTGCCCAAACCTAAGCACAAGACCATGGCTAAGAAAACAAGTACAAAGCAGCTGAGAGAGAAAGAGTTAGCCCAACTCTTGAGAGGAAAAAGAGTACCCGATGCTGGTACGTCATCAAAGTTATCTTCACCAGTCATTAAAAAGCAAAAGAAATCTAAAGAGGCAGAGACATTACCAGTTGATGAATTCAATGTTGCACTGGATAATGTACTTGACATGTTTAGAAAGCCTCAGAAAGAAAAGGAAATTGAAGTTGAGCCATCCAGATCAAAGTCTAAGAAAGTCACTGTGGATGATGATGTTATGAAGCAGGTGAACAAGAAGATGGATGACATGATGAAGATGATAGTGGCTCAACAAGCTGAAATAGCCAAGTTCAAGAAAAATGAAGAAAAGATGCTTCAGATTGTGGTAGCTTCAAAGTCGAATCAAGATGAGATTGACGAGAAGGTTAAGAAGCTTGAAGCAAAGAATAAAAAGCTTGAGGGTAAGTGTTTGAGGAACAAGAACAGATTTAAAGCTATCAAAGAAGACAACAAAGAACTGAAGGCTGAGAATAAACGCCTGAGTGAGTTGATTGATAACCTGTATAATGTTGCACCCAAGTTGAAGGAGGGTGAAGAAGATAAAGAAAAAGAAGAAGAACAGGTTGATTTTGAACCATCTGAATCGGATAAGGAGAAAGATGATGATGAGGATGATGAAGAGTCTGAGAAGAGTGATGATGAGGATGATAAAGATGATGATGATGATGATGCAGAAGGATCGGGAAGTTAGAAAGAAGATGATAGTAGTAGTGATGATGATAATGATGGAGGAGATGATTCGTCTAAGTTTACATTTGAGAAGAGACCACCTTCAAAGAAGAAAGATACTGGAGAATCAAGTTCGAAGAAAAAGAAAGGTGAGAACGTTGATTCAAATGAAAGTATTTTCTGGAATGAAAAGGTGAGGTCTTTGACTGATGATGCTAAACAAGTGTACAAAGACATGTTAGAAAGAAGAGAATGGACTATTGAGTTCACAGGTCGTTTTGCTGAGATATTCCAAATAGATGACATGAGATATGAATTGGAATACAACGATCCTGATCTTGAAGAAGGTGAAGTACCTACATCTGTGGCAAAGGAGATTCTAGATGGTCTTGCACAGAGGGTAGGGAAAACATTTGAGGAGTTCATTGTAGATGAGTCGATTCCACATATTCCTGAAAAGGATATTGGAAGTCACTCAGATGATAAGAATACTCCTGAATTTGAAGAAGTGGAGATTGAAGATATAACACATGAGGAATATCCACAGTACTTCAGACAGACTGATGAAGATGTGGTATTTCCTGACTTTACTGAAATTCCAAACACTTCGGCGAAGAAAAAGGCTAAGCAAAGAAGTGCAGAATTTGTGGAGAAAGTCTTTGGTGCTGATAAGCCAGAATCTTCAAATAAATCTGATGAATTGAAGAGTTATTTGAAGAAGTTAAGAGAAATGGATGAGAACCGACCGAAGCCTGAAGCTCAAGGAAATTTCTATAGATTTCACAATGCTAAGTTTAAAGGCAGAGCTCTCGGGTGGACATATTTAGGCAGGCTGAAGTGTCTAGCTGCCAAATGGGAATCGGGAATTCTATACTTTTATAGATTCATTGATTTGCTAACTCTACCGTACTGGGCAGTCAGAGATTTGTGCAGATTCCCAATGTCGGGTGCTTCAGTGAATAATACACATGTCGGTTGGTGTGCAGACAAGCTGGTTTGGTAAAGTAGGACGAAGTGGAATAGATTCAAGCCACAATATCCCTGAAGAAAAGTTCATAGGGATATTGATCCCAGAACCAAGCTGAAGCGGGTTACTTTGATATATAAGGCACCTGAAGTGATGAGGAAAATACCTTTGATGCCCATGCCACAACATTTCAGTGCTGACTTTATCTTTTGGTATTATGATTGGAGAAAGGCAGAAGCGGTGATAGTGTTGAGAGACGGGAAGGACAAATACAAGCATGTTCATGTATTTGATCTGATGTGGTTGATTAACTGTACGTTTGAAGACATCATCATGCTCTTTTACAATCCGATTCATCATGAGCCGAATGACGCTGATCAGGCTAAGAAATACACTCAAGTGGTTGGTGTGTGTTTTGCATATGATATAAATGCTGGGAGCAATTTGGATGGTAAACTTGGCAAAATGGTGAAGATGGCAAATGTGTCAAAACCGGTGAAGAGAAGGTTAGAGCCTGAAATGACCAAAGAGCAGAAGAAACAGCTCAGAATTATGTTGTTGAACAAAGCCATGGACGAGGACAGAAGACGATCCAATCAATAGTCGAGGGGGAGTTTGTAGATGCGTTTTGCGACTAATGATTGGATATTAACATGTGTTTGAAAGCTGAAGTGGGCGAATGAAGAAATATAGTGGGCGAAGGTAAACTCTATAGGGCGAAGGAAGAATGGAGTCTGACTGAAGAAGTACATTCGACCACTGTATGTGGGCGAATGTAGAACAAGACCACATTCGACCAGGACAGATGGGCGAATGTGCAGTCTCTATATATAGAAATTGTGATTTTGTAGTGGAAAGAGAGTTATTAGTGGTGTTTGTTTTGAGGTCAGGTTCCTGGATAGTTTCAGATAGTGTGTGTTTGTTCTAGATTAACCTAAAGCTGATTGTAAACAAGTTTATTGAAAAGTTAATCTATGAAAACCTTTGAAAATGACTTTGATTGTGTTTTGATTTGAGTTTCTATCAGTTTGTTCAAAGCTAGGGTTTCCGCACCTGGTTTTGTAACTTGTATGATCACGTAATCCTGTTTTCGGTTAAAATCCTTCTCTAACACCTTTGTCTTATATCCTCTTATTATTTTGTGAAACTGCTGAAAGAAGAAAACATGTGAAGTTCTGAAGAGTAAAATGCATCAGAAGTTCTGAAGATAAACCAGACAGAATATATGAAGAACTGCTGAAGACTCATCAGCACCTTACATCAACACTTTGATTAGGAGATTCTAACCGCCCTAAATCTTAGCAGTTTAGTAGTATATTAATTAACTTAAAGTCTTTGTTCAAGTTTCGATGCTACAGCCTGTTGTAGCCTTATCTAAACAATATTATAAGCTTTTGTTACTTAATATCTATGTAATCTTTCGTCTATAAATAGAGGGGTTACTCCCACTATTTTAGACACACGAATATATCTATTAAGAATCACTTGAACTATTTCCTTCAATTTACTTTATTGTTTATCCATTTCATTTACATCTGAGTATCATCTTGCTTTAACTGCTTTATTTACTACTATTGATTCTCATCTTTAACTTCCTAGTTCATTGATTGAGGGGGAGTCTTAACTCCTGTTAAAAGTGACTTTTTAACTTAGAACACTTATTATTCCGCTGTGCAAACTACTTTGATAAACTAATAACACTTAAGTGTTCTTGAATATAAACTGCAATAGAGACCATTGATCCAACAATTGGTATCAGAGCAGCTGGTTTATCTGATCAAATATCAATCTAACAAATTGAGAATCAGACACAGGCTCATATTGATATTCAATAAAGGATAAAAGCTCACTTTTTGTCCATCACTTTGAGAAAAGTTTGAAAAATCAAATTTCTCAAAAATGGATCCTCATAATACTGGATCTGCCACTAAACCTGCTATGTTGGTTAGAAATGAATATAATATCTGGCAAAAAAGATTGGCACATACTTTGTCACAGACCAACACTGGTTGTTGGAGATCTGTTATGTATGGACCACATAAACCAGTAAATGTAAATCTTGAAACTAAGGAAGAAATTCCGAAAGAACCAAAAGACTACACTAATGAAGAATTCCTAAAACTTGAGCTTGATGCTAAGGAATTCTCTATGTTGGCAATGGCTCTCCCAAATGATATCTACTCTGGACTTTTACATTGTGAAAGTGCCAAAGAGCTTTGGGATTGTCTAAAAGAACAGTTTGGAGGAATTGAAGAAGTGGTTGCCAACACCAGAGAAATTCTTGCTCAACAATATGAAACATTTACTCACATAAATGGAGAAACTTTGACACAACAATTTGAAAGATTTTCTTCATTAATCTCTGAGTCAAAGTTAAATGGTCAGACCTATACAACTGTATCTATGCTTCATAGATTTTTAAGGTCTTTACCAGAAAAAATGGGAAACTTATTCTATAGTCCTTAGATCTGGATCAGATTTTAACTCCCTCACTCTTACAAAATTACATGGGAGATTGTTAACTTTTGAAAGAGAAATAAATCAAAAGAAAAAGTTACAAGAATCTGGTAAGACTGCTGATGACTATACTCCAGGTAGCACAGCCTTATTAGGACATGACTCACCATCTTGTTCTAATAATTTTGGATCTTTTGACCACATTGACATAACAGCTGGGATCTCATTAGATGGATCATTCCCAGCTTATGACAATGAAGACCTAAGTCAAACTGCTGATAACATGTGTTTTATCATGGATGACTTAAAATATTTTAGCAGTGATGACTTAGAGGAAATGGATATCTTACACCAACTGGAATTACTAAGCATAAAAACAAATAAATTTTATAAAAGGTCAGGAAGGAAATTTCCAGGACTGAACAACAGAACAAAAGTTGGTTTTGACAAATCTAAACTTAGGTGTCATAAGTGTCAAAAGTTTGGACACTTTGCTAGAGAGTGTAGAAGCTCTAGCTTTAACCAAACACAGTCTGGAAATCAGTTCAACTCCAGTTATAATAGGATTAATGGAACTCAAGGGAGTGCTCATTTTGTACAGGTACAAGCTCCACAAATCCAATATGTGCCTCAAATACAATATGTTCAAATGCCTTCTCAACAACAGGGTCAACGTCAAATACCTCCTGTTCCAACTGCTCAACTTCCTCCACAAACTCAACAACCCTCTCAACAAAGTCTTTTTACATCAGGGTATGTTGATTGGAGCGGTCTTCCCTTTGACACATCTGAATGCAGTCAAGATGCAGACAACAAAGTCTATGACATTAACTGGGGAGAACCTGATAATGGCAGAAGGAATTTTGCCTTAATGGCTTTTGAAGGGACAACCTCTAAATCTGCATTATCTCAGGTATCAAAAGAATCTCTGTTAAAATTATGTTCAAGTTCTTGCAAAGAATCTTTTGCTCTTATAAGAGAAACCAATGTGCATCTACCTGGCAAAGCAAATAACTCTGAGAGAAAATACACTCAAATAAAATATGATTTAGAAAGAAAACTTGCTGCAAAATCAAAAGAAATTTCTAAATTAACAAATACTGCTATTGAAACCCAAGCAGAGATTAAAATCATGATAAAAGACCTAGGAAATGTCAGAAAAGAGCTTGCTGACACCAAGGTTGATTGTGAAAATTGGGTTGAGTCATGTAGAGTTTACCAAATGCTACTTAACAAACAAACTGCATCAAATGTTAAGTTTGGCATAGGGTACAACCATACTGAAACTCCAACTGATTTTACTCCCAAAACTGCTGATGATGGGAGTAGAATAGTTCTGAATCAAACTTCCAATGTGAAAGAATGCACATCCTTTCACCAGAACTTTCTTAAAATTGAAAGTCCTGCAAAAGTTAAAAATACTGACATTAAGTCATCAGTGGTTTCATCTACATCAGGAGTTGAGAACCTAAAAAGCACTGATAACCCAACTCAAAATTTTAAAACTGTCAATAAATTGCCTTCCACATCTCATGATGAATTTAAAAAGAAGGAGAAGGCAAGAGAATGTGAAATTTGTGGTATGTTTAACCACCAAACAGAATTTTGTAGATATGGAAAAGGAAATCAGTATAATAAGAAAATTTTACAACTGGTTGTGGGAAAACAAATCAAACAAGATTTTGAAGAAACTTTCTATCCCAACAAACAACAACCATGTAACACCTTTTCTCAGAAAAAGACTAAATCTCAACAAAGGTCTTTTTCTCAAAATTCTTCTTCAATAGTTGGACCTGAATCATCAGCAGTCTCACAAACTGCTGAGATTAAAAATCTCATGGATTTGGTAAAACTATTGATGACCAAAGTTGATGGTGATCCTCAAAAGGAATCCACCATTGTTCTTAATGAAAAATCCATTGCCAAAAAGACATGGATTCCTAAAAATTGTCCAAAACAAACTGTTACTGTTCTCAAGAGCAAACCCAAAGCCACACTGGCTTGGGTTCCTAAAACTAATTAATTTGCTATTTTGTGCAGAGGGTCTCCAGAGGTTTGAATAGCATTTGGTATGTTGATAGTGGAGACTCAATGCACATGACTGGATGCAGATACCTGATAAACAATTTTATCAGCCAAAGAGAAGGATCTGTGTCCTTTGGGAACAATTCCAAGGGATATGTGCTAGGATATGGCAATGTATCCTCAGGAAAAATGCAGTTTGACAAGGTCAGTCTTGTTGAAAACCTTGAGTACAACTTGCTTAGTGTCTCACAAATGTGTGACAAAGGATATTCTTCCCTTTTCACAAAGACAGCATGCAAGATCATGTCACCAGAAGGACAAAAGTTGATAGCGAAGATCATTGAAGACCATACTTTGCTGATAGCCAAAAGATGTGGCAATGTCTATGCAGTGGACATTGAAAAAGACAAAGTATTGAACAACACTGCTTGCTTCTTCTCAAAAGCATCAACTTCTGAAACTGATCTCTGGCATAGGAGACTTGGCCATGTGAACTATAAAACCATAAATAAAGTCACAAAAATGGGCTTGGTCAGAGGTCTACCTTTGAAGGAATACCAGTGTAAAGAACTCTGTGTTTCCTGTCTTAAAGGTAAACAACATAAGTCCTCCTATAAGTCTATTGAAGAATAAAAAACAACTGCATGTCTTCAACTACTCCATATGGACTTATTTGGACCTGTCAAAATCATAAGCCTTGGTAAGAAGAAATACTGCTTGGTCATCATTGATGACTACCCAAGATTCACATGGGTTTTCTTCTTATATTCCAAGGATGAGGCAGCTGAAATAATCAAGTTCTTCATTCTATAAATAGAGAAGCAATATTCTCTCTCTGTCAAAGTCATCAGGAGTGACAATGGGACAGAGTTCAGGAACAAAACTCTAGATGAATTCTGTTTGTCTAAAGGGATTGTTAGACAATTAAGCATTCCCAGAACTCCTTAACAAAATGGTGTGGTAGAAAGGAAGAACATGACATTGATTGAAGCAGCAAAAACCATGTTAGCTGATTCAGGCCTACCTTTGTATTTTTGGGCTGAAGCAGCCAACACAGCTTGTTATGTTCAGAATAGAGTTCTTATCAACAAGAGACATACCAAAACTGCCTATGAAATTCTTCATGGCATGAATCCCCTCATCTCCTTCTTCAGGGCTTTTGGATGTCAATGTTTTATCCTCAACATCAAAGACTCTATCTCAAAATTTGCTGCTAAAGTTGATTCAGGTTATTTTCTTGGTTATTTTCCAATGAGGAAAGCTTACAAAGTCTTCAATTCAAGAACCAAGATAGTAGAAGAAACACTGAATGTCAAGTTCAATGAGACCAAACATTTTCTCATTCCAGCACAACCTGCTGAACTTTTTGATCTTCACAGCTTTTATTTCGGACCTGAAAAGACTGTTACATCATCTAAGCCCACTTATTATAGTGATCAAGGGTTCTATGATGATAGTCCTCCACCATGGACTCCAAATACAGTCATCAAATCAACTTTCAAACCATTAGAAGTTCAACAAACTTCTACTTTAACAATTGCTGATGATCAAATTCATTCTACTGATTCAGCTCCACAGACTCCTGAACCACAACATACAGCTGAACCAGATATCATCAACCTCAGTGGTTTGTTTGAAGAAGTTCTAGAGCCATCACCAAGTACAGGGCTACAACAACTGATTGAACACAAGGATCATCCATTGGACCAAATCATGGGTGATATTGCCTCAGGGGTACTTACAAGAAACCAGCTTTCCAACTTTTGCTTTTTCTCAGCATTTATTTCTTAGTTGGAACCAAAGAAATATCAAGAAGCCCTCAAAGATAAAAATTGGGTTCAAGCTATGCAAGAAGAATTGCTTCAATTCAAAAAGCAACAGGTCTGGGAAATCTGTCCCTTACCTCCAAACAAGCTACCAATTGGCACAATATGGGTTTTCAGAAATAAACAAGATGAAGCTGGTATGATTATTAAGAACAAGGCAAGACCGGTAGTACAAGGTTATTCACAAAAAGAAGGAATTGATTATGATGAAACTTTTGCTCCAGTTGCAAGGCTTGAAGCCATCAGGTAATTTTTGGCTTATGCAATTTCCAACAAAATTAAAGTTTATCAAATGGATGTCAAAAGTGCATTTTTATATGGAAAAATAAAAGAGGAAGTATATGTTTGTCAACCTCCTGGGTTTGAAGACCCTCCTCATCCTGATTGGGTTTACAAACTGGACAAAGCTCTATATGGGCTAAAACAGGCTCCAAGAGCCTGGTATGAAACTCTGTCCAACTTCCTACTTAAAAATCACTTTACAAGAGGCTCCATTAATACAGCTCTGTTTATAAAACATGTTGGAAATCCTATCTTACTTGTTCAAATATATGTTGATGACATCATTTTTGGTTCAACAAACACTAAGTTGTGTGATGATTTTTAGAAACTCATGCAATCAAAATTTGAAGTGAGTACAATGGGAGAGTTGCAGTACTTTTTGGGACTGCAAATCAAACAACAGACAAATGGAACTTTTATACGTCAATTTAAATATGTTAAAGAATTATTAAACAAATTTTCTTTACAAGACAGTAAATCATGTTCCACTCCCATGACACCAACCACACAAGTTGAACCAGATGATCAAGGAAAACAGATTGATCAAACCATGTATAGATGTATGATAGGTTCTCTATTATATTTAACTGCTTTTAGACCAGATATTATGTTCTCAACTTGTGTCTGTGCTAGATATCAGTATGCACCAAGAGAATCACACCTAATTGCTGTCAAAAGAATCTTCAAATATCTGAAAGGAACTCCTACTTTAGGAATTTGGTATCCTGCTTCAAGCAACACCAAATTAACTGCTTTTTCAGATAGTGACTATGTAGGGTGTAAAATGTCAAGAAAATCAACATATGGTGGTTGTCAATTCTTGGGAAACTGTCTGGTATCCTGGCAATCAAAGAAATAAACATCTGTGGCAACTTCAACAGCTGAAGCTGAATACATTGCTGCTGCAAGCGGCACATCACAGATCCAATGGCTCCAATATCAACTTCTTGATTATGGAATCAAAGAGACCAAGACTCCACTTTTAGTAGACAGTAAATCTGCCATTAGCATCATTCAAAACCCTGTTCAGTTTTCAAAGACAAAACATATAGAAATAAGATATCATTTCATCAGGGACTGCTATGAAAAAGGCAACATTGAAGTGAAACATGTCACAACAGCTAATCAAATAGCTGATGTCTTCACTAAACCCCTTGACACATCAACATTTCAGAGGTTAGTTTCCATGCTTGGAATGCTAAACTTTGACTAAACTGTGTAAGTGTTTTCATTTTTCTATACATATTTTACTTTCACTTACTTGTTTACTAACCTTATATTCAAACCTCTGTTGAAAAATAAAAGTAGAGAGAAACTAATGATGTACAAAACATTTGCAAGGGAAAAATCTCTGAAAAGAAAATCTACTGATAAAGATCAAGTATTGATTTTAAGGGGTATTCTTCTGTTAAAACTTCTTGGAAGTTCAAAACTACTGAAGAATAATATAGGAAACTCCTGATGAACAATCATGCATCAGAGGTTTAAGACACCAAGGGTAAAACAGTCTTTTCCTATCGTTCTCAGAAGTTTAACCTAAAAGTCTATTAAACTTCTAAAACCTGAGAATTCGGTTAGGAACCGAATTAACGGATCGATTAAGCGAATTCAGCTCGGTTTCAGACGGGAGATTCGAGACGAGACAGAAATTAATGATAACAAAGTCAACACAGATTCGTATTAATTCAGAAACGGTTACAGACACTGTCATCAGTAGGATAAACATCTATCTCGGGGCCAGGGGAGGTCGGGCATGACCTCCCCCTTGAGAGCATTCAAAGCACAAACTCAAATCTACAAATGAAAACCAACACATGAGATTGCTATATATAGTCCAAAGCCAAAAGCCACTTTCGCCCATATGAGGAGGTCGAATGTGGAAGTTTTCCACATTCGCCCCTTCTATAAGGTCGAATCTGTCTTTTATGTCTTGGTCTATATTTACAAATGCATCAGATCCATAAAATGCCCTTATGGATCACCACAATCTCATGTAACACCATACAAGACTCAACCCTAGTCGATTCGATAGTGACGTCCACAGAAAGTGTATCAACAAAACCCCTCTTTTCATTATTACTGTTTCAAAAACAAAAACTTCCCCCTCTCTCTCTCAAGAACAAAAACCTATGTGAATCATTCAACTGTTCCATCAACAAACAATGGCCTTAGTTCTTAAACAAGGACATAATCAAAGAGGCTACTTCATGAAAGACAAAGCCTGGTCCCAATACGATGAAATCAGTTATTTAATCGTAAAGTCACAATTTTACACAGCGTTCACTATAGACCCACCAATCCACACTGACACTCTTAATGAGTTTTGGGCAAACGCTGAGACTATTACCGAAGATGGTAAGGTCCTTTCCTTGAAGACGAAGATCAAATGGAAAGAATTGATAATCACACCGGCAACTCTGGGAGACACATTAGGTCTTGAAGATGCTGAAGCGCCTGATCATATTCCCAGTGGAACAATTCAATCAACCATAGTTGAATGTGGTTATCAAGGTACACTATCACATGCTATTATTTATAAGAAATACTTTGATGCAAAATACAAACTTTTGTTTCATTATATTATCATGTGTTTAAGTCCAAAGACTGGATCTTCTGATCAGATGTCCTCAACCATACAACCAATTTTTCACTCAATTATAAATGAATCAAAGTTTAGGGCATCTGCTTTCTTTTTCAATGAGTTGGTGTTGCATCACCAAAATGATAAAAAGAAATTTTTGTTGTATCCAAGGTTCATCATGCAACACATTATTAAAGAACTTGGACAAGAGGTGCTTATGGGTGAAACTACCGTTTTAAACCCTTTAACCTCACAAGCATACTCTAGGCATAACAAACCGGCACTTTTGCCAGAGGATGACCATGGGGAACATGTAACAGTCCCTAAGGAACCATCATCCTCCAAACCTAAATCCAAAAAGCCAAAACAACCCAAACAACAAAAATCCAAACCCACCAACCCAAAAAGAAAAGCAATTCAGGAAGATGAGATACTTGAAAATGCTAATGTGCAATCTGCACTTTTAAAGGATGTGATTGAAACTTCCTCTCAGTCTCATTCATCTCCAATACCTTACAGAGCACCCGTATCCATTCTGTTCAAAAGAAAGAGATTTAAAAAGTCAAAAGCTTTTGACACTTCTTTCAACCAAACTGGACCTACTGAACAAAACTCAACTGCTGATCCTTTAACTTTTGAAAAAGAAACCTCTCCAGTAGTTGAGATTGCTAATATTCTCTCCGGGCTGAAACAAAACAACTCATCAGCAAATGTCAATCCCCAACCACCACATAAAACAGGGGATGAAACTATAGAGATGGACATTGATGAGAATGTTGTCAGCCCTAACCCAAGAGATGAGGAGGGACCAAGGTCTCTAAGCCCAAACTTAGAAACCTTCGGTATATTTGAGGCTGCTACTACTCTTTTACCATCCAGTGATGGATTGGAGGAAAGTAGTACCATAGCTAAGACTTCAAATGTGGCAACTACTGATGAAGGCCATGTGCCTAAGGTAGGAAATCCTCAGTTCCAAGAAAAAAAGGTTCATGAGACAACTGATACTGTTCTCGTTGAGGACTATGTCAGTGATTCGGATGATTCCATTAATTTGGATGATGGATCAAAAACAAAACAAAATGAATTGACGGCTGACTGTGAAGGTCCTGATTCTAATGTATCTGTTCTCAAAGAGACAGTCACAGAAGAACAGGTTGAAGTCCACTTAAACCCTAATTCCCCAAAAGTGGCATCCCCAGTTCAAACTGAGGATCACCCCAAAACACCCCCTCCACAATCACAAAAGCCTACCCAATTCTCTGGGTCAACAAGCAGCATAGAACTGAACCAACTATGCAACCCAGATGGTACACCAGCTTATTTTTGCTCATCTTCAAACATTCATAACTGCTATGGAGTTAAAGAACAAAACTCAACTGGAGATGATTAACAATGCAATTGATCACAAGCTTGGTGAATTGTCATGAAAGATGGAAGACAATAGAAGACAATTGGCCCATCTATCTTGTGTAACACCTCCACCTCCATGGTTTCCTGAAGTGGATGAAGCCAAAAAGGGGGAGATGTCAAAGGAACCAGAAGTTGTGTGTCTTGAAGCTGCAAAAAGAGCTGCTAGAGAAGCACAACATCTCAAGGATTCTCAAAAATTAAGTGCCATGACCAGACAAGAAATAGCTCTGAAAGAAAGAGCTGACTGGTATGAAAAAGAAGAGAGGAGCCTTAGAGAGATAGCTGAAAAGTCTGCCCAAGGCCTTATTGAAGCTGCTGCTGAAGTCAATACCAAAAGTACTGAAGACAATCCTTCAGTAGTTGATACTGCTCAGATCAACACTCCAGTAGTTGACATTTCCTGCACTGAACCAGATCAATCATCTAATGCAATAGAAACAGACCCTGCTAAATTTCCAAAGCCTGTTCCCTTAAACTCCTCTTCCATAATAATTGAAGATCAACAAGAAGTAAAGGAACCAACAGAAGAAGAGAAAAGAAAAACAGAAAGAGAGGCAAATGAAAAGAAAATATTGGAAAGCATAGATGAAAGGGAAGACTTAAGCTATGATGAAAAACTAATAGAATATGAAAAGAAGTTAAGAGAGTTAGATGAACAAGAAAGAATGGCTGAGCAATTTCTCCTTGCATCAGAAGAAGACAAAAGGCAACAGCTGATGAACTTTATCAGCAAACATTCAAAGACAAGGAAATACACTCTCAAGGGACTCTCAAATGAAGAACTAACAAGACAGGCATTACTTGTATCTGAAAGACTTGCCACAGAAAAACAAAGAAAAGAGATGAGAGCCCAGATTATTCAACAATTGGTAGATAATAAGTATGGTTCAAAACAACAGATATGTAGGTGGAAAGAAGATGTACTTTATGATACCTACAAAAAGCTCAAGGCTGACAAAATTGCACATCCAGAAAAATACCAATCCACACAGCCTAGTACCAATCAGAAATCAGGGGAAACCATAAAGACAGACTTCAAAATGCTCTTAGTAGAAAAGAATGTCATTGTTCAAAATGACTTTTCTGTTGATGAGAAGCCTCTGATAATTCAATACAGGGATCCTACAACCTTTGCTTATCAACTGACACAGACCATCAAAGAAAAAGAACATACCAAGGTAGTCACAGAACATCACAAGATCATAGGAAAAGGTGACAAACCTGGTACTGTACTAGTTGAAAAGGAAAGGAAATCCAATCTGATCAATGCTGAAAAAGAAGCATCTCCAACATCAGATCAACATTCAAACCTGCAGATAGTACCATACAGTGACAGATTCTTCATCTCTACATCTCCAATCAAATGATGATACTTCACCCAAAAGTCCACTTCCATCGCTCTAGAAAGACAAGACTGTTCATTGAAAGTTCTTCAAAGCTTAACTGATTTGGAAAGGTTATCTGACAAAGATCTACTAACCCTTCAGGAACTAAGACCAGAACATGGACTACTTCTAGAAGAAGAAGTTAGAGAACTCAGACATCAAGCACTTGAAGAAATTGAAAGAGTTCTTGACTCAAGGAAGAGAGGATCTTAAATAAAGATAGATAAAGGTTTTGGCTTCATCAATCCAGGGGGAGATTGTAAGGTCAAAGAGGATTGACAAGCCAGAATAAAACTTTGTCTTATATCCTCTTATTATGTTGTGAAACTGCTGAAAGAAGAAAACATGTGAACTTCTGAAGAGTAAAATGCATCAGAAGTTCTGAAGATAAACCAGACAGAATATCTGATGAACTGCTGAAGACTCATCAGCACTTTACATCAGCACTTTGATTAGAAGATTCTAACCGCCCTTAATCTCAGCAGTTTAGTAGTATATTAATTAACTTAAAGTCTTTGTTCAAGTTTCGATGCTACAGCCTGTTGTAGCCTTATCTAAACAATATTATAAGCTTTTGTTACTTAATATCTATGTAATCTTTCGTCTATAAATAGAGGGGTTACTCCCACTATTTTAGACACACGAATATATCTATTAAGAATCCCTTGAACAATTTCCTTCAATTTACTTTATTGTTTATCCATTTCATTTACATCTGAGAATCATCTTGCTTTAACTGCTTTATTTACTACTATTGATTCTCATCTTTAACTTCCTAGTTCATTGATTGAGGGGGAGTCTTAACTCCTGTTAAAAGTGACTTTTTAACTTAGAACACTTATTATTCCGCTGTGCAAACTACTTTGATAAACTAATAACACTTAAGTGTTCTTGAATATAAACTGCAATAAAGACCACTGATCCAACACAAAAGACTTGTAATGGCAATCCAAAAGCATTAGTCGCATTTAGTGCATCTACAAACTCCCCCTCGACTATTGCTTGGATTGTTGACGTTCATAATCCATTTGTTTATTCATCAACTTGATACGGAGATTTCTTTTCTTTTCTTTGCTCATCTCCGGCGCTAGTTGACGCTTTGTCGATCTTTTCTTCAGTTCATTAACTTTCACATACTTACCCAACTTCTTCGCCAAATTACATCCTGCATTCACATCCCACGCAAAGCAAAAACATACGACACGATGATATTTCATAGCTTGCTCAGCGTCTTTCTCCTCACAATAAATCGGATTGTAATACAACATGATGATGTCCTCATATGAACAGTCGATTATCCACATCGGATCAAAGATATGAATCTTCTTGTATTCTTCCTTCTTATCTTTCAAAAGAATCACAACTTCAGCAGTTCTCCAGTCATAGTACCACATAATAATTCTGTACTGAAGTGTTGCTGAATTGGCATCAACGGAATCCTTTTCATCACTACTGGAGGTTTATACTTCAAAGTAACCTTCTTCCATCCAATAGTAGGATCAACCTCTTTATGAACTTTTCTTTTTGGATATTGAGGCATGAACATATTCCATCTTGTTCTGCTTTCCCAAGCCATCTTGTCAGCAAACCAACCAACCACATCACAATTAGCAGAAGCTCCACTCATCGTAAATCTACAAACATCTCTTACCGCCCAGTACGGTAGAGTCTTGGTATCATGGAATTTGTAGAAGTACAAAATTCCCTTTTCCCATTTCACACCGATACATCTCAACTGCCTCAAATACTTCCATCCTAACGCCCTTCCTTTAAACAGTTGATTATGATACTTGTAGAAACCTCCTTGAACCTCTGGTTTTGGTCTATTTTCATCCTTTTCTTTCAGATTTTTCAATAATGTCTTCAAATCATCACATTGTTCAATAGTTGGTTTTAGACTTGGATCATTAAACACTTCTTCAACTAACTTTTCACTTTTCTTCTTTGCAAGCTGTTCAGCTTCATTCAAGGTTTCTTCATTCAGATCTGGAAACACCACATTCTCTTTGTTTCTGAAGTATTCTGGATATTCTTCATGTGTAATGTCTTCTATCTCAATCTCTTCACGTTCTGGAGTTTGTTTATCATCAGAATGATTACCAGCATCCTTTCAGGAATGTTTTGAATCTCCTTTTCATTCATAATCTCCTCAAGTGTCTTTCCAACCTGCAGTGCCAATCCTTCTAAGATTTCTTTAGATACTGCTGCAGACACTTCACCTTCTTCCAGATCAGGATCATTATACTCCAATTCATACCTCATATCTTCCGATTCAAAGATTTCTGGAAATTTTCCAGTCAGTTCTATTGTCCAAACCTTCTTTTTCCAACATCTGTCTATACAATTTCTTATCATCTTCTGATAAAGATTTGATCTTTTCAGTCCAAAAGATGTCATCATCATCTACATTCTCTCCAGGTGTCTTCTTAGAACTAGATTCACCTGTCTCACCTTTCTCATTCTTTCTTTCTTCATATCTGAACTTGTCAACATCATCATCATCATCTTCATCAGAATCATCATCATCTGCTTTATCATCTTTCTTATTACCCGATTTATCTCTAGCATCATCATCATCTGAAGAATCATCATCAGACTCATCATCATTTTCTTCATCATCATCAGATTCTTCATAATCTACTTGCTGTTCATCGTCTTCCTTATTTTCTTCTTCAGTACCTTTAAGCTGAGGAGCTTTCGAGTACAGATCATCTAATAGCTTCCTCATGGCTTTGTTATCAGCTTGAATCTTTGTATTCTAAATCTGTAAGACTTTAATCTTTTTAGTGTTCCTTTTACCACGAGTTAATAACATCTTGTTTTCTTCTTGAAGTTCGTTGATCTTAGCTTCCAGCTCATCTTGATTAGCTTTGGATGATACTACAATCTTCAGCATTGTTTCCTCATTTTTTTTCAACTTCTCAATCTCGTGTTGTTGCTGATTAAATGCTTTCATCATATCTGCTATCTTCTGATTAACTGCTTCCATAACATCACCAGAAACAGTAACATGTGGTGAAGATGACTCAGCAACTGGAGATTTCTTCTTCTGAAACTGTTTCAATACATTCTCCAAAGTAACTTCAAAATCTGGAAGAGGACTCACAGATGTTTCTTGAACTGTTTTCTTCTTTGTAACATGGGTTGTCACAGGAGTAGTAGCTTTAGAACTTCCAACTTTAGGTACTTTCTTTCCTGCAATCAACAACTCTACTTCTCTATCCCTCTTCTTTTTCGGGTTAACTCTTTTAGCCATTGACTTGAACTTAGGGTTTTTAATCTTTTCACCCGCAACAGGAGATCCACCAAAGTCTTGATCATCAATTCCTAGATCAAGTTCATCTTCATCTACAGCAATTGGACTCTTCTGTTGTTGATCTTCTGTCGCTTTATTCAAACTTTCAATCTCACCAGCCTCAGTAGCCTTGGGCTTAGTGGATTTGATGTTCTCATTTCCCGAATCCCATTCTTCATCGTCTTGAGTCTCTTCAGAATCTACAAACTCTTCATCAACAAGCATAATCTTGGTTTTACCAGTTTTCTTCTTAGCAACACTCCTTTTCCTCTTTGTTTCAACTTCCACCACCTTTGCCTTTCCTTTCCCAGTCTTAGCACCTTTGTTTTTCACCTGACGTTTCCTCTTTGCATCAGGATCTGCTGGAAATTGAGGATCATCATTATCAGATTCACTGTCAGCATTTCTTGCTTTGTTTTGACCTGGATCTTTGTATCATGGATTAATCAAGTGTCCAAACAAATTCTTGAAAGGTAGTCTTTCACTTTCTGGAATACCCTTGTAACCCTTCATCCTGCTAAATGTACTCAGGTTCATATGACTTTGAACCGAAATCTGCTTGGGATCCCTCTTCAGATTGGGATACTTCTTATCAATGATCATTTGTAAGAATCTTGGATACATTAAAAACTTGTCTACCTTCAATCCCTTCAACACTTCCATCATGTGGTCAAAAATCATTCCGGATACATTGAACGGCTTGTTTAGAATCAATGCAACCACCAGAGAACTTATACTCTTCCTCATCACATCATATCCACCACGAACTGGTCCAAATACATGTAAGATCACATGTACTAAATACTTGAACTGTGGACACAGCTTGGCTTTGTGTAGTAAACCATCTGTGATAGGGTCGTTGTATTTCATTCTCAGGAAACATAATCTCTGTTCAATCCATGAGAGTTCTCTGGGATCAGTAGGAGAATCATTCAGATCTAAGGCTTCACGAATGTCATCTTCTGTAACAAGTGCGAGCTCTCCTTGAATCTTACTTCGTATAGCTGTTTTACCTTCCCAAAAGTCAATCAATGCATTCTTCCAGAAGTCTACTTGGTGATCTTTGTAAATGGTTGTTGTTGTAGCAATAGCATATATCACCCTACTTCTTCTCAAGAATTCCACAATCCCAGCAAATTTTGTATGTTGCTTAACTTCTCCTATGAACGCGCAACAATTGTGTGCTTCTTCAAACAATAATTCTTTCTCTTTGGCTTTTTCCACTGACTTTTCTTGTTCAGCAACTTGTTTCTCCGGATTCTGTTGTTCAGCCATTGAAAACTGCAAAACAATAAACATGAAATTTATCAAAATCAGACAAAATTTGAATTTTGGTCAAAAACTTATTCTTTCGACCCTATCGATGGTTCGAATGAAGAATTTTGGTGGTTCGAATGAAGAAATGAAGTTCGAATGAGAAAATCATATTGAACAAAATGTTCATCGACCTTAAACTCTACATTCGACCTACAAACAATCACATTCGACCTGGTAAGGCTTCCTTCGACCTTGAAAAGTCTCATTCGACCCTTTTAGATTGGTCGAATCTGACTGTTTGTTGTTCAAAATTACCAAAGTTCAATCCAATCCATAATAACATCACATTATTGTTCGATGGTATCCTATTATGGCCGAATAACCTTTATCAACCAACAATTTTATCAAACAGACTATTTTAGATAGTTTTTAATTAAAACCTAGGGTTTATCAACTTTAAACAATCAATTCAATTATCTGTTATGTTTAAACACTAGGTTTTTAGATATTCTCCCCCCTAAAACTATCGAAAATAGTAATTCCATCATCAATTTTGCAAAAACAAGTCATTTAACGGTCTAATTGATATTCTAGGGTTCCAGACACAAAATCTTCGATTCTGATCATGATAAGGCTCCATTACGTCTGATTTTGATATGGAAAGGATCAGTAAGAGGTAAGGAACAAGATAATATGGTATAAAAAGCAAAAGCAACAAGGTGACTTTATCTGAGAATTTTTGAAAAATTTTATGAGGGTTCGACTGAAAGAGCTGGTATATATAGGGTTCCACATTCGACCCTTATATGGTTCGAATAAGAAGCTTCAGGCCACATTCGACCCTAGTGAAAGGCTCGAATGAAACAGAAGGGTTCGAATGAACATAAATCATTAGAACACTCTCATTCGACCACATTGTTAGGTTCGAATGAAGACACAAATGCACTTTCGACCCACCGAAGGGGCGAATGAACATTTGGATTTCTGAAAATTTTACCAAATCTCAAAATCGAATCCCGTTTAATCATTTTCACACATTTTAAGCTTCAAACATTCATCATTTTACATTTGAATGATACAAAACTCAAATTGGTCTGTCAAACTTCAGAAAATGACCATCAATCACCATCGGTTATCAAAAATAATACAGAAATGTAAAAAAATTTTGAATTTTCTAAAATTTATGCTAAAACACACCAAAAATCTTTTTGAGTTTTTGTATATTTTGCAGAAAATGAATGTAAAATGCAGAAATGTAAACATAAAGCAGTAAACATTTTGTGATTTCCGATAAGAGGATCAAATTAGTTTTTGAGAAAGCTGATCACACCGTTGATCTTTATTGTTTATTATCATTAAAGACAATGTGTAATCCGGCAATTGCTGATATTGTTATCCACATAAGCTCACATGCACACTGTTATGCAGTGCTTTAAAATGATACGCAATTAGGTGTATTATAACTAACATGCTTATGGTTCCCACACACACAACATACTCCCGTATCAGGGAATTTGCACAAAGCTTCGTCGTAACGCGTGATTATGCCAAATGTTATCCGTTATATTACAAGATACATAGCACAGAGGTGTACAGGTCAGCAAATCAATGCAGCAGAGTAACATGTGCATATATACCAGGTTGAGGCTGATATCAATCAGTGGTTTTCATCAGAAAATTGATATGATGCATTAAATGATCTTTGATCATTATTATACATTAAGTTCCTCAATTCGGTAACTTTCAGGATTTGGCATATAAACTCTTTTAGCAAATATCTTGATTGAATCTAGGTCCGTAAATCAATACGACAAAAGATCAATCAAGATACCCCGGATAACAATTAACATAACGACCCAAAACCTCAGATTTTGGCAACCCTATCAAACGAAATTACGGTACTAAGACCATATGCCCATGAGGTGTTCAGCCACTAGCGAGTAGTTCGTTATGTTTGTATCACTAAGGCACGCATTAATAAGTCTACGAAGCCTACCAGCATATCACACTAGAATCAACACACGCCTTTTATAGCATTTCAATTCTTTAGCATGTGTCAGATGCCCACTGATGTACTATCATTTCCTCTTTTACTCCTGGAAAATCATTTTTGGGTTTTTCTGATTTTTATGGCTTAATGGATTTTTCGTTGTTTTTGGTTTTTCTGAAAATAAAAACTCCCCCTAAAATGTAAAACATATTTTTGGATTTTTGATTTTCTGAAAAACAGTAAAAACTAAGAATTTAAAAACAAAGTGATAAACCGAGGTGACGATTAGTCTTGTTTTTCTTTTATACAATTAGCTCTTAGCAAAAATTCGAATCTTGATTTGTCAAAAGCTTTGATAAAAAGATCAGCCCTCTGATAGTTAGTGTGGATTTTGACCATATCAATCAACCCTTTTTCATAGCAATCACGTATAAAGTGATACTTAATCCGGTTATGCTTAGCCTTAGAGTTATTGACCGTGTCTTTAGTGAGTGCTATGGCAGCTTCATTGTCACAATGAATTGCGGTTTGAATATGTTACAAACCGTAGTCGCGCATCTGCTGTTGAATCCACAAAACCTGTGAACAGCAACTCGAGGCTGCCACGTATTCGGCTTCGCAAGTAGATAGTGCAACTACTGTCTGCTTCTTACATTACCAGGTCACGAGCCTGCTCCCAAAGAATTGACATCCAGCCGTTGTGGATTTGCTATCTTTGTCACAACCACCATAATCTGCATCACTAAAAGCAGCAAAGTAAAAATTATCATCATTAGGGTACCAAAGTCCACGTGACGGACAACCCTTCAGATATCTCAGGATTCGTTTGACAGCTGTTAGGTGACTCTGTTTCGGCTTCAATTGGAATCTAGCACAGAGACATGTTGCGAACATTATGTCTGGACGGGATGCAGTCAGATACATCAAAGATCCGACGATAGCTCTATACGTGAAGGGATCTGTAAGCTCCCCCTTAGCGTCAACTCTCCCGTGATTAGGTTGAATTGGGGTATCCATAGGCTTTGAATCTTCCATCTGGAACCGGCTCAAGACTTCAGATACGTATTTCGTCTGGTGAATAAAGAAGCCCGTTGGCAATTGATCCACCTGCAAGCCTAGGAAAAACTGCATTTCTCCCATTGCGTTCATCTCGAACTTTTCCTGCATTACTCGTTCAAATTCTCTGCATAAAAGCTCATTAGTTGATCCAAAAATAATATCGTCAACATATATCTGAACAAGAAGCAAGTCACCCTCTATTCTTTTTGTGAACAGGGTACAGTTTACCAAACCTCGTTTGAATCCCTTTGAAAGTAGGTACGTGCTCAGCTCCTCATACCATTGTCGTGGAGCTTGGTGCAACCCATAGAGTGCTTTGTTGAGTATGTAAACCTTATCCCGGTGGATAGGGTCTTCAAAGCCTGGTGGTTGACCAAAATATACCTCTTCCTTGACCACACCGTACAGAAACGCGCTCTTCACACCCATTTGATACACCTTGAACTTCTTGTATGAAGCATATGCTAGAAACATACGAATAGCTTCTATACGCGCCACAGGTGTATAGACTTCATTATAGTCTATTCCTTCAGTTTGATTAATACCCTGAACGACCAATCGAGCTTTGTTTCTTACGTTTACGCCTCGATTATCCTTCTCACATTTAAAAACCCACTTCGTTCCAATCTTCTTCCTTCCTAGAGGTAAATCTATAAGTGTCCAAACTCCCAGTTACGTAAACTGCAACAATTCCTCTTGCATAGCTTCAACCTGCGAAACATGACAAGCAAAGGACCAGTCATTTTGACAACCAGACTTTTGAATTTTAGCATACATGGCTAGGGCTCCGATATTATCATGTGAAGTTGCACGATGAAGTTGTCCTCTAGTCATCACACTGCTTCCGGGATCACCAATAACTTGCTCAAGCGGATGAATCTAATGAATCCGAGATTCTGGATGATCAGGTACTTGAACTCCCGTCTGAGTAGTCAGATTCTCTGCCATATCCAGATCATTACCCGTATTAGACGATGAAGCAATATCTGGATTTGGTTTCACTGGTGGTTCCTCCGTAGCATGATCTAGAGTAGCTTTATTGAATACATCATCGTCATCATCCGAATCAGATGAGTCAAGAGTAGTAGAAGCTTCTTGGAAAACCTCTTCTTCATTAGCAGGAACATTGGTATCATTAGAAGCTGCTGGAGGAGTTACGGTGATCGGACGCACCAACGGTGAAGTCATTGCGTTTTCACACTCATAATAAAGTCGTAGAACAACCTCTTCAACCAAGTTATCTAGATTGAATGACTCAAAGAAATCTTTATAGTCAAACATCCAGTCAGGACCACTGCCTTGTACGTTCTAAGTGTAACGTTGTACTTCTACATTCGCCCACTCCTCAACCTGTCGAGTTCTTTTGTTGAATACCCGTTTAAGCGGGGTTTCATATCCAACAAAGTATCCCTCTTCAGCTTTCGGTCCAAACTTCTCATTCGGATTCAACATAGTACAAGGTGCCCAAAAGGTTCTAGATACTCGAAATTCGGCTTTCGTCTATTTAACAGTTCATAGGAAGTTTTACCAAACTTCTTCACCATTAATACACAATTCAATGTGTAACAAGCTGCGTATATTGCTTCATTCCAAAACATTACTGGAAGATTCGAATCTGCAAGCATTGTCCGTGCCGTTTCTAATAGTCCTTGTTAGGATCTGAGTTCTGATTGTTTTGATTGTTTAACTAAGTATGAGATGAATGGAATGAAATATAAATGGAAAGTGCAGCGGAATAAACTATAAATCAAAACATGGAGAATAATTGTTTTTAATCGAAAGCTTTCATTAATTGAAGGATTACAATTGTACAAGTAAACTCCCCCTCAGCCTGATCACTCAGAGAATGTTTGTCTTAGAGAATGACGAGTGATGAATAGAACAGTGCAAGTACTGTTCTATTTATAGACAGACTCAAACCTCTGATGATCAGTGCTGACGTCACCTAAGACAGCGACCTCTAACTGACTAACAACTTCTAACATCTGCTAACTATAACTACTGTTACATTGAAAACACTGATAATACAAAACTCTGTAAAGTAAAACTCTGATGTCTTCTATTATCTGTTGAACCAAAGTGTTGTTGGTTCAACAGACCTTTGTTCTTCAGTTCTTTGATCAGCAGTTGTTTCTTCATCAGACCTTTATTCTTTAGACGTTTGTTCATCAGACCTTTCATCAACAACAGTTGTCTTTATCAGTTGTTTGAAGCAGCAGCAGTTAGGAATCAACAGTCTTTTGGGGAAAGCTTCTTTATAACAACTGTTTTATTTATGGGATCAACACTTAGCATATTTTGGCTTGTCAATCATCTGTTCTTCTCCAGGTCAGCAGACCCAACAATCTCCCCCTAGTGTAGAGGGAGAATTCGACACGAAAACAGGATTATACGATCATACAAGTTGCTAAACCAGGTGCGGAAACCCTAGCTTAGAACAAACTGATATAAACTCAATCAAAACACAATCAAAGTCATTTTAAAGGCTTTTCATAGATTAACTTTTCCAAATAAACGATTACAGATTGATTACAGTTAATCTAGACCACTTCTAAACACTCTCAATCCTCTCAGGAACACACACTGAAAACACACACTCTAAATGACTCGTTTTTTTTTTACATTACAAAAACTTGAAATCTATATATAGTAGCTGTACGTTCGCCCAGATAGACTGGTCGAAAGTAAGCTTTTCCACATTCGCCCAGATAGACTGGTCGAATGTGTCTTCTTGTGCATCCCTGTTTCCAGATTCGTCCACCTCTAATCTTCCTTCGCCCACTTCTATATTACCTTCGCCCATACTACTCTCATTCGCCCCTTAACACATGTTAATATCTAATCATTAGTCGCAAAACGGCATCTACAAACTCCCCCTCGACTATTGATTAGATCGTTTTCTATCTTCATCCATGGCTTTATTCAACAGCTTGATTCTAAGAATACTCTTCTGTTCTTTCGTCATTTCCGGCTCTAACTTTCTCTTTACCGGCTTTGACACATTAGCCATCTTCACCTTCTTGCCAAGCTTCCCTTCCAAATTACTTCCAGCATTGATATCATAAGCAAAGCAAACACCCACAACTTGTGTGTATTTCCTTGCTTGATCAGCATCGTTTGGCTCATGATGAATCGGATTATAGAATAACATGATGATGTCTTCGAAGGTGCAATTGATCAGCCACATAGGATCAAATACATGCACATGCTTGTATTTATCCTTTCCATCTCTCAACACAATCACCGCTTCTGCCTTCCTCCAATCATAATACCAAAATATGAAGTCAGCACTGAAGTGTTGAGGCATAGGCATCAAAGGTATCTTCCTCATAACTTCAGGTGCCTTATAAATCAAAGTAACCCTTTTCAACTTGGTTCTGGGATCAACATCCCTGTGAACTTTTCTCCGGGGATATTGAGGCTTGAATCTATTCCATCTCGTCCTACTCTCCCAAACCAATTTGTCTGCACACCAACCAACATGAGTATTATTCACTGAAGCACCAGACATAGGGAATCTGCATAGATCTCTAACCGCCCAGTACGGTAGAGTTAGCAAATCAATGAATCTGTAGAAATACAAGATCCCTGATTCCCACTTAGCAGCTAAACACTTCAGCCTGCTCAAGTATGTCCACCCAAGAGCTCTGCCTCTAAACTTTGCATTATGAAATCTATAGAAGTTTCCTTGAGCTTCAGGCTTTGGTCGGTTTTCATCCATCAATCTTAATTTCTTCAAATACTCTTTCAACTCATCAGACTTATTTGAAGATTCTGGCAAATTAGCTCCAAGTACTTTCTCAACAAACTCAGCACTTCTTTTCCTTGCCTTTCTTTTTGCAGACGTATTATGCCTTTCAGTAAAATCAGGAAACACCACGTCTTCATCATTTTGTCTGAAGTACTGTGGATATTCCTCATGTGTAATATCCTCTATCTCAACTTCCTCAAACTCAGGGGTTTCTTTATCATCAGAGTGAGTTCCAACATCCTTTTCAGGAATAGGTGGAATCGACTCATCAACAATGAATTCGTCAAACGTTTTCCCTACTCTCTGTGCAAGTCCATCCAATATTTCCTTTGCCACAGAAGCAGGTACTTCCCCCTCTTCAAGATCAGGATCGTTATATTCCAATTCATAACGCATGTCATCTGTTTGGAATATTTCTGCAAAACGACCTGTGAACTCAATGGTCCACTCTCTCTTCTCTAACATGTCCTTGTAAACTTGTTTTGCATCATCAGATAAGGACCTCACCTTCTCATTCCAGAACACAGTCTCATCATCAACATTCTCTCCCTTTTTTTTAGAACTTGACTCACCTGTGTCTTTCTTCTTCTTAGAAGGTGGTCTTTTCTCAAATGTAAATTTAGCAGTATCATCTCCTCCATCATTGTCATCACTGCTACTACTATCATCATCCTTTTGACTTCCTGAACCTTCAGCATCATCATCATCATCATTATTATCATCTTCATCATCACTTTTATCCGATTCTTCATTCTCATCATCCTCATCCTCCTCTTTATCAGATTCAGATGGTTCAAAATCTACTTGCTCAACCTCTTTCTCTGCATCTTCTTCACCCTCCTTCAGTTTGGGTGCTATGTTGTACAAATCATCAATCAGATCACTAAGGCGTTTGTTTTCAGCCTTCAGCTCTTTGTTATCTTCTTTAATTGCCTTGTATCTGTTCTTATTTCTCAGAACTTTACCTTCAAGCTTCTGATTCTTTGCTTCAAGCTTCTTTACCTTCTCATCTATCTCATCTTGATTAGATTTAGAAGCAACAACGATTTGAAGCATTTTCTCTTCATTCTGTTTAAACTTGGCAATCTCAGCTTGTTGAGCCACAAGCATCTTCATCATATCGTCCATTCTTTTGTTCATCTGCTTCATCACTTCATCATCCACAGTGATCTTCTTAGACTTAGACTTAGACTTAGATGGCTCAATCTCACTTTCTTTTCCCTTCTGAGGCTGTGTAAACATGTTCAGAACATTATCCAGGGCAATATTAAACTGATCCACTGGTAATGTTGAAGCCTCCTTTGTCTTTTGCTTCTTGGCTGCTGGTGAAGATTGCTTAGATGATGTTCCAGCATCTGGTAATCTCTTTCCTTTCAACAGTAAGTTCAACTCCTTTTCTCTGAGTTGCTTGGTGCTTGTCTTCTTAGCCATACTTTTGTGTTTGGGCTTGGGCAAATTCACTACAACTGTTTCACCCTCATTCAATTCATCAAGATTAACAGTCAACCCTTCATCTTCAGCATCAACAGACTGCTTGCCCTTCTTAGCTTCTTCTATTGATCTGTTAAGTGATTCAGACTCACCAACCAAAGTGGCCTTTTGTTTGGTAGTCCGGACATTTTCAGCATTCGAATCCCATTGTTCTTCAGTCTCCGTTTCCTCCGAATCAACAGACTCCTCATCTACCAAACTCATACCCTTCTTAGCAGTAGTTTTCTTCCTCACCGCTTGTTGTTTTGAACTTCCTTGATCTGTCTTTCCCTTGCCCTTCCCTTTGGCTCCGGGATTGACAACTTGCCTTTTCCTCTTCGTGCTTGCATCAGCATAAACAAGTGGATCATCATTATCACTATCACTGTCAGGATGCCTTGCTAGATTCTTTCCAGGATCCATGTAATCCTCTCTAGCCAAAGCTCCAAATAACCTTCTGTAAGGTGGTCTCTCATTTTCAGGCACACCTTTATAAGCTTTCATTCTAGCCAAAGTTCTCACATTCATATGATCCATAGCAAGTATTTGTGTTGGATCCTTCTTCAAGTTTGGATATTTGTGATCGAAGGTCATCATCAAAAATCTAGGATAAAGCATGAAGTATTTCTTCTTCAAACCCTTCAACATCTCCAACATATGATCTAAGATCATTCCAGCAACGTTAAATGGTTTATTGAGAGTCAATGCAACCATTAACGAGCTTAAACTCTTTCTCATCACGTCATAACCACCACTAACACATCCAAATACTAGTATGATGACGTGAGCAAAATACTTGAACTGCACGCTCAGTTTCCCTTTATACATGGAACCATCAGTAATCGGTCCTTTGTATTTCATCCTTAGGAAACATGCTTTCTGCTCAGTCCAGGACAATTCCCTTGGATCCTCACTTGTTTCAAATTGGATCTGGAGAGCTTCTCTGATATCTGCTTCAGTGATAAACATCTCCATTCCCTGAATCTTGCTTCGGATGATAGTCTGATTATCAAAGTAATCATACTTGGCATTGTTATAAAAATCCTCAACTATATCCTTGTAGATAATAGTTGGTGTTGCCAATGCATAAACCACTCTACATCTCTTCAAGAACTTAATGATCTCTGTGAACTCCACATTCTTCTCCACATCTCCAAGATATGCACAACAATTATGGGTCTTCTCAAACGGCCATTTGCTACCGCTTGATGATCCTTCTTCTTGCACAGTCTCTGGAATAGGATCAGTCACTGCAGTCTCTACAGGAATATCAACGTTAACTTGTTCTTCAGCCATCTGAAATGTAAAATCAAAATAAAACGTCAAAACACAAAATCGTCAAAAGTTCAAAATTTTAGGTTTTCAAAGTTCCACATTCGCCCATATTACACTGGTCGAATGTAGGGTTTTGTGGCCGAAGGTACAATTTTTCTGGTCGAATGTACAAAGATTTTGAATAAAAGTTACATTCGTCCATTTAGTGTTTCCTTCGTCCGTTCCATTCCACCTTCGTCCAAATCGACGAACCGAAGGTGAATCTGGTTAAACCCAAAATTTGAAAATTTTTCAACTGTGTTTTTAAACCTTGATTTTGATTAAAACCATTCCTAATAAGGCCGATTAAGCATCGTCTATCATCAATTTGCCCTAACATTCATTTTACATCAGTTTTTAAACGAAATTAGGGTTTTTCTTGTTTTAATCGACCAATCAGTAATTAAACCCTGTTAATAACCTAATTCCTAATTCACTCTCCCCCTAAAACTGATGTGGAATGATTTACAATCAACATTAGTCATTATCAATCACTGGAGATCAAAAATTCTAAAACCCTAAGGCCGTATACAAAACGAATAATTACGAGTTCATTTCCTGTCCATTACCTGTAAAAATTATATAAAAATGATCAGTACGAAGCAAGGAGTAAAACGCACAAGCAGGAGTTTCAAAAACAACAAGGTCTGGTATTGAAGAAAATTTTGAAAAATTTGAAGTGTTTGGTCGAATCTGGTTTGGCTTATTTATAGGCTCCACATTCGCCCGTTCCGTGTGGACGAATGAACAAACTTTCCACCTTCGCCCCTATTGAAAGGCACGAAGGTAAAATGGTTTTACCCGAATGTGAAATTTAGATAAAAGCCACATTCGCCCAAACTGGAACGGTCGAAAGTGAAACAAAAAGTCCACATTCGTCCCAAATTAAGGGCGAATGTAAAATGGCACTTTTGAAAAATTTTACCAAATTACAAATTCGAATCCCGTTCAACATTTTTCAATCCGTTAAGCTTCCAAAACCCAAATTTTCACTTTTAGAATGATACAAAGCCCAGATGGTAGTACCAAATCTCAGAAATTGACTATCAAGCATCCCCGGTTATCAAAAATAAAGCAGAAATGCAAAAATTTTGGATTTTTCTGAAATTTTATCAAAACACACCTAAAATCTTTTTGGATTTTGTATCTTTTTGACATTAAAAGTAAATAACAACAAAATAAAATGCATCAAAGTAAATGAAAGCAGTAAACATTTTGTGAAATCCGGTCAGAGGATCATATCAGTTTTCTGAGAAATCTGATCACAGCGTTGATCTTTTTGTTTAATATTATCATTAGAAACAGTATGTGATACGGCAATTGCTGATATTGTGGTCCACGTAAGCTCACATGCAGACAATTACGCAATGCTTTAAAATGATACGAGTTAAGTGTATTAGACTAACACGATGTGGTGCCCACACACACGGCATACTCCCGTATCAAGTAATTGCACAAAGCTTCGTCGTAACGCGTGATTATGCCAGAGTTATCCGTAAAAGTTACAAAGTATATAGCACAGAGGTGTACAGGTCAGCAAATGAATGCAGCAAAGTAACATGTGCGTATACACTAGGTTGAGGCTGATATTAATCACTGATTTGCATCAGATGATTAATACGATGTAATAATGATCTATAATCAATTAAAACATAAAGTTCCTCAATTCGGTAACTTCCGGTTTTGGCAATTAAGCTCTTTTAGCAAACATTCTGATAAAACTAGGTCCGTAAATTAATACGACAAAAGTTTATCAGAATATCCCGGATAACCATAACATAACGACCCGAAACCTCAGATTTTGGCAATCCTATCAAACGAAATTACGGTACTAAGACCATATGCCCATGAGGTGTTCAGCCACAAACGCGTAGTTCGTTATGTTTGTATCACTAATGCACGCAATATTTAGTCTACGAAGCCTATCAGCATATCACACGTAATCAACACACGCCTCATAAACTATACAATTCTTTAGCCTGTGTCAGATCCCCACTGATGTACTATCATTTCCTCTGTTTTACCAGGAAATCATTTTTGTTTTTCTAATTTTTAGGTCTTTTTGAATTTTATAATGTTTTTGGTTTTTCTGATAAAATGGCTCCTCCTAAAATAAAGAACATATTTTTGGATTTTCATTTTTCTGAAAAACAAAAATAAAAACAAAACTTAAAAGAAACAATCCACTCGAAAGCATCAACTTCTTTGAGGATTATGATAGTAAAGAGAAATTCCCAATTAGCAAAGAGAAATTCCCAATTAGCAAAATATAAAAACTAAAAACTAAAAAGCGATAAACTGAGGTGCCGATTAGTCTTGTTTTTCCTTTATATTGTTTACTTTTAAAAGATATTCAAAGCGTGAACGATCAAAAGCTTTAGTAAACAAATCTGCACGTTGGTAGTCAGTATGTATTTTGATCATATCAATCAATTCCTTAGCGTAACAATCACGGATAAAATGATATTTGATCCGGATGTGTTTCGCTTTAGAATGATTTTCCGAATTTTTAGTTACTGCAATTGCGGCTTCGTTGTCACAGTAAATAGGGGTTTTAAGAAACTGCAAACCGTAATCCACCATTTGTTGTTGAATCCAGAGTACTTGAGAACAGCAACTCGAGGCTGCAATATACTCGGCTTCACAGGTAGATTGTGCTACGGAAGTCTGTTTCTTGCATTGCCAGGTGATTAACCTGCTCCCGAAAAACTGGCAACCAGCTGTAGTAGATTTGCTATCTTTGTCACAGCCGCCCCAATCTGCATCACTAAAAGATATGAAATCAAAATTATCATCATTAGGGTACCAAAGTCCTTTTGAAGGACAACCCTTCAGATATCTAAGGATACGCTTGACTGCCGTCAGATGACTTTGTTTCGGCTTCGATTGATAGCGAGCACAGAGACACGTTGCGTACATAATATCTGGTCGAGACGCCGTCAAATACATCAGAGATCCGATGATTGCTCTGTATGTAAAAGGATCCGTCAGCTCCCCCTTAGCGTCCACTCCAATCCCGTGATTAGGTTGAATCGGGGTATCCATTGGCTTTGAGTCCTCCATCTGGAACCGGCTCAAGATGTCGGAGACATATTTCGTCTGGTGAATGAAGATCCCGTCGGGTCTTTGGTCCACCTGCAAGCCTAGGAAAAACTGCATCTCCCCCATTGCGCTCATTTCAAACTTTTCCTGCATGACAGTTTCGAACTCCCTGCATAAAAGCTCGTTAGTTGAACCAAATATTATATCATCAACATATATCTGTACTAGAAGCAAGTCATCTCCCGTCTTTTTCGTAAAGAGGGTGCAATCGACCAGGCCGCGCTTAAATCCTTTGTTGATGAGGTATGTACTTAGCTCCTCGTACCACTGCCTTGGAGCCTGGTGCAAGCCATAAAGAGCTTTGTTCAGCACGTAGACCTTATCCCGGTGGATTGGGTCCTCAAAGCCTGGTGGCTGCCCGACATACACCTCTTCCTTGACTTTCCCGTACAGAAATGCGCTCTTCACGTCCATCTGGTAAACTTTGAATTTCTTATAAGAAGCAAACGCAAGGAACATCCGAATAGCTTCGATTCTTGCTACCGGTGCATAGATTTCGTTATAATCAATCCCTTCGATTTGATGAAAACCCTGCACGACCAATCTGGCTTTGTTCCGAACAATTACCCCACGATCATCCTTCTTACACTTAAACACCCATTTGGTGCCAATCTTCTTTCTATCCGGCGGCAAATCTGTGAGCGTCCAAACTCCCAATTTCTGGAATTGTAATAACTCCTCCTGCATAGCTTCCACCCAGGCATCATCCTTCAAAGCGTCCTTGTATGTCCTTGGTTCTACCTGCGACACATAACACGCAAACGACCAATCATTTTGACTACCAGATTGTTGAATTTTGGCATATAAAGCTAAAGCACCAAAACTCTCTGGCGTATTAACACTTTTAAGCTGCCCTCTGGTCATAACACTACTTCCAGGATCACCGATAACTTGCTCCAGCGGGTGAATACGATGAATCCGAGATTCCGGATAATCAGGTACTTGCACTCCTGTCTGAACAGTCAAGTTCTCTACAGCATCCAGATCATGACCCGTATTTGATGATGAAGCCACATCAGAAGTTGGAGTTGGGTTCACTGGCGGTGCCTCCTGTTCTTCAGCTTGATCAAGAATAGCTTCTTCAAATTGTTCATCTTCAGATTCTGAAGTGTCTAATGAAGTTGAAGCTTCTTGAAATATCTCTTCTTCTTGTATAGGAGCATTGGTATCATTAGAAGCTGGTAGGGGGTTCACGGTGATCGGACGCACCAACGGTGAAGTTGTTGCATTTTCACACTCGTAAAGTAATCGAATAACAGCTTCTTCAACCAAGCTATCTAGATTGAATGATTCAAAGAAATCTTTGTAATCAAACATCCAATCAGGACCCGTGCCTTGAATATTTTGAGTATATCGTTGAACTTCCACGTTAGCCCAGTCTTCCACACGACGAGTTCGCTTGTTGTATACCCGTTTGAGCGGGGTTGCATATCCAACAAAGTAACCCTCCTCGGCTTTAGGACTAAACTTTTCGCTTGGATTCAACATGGTGCAAGGCGCCCCAAAAGGTTCTAGATACTCTAAGTTCGGCTTTCTTCGGTGTAACAGCTCATAAGATGTTTTTCCAAACTTCTTCACTGTTAGAACCCGATTTAATGTGTAATTTGCGGCATAAATCGCCTCATTCCAGAACATTACTGGAAGATTTGAATCAGCAAGCATTGTTCTAGCCGCTTCAATTAGAGTCCTATTCTTTCGTTCAGCAACACCGTTCTGTTGAGGGGTGTACGGAGCTGAATATTCATGATGTATCCCTTTGTCTTCACAAAGTTCATCCATCTTGGCATTTTTGAACTCCGTCCCATTGTCACTCCGAATTCTCTTTATCTTCACATTGTAGAGATTCTCCAAACGAGTGAACAGAACTTTTAGATTGATAAAAGTGTCGCTTTTATTCTGCAAACACATCACCCATGAAAATCTTGAGTAATCGTCAGTGACGACTAAACAATAAAGCTCTCCAAGATGACTTTTGCGCTTGACCGGTCCGAAAAGATCCATGTGCAATCGCTCTAGTGGCATCTCAACAGAGTTAACCTTTTTCACTTTGTGGGACTGTTTGTGCTGCTTCCCCTTTTTACAACTCACACACTTGTCATTGAGATGGAAATGTTTCACGTTTACTCCATCGACAAGTCCATTTTTCACAAGTTGATTCATTTTCTTCAGATGAATGTGCCCCATTCTTCGGTGCCACATTATTGATTCTTTCTCAGTCGCCTTGGACAAAAAGCATGTTATTTGCCCCTGTGATGTCATCGCCTTGGACATATCAAGAATGTATAGATTGTTGACGCGAGGTGCCTTCAACATTATCCACTCTTTAGGAATTGTAAAGCCCGGTTTCAAGATATAGCAGGATTTGTCATCAAAATGCACAGTAAATTTCTTGTCACATATTTGACTGACACTCAACAGATTGTAATCTATCTGCTTCACATACGAAATCCGCTCAAAACTCACTATCCCATTGCTCACACTCCCTTCCATCGTGATATATCCACCTTTGTTTCCTGCAAACGCTACATACCCTCCATTGATGTTCTTCACGTCGAACAACAACGCAAGATCCCCTGTCATGTGGCCTGAAGCTCCACTATCAACAATCCAAAGACTGCTAATAGGGCCAGCTGAAGCTCCCTGCACACAAAAAGTAAATCATTTAGTGCTTTCGGGGGACCCAAGCCTGAGTCTTGGGTCTTTCAACATCAGGTTTCACAATAACATTTTCACAAACATTTTTAACAACATTTTGATCAATCTTTTTCTGATTGCTCAAAATCGTTTCCTTTGTCTCATTGACTTTTGAAGTTGAGGCTCCTGGAGTGCCATTAAGTGTCCAAGATTGTTCAGTCCTTTTCAGGATACGAATCTGAGACTTTGGATTCTCAGTCGGTTTCTGAACATTGTTAGCAAAGGTAACTTTCTTGGTAACCTTATCTGATTTAACAGACTTAGGTCCAACATTTGATTTGACAATCGGTTTTGGTGAAACCTTTTGCCTATCAACTGTTGAGTTCACCACAGGCTTCCTCCACGAGTGTTCCATAGCGATCCGATTCCTTCTATCATAGTGCATTGGACGAGTGTTCCTCATTTGAAAATTGTTTTGATAATAAAACGGTTGTTGTTGTTGAGGAACAACTCTCCTATGAGGTGGCACATAATGATCAATCGGCTTTCTCATAGAATTCCTCACTTCAACTTCGTGCCTCTTGTGCCTTACATATGGGCACTGAGCAAGTAAATGCCCACGTTCCCCACACTTAAAGCACGCACGGTACTCTTCAAAAACATTTGGAGCATTTGGTTGAGCAAATGATCTAACAGGATATTGATCATTGTACTGTTGCTTCCTTAAACTCTCAGGGAGTGGCCCTTTCGAGTAAGTAGGCTCATTGAAACCATTAGCTCTGTTTTTGGGTTTAACAAACTCTGTGACATGGACCTTTGGTTCTTGAGGAACATCCAAATACAACTTTTTCAACAAAGCTGGTGGAATTTCATTTGTTCTCTCATGTTTAGGAAACCAAATAGTACTTTCTTGCCAAATCTTTTCAATTTTAGCATAGTTGGCATTTTTAATTGGAAAGTCCTCGTCAGAGATGATCTTATCGGATCCTTCCATCCGATAAAACACCTTGACAGGTTTGTCACATTGTTCGTTTTTCTCATTTCTCTCAAAATCTTTCTTAATCTCATTAAGATCTTTCTTCACAACATTCTTCTCAGACTTATTCACATGATGAATGTTTCTCATTGGAACAATTTGAGATGATGAAACTGGTTCATTTGTAATGATGTGATTTTCTTTTGGAATGTCACATACATTAACAGTTTGATTACAACCAGTATCATCACTCTCTGAATCTGAGTCAACACTTTCAGCAGTAACACCCTCATCATTGATTCCTAAAATCGGTCTAACATCGGAATTTGGATCACCAACACTTGAAGTGTTAGATTCATTTTCCGATGCTGAGTCAGATTTTACCGAACTCTCCGGTGTCACTTGGTGACAATTATGGTTTTCAAAGAGAACCGGAGATGGTACAGCCCGATAATTGGTTGTTTTGTCATCAATGATGTGGTCTACCACATAAGCAACATTCTTGTAACTTTCTAACTTTTTGTTTACTTTTTCAGCAAAGCATTTGATGGCGGCCATTTCCAACTTGGTGTTTTCAATTTCATTGATGTAGTTGTTTATTGCCAATTGTTTTAAAGACAAAGTATTTTTCAAGTCAGAAATGTCCTTTTTGTAGCCATCTAATACTTTGTTAAAAGCATTCAACTCTTTGCGAGTAGATTGACTGTTCATGATAGCACTATCACGTTGAACACGGAGTTGTTTAACCTCCTCAGTCAATCTATCACATGTACCACAATATTTGTCACTAGTATTATCAGTACTACATGCAGAACTTACAGGTTTTGGTGGGTCAGTCATGGCCATCAATGCGAAATGAGCTTCCTTTCCTGCAAAGAATCTGGAATAATCAATCTTTGTGAAAGCATCATCTGCAATGCACGACTTCCTAGTCATCAGAAAATCTGCTTCTGCAAGTAACTGATCAATATCTTCATCAAGAGAATTAACACTAGCTTCCGTATCCGAGTCACTGTCTGAATCAGAATAAACCGATTCACACTCCTCAGGAATGTCAGAAACAGTATCAATCACCACTCCTGAATTAGTCTCTTCATTTTCAACCTCAACATTAACCTCAGAATTATCCTTAACAGGTTCAAAATCACCATCCATCTCAGCTTCAGAATCATCACTATCAACCTCAGTTTCAACCTTCTTCTCCATCGTCACTGAATCTTCAAGATCAACCTGATAGGCAACACACGCCACATTTCCTCCAGTGGTGATTTCCTCAACACCTATCTGAATGCTCGACCAGTCAGACCTCTCATCTTGTTGAGTAACCAATGCTTGATTGGTATTCTGTTGTTCAGCTGGTGTAGTGATTGGTATGACTGTTCGGTTAGTATTGTTTGGTGTTTGGTTTTGTGTCTGGTTTGGTGTGGTTGGTTGTCTATTTTGGTTGTTATTAAAATTGGTTTGACGGTTTTGGTAGTTGTTGTTGTTGTTTTGGGAAGAAACTTGGTTTTGGTTTTGTTGTTGACGGTTCTGATAGGTGGCATTAAATGGATTTCTATTGCCTTGTTTTGGTGGTTGAGTGCATTCACGTTTAAAGTGACCTTTACCTCCACAATTAAAACAAGTCACTTTCTCCTTATTAAACCCGTAGGTTGTGTTAGGAGAAGTTCCCAAGTCTGTTCTACCTGTTTTCTCAATAAACTCAGTTGCTCTTCGCATTATGCTCGCAAATGCCCATTGAATATCAATGAGTTCCATTTCCTCCTTATCAATCTGTGCATAATCTTCATTGGTCAAGTTGTTATTACCAATTTGACTAGCAACTAACCCATTGTAGGAAGAAACCATTGCAGAGACTAAAGCAATGTGTTGCTGAGCAACTTCAACTGTAACATTTCCAAGATTGGAAGTCTCAAAACCACAGTTGGTTGATTAGGTTGGTTCATTGGTTGTGGTTGAGTTTGACCAGCAGTATAAAAGGCTGCTTGTTGTTTTGGGGAGAATGGTGGAATATATGAATATTGATATGGAACTTGTGGTTGTGGTTGTGATAAAGATGAAGTTTGTTGATGGTAGTTAATGATGGGTGATTCTACAGCATTGGATATACAAGCAACATGTGGTGTAACTAGCCCTCCTGAACTTGTACTCGCTGGAACTAAAGATCCTCCAAAGTATAAGTTTGGATTCTGAGGAATCTGTGCTCTCCTAGCCTTCCTCTTCTCTTCCAATTCCTTGTTTTCCAGCTTCTCAACGAACTCTTGAAGAGACCAGTATTGAAAAGCATCCTTCTCCTTCAGAACATCCACATGCTGATCCCAGTTAGGTGGTAATGCTTCAGCAAACTTGTCCACCTGTTTTGCCATAGGAATCTGTACACCATAGCTAGACAATTCAGATATTAAATGGTTATATCTAGGAGTTAGTTCTTTCAAAGTTTCATTTCCAACATAAGAAAAATTCTCAAACTCTTTAACAAGTTCTTCCATCCTCAAATTTCGAGTCTTTTCATTTCCATCATGCTTCCTTTTAAGCATATCCCACAAAGCCTTAGAAGTTGTGCACGTTCCAAACTGATGCAGAAGATCATTTGTAATAGCTTGCGTCAGTTGGGAGAACGCCTTCTTTTCCACAGCAAACTTCTTTTTCTCATCCTCCGCCATGCTCTCCAATGGCACTGGTTCACCCGTGTTCTCCAGAACTGGTGGTGTGTATCCTTTAGCAATCATGTTCCATGCTTCAGCACCTTCTACTCCCATGCCTTCCAAGTGTATCTTAAACTTTTTCTGCCACTGATTGTATTCTTGAATCTCCATAAGCTTCGGTGGCCGAGTCCCGCTACCTGAAGACAAATCATTAATCAGTGTGGAAATAGCATTAGTAGTTTGAGTGTTTACCACCGCTGCTGCTACTCCCCAGTAGTCAGACTGTGGTACTGTAGGTGCACTCTGAGTCATGTAGTTAACCGGCTGCGAAGACTGTGTGCTCGTCTTCTGTGCTGCCACTGTCCATGGGTCCATCACCTGCTGTTGTGGTTGTGTAGTTACTGGTGTAGGAGTAGTCTGATAACGCCACATTATCACAAACTTCGAGAAATTCAACACTTAGAAAAATTTTCAAAAACTTTCCTAGGTTCGCCCAAAAGTAATCAGGTTCGTCCTTTTTGGTAGAGATTCGCCCAAAAAGATACCCCCGAATGTGAAATTTCACCAGAATGTAAAAAACTCACAAATACTCTTCTACCTTCGTCCACTACAACCTAGGTTCGTCTGTTTCTGAATTACCTTCGTCCGCCCGATGTCCCGAGAGTGAAAAATTGGACCCAAATGTAGAAAATTCAAATGAAACACTCTACGTTCGCCCTAAAACTCCTTGGTTCGCCCAGATTTCCACTCACCTTCGACCTAAAACCCACACGTTCGCCCACAACGTCCAGGTTCGCCCATATTCATCTTTTGAAAAACGGTTACACTTTGAAAAACGGTTATTTTGATCACTGATTTTCAAAAGTTTGTGGATTTGATTGATCTTGATCAGGTTTTGCTTCGGAGATGATTTGGAACAACTTTAAAACTTGGAATTTTGAATTTTAACCACAAAATCACCTCTAATTCTTTCAAAAACACACAAAAACCATTTTTAGTTGAAAACAGATGTGAATTGATGAAAATTATGTCCAAATCAGCTCTGAGTTTATCAATTTGTTGTTGTATGATCCTCTACGCTCTGATACCACTTTGTAGAGGGAGAATTCGACACGAAAACAGGATTATACGATCATACAAGTTGCTAAACCAGGTGCGGAAACCCTAGCTTAGAACAAACTGATATAAACTCAATCAAAACACAATCAAAGTCATTTTAAAGGCTTTTCATAGATTAACTTTTCCAAATAAACGATTACAGATTGATTACAGTTAATCTAGACCACTTCTAAACACTCTCAATCCTCTCAGGAACACACACTGAAAACACACACTCTAAATGACTCGTTTTTTTTTTTACATTACAAAAACTTGAAATCTATATATAGTAGCTGTACGTTCGCCCAGATAGACTGGTCGAATGTGTCTTCTTGTGCATCCCTGTTTCCAGATTCGTCCACCTCTAATCTTCCTTCGCCCACTTCTATATTACCTTCGCCCATACTACTCTCATTCGCCCCTTAACACATGTTAATATCTAATCATTAGTTGCAAAACGGCATCTACACCTAGGACAGATGATGCCAAAACTCAGCTTTATTCTTGATCTTTATTTCTCATCAGACTTTCTCTTATTTGGCCTTTGAGTTGCAATTCAAAGCTTAGAGAGAAGAGGTCTTCAGCATCTCTTTCCAATGTCAAATTCAGATGAGTTTGGAGATCTTCAGCACATAGGCCAGGTGCATCATCCATGCTTAGCTTCTGAATACTACCATCTGATCTGAGCAATGTCAATTCATGGGTGTCTTTGTTTGACTTCCATTTTAGAATTTTAGAATCAGCGGAGTGACTGGGATGCATCTTTATTCTTGATGAGTTGGGTGATGGAGGCCTGCCAATGAGTTCTCTGAATTTCTCTGTGACAGGGTCAGAGAAATATCTGATCTGGTTGATGAGACCCTCTTTTACAAATGTGTCAGTAAACTGTTTTTGTTCCTCTTCTATCATCTCCTTCTGCTTCTTGAACTGTCTTCTTGCAGCAATGGAGAGATCAGAGGTTTCCAGTAAACTGTCAAGTGTAAAGGCCTGTAGAGGTCTCTTTGGTGCATCATCATAGATAGGTTTTCTTGGTAGGCTAGGGTCAGTCTTTCTATCTTCTTCCAATTTCTTGTAAGTTTCAATCAGTCTGATTTCTGACCATCTAGCAACAGATCTCATCTCTCCATACTTGGCAGCTACTAGCTCTTGTCTCATTCTTTTGAATTTTAGAGCTCTAGCTTGATCTCTCCCTTTACTGAAATCAGGGGCAGAGGCCTTTGTAGGAGGATTCTTGGCCATGCTCTCAATTCTTATAAGTTCTTCTCTAAGTGCATGTGTGGTCCAGCCTGTGAATTGGTTTTTGTTTGCTTTGTAAGGCTTGGTGGCCAAGATCTGTTCTAGTAGAGAATCCCTAACCTCCTTCTCCATATCTTTGCTGAGAGGCATGGCAGACATGGAATTGCTCAGGGTCTTAGCAAAATCCTCAATCCTTCTCAACTTGCTAAGTTCTGCTGAATGAATGCCCTGAGCAGTCCTGTCATCCTTCCCTTTACACTTCTCTTTGATGACAGCATCTGCCTGTTCACTCTTGTATTTTAGATAAGTATCAATGTTGAGAGGAACAGGGAAACCTTTAAGAGAAGGGAAGGATCTATCTGATGGCTGATCAGTATTATAGAAGGATTGAAGTTCCCCCTTGAGTAAATCAAGCTCAAGAGGATACTTCTCAGCCAATGGTGTGATGGTTGGTGGTGGTCTGTGGGATCTGAATTGTGATGTGTGAGGTGAGTATGATGAAAGTGGAATGGCTGGGACAGGTGTGGATTGTGTGATTGGGGTGTTAGGTGGTGTGGTGTGAATGTTTTTGGTGAAGGTGAGGATGAAGCAGTGGTTTGGTTAACCTCTGTTGGTCCTTTTGTAGAACCAGCAGATGTTTGGGTTTTTGGTTGTGTTGTGGTAGGTTTGGTTGTTGATTGTGTTGTGGTAGGTTTGGTAGTTGATGGTGTGGTGATTGGTTTGGTTGGAACAGGTGTTTTGGTGGCAGTGGTTTTGGTAGCAGTGGTTGTGGTTTCAGTGGTTTTAGTAGCAGTTGTTGTGGTAACAGGGGTTTCAGCAGCAGTGGTTTCAGAAGATAGCTTGGATGGTGGTTTCCTTGTATGTTTGGCTGGCATTTTCTTTCTTTTTGAGGAACTCACATCTTCCACTTCTTGCTGTTGTTCCTTTTTTAGCTGAACCAATATCTCTGCTTTAGCTTCCAATGTGTCAGCCCTTTTCAGTTTGTCTTCAGCAGTTTTATCAGCCTTTTCATTGGCAGAGGTATCAACTTCCTTTGCCTTGCTGGTTTTAGCTGGTTCAGCAACAGGGGTTTGAACACTTGGTTGTTGTTGTTGTGGTGCTGATTTTGTAGACTCTGGTTTGTCAGCAGCTGGCTTACCCTTTTGAGAGGGTGGTGCACCAAATGGATTTAACTTTGGCAGCCTATCTAGCCACTCTCCCCCTTTTTGGCATCATCAGCAGTGAATTCATCATCATCTTCATCTCTGAGAATGGTGGTAGGGGCAGAGCCAGTAGTCTTCAGCAGATGGTCTTTGATCACCTTGATGTCAGCCTTTGTATCATTAAATCTGGCATCCACCATGTTTCTGATCAATGTCATATAGGTCTCTTGTGTCTGATCTGCTAATTTTCTGTGAGCTATGATGATGGGGGAAACAGATTTCCATAGCTCATTAGCAATATCAGAGGTGGATGGTTGACTCTTTGTAAAGTTGCCCAATGTTTCCAATATTGACTTGACATCAGTTTTGATGTCAGCAACAGAGGATTCAAGGGATTGAACTCTAGCCGTCAATTCTTGTAGTTTTGATTCATCACCTAAGTTAATAGGATCATCTGAATCCCTACCAGTGGTAGTTTTAACTGGTTCAGTCCTAGGAGGTGAGTCCATGGAATGAGAACCAGCTGCCCCTTTGTCTTGGTACTGGGGACTTCCAACTGATTTTGGGGACACAATGGTGGCCTCATCAGTTGTTGCCTTCAAGGAAGTCTTATCTATGGAACCACTGTCCTGTTGTGAGACAATGGTCTCTACAGCAGTAGTGGCTGCTTCTCTTGAAACCTCACCAGGAGTTACATTGAACTCTAGGAGTGTAGCCTCCTCTTCTGTTTGTGGGATAGCAGATTGACTTTTCTCAGACCCAGTCACTTGTGGAGGTATACTCTCTGTGACAGGTGAAGGGGAGGAACTGGGTTATCCTGAGTTTTGTCAATTGCCTCAAACAGAGGTTGCATGGTTTGTGGAACATGTGGTGGTGATGTGGGTGGAGTAAGAAGCTGATTAGCCCTGGGAGATGGACTTGTAAACATATGGTCAAGTGACTCATATGCCTCAGTATGAGGTTCCCTTTGGCTTACAACAAGATCCTTTTCTGAGGATTCTTGAGGAGTTTGTTTGGGTTGAGATATCTCCAACTGTTGTGAGGAAGTAACAACAGTGGTTTCATGTTGCTTTGGTGATGCAACAGGGTTAGCTTCTGGTATCTCATCTTCCAGAAGTCCCTTTTTGGGTGTAGAGGTGGTTTTGGAGGATGGACGTTTTCTTTTGGTGGCTGGTGTGGGTTTCACAGCACTGGATGAAGTGCCATGATCACCAGGAGCAGTGGGCTCACCAACAGAGGTTTCAACAACAGTTGTTGTTTTTGTCCTCTTTGGTTGTGTTTTAGAAACTTTTGTCACTTTTGACACTTTTTCTTGGGTTGAAGAACCCAGCATTCTTGTGAAAGTTTCATCAGTTAAACTTTTCATTTTAAAGGACTCTCCCTTTTGAAAATCATTTTCTAGTAAAATCTTTTGTAGAATTACACTCAAGATTCTAGGGTAGAGTAGAAAAGCATTGTTTGAGCCAGATTTTATGGCTTTCACATTTGAAACCAAGTCCAAAAACAATCCCTGGGAAAGGTTGAAGTCAGAGTCTGACAACATGGCATATCCCAAGTATTGAATCCTTAATGGGATTTCATTGAAGGATGTGGTCTTGGCCGAGGCACAGAGAAGAAGGGTATGGAAGAAAAATTTCATGACTGGAGGAAAAAACTTTTTGTATAAGGTTGATCCAGTCATTTGTGCATCATACCCTCTTTCCTGAAACTCTGTGTGAAGCTCTGTTTTAGGAAAGGATTCCATACCTGACAAGTCATTTAGTGAGAAGGTTGTGGAGATGAGTTCAGGGGTTATGGCGATACTGGTGCCTCCAATTTTTGAAATTATGGAAGTGGGCTTTTTATCTTGAAACAAGACTTCAGCACTTGCCCAAAATTCTTGGAGTGTTTCTAAATGGATGGGAGCATCAGCAGTTAAGATGTTTTTGTATTTGGAATTAGTGATTATGTCAATGGTGGAATGGAATGGAACGTTATCTTCGGTTTTAACCAAATATGGAAGGAAATTGTGGGTGGCTTTTGTTTGAAGATCCATTGTAATGGATTTCGAGTATGGAAGTTCTGAACTTTGAGTAAGGGTTTTGAGGAAGACGAAGGCGGTTTTAGTATTTTGAATACAATGAGACAGTAAAACTGTTGTTGGGGGAAAAACAGGGTTTTATAGCCTCTGGTGAAACTGCTGATGTGGCAAAACTCTGCTTTTGAGAACAGACGTGGCAAACATCTGATGGTTTAAACATCTGGTGGCATACAGCTGTTTTGTTAAACATCTGTTGCCAACCTCTGTTGTTAAACCAAAAGACTGATGGAAAAATAGTTGTTTTATCTGATCAGATGTTTGAAACAGATTTTTCAACTAACAGTGTTTTGAATGAAACAGTGGTTGTTTTTTTTGATCAGTGGTTTAAAACAGATTTTTCAACCAAAGTGTCATTTTAAGCAAAATTTGATTTTCTGAAAACATTTTAATGTTTTTATTGAAAACACTTTTGTTGTTTAATCCATGTTTAACATACCAATTCGAGAGATCAGATTTGTGAAAGTAGATGTGTCTAAAGCTTTTGTCAACACATCTGCCAACTGATCCTCTGTTGGAACATGGTGCAGAGTAAGCAAACCTTTTTCATAGCTATCTCTGACAAAGTGATGTCTGATATCTATGTGCTTGGTGGTGGAATGAGAGACTGGATTCTTGATGATATTTTCAGCAGCTTGGCTATCCAACATGAGTGGAGTCCTTAGTGCAGTTATCCCAAAATCCAGAAGTTGATTTTGAAGCCACATGAGTTGGGCTGTACAGCTTGCAGCAGCAATGTACTCAGCCTCAGGTTGAGGAGAATGATCAGTGGTTTGAACTAGCTTTTGGACTAAGTTCAACAGCTGTAATTGACCATTTGCTAGTGCTTGAATGTCAACACTTGGTCCAACAGATGTTTGATCATTTCCTGTCAGATGCTGAACACCATGAGGATGTCTGTTCACTTTTGGTTTTGAAGGCCTTTTGGGCTCTTCATAAACATGTGGCAGACGATGACAAGTGGGTTGTCCGTATCCTCTTGGTAATCTGGTAACTGGTGGAACATCTGTTACCTGAACATCTCTGGGAGCAGAGTTTTTGTTCAGACCTTTGGTAACAGCTGTTTGGACTGGTTCAAAAGTCTGTTTGGGTTTTCCTTTTGGAGTACTCACCACTTGACTTTCAAGAGTTTTAGCCTTGTACTCTTTTATCTTTTCATCAAAATTTTTGAGATACAGGCACTCTTTTGTTTTGTGATTCTTTTTCTTACAGATTGAACATTCATTTGTTTTAGAATCATTTAAACTTGTTGTTTTGTTGATTTCATATGCTTTTAGAAGAAAACAGTTTTTGGTAACATGGTTCTTCTTTTCACAAAAATCACAAAACAAGTTGTTTTTGGCTTTCCCTTTTTCTTTCTTCTTTTCAACAGATGTTTGATCATCTGTTGGAAGATCTTTCAAAGGGATAACTTTGGCCTGTGGTGCCATTTTACCATCAGGGGTTTTAAAGGTCATTGGTTTTAAATTTTCAAGGACTTCACACTCATCTGACCATGTTGGTTTGAATTGATATTTCTCAATTTCATCAAATGAGGGTGTACCTTCCAACTTTTCAAGAATGATTTTCTTGCCATTGGGTTCAGTAACCTTGATTTCTTGACCTTTTGAATTGGTAGGGATGACTTCAACCAACTGTGGTTCCTTTTTGTCAGTGGTTTGTGAACTTTGGGCAGTGGTTTCTTGAAAACCAAACCCAAATTTCACATGACTTTTAGATTGTTGGTTGACAATCATCTCAAAACCTTTAGATGATTCCACCCATTTCTGACATTCAACTTGGGTGGACTCAAGCTCCTTTTTACAACTATGATATTTTGTTATCATAGTCTGAAGCTGGTCTTTGGTTATGCTTGCTTCATGTTTTAAACTGCTGATTTCAGATTCTTTTTCAGTTATTTTTTATTTTAACTCTTTAGTGAGTTTTTCAAACTGAATTTCATCTTCCAAAATTTTCTTTCTAAAGTTTTCATTCACCTCTTTTATCTTAGCAAATGCCATAATACATTTGTCTGAGCATAAGTCATTTAAGATTTGAGGAGATACCTTAGCAGCAGCCATCAAGGCACAGTTACACTGGCAGTCACAATCATCACTACCCCAGGGGTCTGAGAGATTCACAACCTCCACTTCAGATTCTTCAGCTGAAACAACTTCACCAACAACACCATCAGTCACATTTTCAGACAAAGACACCACACCCTCAGAATCAGTCTCTTCAACAATTGTCTCTAGTGCCATAAAACAAAAGTTATTTTCAGAGTTGGCAACTAAAGCAATGTTATCATCTGTTATCTCATCTGGTAGACTGCTCCAATCAACAAAGCCTTGAGTAAAGAAACTCTGTTGACTTGGTTGACTGGTCTCCGCAGGAGCAGAGGATGGAGCAGCAGTCATTGGCACTGGTGCCTGAGCAACAGGTGTTTGGACATAATGATACTGAGGAACAGTGGTTTGGACATAGTGCACAGGAACAGTGGTTTGGGTTTGTGCAAAGTGAGCAGTGTTTTGCACATTAGGTAGATTAGGGATGGTTTGATAAGTGTTGGTCTGTGGTCTTTGGTTTGGATAGGTAATCATAGGAACTCCATTTTGACTCCTACATTCCCTAGCAAAGTGACCCATTCTATGACACTTGTAACACTTTATCTTTGATTTATCCAACCCCACCTTTGACCCACCATGTAAACCTGGGTACCTCCTGCCAGTTTTCTTATAGAAGTTATTGGTTCTAATACTGAGCAGGGCAACCTGATGTAAGATGTCCATTTCTTCGAAGTCCAAAGGGTCAATGTATTGAAGCCTGGATATCACCACTAGCTGTAAAAGCATAGTTGTTTGGTGATGAGTAAGGATCATTGTTAAAACCAGTGGTTATGTCAATGTAATGATCATAACTCTGATCCTTACTACTTCCAGAACCCTCCTCCTGACCCAACAGTGCAGTATTCCCAAATACATAGTCATCTAACACTTTGCCAGAGTCCTGGAGCTTTTTTTTCTGGTTAAGCTCCCTTTCATAAGTCAGGAGCTTACCATGAAGCTGGGTCAGGGTCAGGTCTTTGAATCCGATAGAGTTTCTCATGACTATAGCTATAGTGTCCCATTTGTCCTGAAGTGATCTAAGAAACCTATGATTCAGTGTTGAATTAGGAAAAGTTAGACCAACCAGTTTTAGTTCACTAATAACACAATTAAACCTTTCAAACTGTTGTGTTAACGACTCCCCTTTTATGTGACTAAACGTTTCATATTGTTGGTTAAGTATTTCACGGTTGTTTTCAATCACATCTTCAGTTCCCCCGAACTGCTCTTTAAGAGCATCCCACAATTCTTTAGCACTATTGAAGTGCAAGAGTCTGGCATAGATATCATTCGGCAGTACCATGGCTACTATGCTGAAAGCCTTGGCATCTAGCTCGATTTTTTGAAAATCTTTCTCTGAGTAGTTCTCAACACTCTTTGGTACTTGGATCTTTGGATCCTCGGCACTCGGTACCATTGGAACATGTGGTCCAAATACTAGCGATTTCCAGCACCCTGTGTTCTGTTGTGCTAACACATGAGCCACCCGACGCTGCCAGATGTTGTATTCTGACCTGACAAGCATCGGAGGCTTGTTACTTGTGCCAGTGTTGTGTGGATCTTGATTGAGTGAAGTCATTCTCTTGATTTTTCAAAAACAAAGTCTGTTTACTAACTGTTGAAACGAAAATAAACTATTACTCTGTTTTAAATCCGACAAACAAACGATATCAATAATTATGAGCTAATCTGTTTGTATTAAATTGATTGATTAGATCGAATTTAATTGACCAAGCTCTGATACCAATTGTTAGGATCTGAGTTCTGATTGTTTTGATTGTTTAACTAAGTATGAGATGAATGGAATGGAATGAAATATAAATGGAAAGTGCAGCGGAATAAACTATAAATCAAAACATGGAGAATAATTGTTTTTAATCGAAAGCTTTCATTAATTGAAAGATTACAATTGTACAAGTAAACTCCCCCTCAGCCTGATCACTCAGAGAATGTTTGTCTTAGAGAATGACGAGTGATGAATAGAACAGTGCAAGTACTGTTCTATTTATAGACAGACTCAAACCTCTGATGATCAGTGCTGACGTCACCTAAGACAGCGACCTCTAACTGAGTAACAACTTCTAACATCTGCTAACTATAACTACTGTTACATTGAAAACACTGATAATACAAAACTCTGTAAAGTAAAACTCTGATGTCTTCTATTATCTGTTGAACCAAAGTGCTGTTGGTTCAACAGACCTTTGTTCTTCAGTTCTTTGATCAGCAGTTGTTTCTTTATCAGACCTTTATTCTTCAGACTTTTGTTCATCAGACCTTTCATCAACAGTAGTTGTCTTTATCAGTTGTTTGAAGCAGCAGCAGTTAGGAATCAACAGTCTTTTGGGGAAAGCTTTTTTATAACAACTGTTTTATTTATGGGATCAACACTTAGCATATTTTGGCTTTTCAATCATCTGTTTTTCTCCAGGTCAGCAGACCCAACAGTCCTGTTTTTCCTTTCTGCAACACCATTCTGCTGTGGAGTGTACGGAGCACTATATTCATGATGAATTCCTTTGTCTACACAGAATGCATCCATTTGAGAATTCTTGAACTCCGTCCCGTTGTTACTACGAATTCGTTTAATCTTCAAGCCATAGATGTTTTCTAACCGGGTTAACAGAACCTTCAAGTTAATGAACGTTTCACTTTTATGTTGCATTCACATCACCCACGAGAATCTTGAATAATCGTCTGTAACCACAAGATAGTAAAACTCTCCATAATGACTCTTACGCTTGACAGGTCCGAAAAGGTCCATATGCAAACGCTCAAGTGGCATTTCTACAGAGTTCACTTTCTTTGGTTTGTGGGACTGTTTGTGTTGTTCCCCTTTTTGCAACTTACACATTTGTCATTGAGATGAAAATGCTTCACATTAACTCTTTCTACAAGCCCGTTCTTCACCAAATGATTCATCTTCCTAAGGTGAATGTGTCTCATCCTTCTGTGCCACATTGTCGATTCTTTTTCTGTAGCTTTAGACAGAAAACACGTGACTTGGCCCTGGGTTGTCATTGCTTTGCTCATATCAAGAATATACAGATAGTTCACTCTTGGTGCTTTCAACATGATCCATTCTTTTGGTATAACAAAACCGGGTTTCAGAATATAGCAAGATTTATCATCAAAGTGTACAGAAAACTTTTTGTCAAAAATTTGGCTGACACTCAACAGATTATAATTGATTTGCTTCACATATGAAATTCTTTCAAAATTCACAATCCTATTGCTAACACCTCCTTCCATCGTAATATAACCGCCTTTGTTTCCTGCAAACGCCACATACCCACCATTTATGTTCTTGATGTCAAATAGTAGCGTTAAATCTCCGGTCATGTGCCTAGAAGCTCCACTGTTGACAATCCAAAGACTGCTAACAGGGCCAGTTGGAGCTCCTTGCATAAATCAAGAAAACAATTAGTTCTTTCGAGGGACCCAAGCCTGTCTGGTCTTGGGTCTTTGAATGTTAGACTTCAAAGATTCACTCTCAGAAACAATTGGTTTTGAATCGACCTTTTTCTGCTCATTCAAACCTTTCTCACTTTGAGTTTTGACATTAGCAGTTGATGTAGAAGCTCCTGGAGAACCTGTTGGTGACCAAGATTGTTCATAATGTTTATGAATCCTAATATGAGATTTTTGTGTCTCGGCAGGTTTCTTTGTATCGTTCATGAATGAAACTTTCTTAGTTACCTTATCTGATTTAACAGATACAGGTCCAACTGATGACTTAACAGCTGGTTTTGGAAAAACCTTTTGTTTATCATTAGTTGTGTTCACCATTGGTTTCTTCAGTTTCTTCTCCATAGCAATCCGGTTTCTACGATCATAGACAAATTGACGATTTTCCCTCTTTTGAAAATAACGGTTTTGATTATAAAATGGTGGTCTTTAAGGGACAAACTGTCTTTGTGGATAACTATGATTGTCAACTGGACTTCTATAAGGCTGCTTCTTCTCAACTTCGTGCCTTTTGTGTCTCACATACGGGCAGTGAGCAAGTAAATGCCCTCTCTCCCCACATTTGAAACATGCACGATATTCTTCAAAGATGTTTTTAGCATTAGGCTTAGCGAATGAATTGATCGGGTATTGATTATCAACACACCTACGCCATAAACTCATTGGAGCGGGGTCCTTTGAGTAAGCCGGTTCAATAAATCCGTTTACCTTCTCTTTTGGCTTAATGAATTCAGTGACATGAACTTTTGGTTCTTTAGGAGTATCACAATATAGTTTCTTTAAAAGTTCAGGAGGAATATCATTGGTCCTTTCATGTTTAGGAAACCAAATGGTACTCTCCTGCCAAATTTTCTCAATTTTTGAATGATTTTCAAATTTGATTGGATACTCCTCGTCAGAGATTATCTTATTGGATCCTTACATCCGATAGAAAACCTTGACAGATTTGTCAACTGAATCATTTTTCTCATTTTTCTTCACTGATTGATTCACTCTATGTGCATTTGCCTGAGGATGTGAAACCTAAGAAGGTAATCTTGGTTCATTTGTATTTATGTGATTTTCCAAAGGAATATCACTACCTTCCTTAGGTTTCTCATCTTCAGTATCTCAAACATCAGTTACTGCAACCACCCCTTCATCATTCAATCCGAGTATCGGTCTCACATCGGAATGTGGATCTCCAACACTGGAAGTGTTAGATTCATTGTTCGATGCGGAGTCCGATTTAACTGAACTTTCCGGTGTTACTGAATTTAAGTTGTGATTCTCAAATAACACTGGAGAAGGAACAGATTTGTAGTTTGCACTACCGGATTGTGATGGTTCTTCAATCATGTGGTCAACAACATAAGCTATATGTTTGTAGCTTTCCAACTTTTTATTGACCTTTTCAGCAAAACACTTGATAGTGGCCATTTCCAATTTTGTTTCTTCAAGTTCATTAATGTAATTGTTAATGGCAATTTGATTTAATGAAAGGGTTTTCTTTAAGTCTGAAATGTCCTTTTTGTACCCTTCAAGTGTTTTGTTGAATTCATGTGCATCCTTACGATAAGATTGAATGTTGATTCTAGCACTCTCAAGATGAACCTTGAGTTGCTTGTTTTCCTCAGTCAATCTATCACAAGTACCACAATATTTATCACTTTTCATATCAATTGTAGAGTCAGAACTTACCGATTTCGGCGGATCTGTCATAGCCATCAGTGCAAAATGAGCTTCCTTCCCAACAAAGTACTTTAAATAATCAATCTTTGTGAAGGCATCATCCACAATGCATGATTTCCTCGTCATCAGAAAGTCAGCTTCGGATAATAATTGATCAATCTCGTCATCCAATGAATTAATACTTGTTTCCGAGTCAGCTTCACTCTCCGAATCAGAATATACAGATTCAGGCTCATCAGAAACTTCAGTAACAGAATCAATGATAGTTCCCGAAATCTTCTCATCAGTTGTGTCTTTTACTTAATCAACAACAGAAACTTGATCCTCATCAACCATCTCCTCAATCACAACCTCAGATACCTTCTCGATTTCCAAAACATCTTCAGCTATCACCGACTCCTCTAAGTCCATCTCCTTCGCAAGACATGCTACATTCCCACTAGTAATCTCCTCAACTCCCAATTGCATTGTGGTCCAATCATAACCTTCATCCTTTTGAATTAACAACACCTGATTCTGGTTCTCGTTTTGAGGTTGGCTATTTGGTGTAGAAAGAGGAATAATGGTTCTGGTTGGGTTATTTGGAGTTTGAGTTTGGCTGGTTGTAATTGTTTGTCTAGTAGAGGTATTTTGAGAGGTGTTTTGTCGGTTTTGGAAATTGTTTTGTTGTGGATAGTTGTTGTTGTTTTGGCTTTGATAGGTAACCTGGCTTTGTGACTGACGGTTTTGATAGTTGGAATTAAAAGGATTCCTGTTATCTTGCTGCATCGGTTGAGTACACTCTCTTTTGAAGTGACCTCCAGTACCACAATTGAAACATGTTACTTTGGCTTTGTTGAAGCCATATGTGGTATTTGGTGAGGTAGCAAGATTAGACCTGCCTGTTTGCTCAATAAATTCTGTAGCCCTTCTCATCACACTTGCAAATGCCCATTGAATATCAATTAATTCCATCTCTTCCTTGTCAATCTGGGCATAGTCTTCATTGGTCAGATGGTTGTTTCCGATCTTACTTGCCATAAGTGCATTGTAAGAAGCGACCATTGCTGAAACCAAAGCAATGTGTTGCTGTGCCACTTCAACTGTAACATTATTCATGTTGGAAGTTTCCAACACGATCAGACTTTGGCTTGATGAAGCTTGTGTCATTGGTGGAACATATGATTGTTGTTGAGGTGTATTCATGTTTGATGTGTAACATGCTGCAGACATTTGAGGTGGAGGTGGAATGTAAGATTTTATTGTATAGTTTGGTGTGTAGGTTGATGTTTGTGCAAGATAGTTGATTGGTTGTCTTGGTGGTTCAACAAAACTAGAAACACAAGCTATATGTGGTGCAACATTTCCACCAACACTTGAACTGGACATAGAAGAGGATGATGTAGCATGATACAATTCCGGATATTGTGGGAACTGTGATCATTTAGCTTTTCTCTTCTCCTCTAGCTCCTTGTTCTCCAACTTCTGAATAAGCTCATTGATTGTCCAATACTGATACGCATCCTTTTCCTTCAAGACTTCAATGTGTTGACTCCAATATGGAGGCAATGAATCAGCAAACTTGTCTACCAATTCTTACATAGGAATCTTGATATCATAGTTTGATAACTCGGTTAATAGATGGCAGTATCTTGGAACAAGCTCCCTTAAAGTTTCATTCCCAACATAGCTAAAATTTTCAAACTCTTTCCTTAGCTCTTCCACCCTCAATCTTCTTGTTTTCTCATTCCCATCATGTCTGTTTTACAACATATCCCATAGCTGTTTAGATGTAGTACATGACCCAAACTGATGTAATAAATCTGTAGTCAAAGCTTTAGATAGTTGTGAGAAAGCTTTCTTCTCCACTGCGAACTTCTTCTTCTCATCTTCAGATAATCCTTCAAATGGAATAGGTTCACCTGAATTTTCAAGGCACGGAGCAACATAACCTTTCGCAATCATCTGCCAAGCTTCAGTTCCTTCCAAACCCATGCCCTTAAGATGAATCTTAAACTTCTTTTGCCATTGGTTGTACTCAGCCATTTCCATCAATAGTCATTCACTGATTGCTGTGGAGGTTGAGTAACAGATTGTGGTATCGAACTACTCATGGCAAGGTAGTTAATCGGTTGAGATGATTAAGTGTTCGTCTTCTGAGATGCTATAGCCCATGGATTCATTGGAACGTGTTGTTGTTGTGTTGCTGTGTTGTTGTAGGCCTAGGTGTCATAGGAAATCCCCAAATGTTGTCCATGATGTTTGAAATGTAAACACTTAGAAAAATTTCCAAAAATCAGCTTGGTTCGACCTCTAAAATGTAAAAGAGGGTTCGAATGTAGGAATCACTAGGTTCGACCCCTGAAATCAGACACGAATGAAGAAGTGAAACACACTAGACACGTTCGACCACAATAGCCTCTCCTTCGACCTTCCGGTAGGTCGAATGTAACACTGATGGTCGAATGAACAAACAGCACACTTGAAAAGTTTTGGTTCGACCTAAAATGACCCAGATTCGACCTGAAATTACTTGGTTCAACCCAAAAACTCACACGTTCGACCCTGTTCTCTCTGGTTCGACCCGGCCCATTTGAAAAACGGTTATTCTTAAAAAATCAGTTATTTTGATCCAAATTTTTCAAAAGTTTATGGATTTTGAAGATCTTTATCAGGTTTTGCTTCGGATTTGATGGAGATCAACTTTAATGAATGAAAATTTTAATTTTATCTGTAAAATATAGTCCAAATCAATAAATCTCCATTAAAACTCAATGTTCATGCAAAACAGAAAAATTTTGGACAATTTTGGGTCAAAATCTGTTCAAAATCTATCAATTTGTAGTTGTATGATCTAGATAGGCTCTGATACCACTTTGTAAAGGATCGTTTTTGATGAAAACAACTAGTTGATCATACAAGTTGAACAATCCAGGTGTGGAAACCCTAGATTGTATATAAAATAATATAAATCGAATCAGACACAATCAATTACCTTTTCAATCTCAATTTCATTCATAAACATTGTTAATATTCTTTACAAATTAGGTTTATAATGAAATAATAACTTTCTAGAACCTTCCTCAAACACAAAGAGAACCTAGACTCAACACACACACTGAAAATGGTAAAAGTTAATAACTAAACAAAATTTTCTGCTTATATAGACTGCACATTCGACCTCTCGACTAGGTCGAATGTGTACCTTCGACCTTCCACACAGCTCGAATCAAACTTATGTCTTCTGTCTTCTTCCTTCGACCATTATATACTTCCTTCGACCTATGTAAAAGCTACTTGCGACCTCACGTGCTACACAAAAAGACTTGTAATGACAATCCAAAAGCATTAGTCGCATTTCGTGCATCTACAGATTTGATAATTAAAATAATTAAAATGGCATTTACATTTATAAAAATTAACTAAAAGAAAAGAAAAAGGTATTTGGTCCACAGGGGACTCGAACTCGAGACCTGGTCTATACAAGTGACATGCCTAGACGCACTAGTCTGGCTGTTGGTTTGTTGTTTATATTAGTTTCAATATTTATTCATAAAAATACCTGAAATAACCAAAATCCCAAATTAACTAATATAAACCCTAACCCTAAACTGTTTAAATTGACCAGAATTTTGGTCCCGCTAACAAAGGAAAACATAGGGCTTTTAATCCCTATCAAAAATCGACTCAAAAGCTTATAACATTCAAGATTAAAGTGTACCGTTTAATGGTGAAAAAAGAGCACCAAAGTCGCAACCAAGAGGCTTCACAATCGGGATTTTCAGCGATTGAAAGATGGATGCAATGGAGGGGTTATGATTTTCGCTGATGTCTGAGGAGAGGTGCGAGATTAATCGAACTAATACCACCTGTATATACGAATTCAAAATCAGGTCTTAAGGAAAGTTATAAATGTTGAATAATCAATCAAATTAATGTATTAAATTGCATTTAAACACCCAATTCGTTACTATGGAAGGTAGAGGAGATAAAGGCGCGCCATTTGCTGGATTTAGTTGAGTTTGACGCGTGATTGAGTTGTCAATTGTTGGTGCATTTGAAACGGGTCTAATCCGGGTCTTCTTGGTGGTCCAGACATGAAGAAGAAGAAAAGGGAAGGGTCTTAGGCCGATTTTTGTTGGGTTTGGGCTTGTTCTTGGGTTTGAGGGTAGTGGAATATAGATGGTTATGGGTTTTGGTTATTGTTTAAAAACGAGTTGTAAGTTTTATATAAAAAACCAATTTAATTATTGTTATTATTATTATTATTATTATTAGTAAAAATAAAATCATATTTTTTTTATTGTGGTTATGACCTTTTCGAATGCAATATAGATAGTCGTAAGAAATAAATTCACGAACTTCTATTATTGAATAGTAACATCGAAATACAAAGGGCTATAAATGTAAATACAAGAAATAATGGGTACCAAGGTTGTATAATGATGATAGTGAAAGGTGACAGATGTCACAAATAATATCATCAACATAAACCTGTACTAGAAGATGGTCACCACCCTTTTCCTTGGTAAATAAGGTGCAATCAACGAATCCACATTTAAACTCGTTAGATATCAAGTAATTGCTGAGCATTTGATGCCATTCCTGATGTGCCTAATAAAGTTCGCACAATGCTTTATTCAATTTATAGACTTTTTAACAATGAACAGGATCCTGAACCCCGGAGGCTGCGCAACATACTCTTCTTCCTTCATGATGTAACGCCCCGCTTTTCTTGAAAAATAATAATAATATTTTATTCATAAAACGATTTTTATTCATCACTAATATATATCTTTAATGAGAGAATAAATTCTTATTCAGGAATGACTAAAATTAGTTATTTTACTCACTTAAACATTGGAAATAATAATAGCTTCGGTAAATAAGACGTACTAGGCAACTAACAGAAAACTAATTTTTATAAATTTTAACACGACTAAATATATACCTATTATTAATATATATTCCAAATACTCGATCTAAGTCAATTTATGTAAGTGAATCACATGATATAATTATTTGCGCGATAAAGAGATATAATCTTAAACGAGACCCGAGTTGGTAACGGATTTGTATACACGATGCCTTCCGCTAAACCTACATAACCCCAACCTATTTAAACCACACTAACTCGCCTCCTCTTTCTTACTCCTTCTTCCCCATAACCCTAGCTACCATCACCTTAAACCCTTAACTATTTCCTCATTCCCTTCAAAACTCAAAACTTAATCCCATCAACATTCAAGCTCCCTCTATCCTCCTCTAAAGCAGTGCCGGCAACCACACACACAACCACCACCCAAGCCACAATAAAATGTTGCTAAACTCTCCTCCTCCCTACGCATCAACCACCACCTGAGCCACAATGTGTACCGAAAACCTCTTCCTTCTCGCTCTTTCTCCGTCTCTCGACTCTAAATCATACCTAGGTGGCGACCGGTGAAGGACCGGTCATGGCACTAAGATCGGTTATGATGTAACAACTTGGTTGGTGTATTTGGTCTTTTGGTTCCGGGTCAGATTCTGTTTATCGGGCCAGGGGCTCAAGGGGTTGTATCAGGTTTTTGGTTCAGATTGGTCCCGGTGTAGTGCCGATGGCAAGTCCGGTTGTTTGTTGGTTACAGTAGTCAAGCACTCTTCAGTTCCATTACAGTGATGTTGCGTTTGGGACTCGATTTATGTTCATTTTCTTTTCGGGTCAAACATCATTCAACGATCGGACCCGGTCAATGTGTCAAATTCGGTCAACATCAGTCAAATTTGGTTCCGTCAAAGCTAGTTAACTCTTCAGTCGAGACGCATGTCGGTTCACGAGTTTTTCTACGGGAAGGTATATCGCGCATCGTGTCTTTGATTTATTTATTTTGATGATTAAACTATACACACACACACATATTTAAAGTTATATTTTCTTTCATGTAAAATGAGCCGAACTGAATTGTAATGAAAACTATTTTCATTGATATTTCAGACTATCCAATAATAACTAACTCGTGTTCATGTTTATTGTTACTTGGACTCTCTAAATGGCGAACTATATATATTTATGTATGTATTAATTATCAAACATATAACTCTCGTTCTAATAGTTTTAGTAAGTTTAGTCAATTATCGTGTATAAAGACTAAGATGTATTTCATTGCGTTTTGTAAATCGGTAGATTGTTTTTTGGGAAAATATAGACAAAATTAGTTGTCGGTTTTATACTAAAACAGAGGAAACTCTGCCTAATTTTTTATCAAACATAAGAAACGGTTTGGACAGTAAAATCTATAACCTTGTGTAAACGAAAGCTATATTCATACAAATAAATGCTAACTTCCAGACTTTACATCGTCAAAATGGTAATAGTTATAAATATATACATATATATGTACATAAACATATATAAATATATACTTATACATACACACACATATATTTTCGACAATCCAAACCAAGTTATTATCGGTTCGTTAAGTCATACACTTTTTAAGACGCATATTCGTTTAATACGAGTCTAGATGGTTGGATAACTATCTTTACAACCAAGAAATGAAATAAACTCATTTGCATTAGAATTTAAGGTACCATTTACTTCTAATAGGACACAAGAGGATCTTTTAATCCATGCTCAGACTTTGTTTGCTAGTACTTTCGCAATGAATTTCAAGTGAGTATACTTGACCCATTTTACTTTTTAAACCACTTTTGGGTTGCAACATGAACCATTGTTAAACTCACACCAGGCACACAATCATTCATATACAAACACTCAATCCATATACATGCTTAACTGTTATGTTATATGTGTTATTCATGCTATATTTTTATGCTTAACTGTTTAGCCACCCTTAACATGTAGAGCGCTATAGGAGTAGCACACCTCCCTATTTGTGGGTCATTGTTAAGTTATTCTATTAATCTATTACCCCTTATCTACTTTGGAAATAAGGATACTTTACGGTCTTTCACTTCGTTCTTAGATTATTCTATCATTCTATTACGCCTTATTTGCTTTGGCAATAAGGATACTTTACAGTCTATCACTTCGGTGATAGGGACGCAATCTAGTGGATACTTTGGCTTTACATTTGGTTAATGCATGCTAGTATGATTCATAGTTTAGTATACAATAACATGTGGATTTGAGTTTATTCAATCTTTATACGATGTATGTATTCAATTATATACTTGCCAACATATTTTGTGTTGACAGGTATTTTATACATGTTGCAGGAAAATGCTTGATGAGATGATACAAGAAATATCACTTAGGATTTGTCCTTAGAATCAAACAAAACAATCTACATTTTACCTCGTATTATGTTGATGTATTTTCTTTGGAACAAATGGTATTCTTGTTGAACCTTAGATACGAATGGAATTCATATTAATATATTGTCACAATTTAGTGTTATGATCCCTTTGAACGATCTATCACAAGTCACGCCTCGATGTATTCCGCCATTGGTTGGGGTGTGACACACGATACCATAAAGAAAAACATTTTTCATGTCCATTTGGTACACCTTGAATCGTTTGTACGAAGAATAAGACAAGAACATCCGAATAGCTTCCAGACATACAACTGGAGCATATACTTCGTTATAATTAATTTTGTCTATTTGTCAAAAGCCAAGTACAACCAATCGAGCATTGTTTCTAATAACCACCTAGCGGTCATCCCGTTTTCATTTAAAGACCCATTTTGTTCCAATTTTCTTTGCACCAGGAGGTAAGTCAACTAAGTCCCACACTCCCAGCTTCTGGAACTGCTAAAGTTCAGTTTGCAATGCATCAATCCATGGTTCCTCCCTCGGTGCCTCATGCACAGTTCTTGTTTCTTACTGAGATACGAAGAGAGTGAAGGACCAATCGTTTTGAAAACTGGTTCTTTTGATTTCTAAGTATAAGGCAAGGGTACCCACATTGTCACTTGTACTAGCATTTCTGAGTTGACCACGCGTCATGACTTGGCTAGTCGGATTACCAATTAAATTTTGCAACGGATGAGTGTCGTGAATCTGAGATTTCAGATGTGCGGCACTGGATCATCCAACTGCAAATTGAGATTCTCCAGGTCTTCAAATAAATTATTCTCTGCTGCATTTGAAGATAAAGCACCAGCTTGATGTAGATTAAACTTTGAAAAATCAATCTGCAAATTGATGTCTGGTGTTATAAAAGTATAAGGGCCTGCTTGAGAAGTTCTTGTAGGGTAACCTGGAGCTGTAGTAGCATATTCACCATTTCCATATTGTATTTTAGTTAGAGTTTCTTGGGATTCTACAAACTCTTCGTCTGATGAAGATGAGTCTTGAATCTCGGCTGAAGCTTCCTGAAATACTTCCTCCTCTTCTACTGCTGGAGTTTTGGTAGGTGCATATGTAGGTACTATGGTATTAGATGATGTTGGCGCATTAATGATGATCGGACGCACCAATGGTGAGCTGGAAGCATTTTCACATTCATAATTCATTTGAGCAACAACTTCATCGACCATAGTATCCACATTGAAAGAATCAAACAAACCCTTGTAGTCGAACATCCAATCGGGCCCAATACTAGGAGCATTGACAGTATAGCATTGAACATTGACGTTAAGCCATTCTTCAACTCTGTTGGTTCTTTTTGTTGTACACTCTTTTATTGGGAGTGTTATATCCAACAAAGAAACCTTCTTCTGCCTTTGCTCCAAATTTTTCATGAGGTTGGATCATGGTACATGGAGCCCGTGAAAGGTTCCAGAAACTCTAAGTACGGTATCTGACAATTTAGAAATTCGTAAGAACTCTTACCATTCTTCTTTACCATCATAACCCAATTTAGAGTGTAACACGCACAGTGAACTACCTCATTCCAAAAGAATACTGATAGATTCGAGTCTGCGAGCATAGTTCTGGCTGCTTCTATAAGAGTCCTGTTCTTTCTTTCTGCAACCCCGTTTTGCTGTGGAGTATATGGTGTTGTGAATTCATGATGGATACCTTTTTCATTGCACAAAGCCTCCATAGCTTCATTCTTGAATTATGTTCCATTATCACTTTGAATCCTTCGGATCTTCAGCTAATCTAGGTTTTCAATCTTTGTGAACAGATTCTTCAAGATTTGGAAAGTCTTCAATTTTATGTTGCTTAAACAACCCAAGAGAATCTTGAATAATCATCTGTGACAACCCGATAATAGAGGTCTCTATTTTTGCTTTTGTGATTGACAGGACCAAAGAGATCCATGTGCAATCGTTTGAGAGGAACATTGACTGAGTTGAGCTTCTTGGGCTTGTGAGATTTCTTCTTTTATTTACCTTTCTTCCATGAAACACATAAATCATTAGAATGGAAAGTATTAACTGAGACACCCTCCACAAGTTTATTTTCACCAGGTGATTCATCTCCCTTAAGTGAATGTCCCCCATTCGTCTGTGCCACATGATGGATTCCTTTTCTGTTGCCTTTGACCGAAAACAGGTGACCTGACCCTGTGCTGCAATTGCCTTACTCATATCCAAAACATAGAGATTGCTTACCCTTGGAGAAGAGATCATCACCCACTCCTTAAGGATTCTAAAACCGTGTTTCAAAATGAGGCAAACATTATCTTCAAAGAACACTGTAACGTCTTGTCACAGATTTGTGAAACACTCAGCAAATTGTGGTCTATCTATTTCACATAGCTTATCTTCTCAAAACTAACGATTCCATTACTCATACTACCTTCTTTAGTAATATAACCCCTTTATTACCAGAAAAAGCCACATATCCCACATTGATATTCTTTTTGTCAAATAACAAGGATAATTCGCCTGTCATGTGCACAAAAGCTTCACTATCAACAATCCAGAGGCTGCTAATAAGGGCTTGTGAAGCTCACTGCACAAACATTCAAAGATTAGTTGTTATGGGGTCTAAGCCTTAATAGTCTTGGGTCTGCCATGATCATCAGTTGATCGAAAATCAACCCATTTCCTATTTGGAGTTGGAGTTGTTTTCGATGGTCCAGCTTGTGAAATCCATGAATGTCCAGCTTTAGTTGGTGACTTGGGCCTCCAAAACAGTTCATGTCCCTTTGGTTTTTCTTTCTTCTTAGCCTTAAGGCTTGAAGGTTTCGGTTGAGACTCTTTTGGTGGAACAGTGCTTGGAGCCACCTCAGACTTAACTGCATGTGGTTAGGTTTAGGATTGCCTTCAGGCTTAGCTGTAGGCTTATCTGGTGGTTTAGCCGCTGCATTGGCCTTAGAGTTCCCCCTCACCTTAAAAGCGCTGCCATCAACTGGCTTTTGGTCAATAACAATTTTCCCTTTTTGCTTTTTCAAAAGTTTTGGGGAAACTGGCTGTCTAGGTTTGGTAGGATGTGGAGCTTCATAAATTTTGATCCTCTTTAGCTTAAACTCAGGGCACACAACAACTAAATGCCAACGTTCCACGCTGTTATAACATGATCTGTATTCTTTAAATTTTGGAGTTTTCGTTGTTTTCTCCCTTCTATCCCTTGACTTGGACGTATTAGAGAAGGTATTTCTGGCTACTTGATCCTCCAGACACTATCTTTGAGTAGTATGTAGCTATTCACTATCATCACTTTCTATTTCGCTACTATGCCTCACAAATTTAGTAACATACTTCTTGGGATTTGTGTTATGAGTATGTTTGGAGGAAGGATGAGTGTTCTTCTTCTGATTACCTTTTACATTTTGTTTGGTTTGATTACCATGTTCCTCTTTATTTTTACCCTTTCCCCATTTTTCCTTTTTGAAAGAGATTTTGGATTCTTGCCAAAAAAAAAAATTTATTAGATCACGGTCGATAAACTTGATGGGAAGTTCCTCATCAAAGTAAATTTTATAAGAATCTTTCATTCAATTAAACACTTTCAACACTTCCTTACCCTTAGAAGGATGTACTTTGGGTTCAGGATAATAGAGAATGTGATTTTAGACATGAGTATCTTGGTTCTTCACAGATACATCCTCCTTAAGATCTTCAAATTCATCATCCGAAATGTCTGTCTCATAGACAATCACAACCTCTTATTTGTAAGCAATTACACTCCCACCTAAGATTGGTCTCGTATCAGTTTGATGTGGATCGCCAACATTTGATGTATTACCTGATGTACTAACAATATCCTCTTTGGGTATGATATACTATGTGTGGTTTTCAAATCTCACGGAAGGAGGACATTGTGCGTAGACCAGGCTTGTAGGAGTACCCTCTTTATCAGGTGCAATAACAATGTGATCAAGAACATACTTGCAGTTAAAATAACTTTCAAGTTTCTTCTTAATCTTCTCCTAATCACAGTTTATTACTACCAAATGTTTCTTAGTGTCCTCTAACTCATTTATGTAGTTATATTTGCAATTTGCTTGTTTGAAAGAGTTTTGGACAGTTCGAAAACATCCTTTTTGTGCGTTTCAATCATGTATTTAAAACCTTTTTTATTTGATATAAAAACTTCATTGGAACAGGAAATTAGCTAAATCTACTTACATGTTTTGAAAATCTTCTAATAATCTGCCAATTCTATACTTAAGCTTATCACATTGACGAAAGATGGAGGATTTATCGAGTTGCTACGGCTGCAAGTACCCAAGGATTCGTGCCCGAGATAATCTGTTGCTGAGGGTATTGTTGAGAAGCTAACGCCCATGGATTTATTCCGGCAACATTCGCTTGTTTTTGTTGCATCCATTGTGCATTGCGTTGAGCTGAAGACGCCCAAGGATTGCTCGGTATGTTTATTGGTTTTTCATATGATTGTCTCGGTTGATTTAAGTGACCCCAAGGATTAGCCATTTCAAACAGTCCAAATACAGTCCAAGAGCAGGCGAAGGGGTCACCTCTTCTCTATGAATTTGACCACTTCGTTAGGCAGTCTTCGTGTCAAGGGAGCCCTTCGTGTGAAACTGATCCGTAGCATTGTTTTTGACAAAAAAAATGATGTTTTTGCTCAAATCTCGCTCAAACTTGGTGTATTTGATGATAAGATTATTGGGAAAGTTGTATTATATGTTTATGAACAAAACCTAATAAAAAAACACAAGGTTTTAACACGAAAACACCATTGAAATCTTTGAAAAAATGAGTTTTTATAAAATCCAAGTTTTTCAAACTTCAAAACATCAAAAAGCCGTAAAAGTATATTGTTGTGCCTAAAATTTTGTTACTAAAACCCACGTGATATGAGTCAAAGCTCTGATACCACTTCTAGGACCGATTTCCGGATAAACCGACAATCACGGGTCAATAAACAAAGTGCAGAATCCTTTGTTTGAAGTTTGGCAACAAGTGTAATATTGAAAACAATCAAAACAAGCAAAGACGAGTTGTTCGAATATGGTTAAATGATCAAAACTTCATTAAAATAAGAGCACGAGCGATTACACAATGATTTCTGACAAAATACACCAAGTTTTTCTCAAAATGAACTAGGAGGCTAGGGCTACCAACATGCTCTTTTTGTAGGCCCAGGACCCCTTCGCCTAAGGCATGGGGCCGAAAAGGTTGACACACAAAGAGGTAGGGGTGAAGGGATGAGCCCTTCGTGTGTAAAGGACCTCTTCGCCTATACAAATTACAAAACTGCCCTTACCTATCAAACGAACTAGAAACAAGGTAAATACATACAACTAACACTTATGCTAGGCTAGGGACATACAATAAACGTGTACTAACATGTAATAAGTAGAAACAAATAAAATTTTATTTTACACAAAACCACACAAAAACTTTCCCACCTATTTCATGCGACGATTTAAGCCTTATCAGCATTACAAAAATATACACAAACATGCTCTTTCATTTGAAAATATTGAGTGATAGTCAAGCGCTCCCTACAAATTTAGAACTTGACAAGTGCATTTGTTCTAAGAACTCAAAACCCGATGCGAGTAAACCCATGATAGAGGGATTAGGATTTCTATTTTTAACCATTTGCTCTAAGCCAAATTTTCGTTCAAAATCTATCCACCTTAAACAAATCCACTATAAAACCCCTCTGCACCCACCTTAAACAAGTCCACTAAATCAACAATAACTTTACAATTGTACATCTCCCTCGCTAAGTCACGAAAAATCGATATGTAAGTAGAATAATATTTATTGCTACATCTTTTAACCAATTCTCACATATATATCCTAAGCCTAAAATACAACCCAAACAAAGACCTCTTGATGCTTACTAGTTTCGGCTAAGCGGTTAAGGTTCCATCACTTGTCAAGTTTATGATATTTTCTTAGTTCATCTTCACTTGAGAGTACCGTTTAACATTCGGCAGAGTATTGAGTGAACAATCTTGTGTGATGTGTGATTGTGTATAAAGTAAAATTTTTCATAAGCTTGTTATGTTTTTATGTTTCTTTATGTTTATCTTTATTATTACTTTTCTATATATAAATAAAATTTTATGATTATCTCAATTCTCTATCATATGAAATAATATTATTACATCATAATTTCACGTTTATCTCTTATTTATTTAATATATATTTTCTTAACTAAGTCTGTTTAAATTTCCGGTTATTAAAAACCATTTAGTATTTTATTAATCCAACCTCATGTATATTAAATTTTCTAACCAAATAAAAATTAAAAGAAATAAAAATGTTGTAACATATGTGATATACAAGTTTCTAATGAATTCTTTACATTAAATGAAACTGTAAATATGAATTCTGTTTTCATCAAGAGCAGAATATGTCAAAACCAGTCGTTTCTAAAAAAATTACACCTTAAAGACCACGACCTCATTCACATCTTTAAATAGTTGCTTCATCCTCTGCTCCTCATCCAGATGTACAATCTCTCTTTAATATACATTTTCATTTTTATTCACATGATTAAAATTGTTGTTTTCTAATATTATAGGACATATTGTAACACATGTTTTGTCTCGTCATATTAGATTTGTCTATTCTGGAAAGCTCTCGGGATATAACCTATAATATATATAGACTCAAAAATAATAATAAAACCGCCTTAGTTAGAGTGTGTCTAAAATATCCCCCAATTAGGAAAAACTAGAGCCTAACATCAAAATCAAGTTTTGCCGATATATATTTTAGAGAACATGTCATTTTACTTAATCGAATACATTCACGTGTGATCAGCTTAACAAAAGGGTCATATTATGTAGAGCCTAACATCAACCCCCACGCCCACAGGCCGTGGTTGTCTGACTTTTGCTTTCCATGTCATGGAGGCCTCCACGGGACGTGGGGATGTCCAAATAAAAATCCTAGATGTCTGAATAATCAAAGCGGAACAAAATCCTACAACAAAAACACATTCAAAGAGTGTTCCCCTTCGAGAGTTAGGGTGGGTAGTCTAAAGTAGAACAAAGTACAATTAAAACATGGGCAAAAAGAGAAGAATAAAAGAGAGGAGAGAGGAGACTCTCGATTGCAAAATCAAACCAAAACCAAAAACGTTCTAAAACCGATCAACAATGTCTTCAAAAGTCTGGATGGAGCTTCTTGTTTTGTTCAACCTTTAACATCTTCATTTAGTTCAACATTTCCACTTGCACTAACCGTAGCAATACTAGTAGTTGTGGAAGCCATTTCGGTTGTCAATAGACCATCATCTTCCTTTTTGTACTGGTACATCGAGGCCGAAAGCAAGTAAATCGCAAAATTTATCAAGCTCAACACAGCCAAGAACCAATAAAACAGATTCAGATTGTTATCGTCCAAAAGAAGGCCGGTAATCCATCCTTTTTTGCTTGGAGAGATTTTCCTTGTAACTGAGTTCACAGAATCCACCAATACAGTACTTAAAAAGTAACCGAGGGACATTGATATCCAAGCAAATGAAGTGGCAAGCGATCTCATCCCGATAGGAGCCTCTTTGTAGAAGAATTCAAGCAATCCCACTAGTGAGAACATATCTGCAATCCCAAAAATACCATACTGAAAAGAGAGCCAAAAGAGACTGATAGGCTCAAGGGGATTGATTCTTGATTGGTTTCTCCTCTTTACTTCTATAATGCCTGCAACTCCCATTGAAATCGCGGATAAAACAAGCCCAACACCGACTCTTTGCAACTGTGTAACGCCTTGGGGATGTTTTGTAAATTTTCTTGCAAAGGGTACGAATAAAAACTCGTAAATTGGGAGAAGAATGGACATGAAGATTAGTGGGATTACTGGAATCGAGCCTGCAGGGAATTCAAGTTTTCCTAACTTTTTGTTCATGAAATTGCCTTGGGCTTGTGAGAATGTTTGTAGTTGGGCTAAGCATGTGTTCATGATAACTGTACTCAGTATGATAGGAAGCATTCTTATTAGGATCTTAACTTCTTCAACTTGTGTCACAGTGCATATCTCACTTGGTTTTGAACCATTTGGAACAATTGCTGCTTTATCCAACCAACTGAGAAAGACGAAACCATGAAAGATTTTAGTTTTGTATTTTATTGGTTAAACAAGTAACTTGATCTATGATTAAGAACTCAGTTTTCGGATTCCCTTTTGGATTAGAGCAGTAATACTTACGAGAATTGCCTCGTACGAGTGAGTTTTTTGCCGGTAAAAGATTTATTTGTGTCATTCTCATATAATTCTTCAGAATTCTCAGGTAGTTTTACCTTTCTATTCCTAATAGCTAAAGCAATAACCTGTATAAAATCAAAGTTTATAATATATAAGAACTCCGAGATAACATGGAATCACTTGGGCTATAAATGCAATCGGAAAGGTCCTGACCAGCCAAGCCGTTGGACTCAAATTCCATCGATTAGGGCTCCAATTTTATCGCTTGATACTTTGCTAACTCTTACCGAATTTTGGTTGAAGTCGATCTAAAAATGTATAAATCCCTTTGTGACTTTGGGTATGTTTGGCAATGAGCTTTTAAGAGCTTTTAGGAGCTTCAAGCTTTTAAGAAAAAGCTCATACTCAATAACTGGCCTCTTGTGACTTTGGGTATGTTTGCGCATTTATCTATAGCTTTAGTTATAATTTTTTAAATCTTGCACTCAATGCAAAACTTAAAATTCCCTATAACTGGCCTCTTGTGTGATGTTACAGTCATTCAATTTTATCACTTTCGTGCTACAACTCCGTGTCACAAGGTGTTCTTAGCATAGCATGTGAACGTGATTGCTTTGGTGATTGTATAGGGAGAAAGAGAGAAAGAAAGTACCCGGCCAATACTCAGGTAGGGGCTATCTTTTGGAACTGGAACTTGAATGCGGTAGAATGGATTCCCCAAGATAAAGATAGAGAATCCGAAGACGCAGCCTGCGGTAGCTAAGAGGAAACACCACCACCAGCCGTGATTGGTGCCAACCCACACAAACCCGATCACCCCAACTGCGGCACCCACTGTGGTGCTTAGAAGAAGCCAATTGAAATAGCTCCCTTGGGTCTTGAGTCCTTTTGGTGTCGATGTGTCAAATTGATCTGCACCAAATGCAGGAAGGGCCCCTCTAACACCACCACAACCTAAGGCCAACAATGCGAGTGATGTGTAGAACAGTACTCCAATCATTCCTCCCATGCAACTCTTCTTACCACCACAAGGATTTGGATGCAAACTGGTGTTATGAGCTTGAAGCGACATGATTGAGAAACCCTGCCATCATGTACACACGGTGCATTCTAGATGTAAATATCATTGTTTTTTTGTTTTAAATGTAAATAACATTTTAGTGTCCCTACTAAACAAATGAATATCACCAATAAGGTGGTTAGCAACGAGATTTCGTAGGTGATGGTTGTCCGTTGGAAATTTGGCCATGGTAATTTGATTTCTAACGGATTACCAAAGGGTATTATTACTGACTGATCTGTTGAGTTAATCTTGACAAGTTAAATTCAGGCTATGGATCTTGGTTGAGGCTATTTACAATATTGGTCAGTGGGTCAAAAAATCGGTTATAGTAGTGAGTAGTTATTAGCTTTGGTGAATGAAAATGGTTAGTTGTTTTTAAATAAGTAAAATTTGAGTTTGGTTCATGTTCCATTCCCGAGTCTTAAGCCTGAACCAATAGATTATGACAATGATGTTTCATTTGTGATACTTCTTTGTTAAGTGAACTAGTGATTAGTGTTGACAGTTTTGTCATTACCACTATTTCCACAACTCCAAAAATTAGAACAGTGTAAAATCTGGAGATGAAAGTGTCAGAAATGAAAGCACCAATGATTGACAGTAAGAAAGCTGAGCCCATGAAGTTTGTGACGGTGTTAGCGGCTCCAGGGATATTAAAGTTCAAATCCTGCATGAAGTATGTGAACATAATCAAGATTGTTGATATAAATCCCATGTTCTCCAATGCCACCAAACCTGCAAAAGTGAACAAAGATGCTTATTGCTAATCCGAATTTACTATGCAATAGAGAAACATAAGATGTATAAACTTGTCTACATAAATCTTGAGTTCCTAAATGTCCCAATGACATTGTGTTTTTGGCATAAATTCTCGGAATTTCGAACAAAATTTAGCCGTACCTATACAACCAAACTTCATAAACGGATTTGCAAATGTGAGCGACTACAGAAAACCAATTATATTGTAATAGAGCACACTCAATGGATGGGTCTTGGGTGTTAAGTGCCACATCATTTGGTTTTACTATTTCTGAGCTCGTTTTTAGCATCCGTTTTTTGAAGGGTAGTTCTTGGCCAAAAACTAGAAAAAATGGATTGGGGTGTGGTCCATTGGATGTACTACTTGTATATAAATTTCATATAGAGATAGCTGAGTAGTTAAAAGGTAAAAAAAAGGTGTGATGATGTAACCTTTTTTGTGTTTTGGGGTTTTTCTGAGTGTGTTTTAAAGAATGGCCATTTTTCTTTCGTGCCAGCTGACTAGGCACATTTTTCGTTGTTTACAAGTCTCATGCAAGTGCTCGTATCAAGTGTAGGAATGTGACTTGGTACTCTTATGTGGTTGTTAATTATTACGGTACATGTAAATAGTTTGCTACTCGTGTCAGCGACCTCATCAAGCTCGATTGGGTGGCAAGTGAACTCCGTAGAGCTCTTTGGTAATAAAAGCATTGAGTTCGCTTGCCGCAAAAAAAAATCCCTCTAAACCACTTTTTGAAAATCAAGATCTTAAATGTGTCAACAAGAAAAGTAATTGCATGTGTGAAACTTCTGATTCATTTAGTAAAATAAAGTATGTTGATAATAAAAAAAGTGATGGAATTTCACATGAAATCTTCACAAAGTAGTGTCCAGGAAGAAAACTTTTACTTAACATAGGGTTATTAGTATGACTTATAAAAAAAATCTTAAAAACTTTTTAACAACTTAAATTACACCAAATCCATTTTTAGCAAAGCTCAAACTTTTACCCTTTGTCAATTTGATTTCGTATAGATATATACCACCAACTCAACATATATACTGGAATGTTGATTGATATGCTTAAACAAGTATTGCTTACCAAAGATGAAACCAGAAGCTCTGAAGCCACCCTTTCGTTCAATTGACTTGAAGCTCATCTGCCTAAGTAATTTATACCGGGATGTCGAATTGTCCTCTCCCTGTAAGCATGCACAAGTTAACATACGATATGACATATACGTACATATGAATGTACAAACATATAATGAGAGAGAGATGATAACACATGCATACCATGATTATAAGAGAGAGATAGGTGCAATGTTAGTAGGATGTGGAGAAAAGGGTGAGGATAATGAAGAAGTGAGGGGTGGCTTAAAAAGGAAGATATAAGTGAGGGACAGCTTTGTAAATAACGTTGCAACAACAGACATTCACATACAGCTTTGTTTGAGAGCATTGTTTCTTCCTCCAACCAGAAACAGCTTTAGTAACCTTTATGTCTTTTTATCTGTTTGCCAACTGCATTTCCTACGAACTACATTTAAAACATAATACACGACAATAGCCGTCACACATACGAACTTATCTACCATGCATTTTAACGATACTCACTTTTTTTCCATTGAATAATAGTTGGTCCTAGTTCTACACCGTTGTCCACCAAGCGACTCAAACCCTCAATCTTTTGGGAGGGCACCATTTAATGCACTTGGATACCCCTAGACCAAATGCCTTTTGGTGTAAGACTTATTACTCGAACACCTTTGTTCATGTTATTATTTAATTTATAACCGCTTCGACTGTTTTTTCCTTGCAAGGCAATAAACGTGAAATCTATCGGTGATTGCCAATGGATTTCACACTGAAATTTGAAATAAAAATCCAAAACGTGTTTAAACTATCAACTTACTTCAAAATTTGGTCAGTTTGGTGGGAACGCATTATCGACAGATTACTTTGCTACGCAATTCGCTGGAAATATTGGATTAGATTTCTATTAAGGTTCCACTCCTTGTAATGCGATTGTAGGTATGGGCCCTATAAGCTTAAGTCGTAGGTAACTCCATCTATCGAAGAGTCAACCAATTCCATTGCTTTACAAATAGCTTAATCTGTTCAATCACGAATCTCACTTGAAGGCATGCATATTTATCAACTCACGCAAAAGTTCAACCCCTTTTTTAAAACATGTGTATGATCATCGAATGATCTGTCTGGAATTATAAAACCCGCATGAAAATTACAAATAGTAAGAGTTTACAGTTAGTACATTTTCTTTAAACATATAATTAATTAAACAGAATTTGTCTACTATAAATTATAATGCTTAATTAAAGGTATATTCCTTAAGTGTTGCAAAAGATGTATCTACTGCTATATATAAATGAAAGCAAAGTTGGGACACATGTCATCATATGGGAGCATAGTTTTTGTTTTTCCCGTTCATTTGGACATTTGTCAATTGATTAATGGAAGTTCAATTTTATTCAACCTCTCATTAAGCCACATGGGTTATGGATACTCCATCTACTATTAAATTATTTTTTCTCTCTCATGTGTATAGCACATGCACTTTCCCCCATGATTTTTAAACAATAACTTTTTTAAATGTCATTTTTTTTTAAAAAAAATTGCACCAATTTAAAGAGCGTTTTATTATCTTTCCAACGAGTACCATAGTGCTATACAAAAAACAGAAAAAAATCAAGCGTTTTACTCCCTCCGTCCCATTATAAGTGTCTTAGTTTGAAAAACATAAAGTTTTAGGCACATTAAATGATTGCTTTTTTTGCTTGCCAAATGACAATAATACCCTTGTCATATGTGGGTCCATCATATTCTTTGTTTATTTTAATTGTGTTTTTAAGGGTAAATTTGGAAGTTAGCTAATAATTTTTTAAAGTGGACACATGAAATGAGACAAATAAAAAAGGAAATATGGACACTTCTAATGGGACGGAGGGAGTATTATATTTCTAAATCAAGAAGTAAACCATCTGTTGCAAGCAAAGTGTGTTTACTAAGGTCTGTTTCAGAGCAGTGGGTCTCTTAACGAGATTTGTCTGAAACAGCAGTTGCTTCAAACAGATGATGCTTCAACAGTTTGCTTGCAACAGCTGTTTGAAGCAAACTGTTGAAGCAACATCTGTTTAAAGCAACAGTTGTTTCAGACAGATCTCCTTAACATATCCACTGCTCTGTAACAGACCGTAGTAAACAGGCTTTGCTTGCAACAGATGCTTCACTTCTTGATTTGGTTCTTAGTAAACAGGCCTTAAAAAATGATATACTCTTCCCGTGTATCGCACGGGGTTTCTCCTAGTAAATAGATATAAAGCGATTCATTTGCACCGCTGTAAATCATTATATTAAAAATGATTTAGTCCTAAGACCATGTGTAATATTGAGTGAAATTTGGTGGGTGAAAGAGCCATTTTTTGACACTTGGCATGTGGGGCCACTTTAGTGGGTGAAAGGGGCTTGAAATGGGCAAGGGGTATAATGGTGGGTGAAATTTGTTGGGTGAAAGGGACATTTTTCTGATTAGCTATTGTTTTATTTAAATATATAATGTAGGGGTGAGCATAGGTCCAAACCCGACCCGACCCGACCCGAGACCCGAACCATAGATAAAACATGGACCGAAATCATACCCTAACAATAGGTCCGGTCTTCGGTTCCTTAATGCCCGGTTCCAGTCGGTCCACTGTACAAGACCCGACCCGACCAATCATCATCTATAACATCACAAAACCTTTGGATCTGTAATATTCGTGTTATGGTTTGTCTTCTGTTTGGACTTTGGATGGTGATGGATCATTACGGCTAAAGACTAAAGAGATTTGATTGTAGGTTAGTTGGATTTTTTGAACTTTTTATCTTGATTTTGGATGTTCATGGTTAGTGATTGATGTTCTAAGTTTGTATGCTGATTTAGGATTGTGATGGACTGATTGTGTGTTGTTTGCTAATTAAGTTGGTTATGCAAAATGATTGCACACCAAGTGCTCGATAGAATGCCTAAGTGAAAAACTAAAACATTTCTAAGAAATAAATTAGAAAACCAAAAGTTCGTTCATAGTTGTTCTAGTTCATACGTATAAAGAAAGTAAGAAATAAAAAAGAAAGAACGAAACAAAGTAAGAAACCAACAATCAAAACAAATAAATAAAACGACTAAAAAACTTGGTTGACTTCAACTTGTCAACATTCATCCGCAAGCACCGCTTAATCAAGCTCCACATTCAGTATCCGGATCAACCTTATCGGATATTTCTACAAAAAAAAAAATACAACAATAGATAAAACACACATAACACGACTTAAAGATGTGTATGTAAAAATACCTTTTCCAATGTCATCAAATTCTGTTGGGTCTTCGTTATAGTTTATCTTCTTAGCAGAGGCACGAATCCAATCCTCTGAACATATTAGTGACTCTACAATCGGGGGTGACAAATAAGTTCGGTAAGTGTCGACAACTCTTCCGCCCTTGCTAAAAGCTTCCTCTGAAGCAACACTGGAGACCAGGATAGCCAAAATATCTATGATAATAATAACGGATAACAAGTTAATTGGCTAAAAGGTATCATACTTATAAGTAATATACGTAAACTACTAAACATACCTTTTGCCATTTGTGCTAAAATTGGATATTTTGAAGATGCAGCTTTCCACCAATTTAGAATATTGAATCCCTAATAACTGTTCTCCTCAGCGTCCTCAAGGTACCTATCCAGTTCGTAGTTAGTGGTATATGAGGAAGAACCACCATCTGCTTTAAATTCCGTTAAAAAGTCATCATCGTCTTGTGCATCTTATTCAAAGTTCCTTTGACTTTGTGAAACTTTATCTGAACTTTAGGTTTCACTTCTTGATTCATAGTCTTTAAACACCAACTTCAGTTCACCCATTATACTGTCAACAATAATTTTAACCTTTTTCTAAATATCATTTTCTGTCTCATCTTCTTTCTGTTCAGCCTTTAATATTCTTGTAAACCCAAATTTAATCACACGCATCTTCAATCTAGGATCTAAAATAGCTGCAAAATACATAATGTAATTAAAACTTTTGCCATTCGGCAAATTCCTCCAGTACCTGTCAAACTTCGCAAGCATCATATTACCCATAACTCTACTACTCATCGCAGCTTTCAATTTCCTTAGATGCTTGTCTATCCCCATAATATCATTAAAGAATAAGTTAGCAGTCACAGATGTTGAAGCAGAGGCGTTGGTGGTTTTACGCTGAAACAATTCTAACACACCTGCTAATTGTCTCGCGTAATCAAAGTCTGACATTTTTGGATAATTTTCACCCAAATCATTTCTATAACTCTTGTCCATCAAATCATACTTGTAAAACGCCTTCTCTAACTTTTCAGCCTTGTCCAACATCTCCCATGTGGAGTTCCATCTAGTAGGCATATCTACACTGAGTAATGCCTTGCTCTCGAGCTTTTCTGTCTTGACACACTTTTTAAACATGTCCAACCTCTGAGGAGATAATCTAATATAGCGAATCGCGTCCCTGATACGATCTATACTACTGGACCCTTCTTTTAATCCGTCTTTCACAATTAAATTGATAATGTGGGCCATACATCGGATGTGTAAATATCTCCCATCTAACAAGACGCCGTTTAACCTACTTTTCACAAACTCTAAAGCAACATCATTAGCCGAAGCATTATCTGCTGTAATGGTCAACACATTTTCAATATCCCATTCTTTTAGACACTTAAGCAGGGCCCTACCTATCTCATCTCCTTTGTGGCTGAATATTTGCTTAAAGTTAATGATTCTTTTATGTAAAACCCAATTGTCATCAATAAAATGACAAGTTACACACATATAGTTAGTGCGCTGGTTTGAGGTCCAGGTATCTGTGGTTAGACACACTCGTTTGCTACTCTTTGCAAAGAAAGATTTAAGCTTAGCTTTTTCCTCTAAAAATATTTCACCCACATCCCTAGCAATTGTAAACCTACTAGGCATCTTAAAGTTAGGACTAAAGCATTGTATAACCCTTCTAAATCCCTCACGTTCAATAGATGAAAACGGTTGCTCATCTATAATAACCATCTTAGCTATGGCTTTTCTACTTGCTTTCTCACAATATTTCCAAGATTTTACCTCACAAGTCCCGTCCTCACCATCATTGCTCTTTTTGAGAAATATATTGCTTTGGTTTTTCAAGTAATCAGGGTGTTTTTCAAATCTCTTACTATGTTTACCTAATGAAGAGGTGCCGTTTTTTACCGGATCAGCCGCAAATTCTTTGGAACAGTGCTTGCATCTTGCCCTTTGGCTGCCATCCTCGTCTTTAAACTTATCAAAATCATCCCAAACATTAGACTTTGTCTTTCCCGTTTTTTTAGAAGTAGAGCCTCCCGTTTTGTTGGTACCAACGGTTTTAGTTTTCTTTTTTGCATTTTCTTTTTCAACATTTGTGACTTTCTCTTTTGGCTTCCTTGAGATTCGTCGCTTGATACATTCTCGATATTAGTTGAATCCATCTATGTATAATCAATACGAAAAAAAAAACGAATGTTAGTAATAAATATATGTGACAATCTATGCCATAACATGCACATTTTTATAAACAATATTTAATATTAACAAAAACATCAAGACAATGAAAATATAAAAATGTGCTTACATGATTATTTGATTGATGGTATGCAATTTCTCCAGTTTTAAAACTATCTGTTATAACACTACCCATATTGACCCATATACAAGCCACTTAATATATTATTTTTTTTGAAAACAATAGTTCAGAACTGCAACCAGATCATCCAGATGCATCAGCAGCCAGATGCATCAGCAGCCACAGTTTTAATAAGGCAGCAGCCTTGTAAAACATGTACCCAACCCGTATTGATCCATTTACTAGGAAGTCAGCAGCCAGCAGTCAGCAGCCAGCAGTCAGCACTCAGCACTCAGCACTTCAGCAGCAACCTATTGATCCGAAGGTAATTTATAAGCCTGTTTTACTATTTTTAATTTCATTGTATGCATTGCATAGGTTAATATATAACTTATATAGGAAAAGTATGAGATATTAGGTAAACATTTATTTAATAGGAAAAGATTTATCCTAAATTTAAAGATATGGAATAATCTTTGAAAAAATCGATTTATATATAAGATAATTTTCGGCCATTTTTATTAATCTTGTTTATTTTTTGAAAAATTTATTCAGGGTAGTAATCTGTTTGACTATTAAAGTCATGAGTAACAACTTACAATTGTGATTTAATAATATTTAGAAATTTGAATAATATTCATGTTTAGATAAGTTTAAATATCTAAATAATATTAATGTTCATTAGTTAAGGAATTATATTTGAACTAGAAAACTTGTTGAATTGCATGACAAGTCCGAATGTCCGATTTCATCATCTTTACTGTTGAATTGCAAATAGTTGTTTGGACTAGTTGTTGTCATTATCTTGATCTTGTAATTCGAATTCATAAACTCAAATTTGCAATATTTCAATTACCAATGCATAAAATCAAATTCATAAACTCAAATCCGCAATAAAAAAACATAATGTTGATACGAAAAGCAACACATAATATTAAATCAACTAGTCTAAATTAAAAATAAAAAACAAAAGGTCTTCGTCTTCATCTTTTCCATATTGATTCTCAACCGCTCGCTAGTTAACGTTATTTTCTGCAAAAAAATATATATAGATATACATAAGTATTATGATAAAACCAATTTTACATTGTGAATCGCTTTTAATAATTCAATTACCAAGGCATTTTGGACTTTTAATAAGATGTTTTTGCAATGTCGCTATTCCGCATTTAGTCGGGTCAGCAAAGTACATTGTCTCGCAATTCTTGCATCTTGCCATTTTATTACCATCCGCATCAGTCAACCTTTCGAACACCGCCCAAACTTCAGTCTTGGTAATTCTTCTTTGATCCATCTTAGTTTGCTAAAAAAAACAAATAATTATGTCGGATATGAATATGCATATTGTTCAATCATTCTTAATAAGATAAAAAAACACACATAAACAGGCTTCATAATATCTACCAATTTGCGTAATAAACAATAAACGGCACAACCAAATCATCCCTCCAGATCTTGTTTATCCCACACTGTAAGCATTTGAGTGTTATGACTTAAGAATACAATCAAGTTAAGTTCTTATTATTTTATAGTTTTGTTATAATTAGCAACATACTAGTCACTGATTCCTATTTCTAGCAACGAACCAACTACAAAAAATTGATCAAAATAGTATAAACTTCTAATTTTCTGCAAAACTAGCAACTTGTTACCTATGTTCGGCTAACAAGGTAATGATATGTGTCTGTACAGTATTGATTCAATACTAATCAGTAATTCAGTATGCAATATGCTTTGATGGATTCAGTATTGATTCAATACTATTGAACATCCAAATTCCAAAATATAAATATAACATAAACAATGGAAGGTCATTGAGTAATCAGTAAAGATAAACGGCACAAGCAGTAAACAAAAAACGAAATTCGAAAATATATATGGAACTTTGTCTAATAATACCAGCTTGAATGATTGCAGGTTTGGAGAATATGTTCGCAGGTTCTTGGCTTCTTGAAGAGACAGCAGGTTTTTTATGATTATATGTATATATGTATATTATTAGGTCATAATTGGTTTATATTATACCCATGTTTAGCTGTACAATGAATAAAGCCCAAGATTTTGGCACCTAAATAGTTGGAGTTAGTTATATAAGGAATTGATTTCGGTTCTCGGTTTTGTCATGTTTATTTTGGGTCTTGGACCGACCCGAACCGAAACCCGACACAAGCTAAATCCCAGAACCGTATACAGACCCTAAATACTAGACCCGGGTCGGTTTTGTTGATTTTTCGGTTCGGTTCTCGGGTTTTTTTTCGGTCCGGTCCGTTTTTGCTCACCCCTAATAGAATGAATATTATATTTGAATGAAAAAAAAAAGAAAAAAAAATAAAAATGAAATTGAAGGATGTGATTGGCTGGGCAAAAGAGGTTGCTGCGCAAAATATTTCGCGTGGGAATGGTTGGCGCCCCTTTAACTAAGAAGGGGGCGGTGTAGCTGGGTGAAAGCGGCGCGAAATTGGGCATTTAACTCCCTTTTCGCGAGCCATTACATATGATCTAACCGTTGTAAAAATGTATTAAAATGAAGCCGTTCAATTCGCTACGTGTGAGTTACCCAATGACATTGATATTGTTTACCCTCAAGTTAATAATAGGCCATCTCGTGTTGCTAACCTATACATCTCCTACAAATATAAACCTTCTATGTGCCTTTTGCAACGTGTTAGGCCATGCCACTAAATTGTGGAAGAAAAACATATGTGGTAAAATATGGCAGTGGATAATGACCCAATTCAGCCCAGCTCCCTCCCTAAAGAACAAGTAACATGGAAAAACCTATAAATATAGCTTCATCGAGGTTATGCTAGAGCAGTGAATGGGTCCAGTTCAAAAGCCCATGTGAAACCCAAAACCGAGTAGCCGAAGAAAGCCTCTCATATGGTAGTCACCGACTCTCAAAACGCCAATGTAGATTATTTGTATAGGAGTATAGAGATAGAATATGAAAAATGTTATTTGATTGTAATATTTGATACATTACAATTGAATAACATGCCACAATTTATAGGAAATAATGCTTTGAAAGGTTATTTGTTCTTAGGCATTAGAAAGTACGTATGACTTAATTCTTAAGTTATTTTAGTTGTAGGTTGAGACTTAAACATAAACCAAAGAGAAAATCCATTATCTAAACAATCAAGTACAACACATTTTCCCTACATTTACACCCTCACCTGTTTTTTTAGATTGAATTTGCTTCTTTACTGCTTTTGCTGGTTATTACATGTAATATTTGTAACTTTCTAGATTATCGTCAATTTCTTATTAATATTGCTGATAACATTATTATTGTTGTTATCTCAAATATTATTCTTTGTAATCGGTTTTTTTTTTAAATTAAGATCATATTATGTGTTGCTTGCAGCTAAAGGATCTTCAAGTGTTTACTATTATTCGTGTTATATGAGGAAATTCCTTACATCTTTGCTGCTGTTGTGGCCTTACTTTTTGAGGTAATACATATTAAACTATTCTATGCTTTTTAATCATCTATTAGCATTTTAGTAAGTAATTATATTTTGTTATTTGTTTATGTCATTTTAGGATTTTAATCTCTCATTAGATTTTTCAACCTCGGAACGTTTCCGGGGTATAAAGTAGTATATTAATAAAAGAAAGCACTAAAGCTGACATGACACTTAATGAGGCTATCCTCCACTTTTGGGTGTGTTACGTGACATCCTCCTTATTTCCATCCAAAAGTTTTTTCACTATCATGTTTCCCCCACAATTTTAAAACGTTAACAACTTTTATATACGAGATTTAAAAAAAATTACACCAAATTAAAGAACGTTTTATTATCCTTACAACGAGTACCATAGTGCTATACCAATAACGAAAAAGAAACTTTTTATGGGTTTTTGTTCATATTAGAAAAAAAACAATGTGTTTAGGTAATTCATTAATCATGTCTAGGGGAACGGAAGGAAATGATACATATCCTTTCTTTTCCTTTCCTTTCCTTCGGTTCTTTTGCTTTCTTTTCCCTCTTCAAGTAAACTTGAAAATGGAGTGTAAGGGTCTAGGCCACTTAAATCAAATGTGGTTGTCCAGTTCGCTTTTAGGCCCAAACATGTGCTTTGGGCCACTTCTAGGGATTCGGGTGGTGGGCCAATTTTTAAAGTGGGGGCTGGACTTGTATATTTTAGTGGAGGCGGTTATACTTGGGTCCCATTTAATTCCGTAGCCTTCTATATCTTGTTCAACCCAAGTTATTAATTTATTGGTGTGGCCTCATTATAGTTATGGTGGATAGAGTGGAATAAACAAAGTGGTTTTTTGGGACTGGCCCATAATTGGTTTTGGTTTCGTCAAGGCCCATCCATAGGTTTTGAAGTTGTTCTGCACTTCTGTTTGCTTCTCCTTGGCCCAAATCGTGAAGGCCCAACCCCAAGTGCTTGGGTTTGGTCTATTTTGTTTTAGTTGTAATCCCATCTCCTTGTTGGTTGTTTTGTAATGGTTTTTTCCTAGTTTATTTGGTAGATTAGAATGTTTTTCCAACTTGGTTTTTCATTGTAACATAGTAGAGTCAAACATAATTCTCTCGTTGTAGAGGTTCCAAAGCTTGTTTTGGGGTGCCCTTTTAAGAGTCTCAGGGATCAAGCCCCCTTAGAACCTGTAACACTTTTTTTTTTTTTGTGAAATATATTTTCAAGACCAAATCTCATTTACCAAAAAAAAATTATAATAATTTGATGTTCAGAATCGCTTCCAGCTCATGAGACGCTGCTAGTGCTGATTATGCATAGGATCGTTCCTTTTCATGTTGAATGAATCGATCATATAGTTTATGAGATGTTCATCGATCTTTTTTTGTCTTGAGATGTATCGAGTCAATTTAGTCTTCGTTCTGTCAAATTGATTTACATTCGTCTTATTCTTCTTCATTAAAGTCAACTAGCTATTGATTGTTCTTGTTCAGTAAATCAAACCATTCGGATTCTCAGCACATATACGTTATACAACATGGATAGGCAAGAGGGTTATTTAAGTGATTGGGTATTTGGCTTTCGATGTTTGGTGAAGAATCGTCACTCGAGAGTTGGATACATATTATAAGATACTAAACACGATTATTGGATACTAAATTTCAAATTAAGAAGATACAAAAAATAATACATAAACACGCTTATCAAATACTAAATTACACATTAAAAAGATACAGATAGTTGAAAGGATGTTAGAACATGTATTATCCTCCACACACCGAATTTTCTTTTCCATTTAAGTTATGTGACATTTAGTTTTTTCATTTATTAGATCTCTTCAAGATGTTCACTTCCCTTCAGAATTTAGTCTTGAAACAAAAGAAACTTTACCTAAAAGTCTAAGGTAGATCCTTACTGATGATGAAGTTTCATGGAAATTTGGATTGTGTGATTTGAGATGGTAACAAACTAGATGTTCATTATTAGTGGCCATATCTCTACCTATTTAGGCTCTATAATTTATAAAATACAAAATAAGAAAAGGTTTAAATTTGATTTTTTTTAATTTCAAATTTAAGATAAATGGTTGAAAGAAGTACAATTTGTTTTACATTAGTAAAATAAGAGGAAAATTGGTATTTGAAAAATAGATTCACACCCAATGTTTGTAAAGGCAGAGAGGAAGATACTGAACTTCTTAATTAACGGACCACTAGGTAAAACTGGTATATTTGGTAGTCAGTCATAGACCATTAGGTATTGAAGTTTGATATTATGGCTAAGAACATGCGTAGTGGGGGGCTTTATATATAAAGCCCCCCTTTCTGATTGGTCTACGTGGCTGCTGAGTCAGCATTGAGAGATAAAGTAAAAAAGGGGTGTAGTGGTGGGGCTTTATTTATAAAGCCCCTATTAATATTTTATTATATCTTTTAAAGTAAAAAAATAATAAAATAATAAGAGAGAGAGAGAGTATGATGTGGCATCATTTGATTGGTGGGGGTTTTAAACATCAGGCGCTATACACCTCACGCCAGAATCACTTTTTCGAAAATAAAGCCCCCCCCCCCCCCCCCCGTAGCGGTGTTGGGGGGGCGCTATTTTTTTTTCACTATCACGCCCTCCACTACGGAGGGTCTAACTGATGGACGTTTGTAAGTCTTACATGTCCGTTTTAGGGTAGCCAGGAAATCAATTTTCTTTGAATATTGTTGCTATACACTAAAACCTCTATAAATTAATAAGGTTAGAAACCGGTATATTTTATTAATTTAGCGAGATGTTATAATATCGATAAATTAATAAATTATTAATTTAAAGAGTTGGCTTCTATTCATGAGCAACTCTGGTTGATGATGAAGTTGATGATGATTCAGTACCTTTGGAACCAGTCACTCGGAAAGAAGCATTGTAAGCGGCAACAACTCTTCATAACTTTTTGTTGCAATACGAGAATACAGTGTCCTAACTCTTTAGGCCATAGAGTGTGGAAACACCAAAAATGTTATGTCTCAATGCCACGTAGGATGCCACCTCAATATGTGGATGTCTCAAGCATCTTGAGATATGAGTGGGGTGTGGAGACACCAACTCTCCATGTCTCAAGCATTCAAAAAAAATAAAAATAAAAGGAAAACACTCTATTGATTCGAATTCAAAAATAAAAAATAAAATAGAAAATCATTCATTGGTACGTCCCATATGTTCCAAGGGATACGTGGGACGGGGCAAGGGGCGGTGTGCATGTCTGGGACGGGGCAAAAAATGTAGAACGAGGGTGGTGCCCTGTCTGCACACCTTTTAGCCTAAGTACAATGGGGAGATTTAATGAGGAACTCAATATAGATTTGAAGTTCACAAAAAAAACAAGTTACTATACATTCATCTTTTACTAAAACAATCCTAGAATTTCAGAACATTTTACTAATTATTAATTTATAGTTTCGCTGGGACCAATATATTTACATTTTGATTTCAAAAAAAAAAACTATTATCTTACTACTTTATTGATTGGGGTCCAATTTGTATTGGTCTCACGTTGGGACCGAACAAATTATTAATTTTATCGAGATTATTAAATTATAATAGTTCTACTGTATATATATAGTTTTATTTTGCAACTAGTATTTGACCCCGCGCTTTGCGGCGGTGTCGTAATTCGCTTTTAATGTTAATATAATGGGTTAGGGGAGTTATAACGTAGAAAAAAAAAAGGAAACCTGAAAATCTGTAGCACAGAAAAGAACAAATAAGAAAAAGGAAATGAAAAAAGAAAGAAAGATGGAGAAAAATGAAAAAAAATAAGAAAAGGCAAAAAGTTTGTTTGAGAAACCTGCCTAAGAATCGAACCCGGATGCCGAGCGTACGTGGAAGACCTATGCACTAATAGTTGATCTACAACTCTTTGCTAATTAGTTCTCACCAAAATGTAGAAAAAACAAACGTGGCAAAAAAAAAAAAAAAAAAAAAAAAAAAAAAAAAAAAACAAAACGTACCATCCAATGCCATGGAGCCACCGTCAAAAGCCACCAATAACGTTTTTCAACTGTTCACATCTTCTTGAATTGTATATATAGACAATTACTATTTTTTTTTTTTACTATCTTGATATATGGTTGGCTCAACCTTTTTGACAGCATAATGCGAAATGAAAATTTGGGACTTTTTACCGAATTTTGTCACTATAACATTGTTGTGGCATATTTTATTTGACCTAATTTCTCTAAAACACAAACCAAACCGGTCTATGCCAAACTACGAACATATAGCATGATGAAGATGATGATGATGGGACCTGTAAAGAAGGAAAAAACAAGCCTTTTAGTTATAGGTTATGGATTTATTGTTAGAAGCTCTATTTATGGTGCATTGTCGTGTTAAGATAAATAAAAATAATAATAATACTTCAAATTCACAGGGGTGCTTTACAAAAACATGTCTGGTGACTTGCACTGATGAACTCAGAAATTATTTACTAGGGGTATAGAAAATAAAAAAACACTCCTGAGGCCCAATGTTTTTTAGAACGGTGTAAAATAAACACAAGTCTAGTTAACTATATATTAAAAGATCTAGAAAATGAATAGTTAGGTATTGATTTTTTTGTTTTGGTCACTTTTTTTTTTGTTAAGTTTTTTTTTTTTACATTTTGACCACACAATTTTTTTTTTAGTTTTTTTTTTTCGTTTTTGCCACCAACTTTTTTTTAAGTTTTTTTTTTCGTTTTGGCCACCAACTTTTTTTAAGTTATTTTCTCCAGTTATGGCCACCGACTCTTTTTAAGTTTTTTTTTCCGTTTTGGCCACCAACTTTTTTTAAAGTTATTTTTCCCCTTTTGGCCACCGACTTTTTTTTTTATTTTGGCCACCAACATAACGCGTTTTTTGCCGATTTCGCATGGGTTCGGTTTTTGTTCGTTTAGTTACGACTCTTTTTCTAGCTATGTTTTAACGTTATGTAACTCACTTGGTGTTAATAGTTTGTGTTCTTTCTTTACGATTTTCCTGTTTTGGTCGTCGTTTCGTTGTTACGTAACACGGTTTTACGCCTCCATTTTAAAACGTTGGTAGCACGGTTTTACGCCTACCGCCCCGCAACGCGGGGTTAAATACACCTAGTCTAGTTAATAAAGAGAACTTATCTGATACATGAATACAAAACCCCAATGCAATCAACATAGACTATTACTCATTTAAACTAATAAAATCTAATATCAAAAATCAAATTATTGATGAACCCAAAATTGAACCCATCAGACAACCTAAAAACTAAATTGCCTCCACATAACATTTAATCTTAATAAAATGTGTGTTGTAGGAATCGCATATTAAAAACCTTGAAAAGAAATATAGATATGAGAATACACATGTAATTTTTTCTTTGAGCCACGAATTGCTAACTATAGTTCTTCTTACAAATCACGGTGAAGGAAGGTGTTTTTAATATCAAGTTGTTGAGGGACCAGTTACAAATAGTTCCATAGAAAACAAAATATGTTTATACCGGTCATTTCCGTCAGTCAGAATCAAATCAAGAAATTAGCTTAGTGTTAGAATTTTTTTTAGTATCTTAATTCACCTTACAACTTATTCAAGCGTGCTCTTTCCACCAAGAGTATTTACCAACCCTTGTTGCCACTCTTAGTGACCTCGTTTTCATCCACCATAATTCACAGTTTTTCTCAACATCGAATTTCTCCTAATCAAATTTCTTCGAAATCAATCTTCCATCATGATCAATCAAAGCTTAGTCTCTTTTTAGAATGACTTAAAAACTAGGCTCTAATACCAATTATTGAAACACGTAGCCAAAAATTAGATGGATCAAAAGAATCAACTTGAACAATTAAAGTTGATCACCAACGATCAAATGATTATTGAACAATTATAAACAAAAAAAGAATCATAATTGTCTAACAACTGTCCCCTCTTTATATACATGTATAATGAACTCTAATAGTTCCTAACAAGAAATGCAATATAGAATGTTTTATTGTTCCATTTGTAATAATCATTGTAACTAGTAACTAATGGTAATTAATTTGCTTGCAACAAGAACCAATAGTACCAACCTTCCATCAGCCATAACGTTCCTTGTTCATGGACGTACTTACTTTTGTTAGATTCTATTAGTAATTTTTATTTCTTCTATGCTACTTATAATTATTTATTTTCCTGAACTTTAACCTATTGACTTTAGCTCTATATTCCAACTTGTATCAAATGACCTCAACTACCAATGAATTTTTGAATATTTTCTGCTGCTTTGCCTAATGGATAATGTAGATAAGGGTATGTGGAGGAGACCCTCTGGCCCCTGGTATCCATATTGGATACCGATCATCCCACCCCACAAGGGTTATGATCCCGGCAAAATACCTCAAAGTGCTGCCCACAAGATTTGAACTTGTCTCCTCTCATGCCCAACACATACCTCAAAGTGCTATCCACAAGATTTGAACTTGTCTCCTCTCATGCCCGGCAAAATACCTCAAAGTGCTATCCACTAGGCTATAAGCCCATTGGTGGATAATGTAGATAAGGTAACCAATTGTAGTATTACTATTATCCAAACGCATCCACGTACACTTAATAATACAAGTCTATCTATATAATAATTGAGGTGAGATTGGGTTGAATGGAGGCCTTAGAGAGTGTTTGAGGTACCCATTTCCAATATGGAGCTCCAACTAGCTCCCTATAAATACTCTTTCTAATTTTTATTTCTACATTCATACATTCTTCCATTACACTCCTCCAATACCTAACTAACAAATCTTCCAATTAACATTATTCACTCTTCTTTTTATTCACTCTTCATTCTAGGTATGTTTTCTTCTTCATTTGGATCGAAGCAAGATCAACCATTGTAACGTTTTCTTATTCGTAAACGTTAAATATAGCCAACAAAAATGGATCTCAAACCTGTAAAACTTTTAGTGATAATATGGAACCAGTTAACGATTTGTGGAACAAGTGCATATTGTCATCGTTTTTATTATTAACGCATGGCTATCTGTAAACAATATTTAATATGTAACCATTTTCATATTTGAAGAGAAAATCTTCATTCTCAGCGTTTTAATTAAATATGGACGTGTTGAATACAATCCGCAATATGGAAGCAAGATCAGATTTTTAAGTCAATAATTGTATATGAAACGGAACAAATATATTAACTGTTGTTTGATCTTTTTTTCATTTGAGATCAGAGAGGATTCATTGTCATCTTTATGTTTATGAGTCAAATATGATATGCCGCGAATGTTTTGATTGTTTTGTCATTTGAATGCTAGACTACCATCCGAATACAAAGTTGCGAATATGGCTTATCACAAGGGAGAGCAATTCTTCAAGGTCATGCATGACCCTTCCGCAAGAGTTTTGGTATGATTGTAATTTTCGTTTTGATAATTATCTTTGTTAACTTTAAGCAAACTGATTATATTAATTCTCGTAATGTTGTTTTTAATGTTTGATCCAGACATTGCTGACAGCTATGAACAAGTTTTTGGTATCTAAAAAAACGGCTATTTAATAACATTAAAAAAATTCAAACCGTATTAGTCATTCCTTAAATATTATTGTAGACATTAATTACTGAAATTATGTAAAAGTTACATTTATTTCGGTTATAGGATTCTAGACATTAATTTCTGTAATTTTCATAATCAATTTACTAATTATAATACAAATTTACGGTTTTAATTATATTAATTAGGTCATATTTATCAATACATAAGGCTAAAAATTAGCAATCTTCATTAAGGCTTTTAAACAAGCGATCAATTTTAGGATAGATAGGTGGTAATGTGTCATAATTTCCAATTCGAGTATATATTTCAAAAAAATTAAAAAACGCCTATTTAATAACATTAAAAAAATTCAAACCGTATTAGTCATTCCTTAAATATGATTGTAGACATTAATTACTGAAATTATGTCAAAGTTACATTTATTTCGGTTATAGGATTCTAGACATTAATTTCTGTAATTAACAGTTTTAAAATCATGGATTGATAAACGGATTGACACATACCATATTAATGAGTATATAAAGATAAAATCTTTCATGTAATCAAAATTCGTAAATTAAGGGCTTTAAACAAGGAGCAATCTTAGGCTAGATAGGTTGTATTGTGTCAGTATTTATTTCCAATTAAAACGGATTGACAAATTCCAATTATTTCCAATTCGAGTATAAATTTCAAAAAATAAAAAAATCGACTATTTAATAACATTAAAAAAATTAAAATCGTATTAGTCATTCCTTAAATATGATTGTAGACATTAATTACTGAAATTATGTAAAAGTTACAATTATTTCGGTTATAGGATTCTAGACATTAATTTCTGTAATTAACTGTTTTAAAATCATGGATTGATAAACGGATTGACACATACCATTATAATGAGTATATAAAGATAAAATCTTTCATGTAATCAAAATTCGTAAATTAAGGGCTTTAAACAAGGAGCAATCTTAGGCTAGATAGGTTGTATTGTGTCAGCATTTATTTCCAATTAAAACGGATTCACACATTCCAATTATATCTTAATTTCGAGTATAAACAAGGAGCAATACACATGTTGCCTATTTAATAACATTAAATAAATTAAAACCTGTATTAGTATTCGTAAAAATAGTATTGTTGACCGAATATATTACTAATACTAATTGACATTAATAATAATTGACCGAAGTGAATGTTATTTATTACAATTTTTTAATCTCATTTATTTACATTAATATTACTACGAAATTATGTTTAAACTATCTTTATGAATTATTATTGGTCTTGCCTGCAATTGATAGGATTTATTTTATTTTTTAATGTTATTTAGTATGAGTTTTAATGACATTAATAATAATGGATCGAATTTAGTGTTATATATTATGATTTTTAAGCTCATTTATTTATTATTGACCGAATTAAATTACGAATATATTACTAATACAAAAACTAATATTACGAATTATTATTGGTCTTGCCTGCAATTAATAGAATTTATTCATTTTTTAATGTTATTCAGTATTAGATTTAATGACACATAATAATAATTGACCGAATTTAGTGTTATATATTATGATTTTTAAGCTCATTTGTTTATTATTGACCGAATTAAATTACGAATATATTATTAATACTAAAACTAATATTACGATTTTTAAATTTAATCCCATTTATATCTTATTGACTGAATTAAAATTTTCTATTACTATTTTTACGAATATATTACAAATTACTAATACTAATATTACGATTTTAGTTTGCTTCAATTAGAAGATATTTCCATTGGCGAATGTTGCGTCTTTAAATGGTGTTCAATCCGGCACAGGCTGTTTGTTACAAAGGTTCCACCACAAGAAGTCATTGATTTTCAAATTAAAATTACGATTTTTTATGTTTGTAATGTAATTTATTTGAATTATTGATTACGATTTTGAGGTTATTAATTAAGATTTATAATCTCATTTATTTATATTACTATGTTTACGAATTATGATTAGTCTTGATTGCAATTAATAAGATTTATTCATTTTTACTGTTATTTATTAAGATGTTTAATATTATTTATTGACATTAATAATAATTGACTGAATTTAATGTTATTTATTAAAATTATTAATCCCATTGATTTATATTACTTTTTTTCGAATTTATATTTAATAAGATTTAATTATTTTTAACGTATTTTTAATATGTTAGAATTAATGTTATTTATTGACATTAATAATAATTGACCAAGTTGAATGTTATTTATTATGATTTTTTAATCTCATTTATTTATATTAATATTACTACGAAATTATGTTTAATTTATCTTTATGAAATTATGTTTAATATTATTTATATTACTATTCATTCCAATTATTATTGATCTTGCCTGCAATTAATAGGATTGATTTATTTTTTAATGATATTTACTATGAGTTTTAATGATATTTACTATGAGTTTTAATGATATTAATAATAGTTGACTGAATTTAGTTTTATTACAATTTTTAAGCTCATTTATTTATTATTCACCGAATTAATTTACGAATATATTACTAATACTAATAATAATATTACGATTTTTAATTTTAATCTGATTTATTTATTATTGACCGAATTAAATTATGAATATTTTACTAATACTAAAACTAATATTACGATTTTTAATTTTAATCTCATTTATGTCTTATTGACCGAATTAAAATAAACTATTACTATTTTTACAAATATATTACTAATTACTAATACTAATACTAATATTACGATTTTAGTTTGCTTCAATTAGAAGATATTTCCATTGGCGAATATTGTGTCTTTAAATGGTGTTCAATCCAGCACAGGCTGTTTGTTACAAAGGTTCCACCACAAGAAGTCATTGATTTTCAAATTAAAATTACGGTTTTTTATGTTTGTAATGTAATTTATTTGAATTATTGATTATGATTTTGAGGTTATTTATCAAGATTTATAATCTCATTTATTTATATTACTATGTTTTCGAATTATGATTAGTCTTGATTGCAATTAATAAGATTTATTCATTTTTATTGTTATTTATTAAAATTATAAATCTCATTTATTTATAGTACCTTTTTCAAATTTATGTTTAATAAGATTTAATTATTTTTAATGTATTTTTAGTATGTTAGAATTAATGTTATTTATTGACATTAATAATAATTGACCGAGTTGAATGTTATTTATTATGATTTTTTAATCTCATTTATTTATATTAATATTACTACGAAATTCTATTTAATCAATCTTTATGAAATTATGTTTAATATTATTTATATTACTATTCATTCGAATTATTATTGGTCTTGCCTGCAATTAATAGGATTTATTTATTTTTTAATGATATTTATTATGAGTTTTAATGACATTAATAATAGTTGACCGAATTTAATGTTATATATTATGATTTTTAAGCTCATTTATTTATTATTCACGAATTAATTTACGAATATATTACTAATACTAATATTACGTGCAGAAATTGTTTCACAAGTCGCTAGGTTTGTTATTTGCATATTCAACATTTATGTTTACAATATTCTTATTTTATAATTAGTTACACATTCTAAATTTTCTATACTTAATTCTTTTGTAAAGGTTTACTGTGATTGGATGACCTGATTTGCTTTAATAAAAAGATACTTCCATTGGCGAATATTGTGTCTTCAAATGGTGTTCAATCGAGCACAAAATGTTTGTTACTAAGGTTTCACCACAAGATGTTTTTGATTTTGAAATTTAAATTATGATTTTGTTGTTATTTATGAAGAGTTTTAATGTTATTTATGATAATTTTAATGTTATTGATTTGAATGATTGATTATGATTTGGTTGTTATTTATTAAGATTTTTAATCTTATTTATTGATATTACTAATATTACGAAATTCATTTTAATATCGTTAACCGACTTTAATTTTGATATTACAACTTTCCTTTAATCAATTGTGATGAAACAATATGTTTTTAAACATATACGACTTTCTTTCAAACATTTATTTAAATCTATTTAACAATTTATAATTTAAATATAATCCGAAGATAACAATGTACATTTATTTTCCTACACTTTTATTATTCTTTTAATAATAAATATAATTTAAATATAATTAACAGTTTCCTAAAATATATATAATGTATTCAAAATAATTTTCAATGCTATTACTAATATTACGACCTTAATGTTAATATTGTTGACCGAATCTGAGTAAAAACTTTTTACGTTTTTGTTAAATTGATGGAGGTCAATTCTTTGACTTTATGTCTTTGAATTTGATTGTGCTAATTTTAAGCGTTGTTGACCAATTCACGTCAATTACCAATCCTTCCCTTTTTCATAATTCAAAAACTTTCCTTTAATCAATTGTCATGAAACGATATTCTTTTAAACATATACGACTTTCTTTTAAACATTTATTTAAATCTATTTAACAGTGTTAAATCTATTTAACAGTTTATAATTTAAATATAATCTGAAGATAGGAGTGTACATTTATTTTCCTACACTTTTATTATTCTTTTAATAATAAATATAATTTAAATCTATTTAACAGTTTCCTAAAATATATAATGTATTCAAGATAAATTTCAATGTTATTACTAATATTACAACCTTAATTTTAATATTGTTGACCAAATCTGAGTAAAAACTTTTTACGCTTTTGTTAATTTGATGGAGGTCAATTATTTGACTTTATGTCTTTGAGTTTGATTGTGCTAATTTTAAGCGTTGTTGACCAATTCACATCAATTACCAATCCTTCCATTTTTATAATTCAAATACATAAATAAATATTCCTACTCGATCACGTCAATCGAGGCACAGTATTTCCGATTTTGCAGAATTGTTCGAGAGACAGCAATACTATATAAACCTTAACAAATAACAAAATCATTTAATCGTCATACCAAATTTAACAACGAAATTAAATGATAATATAAATTTTCAAAATGTTACTTTCTGTACAACTAATAATGATTACTAAAAATGTCAATAATAAATTGTTTATAATGGGTAAGGCAATTTGAGACGCGGATGATTTTAGTGTCATTTATTTGAATGATGATTACGATTTTGATGTTATTTATTAAGATTTTTAATATTATTTATTGATGTTACTAATATTACGAATTTCATTTTAACATTGTTGACCAACTTTCATTTTGATATTACGACTTTCCTTTAATCAATTGTAACTAAACGATAATCATCATCTTGATTTCAATAAGTGTGCTAATTTTAAGTGTGCTAATTTTAAGATGTTAATAATAATTTGTATATAATGGGTAAGTCAATTTCAGATGCGGATTATTTTAATGTCATTGATTTGAATGATTGATTATGATTTTGATGTTATTTATTAAGATTTTTAATTGTTAAGTACTATATTTACACAGTTTAAATAATGACGTTTTTTTGGCGGCTTTTTGTAACATGTCAAAAGTTGCCTAAAGTGTGTGTACAATGGGTCCTTTTGGCTACATGTTGAAATGGGTCTGGGGTTGATCCTTTTGGTGTCTATTTTTTAATAAAATATAGGAAATTTATATTACAGTATGTGACATTGGACCCATTTTCTTATTAGTTGTTTTTTAGCTATGTAATCGGTTTGAACCATTGGAGAGATAACATGAAAATTTAAGCTACCCATTCAAGTAAGTGGGTTAAGGATTGTTTCTTGATTTACTTATCACCGTATCCATATCTTTACAACAACTATATTTTATGTAGAACACAAATATGGAATACAATGGTGGAGGTTTTCATAAATTATTGAAAATGAGCTGCACTCCTAGGATCGTGATGACAATGATAACAACTTCGAAGGTGAAAAATCAGCTATCAATGAGCAAGAGTTGAAAGATTTTGATTGAAGTAATGAAAATGGACCATTGGTTGAAGTTCGTTAAGCCCCAACTAAATTATAAGTGTTCTATGCTTAAGCTTAGTTATGATTATAATATAGATATTACCCTTACCCAAATGATGTAATGTGTGATATTGGTTGAAGTTCGTTAAGCCCCAACTAAATGATAAGTGTTCTATGCTTAAGCTTAGTTATGATTAGAATATAGATATTACCCAAATGATGTAATGTGTGATATTGTGATAGTATGCTATGTAGTTTGCAGTTGTCAAATTAAACTTTACTTACTCGATATATCCATCATTTTGTTACATTAAACTGTTAGATGACATTTTGCATTTAACATCAAAATTCATACATATTGCATTATCAAACATTTAGTAACCAAAACAAATTGCATAATACAATTCTTATTTTACCACTTTTTTTTCATTTTACTTTCGGGTAAACCGTGGGTCCCCACGGGACTCTAACCTAGTATTATACAACTAAGGATTGAACATTTCTAAAGATTCGAAATTAATAATAAGTTATTAATAGTATGCACATTAATTAACTAGGTCGTCTTTAAACTACATGTATGCAATAACGAAATTATTAGTCAACGGTTTGTTCTGCGTAGTTGTAATACCATCATGATTTAAAATCTTAGACTATGATGCTTAATAGTTAATTAATTGTATATAAAATTGGTTTTTTGTAAGTTATCTGTAAGGAGAGATTTATTAAATCATGTGTTCTTGAGCACCTCTTCAATTCGATGGCAGCATGAAACATGGCGTTTTAATCTTTTTTGAATAAGCAACCATTCTTAATCTGAATACTTGAAGAATGCTAGGAAATCTAGAATTACATCTACCACAATCTAACGCATTGCCCTCAGTTACACAAATTCCATTGTTGGAAAAATTATCAAACTAATCATCTATGTTGAAAATGTTAAGTTTAAATATAAATTATGATTTATTATATTTATTTGTGGACATAATTACTATTTATACTAGTGGAATGCTGGCGCATTGTCACAGGTTGTTATGCTATTTTGCCGCTTGTACAGGATAGTAAAAGCATGGTACCAAAATGGCCTCGCGATAAAGTCTAGTTACTGACTCAGACGTTTTAGCTCCTCTTAATTGTATGAACATCAATAGGTCTATAAACGAACCAAACGTTCATGAATTGTTCGTGAACTTGTTCGCTGGGAAGTTCGTTTATGTTCGTTTATTTAATACACGAACAAAGAAAATGTTCATTTAGTTAAATGAACGAACGTGAACAAACGTTGTGTTCATTCATTTATGTTTGCTTGTTTATGTTCGTTTATGTTCATTTATGTTTGTTTAAATTTTATTAAATATTATTTTATTTCAAAACTTTATTATATTATATACTATTAATATATTATACCGATCCCGACAATACCGATACCGATAATACCGAAACCGAAAATCCATAAATATGGGTACCGATACCGATCCCGAAACCACTTGGTTCGGTATCGGTTCGGTACGGTATCGGGATCGGGACGGGACGGGATCGGTATTCGACCTTGTATGCTCATCCCTAATTAATATATTATATGTTATTATTTTATTCAAAAACTTTTTATACCGATCCCGACAATACCGATACCGAACGGTACGGTATCGGTTCGGTATCGGTACGGTACGGGTATGGTATCGGTATTTTATGAAAATCCATAAATATGGGTACCGATACCAATCCCGAAACCACTCGGTTCGGTATCGGTTCGGTATGGTATCGGTATCGGTTCGGTATCGGTTCGGTATGCTCATCCCTAATTAATATATTATATACTATTATTTTATTCAAAAACTTTATTATAATATACACTATTAATATATTATATACTATTATTTTATTCATATTATTTTATTTAAAAAAATTATTATATTATATACTATTAATATAAATAACATAATTTTATGTAATTTCGTTACAAATTTCATGTGTTACCTTATGTGCAGATTTCTTTATATTTTTTAACGTTTACAACCAAAATGGAATCTCGATTGTATAATTCATTGATTGATTAACACCTCATCTAAATCTCGATTGTAAAACGCGCAACGCGCGTGATTTTATACACCTAGTTAAAATTAAAACTAACCAAGAATAGTGCCACTTTTATATATTTTTTTATTTTTTACAACTTTATTTCATAATTTATAGAATTAGTTTCAATATAAAATCAAAGTTTCTTTGGTGGTGGAGTGGTTTGATGTGCATTCCTTTTTCATGAGGTCATGGGTTCAAGTCTTTTCCAATTCCTTTATTTACTAACATTTTTTTACAGCTTTGTTTGATAATATATAGAATAGGTTTCAATTTAAAAACCAAGTTGCTTTGGTGGTGTAGTGGTTTGATGTGCATTCCTTTTACATGAGGTCATGTGTTCAAGTCTGTTGCAATGCATTTATTTATAACATTTTTTTTGCTTTTTCAATTTTTGTACCGTAACAAAATGAATTATTTTCGATCGAACTCCCACCGCGAATCCCCCTAGTTTATATAAAATATAAACTTAAATTGGGCTTTAGCTACCTGTATAAATATAACCAATTAGTATTTGGGTTTTTTAGTAATACAAAATCGTTTACATTTATTTATGTTTGTGATCGTCCGTTTATGTTCGTTCATGAATTGTTCGTTTAGGTTTTAAACGAACACGAACATGACAAATTTCTTAATGAACAAACACGAACCCAAAAATGTGTTCGATTATATGTTTGTGTTCGACTATAGTTAAATGAATAAATACGAACATGCCTTTGTTCGTGTTCGTTCGGTTCATTTACAGGCCTAAACATCCACATTGTACGCTCAACGCTACATTTTTAAATACTACTTAAAGTACAAACAATCTAACACGATAAAAAGTGATAGTTATTTCACATTTATATCCCTGCACAACTCTTCGTTTTTTTAACACGGGCCAACAAATATAAATGATCCAATATGAATATAGAGTTTAAAGCTGACTAAAATTGGGTAGCAAAATAGATGGGTTGAATAACAAGTCAAAATGGGCGGGTGATGGATGGATTGAACACTTATAAAACATGTATTTTGTACTTATTACTGTTGTAATTTTATTTTGCTACCCTTCATGTATGTCATTTGAAAACAGGATCTTTGGGGTTGTGGTGCCCATATGTTTGCTTTCTTGTAATGTTTGTCATCTGACTTGCCATTATTGGTGTTTGGGATTTTTTCAATTAAAACTGGTATGAGATTTCTTCGGTTATATTCCAAGTTAGCTTTAAAAAACAATAAGCCGTTTTCCTAATCAGTTTCAGAAACCCCCTGGTGGAAATGCTCGCACATTGCGGCGGGTGTCCCTACCCAATTGATTACTAACCGATTACAGTTTTGGTTATTTCACCGGTATTTTGTGCACATTTACTTCATAATGTAGATGTTGTTTACCTTTTCATACATGATGCGGTTTAATCCAAGTGGTCTCTACAAATATGAAGAATAATGTAGATTTAATCACAGTTGAAATAAGTCCCCCTGGGACTTAACATTTTAAAAGCAACAATTACACGAAAGGCTAAAAACATATAGAAACTGAATACAATAAGATATGTAAAATACTGATACGAGTGGCAGGCCACGAACATAAGAGTTTTTCTTCCATAAAGAACTCATTGAACTATACTTCTGTGTGAAAATTCTATAATAAATTTTTAATGTTTTATGACTTATTAGTAATGATCTTAAAGGAAATTTAGTCAGATCTTATATCCCAATTTTGTAATCCTGAATATAGTAAAGATGATTAAAATTTACAATAGACGATTAACGTGTGCCTAATTGGACTTCAATATGGTAACATTTTAACCATTGAATCTCAGTTCATTTTGATGATATTGTAGTGTAGTTTACATGATAGAAGATAGCACTGTTGTATCAAACGTGGTGTTATTCACTATATCATGGAATTATGTATCGAAGCATTGAGTATCCGTTTTTATGAAAATGGGACCATTTTTTAATATTTAAAAGCAACCTTTCAGATCATGAATATATAAATACTCATAAAGAACATTTAATTAAAAAAATCAAGCATACCTTTCATTGCCTCTGATAAGAGCCAGAAACTTCCCATTTATGCATCATTGCATCAAATACAACAAATACAAGCACTCTCTTTTATCGTTTGTATCCAAGTTAGAGCGACTAACTGAGAGTGGGGGTGTCAACCCAATAGATCTATTCAAGTGTTTCATGGCTAAGTCCATAGCTAATGGTTACAGTAACCTAAATAACACGAGGGCTTTATGAGTACTCTAAACGTATTGTTGATAGTGTGTAACCTCCGAATTAGTATGGGTGCTTTTCCATGGATTTGATTGTTTATTAAAGAGGAGACAAATGGTAAGAATTAGACATAAGAGAGTGTGATTTATTATGGTTTGTTTTCCAAATCTCTCTCTCTCACACACACACACACATATATTTGTAAAAATATCTATGTGCACATGTATTTTCATAACCTCAAATTTCATTGCATGTTGCTTTGTTATTTGTTTTGTTGATTCCCGTATAGTTAAATTCACGAATGGGCGTATGTACATTAGAGGTGTTGAGCCTAGTTTTTCTAAAAATATAATCACCAACATTTGAAATGATGAGTTGATTGTAGCAAAACCAGTGATCACTCTCATCACTTGTTTACTCGAATGGACTTTGATAGCTTTTTGGATGTCTCGGCTATAATTTCTATGTTCAATGCACGAATAAAAGGTGACTCGACTAGTAAGTGTATGGATTTTGACTTGGTAATATGGTGGGTGTCACAATTAGTCTCTAATCCATGATTCTACTCGTGGATGCAGAGAGTCCATTGGAATCAACAATATCACCAAACCAAACCAAGCTGAATAAGAAGATGAACAACAAAAGGTACCCTAATCTTAATGCGCAAGAAGGGAGAATAAGGTGTGAGGGGCGGAATATGATAATCAGATGCCTTCCCCTCTTTATTCACAATGGAAAATCCCTAAAACGTTTCAATTGTACGAAGCTTTCAATTGATGAGGGTGTTGAGGAAATGGCTCATCAATTGCATTGAATGAAAGTGGTAACCGATGATTGATTTGCAATCCATGGCTGGTAGGTTAGGCCAATGTGCTGCATCATGAAACACAACGGGGGTAGAAAGGTAAATAATTTAATGACATTTGGGTTTTAAGCATAAGACTTTTGGCATGCTATCTTATTTTACTATCCTAGTCATCTTTGGCTCTTTATAATATAGTATAGATTACAGGGTTAGGATCAAATACATATTGAAAGAAAAATAGAAAGTCATAGGAAGGGTGTCAAACGGACTCCGATTGAACCCATTCAAGTTGTATTAGAACCGTCTCATCGAACCCTATGATGCTACTTTTTAGGTTGTCGATTTTTTTGATTTTTATCTAGTAGTTTTTATACTTTACGTTATATTATTGTGTCTTTTATTTAGCATTGTGTCTTTTTCCTATTTTCATTATTGTGTCATTTTTGCGATTCATTGCGTATTTTTTCTTCAGCTTTGTGCTATATTATGCGGGATTATGTTATATTTTGTGGCTCATTGTGTCATGTTTCATGATCTATTGTGTTTTTTGTATCCTTCTCACCCTTCTTATTTTTGTTACACTGTGTAAGGTAACTTGACCCATTACAATAGGTATTTCCCTAACATTGTTACTATATCGCTAACTTAATAATAGGTATTTCCTTGATGGATGGAATTACCCTTACCAACATTATTAGGGTGTCCCGTGGTGTATAAATACAGAGCTTTGTAGAGGTTAAAAGGGTTGGCAAATCATAACAGTCATAAATCGTCCCCTACCTCTATCTCATAACCGAGTTCCTCATGAATTCATAATTCTATTAGAATGATATATCGTAAAAGGAACCCAGCCATACTGACAACGATGTCATCCATAACACTCTTTATGCGTCAGTTGCTGGCCTCACCAATCTATCAGGTATCATTATTTACATGTTTTCCATTACATACATTCAAAACTGATTAAGTTTAAAGGGATACGATGTGATATTAGGGTGTTTGGACACAATTCAGGAGGTGAAAGGTTCATCAAACTACCAGTGAGTATATAGAGGTAAGTTAGTCTGCCATTTAGGAAAAAAAAAGTAAATTAAAGAAAGAGGTAACTGCAATTTGTGTCCATGTGGTTTAAAGGTGGAGGTATCTTGCACCCATTTTTTAAAGGGGAATTGGATTCTATTAACCTAAACTATTTGAAATTAACCATTGGCACCCCCAACTAAAAAATTGGCCACATATAACCTGAACTATTAACTTATTGAAATCTAATACCCAATTAACTAACGCTGTTAGTGGGTTGCTGTCGTGGCACTAGTTGCTGACGTGGCATGATGGTGTGTCAATCCACATGGCACTAGTTGCTGACATGGATTGACACATGATGTGCTAAAAATGGTTTAGTAAAAACTAACTAAATTAACCTAACCTAGACACTCTAAGTTTTAAATTTATAACCTAAGACTCTCTAAACCTAAACCACACAACCGGCAAGTGTACCGGTCAGTGCAGTACAGCTAAAGTAAGTCCGAGTATCGAACCCACGAGACTCTACTAGAAAACGTAAACTAGACTCGACTACTTATCTACAAACTGACTTAATAATGTTTTGTTGCTTAAAGGGGGGCTTTTCTAAGAAACTAATGCAAATAAATAAAATAAAACTAAAATAACTAAAGACACAAACTGGAGACTGCAACTGGAATTAGATGATGGGAAGGCACTACCTAGGCTAGAATCCTACACATGAATGATAATCTTCTAATGGCTATGGAACTGGTGTGGAACCGGGATCTTAAAATACTAAACTTAAAGTCAACTACGAGAACCCTAACCCTTCTCAAGATATAACCCGCAGAATTCCTAAAAGCTGTTAAACCACCGGTTGAGAGGTTACCCTCACAGGCTTACCTACTCGAATCTTAAAGTACCCGCTAGACAGTCTACCTCACAGCTCGAAAGTCACAATACACCCGAAAGTGCAAGGGGTAACTACAATATTTCTGATAAGACTTGGCCTACAAGGAATGCTAGGGAAACTAGGAAGATCTTCTCACAAAGCCTCTAGATCTAGCAATTTAACACCTTAGACAGACCAACAATCTCGCACCTTACAGCTATTGAGAATTGGTAGAACACTTAGAATTATCTAACTAACAATTACAACTCCTATGGATAACCCTAGGCAATTAACCATAAACTAGCTGCTAACACATAGTCTGCAACCTAACCCGCATTCATACATGAAAGACATTCACAAAAACGCAAGTGGAGTTTATAAAAGTTAATTAAACAAAACTAAATATGCATATACATCAAACCAGAAAATAAAAAGTCTTTACTTTAAAATTCACCCACAACCAAAAGTTCCAAAACCAAAAGAAAATAAATCAAACAAGCGTAATCATCTTTAACCTAGGTAGCAATAAAAGTCTAGCCTCTAAAAGTCATGATAAAATCAAAACAATAAAAGCAAGACAAATTCATGGTGTTCACAACGGGTTTGAATATATAAATAATAATAATCATTGAATTAGAACCGACCCGTGCTCGCACCAATGCTTCAACCCTTGGCCTCCACCTCTAATAATTCTTCAAAACTCGATCTCCTTTTCTTTTTTCTTGCTGCCGCCTCTCGTTAATCCCTCAAAAATAATATTCCGCTCCTCTTGTCGCTGTTATGCTTCGTCTATATAATATTTGCGGCTCCCCTTCTTTTTTTTCCGAAAATACTATAAATCCCAAGACCATCCAAAAATCTTGGGCCATGGCCCATGAATTTGTGACCAAAGTCACGTGTTATACTATTATTATTATTATTATTATTATTATTATTATTATTATTATTATTATTATTATTATTATTATTATTATTATTTAGCAGTCTAGCTCCATGCTCTTGACTCGGGTGTTCTTGACTTGACCAAAGTTATTCGTTTACGCTCTAGCGTCCACACGAACACCTACCAAAATATAAAATAAATAAATAAGTACTAAAAATGACTTAAAGCTAATAAAAATCTATAAAAACCTATAATAAATAAAATAGACCAGTACAAGCCTAAAACTAATAAAAGTACTATCTAAACGACTTAAAAACTATACAAACTCTACACTGGAAATAGATGTATTTTACAATACATCAAATATCCCCACACTTATCTCTTTTTCGTCCCTGAAAAAGAATTATGCTATGGAATCACAGTTAGGCTTACATCCGGTTTCAAAACATAGGTTACTTAATTTATAATTTACTAACGTGTTGATTGCGATTGCAGGTATACTGATCCTCTTAAACCCAAACCGGTTTCCAAGCCCCTTTTTATTTATGTTAAGTTTATGTTGATTAGTCTATCTAGGGTCTCACTCAAAGGAAGCCACAGTTCCTCCTAATCCTGCCTCAAGCTTATGAAGCTAAAGGAACGACCAATTGACCATTTTCCAACCGTCTTATGTAGAAAGCCAAGAGAATTTACAATCACCTTTTTTTCTTTTTTTTTTCGGCATACTTAACTCAGAGGGTATGACCAATCCAAGTCGCTATCCCAGTGGCCAGGCACCTTAAGCTTCAGCATTTTTTTTTTCATCTCAGCATACTTAACTCAGAGGGTGTGGCCAATCCAAGTCGCTATCCCAGTGACCAGGCACCTTAAGCTTCAGCATTTTTGCTTTGATTTCTAATTTTTTTTTTAAGTGATAGAAATTCTAACGGTTTTCTACTTATAACGGTGCTTCTTATACTATTTTTGGCGGTTTCGGTCTCCCCGTTTCTCCTAGATGAGAACCCACAAAATAGCCTAACATAATTAATTTATTATTTTTCAAAGGAAACCTTTCTACCGGCCGAGCCTACCCACATATCACAAATCACACACGTTTTCAATCAATTTTAATCTCTTATTATACATACTATTTGAAAACCGGACACCTAACTTTACCTATCATCTTCCATATTTTATATAATGCAAACTTCAAAATCAGGGACATTTTTCATTCAGTTTTTTTTTTTTTTTTTGACTCAAAACGACTCTATATACAGAATAAACGACAGTTTCCCATCCCCACACTTAAATTCTACATTGCCCTCAATGTAGGAATAGAAAACGACTCAAAACAAAATAAATTCCGAATACAAAAATTATAAAATTAAATAAAAAAAAAAGGGCAAATTGGAAAAGACTTAGCTGGTTAATTTTTCTTCGTAAGCTCTAGTCCAATCCAGCTCGATCGTATAGCATTTCATTCGCGATCGGCTCTGACACAATGGTAAACTCTGGGCTTGCCTTGATAAATGATAACAGCTCCGGAATCACCCGAATGGAGATTGAGTACGGGTGGTGCAATCCAAACCTGCGCAAAACGAAACAAACAAAACCCGAGCATAATAGCGAACCACACAAAAATAAAAGACTCAAACTACTAACTTAGACTCATAATATAACAACAAACAAGAAGACGTACCTGCTTGGCCAAATGGCGGTGAATGGTGGTAGAACCAAATGGGTAGAAGAAAGAAAATTTCGGTTCTCGCTCAACGTGAAGGACACTGGTGATCACAACACGCGTTGCAAGCAAAAAAAATATAACTTTCCGGGGTAATAGCTGGTCGCATGAGGCGAACAGGTCAGCCCAGACTCCTCACATTACATGAAAAGTCTTTTTTCACAGAAAGTTAATTAATTTTTTTTTTTTAAGAAAAATTCTTTTTTATTACCCAAACATCTACAAAAAATCCCACTCATAATATATATATAAAGATAATACATGGGATCCGCTCATGGTGAAATTTCCTCTACCAAAGCAAATACGCAAACCTGCAAACAGACTCAAAGACACAAAAACAAAGATAAAATAGAAAGATAAAAACCTATGAACCACTACCGAAGGACGGACCACAAATAAAAAAAATGAAAAGCTAGAAAAAATTTAAATAAGTAAAAATAAAAATTTACAAAATCTACAGAGCCTCCCCACACTTAAACTTTATCAGGGGGCTTCTCTTTTATCTGGACCCGATCTAACCCGTTTAATTCCACCCGACTCTTATTAACAATTGAATATTTATTTGTGGAATTGAAAAATAATTTAACCATGCTTAATGGGTCAAAACAAAACACAAGTAGCACAGATTTGGCAGATAAGTATAATCAAAGCTAGTTAACGCAATCGCCTAAGAGTCCCCGGCAACGGCGCCAAAAACTTGATGTGCTAAAAATGGTTTAGTAAAAACTAACTAAATTAACCTAACCTAGACACTCTAAGTTTTAAATTTATAACCTAAGACTCTCTAAACCTAAACCACACAACCGGCAAGTGTACCGGTCAGTGCAGTACAGCTAAAGTAAGTCCGAGTATCGAACCCACGAGACTCTACTAGAAAACGTAAACTAGACTCGACTACTTATCTACAAACTGACTTAATAATGTTTTGTTGCTTAAAGGGGGGCTTTTCTAAGAAACTAATGCAAATAAATAAAATAAAACTAAAATAACTAAAGACACAAACTGGAGACTGCAACTGGAATTAGATGATGGGAAGGCACTACCTAGGCTAGAATCCTACACATGAATGATAATCTTCTAATGGCTATGGAACTGGTGTGGAACCGGGATCTTAAAATACTAAACTTAAAGTCAACTACGAGAACCCTAACCCTTCTCAAGATATAACCCGCAGAATTCCTAAAAGCTGTTAAACCACCGGTTGAGAGGTTACCCTCACAGGCTTACCTACTCGAATCTTAAAGTACCCGCTAGACAGTCTACCTCACAGCTCGAAAGTCACAATACACCCGAAAGTGCAAGGGGTAACTACAATATTTCTGATAAGACTTGGCCTACAAGGAATGCTAGGGAAACTAGGAAGATCTTCTCACAAAGCCTCTAGATCTAGCAATTTAACACCTTAGACAGACCAACAATCTCGCACCTTACAGCTATTGAGAATTGGTAGAACACTTAGAATTATCTAACTAACAATTACAACTCCTATGGATAACCCTAGGCAATTAACCATAAACTAGCTGCTAACACATAGTCTGCAACCTAACCCGCATTCATACATGAAAGACATTCACAAAAACGCAAGTGGAGTTTATAAAAGTTAATTAAACAAAACTAAATATGCATATACATCAAACCAGAAAATAAAAAGTCTTTACTTTAAAATTCACCCACAACCAAAAGTTCCAAAACCAAAAGAAAATAAATCAAACAAGCGTAATCATCTTTAACCTAGGTAGCAATAAAAGTCTAGCCTCTAAAAGTCATGATAAAATCAAAACAATAAAAGCAAGACAAATTCATGGTGTTCACAACGGGTTTGAATATATAAATAATAATAATCATTGAATTAGAACCGACCCGTGCTCGCACCAATGCTTCAACCCTTGGCCTCCACCTCTAATAATTCTTCAAAACTCGATCTCCTTTTCTTTTTTCTTGCTGCCGCCTCTCGTTAATCCCTCAAAAATAATATTCCGCTCCTCTTGTCGCTGTTATGCTTCGTCTATATAATATTTGCGGCTCCCCTTCTTTTTTTTCCGAAAATACTATAAATCCCAAGACCATCCAAAAATCTTGGGCCATGGCCCATGAATTTGTGACCAAAGTCACGTGTTATACTATTATTATTATTATTATTATTATTATTATTATTATTATTATTATTATTATTATTATTATTATTATTATTATTATTATTTAGCAGTCTAGCTCCATGCTCTTGACTCGGGTGTTCTTGACTTGACCAAAGTTATTCGTTTACGCTCTAGCGTCCACACGAACACCTACCAAAATATAAAATAAATAAATAAGTACTAAAAATGACTTAAAGCTAATAAAAATCTATAAAAACCTATAATAAATAAAATAGACCAGTACAAGCCTAAAACTAATAAAAGTACTATCTAAACGACTTAAAAACTATACAAACTCTACACTGGAAATAGATGTATTTTACAATACATCAACACATCAGCATGCCACGTCAGCAAATGGTGCCATGTTAGCAACCCACTAACGGCGTCAGTTAATTGGGTGTTAGATTCCAATAAGTTAATAATTCAGGTTATATGTGGCCAATTTTTTAGTTGGGGGTGCCAATGACCAATTTCAAATACTTTAGGTTATTAGAGTCCAATTCCTTGTATTTGAGCCACTGTCCTATCGCAACTTAAGCCACTGTCCTTGTATTTTAGTTGCAATTTAAGCCATTCTGTCCAATTAAACGTTAGAGCCAAGGGTATATACGTAATTTTCCCTCCCATTTACCTTAATCCTTACTGATTGCTCACCATTTACAATCGTTTAAAAAAAGTATAAATTGATTAACTCTGAATCCTTATCAAACTGAACCAGAGATAACAATTGCATAAATGAATCCACGTTTTTAGACAGCACTTCAGATTTATTAAGAAACAACAATAAAAAAACTAGCTGTGTTTGACTTTGTAAAAGATGACTAACAAAAACTCACCCTCTCCAACTGCCAAGACAATTTTATTTTCCCCTAAACCCTATATCAAAATTCAAAATCTTAGACGAATAAAATTCAAGATCTTGTGATAAAACTTCAAACTTCATCCTTAATTTAGTATGAAGATCACTTTGTGTTATCTGGGGTATCATAAAAATCATAAATTTGAAATCTTGCAAACAAATCTTGCAAAATGAGTGTTTGTAGTTCAAAGCCCTCTTCAAAATCAAAATTTTCTGCTCACCGGAGTACTAATACTATTGTGAAAGATAATGAGGAGAAAGATGAATCAAAGGTGAATATTAGTAAGAAAGATGAAGCTGAAGTGGGAAAAAGTCACCATTTTTTCCATTCTATAGTCAGCTCACTATTTGTTTTCAAAGAAATCAGCATCTCCAGCATTCAGCAACACCAGGAAATGAAACGTTGGTGAGGTTTTATGATGCGTATGAAGACCATGACAACATTAATGTTGTAATGGAGTAAGTGATGAAGTTAAATTTAATTCTGCATTATTTTTTTAGTGTGTCGATTGTAGCAGGGATGGTGGATCATTTATTTGGATGGCTTTTGCAGTAATTGGGAAAGAATTAGGGCTCCAAAATTGGGGTTTATTGAGAGAGATAAAGAGTATTTTAGTAAATTTCTTTTTTTAACGTTTTATTTGGACGGCAATATAAATGATGGGCTCAAAGTGAAGAGAAAAAAAAAGCATAGTGGCTCAAGTTACGACAGGTTTCAAAAATAGGTGCAAGGTGCATCCACCTCTAAACCACAGGAACGCAAATTATAGTTAACTTTTAAAGAAATAACTGCTACTATCTTTGAACTTTATGGATTAAGTTAATTAAGAAAAGAAAGTAAATTAAAGAAATAACCGCTCAATAACTGCTAACGACGCTAACATCATTTTCTATCTTCTTCTTCATTTCCTGTTAATTTCATCCTCTTCCCTGTTAGCCTGTAATTTTAGTTTATTACTATTACATGATTCACATTCCTCATCAAATGATTCACATTATTATATATATAATTAGTAAATCTGATATGTGAGTGTAGATCAACTATTGCAAATAGTACTGCCGTTTTATGCAGGTTTTACCCCTGTACAACAATGTAAAGCATGGTTATTTACAAATACACATCAACCTTCGATTGATATTTGTTTGACACGTATTGCGATTGTGGGTTTTTAAACCCTCCATCACCACTCTGTCTTCACCCATCACCACTTTTTCTACCTACAACATCTGCCGATTTCATTTTTCTCCAACTTCTCTCTTCGTTACGTTTGTGTTTTGTAGGTTTTCTAACCTCAACACCGGCTGTTTTTGGCTGCGGTGACGTTCTCAGACCTCATCGAGGGTGAGATGAGAACAATTTGACGAGGGCGGTGGTTGTGGTGATGACGCACGGTGACGGTGATGGCGGATCCGTTTAGAGAAAGGATGGTTGAAGCTTTGGCTTTTGACTTGGTAGAATCTATGACCGGTTTCATCAAGGAGCTGTTTCTCATACCTTATCAAAGGTTAGCTGAGAACAGTTTGACGACGGTGGTGGTTGTGGTGGTGACGCACATTGACGGTGATGGCGGATCCGTTTAGAGAGAGAATGGTTGAAGCTTTGGCTTTTGACTTGGTCGAATCTATGACCGCTTTCATCAAGGAGCTGTCGATTTTGAGGTTTGCCTGTCGTACTTTGTTCTGCATAAATTGTAGGCTTCTTTTTATGCCAGTGATTCGGTGAATATCAAAAAATTTACAGCAGAAATTTAAGTGTGCTTCTTGAATGGCCAATTGGTTTCCATCTTTCACAATTAGGTTTGAAAAAATGCTGGAAAGTGTAAAAGGTGTTAAAATAAATACTCACCAACCACTATTTACATTTACAGGAATGGAACAAAAGGCAGCTTAGACTTGGGCTAACAAACCTTTTTTGTGTAACTAATAACAATTGTCAAGCCCATGATAGAAATGTTGTACTGTTGTAAGTTGTAACCAAGGCACCACCCACGCCTACATACAAACTACAAATCTTTTGTAATTAGAATGTCGTTGGACATGCTCGAACCGCCGCAACGGGGGGGGGGGGGGTTTGTGGAATACTAGTTCCTCATCAAAAGCCAAATATATATTTGTGTACTCCTATGGAAATTTTATTAACCAATTATATGAAGCTTCTGAGTGATAAGGTCTTTTATTTTCGATAGGTCAAGTAAAATTTTATTAACCAATTATAGGTTAAGATTAGTAGCAACTCTAAAAAAAATTGGCTAGCGGGTAGCTAGAGCAAAACAAACAATCGAGCAAAAAAAAAAAGACAGATAAAGAAAAACATTAAACTTTCTGGGCAAAAACTAAAAAAAAAACAACACTAGCAATTTAAAGGATAGACGACCAGTTATTGCACTCTTAAGGCCATTTAATCGATTCGACATTCGAATCAATAGTTTATTTACGATAAGGATATTGGGTATACTTTAATTCTTTTCAACTTCACCTAGGTGACACATCAGTAACGTTTTCTCATTTTACTCCACATCACCTAAAAAATGGTTTTATATTGTTAATTCAATCTAACCATATTATTTATAGGTTTTTGGTTTAAAAATGAAACAATATTAATTCATTTTCATACCATCTCAGTAACATGTTAAGAAATAATATCTTTAAGGTCACTTAACACGAGAAGGGAGTGGTGTGTAACACCCATTAACAATGCATGTCACTCCTTAACACCCATGGTATTAAGGTATATCCCATGAACTGGGGGGGGGGGGGGATGTCAAGCGCTACACAGTTAGGGTTGTCGTGCGGTAATGTCGTCACCCCCGGGGTAACAGCCAAAAAATTACAACCACAGCAAGAGGTAACTGAGAGCCAACACAAATTATGATGCCATGCATTTGAACCCAACGATCCGTTTTACCCCCAACGGCTCCATTTTACCCCAACGGCTCATTTTACAAAAAAAATATAAAAAAAATTATTTACAAGTGGGAGGCGGGTAAACGGGCTACAAGTTGCGCCGCTACCCCATTTTGAATAGAAAAACCTACTCTATTAAAATAAAATTAACGTCCTTCGTCGCTGAGGAGTTACTCTGCACCACCTTTTGAACTCTTTTTAAGAACCGGATTCCTTCGGGGGCTAGACCTCCAAATGTGTCAAAAGCAAATGGCACAAAGACGTGTTGGTTCTTCAGACAGGCAGCTTCATGTTTGACAACTTTCTGGGATTCTGCTCTCAAGGCTGCTTGCCCTGCCACAAACCCCGAACCCGAATCTCGAAGTCCCACCAACGGAGACACCCCTGTGAGATCAACACACGCATGTTTTCCTTGTGCCCATCCGAACACGAGGACATCTGCTGGCCTTAGGGTAGACCGCCTTTCCAGGGGGTGCGTCAAAAAGTTAACCGGGGCTTCTTTCCTAGCCGAAATCCCTGCCCTTCATAAGACGTCCCATAAAACATCCCTGACCAGATCATGTCTATATTTAAATCCAGGCAACTCCTTACAGTGAAGGGCATGTTCCCCAAACTAATCTAAACATGTTTTTTTACAAACCGGACACGGCTCATCAACTGGAATCATGGGAATCATGAGCCTGTATTTAAGGATAGCCCGGTATTCAACAGCTGACATGTGTTGCCCGAGCCCCCCAATAGGAAGGACAATCAAGAAATCATGAGCATGCGCTACTTGGAGGCATTCAAACACCGCTTTCTGACGCGAAGACATGGCAAGCTTCTCTCCCATAGTCTGAAGGGTTTTACAGTTAAATGCACTCGCCAAGAACTATTGAGGTTTGTTGGGGGCGGTGTCCTTATCCATAAAACCGCCCAAATCTAAATCAGGAAGAGAGTTGCGAACGTTGTCCAAGGCCAGCTCATAATCCAAGTCCATCCCCACTATCCTGCTGTTTCGTAAGATGTGGTCTTACAGTTCCCAGGACTGCACTCTAGAGGCCACAAAGGCATATGCAGACACGTCCTCCGCCGAACACAGGCCAAGACCTCCCAACAGTATCGGTAGAGACACTAACCGCCATTGAAAATCCCCAAAGAACGCCCCCCCACAAACTACAACATCTTCGACCGCTTCACGAAGTCCTTTGTCGAAAATGGAAACGACCTCATCAACAAAAGCTGATTGACAAGTCCGAAGGCCAAACAACAGTTTAGCAACACCCATACAAGAACGGAGCAGCAAAAGTTCACTTTGGGGGTTCCCCAATTTCTGCAGAGAAACCATTAGATCCACTGCTCGGCGAGCCCTTTTAGCACCCAAAGATCTAATATATCCCCCGTCCCGACTAACAGCACCCCCCAGGAGCTTCACACCTCCCTCTGGTCTCCCGATATCGCTAGGAAATAAACCAGGCTTCACTTTTCCCCCCATTGCACGATGGCCAAAAAATTTCACATTTCTTAATATTAAGCATAAGGCCTAGATTCGGCCCTTCAGCTCGGATAATATCAAAAGCCTTAGCCACTTCCCCAGCCTCTCCCATAGTTGTTCCATCATCAAGGTACCAAGCATGAAACGGGAGGGAGCAACACTCTTCTAGCCGACGGACCAACGGGTGTAGGACAAGAGCGAAGAGAAGCGGCACCAATGGGTCTCCCTGTTGGACCCCAGTGGAGGCCCCAATACAAGAGTCCCCCACATAAAGCCTAGCAGGTTGGGCATATATGAACTGAACCCAAGGGTAGATGGATGGGCAACAGACGCTCACTTCCCGCAGGAGAATCGTTCTGTCAACCAAGTTGAAAGCGTTCGAAATGTCGACCGTGAGCATAGCCAGGGATCCGTTATCATGGAACGCATTCAAAAACCTATTCGCGCTGTGGAGAATAACCTCTACCCCGTTGGGGACCCCCACCCCAAATTGATAATCACCTAAGTAAGCCGCCATCTCTTTCCCAACTTTACGCATCACGACTTTCGAGACTAACCTTCTCCAAATGGCCCCAACAGCAATAGGCCTAATTCCGTTATTGGTCTTGAGCAATGGAGTTAAGGGGGCAGATGCGATAAACTCCGCAAGAACTTTTGGGCAAAGCCCCCCTAACAGAATGTTAACCACTTCAGTAATCACCAAAAGTAGATCAGAGGGTGGCGAGGCCCCTTGCCCACAAAGGCCATCTAAAATATGTTGAGCTCTGAGGCCGTCTCTCCCACACGAAGTCCCTTTAGGGAAGGATTTAATACTCCCTAACACGCAATCAGGATCAACCTGAAGGGCATCCTCAGATGGTAAGACATTAGGCAATGTAGGGGGGTCGGTGATGGGGTGTTTATCAATCAGGGCTTTCAAGGTGGAATCCCCAACTGGGGTAACCCCGGAGGAATATAAAACCTTAACTGTGGCGGTGAAATGGCCATCGGCAACCTTCCGCAGACACTGCTTTATGTTGGCCCTGTTATCTGAGTTAGGCTGGGCATTAGACGCCCTGACTAACCCTTCATTAGATTGGTTAAGAAGTGGGAGGACGAGTTCCTCTATCCCAGCCCCGTCTTTCCAAATAGCTAAAGCCCGCATGATACTGCTGCACTGTAAGGACTTGCGGTTCCCAGACCGCCGCTCCTGCCTAGAGGACGGCCGTATAACACGTAGGGTGCAACGAGGCAACAACAACAGCTTAACCCATGCCTCAACAGATCCAGGGGCAACCACAACTCTACGTAGGGTCGCCGTTAATGCCTGGGCAAACACTATTCGACAAGAAGACGGGATGCTTTTGACAGTCGCTATTGGCATAGTGAAAAGTTGTTCCAGAAGGCTAATATCTACAGCTACCCTCTCACCGCGCTCAGGATTAGGAACATTTTAGGATACCGGTGGACAAGGCTTAGGGATCCCCACAATGAAGTCATCGACACTATTGGTAGAATGAGAGAACTTCACGACACCGTCTTCGTGATGAAAGCCCCTACTAAGAGCATGTAGGGACATGCACCGCGCACACAACCACTGATTAATACCCTTCAAGGCTCCCCCTAACTCTCCAAAAAGGTTTGGATTCTCAGAAATTGCGTTTCGCATAGCGGCCCTACCATCATCCCACCCTAAATGGTCACACTTTAGGTGGGAAAGCAGCCAGGTGCTGCTTGAAATACCAAATTTACACGAGTCAAAAAATTTAAAGGGGCACGGCTGTGTTGCATCAGCAATGCAAGGACCGACCACAATACTAGAATGCTGACGACGCCTTCGAGAAGAAGGCATTGGGTTTGGCTGCGCACGCTTATAGACTACGCAGTAATGTATATATAAATCAAACTCATTCACACCATTTTTCACACATTCTTACCACAATCCTACCATTTTACAACTTTTCTCACAAAAAATCCTTCCATTTTCAACATTTTTTAAAACAAAATCAAGTCTACAATGGTGCTTTGGACCAAAGAGGAAGAAATTGCTTAAACAATTTCATGGATAAAAGTCAAGAAATCAACGAGCTCATCCGGTCGATCTCCATTATGGGCTACCATTTTAGCCAAATTTCGTATGCTAGCCGGTGAAACACATCACATTTGTGATTCACTCTCGCATAAGTGGTTGGATCTCAAAAATAAGTGTGAACGCTTTGAAGAGATGTTTAAAATAAATATGGCTAGAGATCCTAATCAAAGGGAAGACATAGCAATATAAGTTACTAAAGTTGACTATATTTCAAAGTGATAGAATATTAATGTGAGGAAAGGGAAAAGGTAAAGTCGTTTTAAAATGACTGATTGTAATGAAACGTAAAGTACTATGGTTACCCTCGGGGCCACTGTGATTGGTGGTTACCTTTAAGGCTGTTGTGAGTGATAGTTACCTTCGGGGCCATTGTGGGCGGTTACCTTCAAGGTTGTTGTGAGGGATAGTTACTTACGAAGCCGTTATAATGGGAGATTACCTTCGGGGCCGTTATGACAGGGGCAATGCAGTTATTGCTAGCGGGTGGTTGTACAACTACATAGAATATATTGTGTATGTTATAGTCACAGTATAGAGTTGTAGTCATGTTATAGATCAAGGCAGGCCCGGCTCAAGCCCAAGCCAAATGAGGCTTTTGCTTTGGGCCTCCAAGTTCTAAGGGCCCCATAATTTTCCTAATTTTGATAATATATAATAAAAATAAACCTATATAAGAGCATATGGATGGAATAGCTCAGTTGGTTAGAGCATGTGGCTGTTAACCACAAGGTCAGCAGTTCAATCCCTCTTTCTAACGAATTTTGTAATTTTTTCAGTCTTTTATTTTTTTATAAATAGGGCACCAGATTTTTATTTCGCTTCAGGCCCCCAATATGGTTGAGCCGGCCCTGGATCAAGGTATACAATATACCATACACTTGTATACGCTTAATTATGTATGTGTATTGAGTGCTTTAAATGCTTTATGTGTTAATGCATGTTAAGATTACACTTACACTTTAAAGAGTTATAAGTATGATATAGTATAGAGTGCAAGTATAAAGGGTTAGAAAGTTATGTTAAGGTGTTATGTTTAATCATAAAGTACAATTACATAATACGCTGGTGAGCCTTACTAGCTATGGTATAATTAAGTTATGTCAAAGACGTTATAGTGTATAGTATTTATATAATATTTTATTGCAACTGTTTTGCCAAACTTTAAAGTTGTTTCATTAAACTAGAACTCATTCAGCATAGCTGACTTTTAGTATGCACATCAGGTTGAGTGCAAGATGGATAGGCCGGCATACGTCGAAGGCTTCTTAGCACCTGGCATTCCATTTATATTATCGAATGTATTAAGACGATATTATAATTGTGGCGTGAAAGACTTGCTATTCAACTGCATATGAAGTAAAGATCTTGGTTTGAACTATTTGCCGAAATTTAAATTCAACAGCTGACACCCTTGGGTTTGGGGTGTTTCACTGAATTAGAATTTACAAAGAAATACATTAATGCCTCTACATTTGAAGGGGTAAGGCTCAAATCCTAGCGCGGATACAAACCCTACCCCACACCCAAAATTATAACCCCTCCGCAAAGTCTTCTTCAGCTCTAGCCATAAAGCAAAGAGCATGGGAGTAAGAGACTTCTGCGGCATCGTCATGGCGCAATGTTAAACATTTGTGCATGCCTCCTCGCGTAACATTGTGAAGGTCTAGCACAGACCAATCAAAAGACAACGCGTGTCAGCGTTGGCCCACCAACTCCGACCACCAACAGTGAAGGTGCACACCCTTGGGTTTGGGGTGTTTCGTTGAATTAGAATTTACAAAGAAATATAGTAATGCCTCTACGTTTGAAGGGGTAGGGCTCAAATCCTAGCGCGGATAAAAACCCTACCCCACAAACTTAACCCAAACTATCACGCCACGTGCTCCTATGGCAGGGCGGTACACATTTCCTCTCTCTTTAGCATTAATTGCACCTAGTTCGATTCCAATTACCTGGTCATGATTAGGCCTAAAGGAGGCAGGCTCATAACCCAGGCCCAGGTCCATCGTTTGGTTATAGGTTAGTGATGTTTGGCCCACGAACGTCCTATATAAAGGAGGTCACCACTTCTTTATAGAGCACCATGCAAAATTACAACCGGCCAACACCATTTTTGTGTCTGCTATTACGAGTCATTGTGACTTTTATGCAGTCACCTCCTTTCGTACGGCCCACTTGTTCTATTCTTTCAAGTTTCAGTTCGAGCCACAAGTGGTGAACAAAGGATTATACCTTGTAGCAATCACGAGAGGAAGACAATACAGATCTTTGTCGAGGTAAGTATCACTCACTATTTCTTCAACATTGAAATTGGAAAATAATGGAATCCTAATTTAAATCAATCTTCAAGTGAAAGAGTCGATATTCCTACTAAAGTTATTAACCGCTTTAAACGAAGTTGAATTCACATGAATAAAAGCATGTTTGGCTCTCCTTATTTTCACCTTCTTATAACTTATTACTTTTCTAAAAACTTAATAAGTTAAAAAAAAATATATTGCAAATGATAAGGACTTAATGTTTTAACTTTTCAGTTGGCTATAATAAGTTCTATTGGAAAGTAAGGAATGTGTGACTTTTTGAACCTCCTTATAACTTATTGATGGATATTTACCTACATGGTCTCCTTATTTCCTTAAGGTCAAGTTATTCTATACAGTGTAACAAAAATGAGAAGATTACAAAAAACACAATAGATCGTGAAATATGACATAATGAGCCACATAATATGACATAGTGCCAAAAAATATAACACAATGTTGAACAAAAAAAGACACAATGAATTGAAAAAATGACACAATGATGAAAGTAAGAAAAAGACACAATGGTACATAAAAGACACAATGATATAACACATATTTTAAAAACTACAAGCTAAAACTCCAAAAAACAAAGACATAAAAACTAACGTCATAGGGTTCGATAAGACGGTTCTAATGCCGCTTGAATGAGTTCAATCGGAGTCCGTTTGATACCCTTCCTACGACTTCCTATTTTTCTTTCACTGTGTATTTGATCCTAACCCTATTTCCTTATACCTACACTCCTTATATCATTTTTGGTCATTTTACGTAAACAAGTTAAACAAACACTTTTTTATAAAATAACTTAACAACTTATTGCTTTTCCCCACCACATAAGCTAATCCAAACACCTTGTTAAAAACTCTCTTTAAAAAGTTATAAATTAATAAGTCCTTTTGAACTCAAATAAGTTTATCCAAACATGCCCTAAGCCTGTACTTTGATTTTATTGGGAGAACTCTCCTCAAGCACCCACGACTGTTCAGTGATTCCAAGCCTTTTTAAATCCATTTCTAGTTGATGGTAATCGATAAATCATCTCAAATTATTAATCTTGGGGGACTAAGGGTATGTTTGGCAAGGAGCTTTTAAGAGCTTTTAGGAGCTTCAAGCTTCAAGCTTTTAAGAAAAAACTCATACTCAATAAAAAACCTTGTTTGGTTGAAGGAGCTGGAAGCTTTTAGGTAGGAGAAAAAGCTCTACAGTGAAAAGCTACTAGTACTAGCGTTTAAGAAAAAGCTCCTACTAGCTACAAGCTTTTAATGAGTAAATGACACAAATACCCATTCTATTATAAAAATAAAATAAAAACCTCCCTTACAAGCTTTTAATTATGCCCATTTTGGTCATTTTAAATATTTTATTAAAAGCTCCAGCTACTCTGCCAAACATCAAAATATATTTAAAAAGCTTCCAGTTACCAGCTTCCAGCTTAAAGCTACCAGCCACCAGCTAGTTTTGCCAAACATACCCTAAATGGTTTTCTAATACTTTCTGATACTGCAAGATCAAACAATTTAGGAAACACATCTTTAAGATCCAATTTCCCAAGCAGAAAGCATTCCAAAATAGCATTTTACTCTCCTTCGCTAGCTTTCTCTTGAAAAATTCTTTACGTTGTATTACCGAGTTTACTAATGGAATGAAGTGGAAGATATTTGTGTTTCCAAGTTTTTTTTAATCAGAAGAACCTGGAAGGAAAATACTTTTACCCCAAAGTGGAATGGAAGGGAAGAAAACAAATATAATGTTTTACCATTTACCATTATGCAACCGCACTTAACCTATTATAAAATCCAACGACAATATCATTATAAGATTGCTTAATTTTTTCTTCGTTTAAACTCGGGAACACATAAAATCTTGTCTTCCTTTACCTTTCCTAAGGATGACAATCAAACCCAAACCCGATGAGGCCGACACATTTGGGACGGGCTTGGGGTCGGGTAATTGGGTATGGTATTAGTTTTTATTTTTTCGTGGGTTTGGGACAAGTTTGGGATTTGATGATATACCCGTTTATCCAACTCAATAAAGTGTACCCGTTTACCCAATTAGATACCGGATATAATTTCATATATAGCTTTTTAAATATGTATGCATAATATATCTAATTGTCCATCTAAATTGTCATCTTGTACCAAAAATTAGTGTAATACTATCTGTAATTTATGCCTTTGAGTGTTTTTATATGGTTTAAATATTTTTTATTTATACATTGTAATCATTTACGTATATATTTAATAATGTTAAATGTAGTTGGTTCGTAATAACCCAATAGATACCCGAAGGGTTTTTAGTCGGATATACCCAATAGGTAAGTTTTACAAATTAACGGGTTTACACGAAACCCGCGGGTATACCCGTTACACGATGGGTAATTACCCGATACATACCTGACGGGTTTTGGGACGAGTGTGGGACAAGTATACTTAACCGAGTATGGGGTTGGGATTACCTAAACCCATCCCAAACTCGATCCATTGCCATCCCTACCTTTCCTTCAAACTTGGTAACCCAAAAGGAAATTCTATATTTTCCCTTTTCTCCCTTTTTGTTCTCTCCTAAATTCTATAAATCACTTATTTTCTTACCTATAGTAGACTAGGGAGCAGAACCTTAATCTTAATGGCCTCTTCTAAGCATAGTTGTAAAAATCTCGCCTAGTCTTCGATTAGTCGTCGATTAATTGCTAGTCGGTGGTTTACCGAGTAATTTTCAACTAATCACTCAATTAATCAGTAGGCGGTTAGCAGTGGTCAAATCCAATCAAAATCAGCCAAAAATCAGGAGCAATCGTGTGATTCTGGCCAAAACTTGTAAATTCCGGAAATTTAATACTATCTACTTCAAAATATGGGTTGAAGAAGGTGTTAAAACATGTTTACTAACATAATTGCTTATAAGTTGTGTATATACATATAAAACTAAAAATTACATATAAAATCTCAATCTTATTGATCCAGTTAATCCTATTAATCCTGATTAATTGTTTGTCGATACCCCAACCAACTAGCGTCTAACGATTCTTAAAAAACTACTTCTAATTCTTAATTAAAGGTTATGGCTTCAGCAACGGTCCCGCATATAGCTTTTCTTGCAATTTTCTTACAACCGACATCCTTTAGGCTGCATGTACCTTTAATGGACAGAATCTATAAAGATCTCTTTATGGTTTGTTAGATTATGTGTAGTGGTGGGGGGTTATGTGGGGGTTGTGGTATTATAATATTAAAAAGTAATAGAAGTGGGGTTATGTGGGGGTTATGGAAAAAGAGGGTGTAGTGGGAAGGGGGGTTATAAATGATTGGGTAATCATTGCTTTTTATTGTTTTTTATTTAAATAAGAATATAAAATAGTTTAAATTATTTTTCATTAAATATAGAAAACTTACAAATACTAAAAAAAATTACAAATACTAAAAAACAACAAATACTTAAGAAAAAGTTACAAATACTTAAAAAAAGCTACAAATACTTAAAAAAACTAGTCGTCGTCGTCTCCTTCTTCGTTTTCTCCTTCTTCTTCTTCTGCTTCTTCTTCTCCTTCTTCTTCTTCTTCATCATCTTCTTCTTCTTGTTGTTGGTTGTGATGAATCGGGCGAATCGACCATGCTTCCTCCACCAAATCCGCCTTCAACGCGTTATGTATCTCCTTGGAACGCAACATGGCACTGTTTTCGAATCTCTCCTCCTGTGTCGCTTGCGTCCCTGGAACATCTTCTTCTGCTACATAGTTTGGGCATATTGCCTTTCCTTCGTCTTCAAGTATCATATTATGCATTATGATACAAGCATACATGACCATTCTAATCCTTTCTTTTTCCCACACACGACAAGGATTTCTAACAAAATGCCATCGTTGTTGAAGAACGCCAAAACACCTCTCGACGTCCTTTCTTGCAGACTCATGAACTCTTTTAAAATATTGCATTTTTTCATCTTGTGTCTGGCTAAACGTTTTGACGAGCATTGAATACTTCGGATATATACCATCCGCCAAGTAGTATCCATGCTCGTAGTAATTATTATTTGCATAAAACCCACATTTCGGTATTGTTCCGCCAATGTAAGACTCTAGCAATGGCGAAAACTGAAAAGTATTTATGTCGTTCATACACCCGGCGAGACCAAAGAAGGCCGACCAAACCCACAGGTCTTGTGAGGCAACTGCTTGTAAAACCAACGTTGGTCCCTTTTGGTCACCGCGTGTATGTTGACCTCGCCATGCGGTTGGACAAGCATACCATCGCCATTGACGACAATCTATACTACCAATCATACCGGGTAATCCATGTTTTTGTAAATGCGTTTCATATAGTTGTTGAAGGTCGCTCCATGTCGGGTTTCTCAAGTATCTTTTTCCATATAATTGGCATATACCTAAAAAAATCAAATGTATATATAAAAAATATGTACCAAGTATATGTATATATAAAAAAATCAAAAGTATATTTGTAAATACCGCAGCAGAAATACTCCAAAGTATCGCGTGTGGTTTTCTCCGCCATCTTCAAATACTCATCATTGATATCGTATGTGTTCCCGTAGGCGAGTACACGTATTGCGGAAGTCACCTTTTGAATTGCGGTGAATCCTAAACACCCTCTAGCGTCGGGCTTTTGCTTAAAGTAGTCATAGGCGGACTCTAAATCTTCCGTGATGCGCAAAAATAAGTTTTTACGCATCCTAAATCTTCGCCTAAACATACCAGGGGCCGTATACCGGATTCTCATTAAAATAGTCATTCATCAAACGCTCATTGGCGGCTACACGGTCTCGCTCTATGTATTGCCTAGACAATATCGGCCGTGGGGCGGGGTTATTTATAAGATGCATCGCGCTAGTCGCTAGCGTAGCCGCACTCGTAACAGCTTGTTCCTCTTCCGCGCCGTCATCGTGAAAAAACTGCTTATATAGATCGACAAACGAATCTTCGGAGGGAGGAGACGACATTTTGGTGATTTGTTTGAGTTGTATGTATGTATTGGTTGTGTGTGAATGAGTATGTGTATGTATTGTATGTGTTGAATTTGTTACACATATATATATATAGAAAATAGAATTGAATTTTTTTTAAAGGAATTCGACCGTTTGCAACGGTCATATTGACCAAACCCTCACCAAAACGCCGCTATGGAGAAAACCGGCCTACCCTAAAACGCCCCCATAGCGCCTGGGGGGGCGGTGTTCCAGGCGCTATGGGGAGCTACAACGCCCTACAACGGCTCCACTACACAAGGCCTTAGATTGGGTATACTTTACATGTATATGACATTAGTACTTTCACCTCTTTTAGTTTCACATGACTTATTGTTATTTACATTTAAGGATGAATCTATACTCTCTCTTTCTCTCTCTCTCTCTATATATATATATATAAGGTAGGGATCCTAAGAGAACCAACTCTTATTTGAGAACTAAGAGAACCATTCTGGGCCACACATTTCTTATAAAGGCAATTTTTTTTTTGCTTTAATCGCACGTTTTTATGCAAATATTTTTTTTTTCATTTATACATATGTGTATACAGTGGCGGATACAGAAATTTTTTATAGGGTGGGCACAACACGCGGGTTGACGAAAATAAATAAGGATAAAACCCATACTATTGCTAGATGGAAATTGCTTAAAAACTTTTATTTATTTATTTTCTTCCATTACTATAAATACTAAGATAAATATATTTAATTATTGACAGTGACGAAGCTTGGAGAAAAAATTCATGGGGGCTGAAAGTCACAGTACCCTTAAAAAAGTGGGGGCCAGACTTAATACGTATAAAATTTTTGGAAGAAAAAGCGTAAAATTACACTACGGACCAAAAAAGGGCAAGGGCCGGGGCACCCCCTGGCCCTAACAATCCTTCGTCATTGATTATTGATGATATACAACTTACTGCTATTATTTATTTAATTTTTATGTTTAGAATTTAGATTACTTATTAAATAAACTATTTTTAACTAGCTTTTATCCCGGGAGCGTCCCGGGGTTGAAAAATATAACAATTCTAATAATACTAATACTAATACTAATAGTTATAATTATTACTCTTGTAATTAAATAAATAAATAAAATAACCTTGCTATAAGGTGACACCATGTGTTGCAGTGTTGCGCGATTCTTTCTCCTAGCTTCTCTCGATGAAATATACCTATGCATTTTTAAAGAGTAAAATTCCAATGATAGCATGACGATTGGGCTGAATTTCAACATCGTAGATAAGAACCTGGTTTAAAATAAAAAACATGATTAATGAATAACCAGAACACTTTGTGTTTTTTTTCCTGTATGAATGAAACCCCACAAAAAATAGTCGTTTTTTTCTCCTTTTTTTATATAGCACTATGGTACTCGTTGGAAAGATAATAAAACGCTCGTTAATTTGGTGTAATTTTTTTCTTTAAAAACTCTCGTATATAAAAGATATTAACGTTTAAAAATTATGGGAGGAAACATAAAAGAGAAAAATTTAAATTTTTGTTAAATTATTTTTTCCTAAAATAACTCAATTTAATTTTAGTAGATTAGATTTTATATTATTATTTGTTTTTCTTAATTTGCCACATGGTATATTTTTTTAATAATAAATTTAATACTATCATCTTAAGGTGCCACATGGCACATTCAAAGGGGGTTAAGGCCTTTATTGAATGCCACCTCATACAAACTCAATTCTTTTATTATAAGTTATAGATTATTATTAAAACTTCAAAAATGAATGTGAAAAAAGAAAGTTCAAGACTTCAGTACAACAAAAATTGTATAATGTTATTAAGGACTTCAGGTACAACCAAAATTATATAATGTTATTAATTAGAGGACTAGTTATGTAACTCTTATAAAAATGGTAAAGTACTTCCACCTAACACCTCCATCAACCCCTTTATTTCTTTTTCTTCTACAATCATCTCTAAGAATCACCTCATGTATTACGATCACTAGCCGTCAATCACAACCAAGACAATTTCAAAACTTAAGAGAACAACATCAACATGTTACAAAGGTAATCGAACACGCATTGGCAGTCGGGTTTTCCCTTTTTGCAGTCCAAACGTTTGAGGGTCCAAGCATCTAACCCAAGACTTCGGCCGGCTGGACGGTGGGCACCGGCCCACCGTACGTTTGCCGTGCATCCGCCACTGTGTGTATATAGCAATTATACATATGTGTATATTACATTTTTAGCTATACACAGGTGTATATATCAGGTATACATATATGTATATTGTAATTATATACATGTGTGCATTGAAAAAAATACCAAAAAACTAAAAAAAATTCCTGCATATAAAGCAGCGATTAAAGCAAATTTTTTTTTTGCCTTCAATTTGTGGTCCAGAATGGTTCTCTCAGTTCTCAAGTTGGCCTAAGGTTTTCATTTGAACCAAATCCTACATATATAGGGTCAAATTATTCTACACAGTGTAATAAAAATGAGAAGGCCAGGTGAGAAGGATACAAAAAAACTCAATAGATCATGAAATATGACACGACGAGCCATAAAATATAACATAGTGCCGAAAAATATAACACAATGCTGGAGAACAAAGACACAATGAATTGAAAAAATGACACAATGATGAAAATAAAAAAAAAGACACAATGCTACATGAAAGACACAAAGATATAACGTATATTCTAAAAGCTACAAGCTAAAACCTCAAAAAACGAAGACCTAAAAACTAACATCGTAGGGTTCGATAAGAGGGTTCCAATGCCGCTTCAATGAGTTCAATCAGAGTCCGTTTGATATCCTTCCTACGACTTCCTATTTTTCTTTCACTGTGTATTTGATCCTAACCCTATATATAGGGTATATATATATATATATATATATATATTAAAACGATTGGGGTGGGGACACATATCATTTGTTAAGGCCAACCTCACCTTTGAATTCCCGCAAAAAAAATTAGGTTATAAATAACCTAATATATATTAATTTATAATCTTTATATCTATTACTACTTTACTATATGTATCTTTATCTTCATTATTGCTTTACTAAACAATAAATAAAAATCTTTTGATTATCTCAATTCTCTCCCATATGTAATATCTTAAATCATAATTTCATGTTTATCTATTATTTATTTAATACTAGCTTAGAACCCGTGTACTACACGGGTTGAATGAGTCAAAATTGTCATCTTCTCTTATCATAATATATCCGAAATGGATTCAAGTGAGAACCCGGCAATGCTTTTTATGGAGATTATGTTTCATTTCTTGTCGGAAACTAAAGTCTTCTAAAAATAAAAATAAAAATAGCATGACAACACCAAAGGCGGGCCTAGTTAAGCATTTGACTCTTAGTGCTAACTTGGTAGAAAGATGCATACTTGCCCAATATACATATGCAAATACAAACTGATAAGAGTTGATATGGTTAGCATGAAAAAAAACACATGAATATACAACCTGAATACAACAATTAATTTTTAACCATATGATGAAATTTTATTAAACAAACAACCACCAAAGAGAACAATACACCAATGAGTCATTAGGAAGAGACATGTTTACAATAGACATAACAAAATCCTCCAAGTCAAACGGATAGAACTAAAACCAATAAGATTGAACCACAAAAAAACAAAACTACACCAACAATCTGAGAGTTGAAATTTCATCCAAAACACCTAGTTTCGATCCCGCCAACTATGAACCCGCTGACATACTTGAGATGGAAAGAGGACGTGTTGGAATCCAAAAAATACTTTATGCCGATGCCTATATATACCGGATAATCCAAGCCTACATAAGAAGCTCATTTCATCATTTTTGTAACCATCATAAATCTGAGCATATAAAGTGAAGCAACCCAGTCCACACACTAATGTTTATAGGGAGTGAAATGTGGAACCCCACAAAACGAACATAACTATTAGTATTTTTTAAAACTTCCAAGGAAATTTAATTAAAGTTAAAAAAACATTGACCATCTCCAACTAAACTGCAATCATAGTACACACCTGATGAAATAGGTGGCAAAAACTGTGTTGACCATATGCTCTTGGTTCATCAAAATCAATTTCACCAGTTTTAAAAGGAAGGCGAGTACCATATATGGAAAAAACGATTAAGTGTGCATTTATATTATATTGAAGTTTCATAATCAACATAAACCCCATTATAAAAATGTGCATATATTGGATCAGGTTTTTGGCATCAACCATTGAACCAACCAAGTTGATTCCAATAACCGTGATTTGCAAAAGAACGCTCGTTTTAGGCATACACTTGACTTTGTTTCTCATGTTGATGTCAAACCTCATGATTGTACATTTGGTTCTCTCCATTGTCAATCACTACGAAACAAAAGAAACACTGACAAAATCTCAAATAATAAAAAAAATAAAGATTTGTTTTTTATAATATTAAAGCAAGTCGAGATGTGATGGGTTGACCTCCAGGCCTCTGGTAATCCTGGAGCCTCTTGTTCAATAAAAACATTGAGCTGATAATACACATTTTAAATATCCATCGATACTATAACCAACTTATTAGGAAACGTAATTGAAACATTCCTGTTATGCCCCACTACAACAAAGTTCAATATACATACTTTTTAAGGCATATATACCACACCACAAAAGTGTTGAGATTCTAAACATATGCGAGTATGGCGTGACAAATTAAGTCAAAATTTTCCTAAAATGATAAATCTAGTATACATCTCGGGAGGTTTAATTACATGGGAGTGCTGCTAACAAATTGTGATTCACCAATGTTGACTATCGAATCTAGCGGTAAATATGACCTTTAATGGTACCTTGACGTCATTCCTAAATTCTTTCTTGCAAAATCAAATGGAACTTTGGCCACCAACAAATCAACATTAACGGTGAGAAAACAAATCAACATTAACCTAACATTCTTGCCTAGGCACAAATATTTTCCCGAGTATCGTCAACTCGGCTACCTAGAAGAACCAAAACTCGTTTAACTAAACGGTCCCATAAAAACCTAATTATCAGGGCTATAACAAAATGAAACTTGGCAACCAAGTTCTACTAACATATACATTTTAAGTCCAATGATGTAAGCATTCTTAACATATTATAAATGCTTTAAATGAGTGACCTCACAACTTTGATATATCGCGTACCCAATAAAGATAATATATCCAAAATCCAGATCAGCCTATTTTTAGGTACATACATGAAAATCAAATTATGAAGCCGAACAATTGTATAAATCTTTAAGGATGAACACTCACTTCTTTACACAACCACGGGAGATTACTGCTAATTCCAAAAACAAACTGTTCATGTAAATGATCTTTTAGCTCTTGCCTATACTCACATGTACTTTAACAGCTCCAACATTGATACTTTTGCACCTGGTACAATAACTAAATGAATTTATAATAACACACAAAAAACAGTTCTAACAATTGGTGTCGAACATGAGTTCTACCATAGTCGATGAGCTTAAAACAACAATAGAAATCCAACTTTATTGCATGTTTACTTTTTTTTGTTTATAAATGATCAATACGTTCCAATATGATTATGAACACGAAAACTAAATTACTACAATCTTAATATAATTTTTTTGTAGTTTCTTTTGTCTCATTTGACCAGTTCAACACATGTTTTCCTTTTATTTTTACTTTGTTTTCTCATTTAACCGATTAATGAACATAACTGTTAACACATTCACAAGTAAATGTTTATGAAATACAGAATACCATAAGTAAAACACTACAAATCAAACATGTTTATTTCTTAGTTGATGTACGCAACGTACATCAATAAAAACAGCTTCGGCAAGGTATTGCTCAAATATACATGGCTCTACGCCTGAAAGTTAATCCCAGGAAACACCATGCATTTTACCAAGATGTAACACTGCAATAATTTTCTTTAATGGTAATCTAAATCTAAGTTATCTAATTAGATTGAAAATATTGAATGGACCAGAATTTTATTCTTACACTTGTAAAAGGATAACTTATATTTAAAAACTGCTCAAAAATATTTTAAAGCAACTTTCCCAGGACAAAACCAAGGTGATCTTACCAAAGTCCTCCTTGAGCGCGCTGTTTTTTTTGTGCTTTTCATTATACACTTAGTATAAAATAGTTATAATACATCACCCTATTAACTATTATTATTAAAATAAAAAAAGAAAATACTCACAGATCTCACAGGAGCGTTGTTGATGCCACAAAATTCTTTTCGAGATGTTTTTATGTATTCGGCCAATTTGAGGACATTCCGCAGACGGTAGATATCCCATAAAGCACCACCATATTCATATCATATTCTTGATAATCCCTTTGAGAAATATCTTCATACTCAACTTTGTTTTCTTAGCAATGATTAACAAAACCATCTTGTTACAACAATAACCCATACATTAAAGTCAACTATTATAGTAATAATGTGTTTTTTTATCACACCAATTATCCAAAATTAATAGTTTTACAAACATGAATGAACGATCTTGCCATAACAACGAAACAAACGACATTAGAGTTTGTGAAGAGGAAAAGAGAATGAAAAGGAAATGACGTAATTAATTTGGGTGTCAGTCCAAGGTGAACTACGGTTAGATTATTTAGGTGCAACACAATCTCCATAAAAATTGAGGGTTTGTTAGGAAAATAGCAAAAAAAAGTGGATCTGAACAAATGAGCGGGAAAACAAAATGAGAAGCCCTCTTATCTTGACAAGTGTCCCTCAAAGAGTTTTATTTATATATTATAGTAGATTTATATTCTTAATGAATTCTTTTTATATTTCTGCTTATTAAAAACCATTTAATTTAATATTTTATTCATAAACCTCATGTAATATTAAATTTTCTAACTTACCAATAAAAAAAAAATTGGTATAACCGATGTGATACACAAGTTTCTAATGAATCTTTTACATGAAATGAAACTGTAAATGAGATTTCGGTTTTCATCTAAAGCGGAATAATTCAAAACGAGTCATTCCTAAAAAGGCTACACCTTCAACACCATTGTATCAATCACGCCCTGCAATGGTTGCTTCTGTCTCTTCTCCTCATCCAAACATATATTTTCTCTTTAATATACATTTTCATTCTGATTCACATGATTCAAATTGTTGATTTATCATATTATAGTACATTAATTTATATGCTACATTTTAACAGACATTTTGTCACTTCATATTAAATTTCTCTATCCCGGGAAGCTTCCGGGATATAACCTAGTTATTTTATGATATATAATAAAAGAATAGGAGTGGGACACATGACACTTGGTGAGGCCATTCCCACCGTTGAATTCTCTCCAAAAGTAGATTCTCATGTGCATGACACATGCACTTTTCTCTAGGGTTTTTAAACATTAATAACTTTTTCAGGTAATTTATTAATCATGTCTAGACAAATCACTAATCATGTTAAAGATAGTATACATGTTTTTGAACTTACTATTGTATATAAGAACCATCTAACTACTAAATTTATAGATATAGTCAGCTTGGTAAGAATATTGTTTTATTCGGTATCACCTAAGGTGATTGATGTATATTCATAATAAAGAGTGAACAAATATGTCATTCTTTCCCATATGCTAACTTTACGCACCAAAATCACATATCATCATCATGACATATCATTTTATACCAACTTGGTTTTTTTTTTCAGCTTTACATCGTAGCTTTAGAGTGTTTTGAGGAGGTGACAAAGTTGTACAAGGACTTCATTCGAGCAAAAGGTGCACACATATAATTAGAAGTAGGTTTTGTAAGTTATCGAGTGTTAATCATTTACCAAAAAAAATATGAAAAACGGCATATTCCTTTTATGGTACACATATTTTGTCACTTTATATCAGATTTGTCTATTTCAAAAAGTTCCCATGGGATAAACTAGTTAAGGTAGTATAAAGGTTATTTAAGGTAATATAAAGGTTATACTTAATCATCATTGTTTTCTTTCTTTCAGTGAAGGTAATTTTGACAAAGGTGTATCAGCAAATGTTAAATTATATAAAAGTGGTACTGACTACTTTAAAAACTGTATCGAGGAAAGTGACTAAACACGAGAAAGTATGTCATGACAACAAATATGTGTTTATATCATTTGTTTTTGACACTTTCAATTTCCTTGTGTCAGAGACTGTGGAGTTACTTAACGGAGTCCAACGAATCATGCGTAGTTATATTATGACTCCAAGATTTATCAACGAGTTTTTAAAAGGCTTAGTTTTTGTTATTTAAAAAGGGTTGTGGCCAATCGACTACACCACCCTGTGGCGGTCGGGTAGGAGAGGCGGGTAGTAGAAGTCGTAGTTGGTGGGTGGGAGTTAATGTGTAAAGGTCATTTTTTAACTATTAAGAAAAAAAAACATTTTCAATATAAAGACATCTACTTCTTCACCGTTTTTCAACATACATCCATTTCTTCACTAATTTTTCACCATATATCCATCTCTTACAAATAAACAAATTTACGATCTATCACATATTCACATGGCAAGATCACGATAGACCGTGGAGGAGAGAATAGCCTTGGCTGAATTTTCATGAAATCACGCCTATTTAAAATGGTCACACCTAATTAAAGTAAGATTTTTTTTAAATAAACACCATTTGATACGTAACGTAACTACAACAACTAAAATGAATATTTCAAAAAAGAATATTTTATAAAAAAAATTTAATACATCGTGTTCACTTTCTCAAATAACGTATCTATGTTATCTTATTAAGGAGGAGAGATGGGTAAGAAAGTAATTTCACCATCATTTTAAGATGGCATACAAAAGGTCTCATGCATAAATCTCTAACTTTTACCATTTTCTTCCTTTTATGCCCCTTATGTACAACCTTTCCTTCCAATTATCCGGACTCAATTTTTTTCGATCGATAGTGGCAAATCGGCGGGGGCCGAACTCAACCCGGACTCGATTTACCTACGAAAATCACAAATTTATACCACTGCGCCAAAAAAAGGGGGGCCAGGGCCACCCCTGGCCCTTAACATCCTTCATCCCTGATATGCTTCATTAGTATGTTGTATGTATGTGTGTTCTTGATGTTAATAGATTTGTATTCTTTTAATAAAATGTTAACTAATCAACAAAGGGATATATCAAATATATTATATTCAAGATGTGTATCATGGTTATATAACTTATAAGCACAGTATATTATTTAATCCGTGAGACCTTTATAAGATGGGTATCATGGTTATATAACTTATAAGCATAGTATATTGTTCAATCCGTGAGACCTTTATAGGGATAAAATGGATTTTTTTTCCTGCAAATTTGTAGGTATAGTGCAATTTGTTTGTTTCTTTACTGTTACGAATCTAATTTTGTATGAATGGAAGTAAAACAGCTAACACTTTATTCAATCAAATCCTAATGCTTCTAACTCTTTATTTTTATTTTTATTCAAAGAGACGACTGAAGGGATAGGGAGCCTAATCCAAGCGGAGGAGGCGTCCCTATCCCCATAAATCAGATTCCCCGCACCAGTCGGTGGCGCGAGGAACCATCAGCGCGCAGCTTGCAATTATGTACAAGGGAGCGCGCAGAGACAACAACTGATAAGCAGTAACAACACCTGATAAGCGCGTACCGTCACGCGTGGAATCTTCCCCCAGCACCTTTTGTACGAGGTACAGAAGACAACAAAAGGAAGATTCACAAGGATCGTTGACAGTGTACGTGCCAATGACCAAGCGACAGATGGCAGAAGTGGTCCAACAACTACTGACAAGGACAGCAGCATGGCTGTAGCCATGCTTCCACCATACCAGCGTCTACAGTGACAGCAGACATCCCCTACTGATGTCAGAAGCATGGTCAACGACTGTAGCAAGGACAGGGGCGCCGTCCGCCAGTCACAGTGTGCCACGTGTCCGCCTCGAGCAGCAACCATGCTTCCAAGTGACGTCATGAACAGTATCAGTATTTTCCCGCCAATTCTGGGGAAGACCTTGGACTTGGGCCTGGATCAAGCCCAACGAAGAATTGCTCCTCATGGGCTCTACGACTAAGCCCATGAGTTCTCCTATAAATAGAAGAAGACTTCTCCTTGCCAAAGGATCGGAAATTTATCACTTGTAGCCTAATATACTCTCTCTTGTAACTCTTTGTACTCTCACAGTAATAATACTCCGGCTACTTACAGTGGACGTAGGTCATTACTCGACCGAACCACTTACATCTTGTGTTCTTACTTGCATTACATCACACACTCACACTCACCATCGCCACCGGGGTTTAACCATACGGTTTGGGTAAAGGATTAACCCTGACGAACATAAGTATTAACCCCACGTAGATTACTCGTAATCTCCGTGATCCTTATTGTTTCTTCATTGGCGCCATCCAACGGTTAGAACTGCTTTTTTACTCATCTTTTCAACCCACCCATGGCTGAACCCAACCCTACTGCTGCTGTCATAAACCGCTCCGGAGAAGGGGATACCTAACTCCCGGAGAACCAGGTTACACCACACACTGTCATCAAGCAACCCACCTCAAGGATCGAAAGGCCAGACGTTGAGGTTCGGGACGTCGACTCTAACGACGACAGCAGTGCTAGCTCTGAGGAGGACCTCGATCAGTGGCTCCTCCGTCAGAACACAAAAAACGCTACAATTTACCAACGTAAACTCTTGCAGCAAGCCAAGAAAAAGGGCAAGGCCCTCACCTATGATACCCCATCCAAAAAGGGGTACAAAGACAAGGACTCCTCAGTCCCGGGCGCCGGTCGTAGCGGGGAACTCGGCGGAGACGCCAGAGTTCGGGGCTACGCGAAGCACCGGACAGAACCTGACGGTTACGAGTCCTCCAGTAGCGATTCGGGCTACAAGGGAAAGAAACATGATCATCGCTCGCGCCACAATGACGAGGATGATGACTTGGTTAAACCATTCAGGCCAAAGGCCTTCGCTGAAAAGTCAAAATTCGTCGCTCGCATAGCGACAGCAAAAATACCAAGGAAAGCCAAACTTCCTAGCAGCATCGGTAGATACGATGGCCTGCGTGACCCTGATGACCATGTGCATGACTTTGAGTGCGCAGGTATGTCAGTGGACTGGCCTGTCCAGATTTGGTGCCACTTATTCGCCCAAACTTTGACGGGCGCAGCAAGAGTCTGGTTCGATAACCTCCCCGCGGGGAGCGTTAAAGACTTCGATGATCTTACCGACAAGTTCGGTAGTCACTTCTCGCACCTGCGCAAGCACAAGAAAGACAAGGCGCACATTCTGTTGTGCCGCCGAAACGATCATGAGTCCATCGAGGACTTCATCGTTCGATTCAACAAGGAAGCCTTGCAAATAGGCTGCGGGGAGGAGCTCACACGGGCAGCATTCATACATAACGTGCGCAGCCCGTAGCTAATGAAGTGCCTCACAGGCAAGGATGGCATTCCGGAGTCCTGGGACGAACTTGTCCACTCCGCAGACACGTAGACCGAAGCAAGTTCTGTGAGTACCACAATGACTTCGGTCACCTCACAGACAACTGTTACACCTTGAAGATGGAGATTGAAACGGCGCTGAAGTCAGGTCAGCTCGGTCACTTGGTCAAAAATGTTCACCGCACCGGCAAGGGTCAAGCGGGCGAAGAGAATCAAGCGGAAGGATCACGAAAAAAGATTCGTGATCTCAACACTCATGCCGCCACATTGATTCCTCGCCACCACTGCAACATGACAAAGAAGGGCAAAAGTGCACATCATGGAAAACGCGCCCGGGCACAACCACTAAACGATTCATCAAAAGAGGCTGATGTCCTCATGCCCAACATCCGGGGTGGCGCTTCCTGCACCGCTCCTCTTGTCATTACCGCTGTCTTTGGACACTACCGCACGCGGTATATGTTCCTAGATGGCGGCAGCAGCACAGACATCATGTATGAGCAATGTTTTCAGCAGCTAGACGCAGAAGACAAAGCAAAGCTCGTACCCGTCAATGAGCCAATTTCCGGCTTCATTCATGAAACCATCATGCCGCGGGGCATGCTCTCCCTGCCAGTAACTTGGTCTGACGGCACCCAAGAGCGCACGGAGATATGCGACTTCATGGTCCTGCCGGCCAACTCCAATCATAACATACTCTTGGGACGGGAGGGCATCGCGCGCTTCAACGCCAATGCTTCAACGGCGCACGCGATGGTCGGATTCCCAACCAAGACCGGCATCGCCTTCATCAGAGGCAACAAGGACTGTCACACCACAGAAACCGCCAAACCGCCAAAAATGGTGAAAACTGACACCCGCACCGAGCCGGAAAATGGGTTCTCAACCCTAAATTTCCGGAGCAAACGGTGATCATCGGCCATGAAATCTCCGAGACCATTCGGAATCACCTAAAGCAGCTTCTAATCAGCAACATCGATGTATTCGCGTGGCAACCAGCTGACATGGTTGGCGTCCCACGCGACATAGCGGAACATAGACTCAACGTCTACCGCTCGGTGGAACCAATAGTACAAAAGAAGCGCAGCATGGGCCCGGAGAAAACAAAGGCCATGAACGAACAAGTCACCGAGCTGCTCAATGCGGGTATACTTCGCCCGATCAGATACCAAACATGGGTGGCCAACCCAGTTATGGTAGCAAAAGCCAACGGCGGGTGGCGAATGTGCGTTGACTACAAGGATATCAACAAGGCGTGTCCAAAAGACTGCTATCCGCTACCAGAAATCGACCAGAAGGTGGATTCTTTAGCACCTTACCGCTTCAAGTGTTTCTTAGATGCGTACAAGGGCTACCACCAAATTCAAATGGCAAAAGAGGACGAAGACAAAACGGCGTTCCGCACAGACGCCGACATTTTCTGCTACACGAAAATGCCGTTCGGGCTGAAAAATGCGGGCGCTACATACCAGCGCCTCATGGACACGGCCTTCATCAACGAGATCGGCGTACGACTTGAAGTGTACGTCGACGATCTCGTAATCAAAAGCAAAGAAGAGGGCGACACGCTCCGAGATATTCAACAAACATTCACCCAGTTGCGCAAGGTGCGCATGAAACTCAATCCAAGCAAATGTTCCTTTGGGATGGAAGAGGGCAAATTTCTGGGGGTCATCGTGACGCGGGATGGGTTCCGCGCAAATCCAGAAAAAGTACAAGCCATCGAAAGGATGCCATCGCCCGCTTCCATCAAAGAGGTGCAAAAGCTTATAGGCCGCCTTGTTGCCCTCAACCGATTCTTATCAAACTATGCTTCAAAGTCGTTTCCGTTTGTGGACACCTTGAAGAATTGTCTGAAAAAGGGCAACTTCCGCTGGACGACAGAAGCGGAATCAGCATTTAAAGAAATGAAACAATGCTTGATGAACCTTCCGACGCTAACAGCGCCTCTTCCCGAAGAGCCACTAACACTGTACCTATCTGTCACGGACCGGGCAATAGGTGCAGTCCTCATGGTAGAGCGCAAGAACGTGCAAACGCCGATATACTACATCAGCCGCACGCTCTTAGATGCGGAAACAAGGTACACAATCATGGAAAAACTGGTTCTTGCTCTTGTCCATGCATCCCGAAGGCTCCGCAGATATTTCCAAGGGCATCCGATAAACGTCCTCACAGACTATCGGATAAATGACATACTCGCCAAACCCGAGTTGTCGGGGCGCCTGGCCAAATGGGCCATCGAGTTGGGGGAACACACGATCCACTACAAACCCCGCCCCGCCATCAAAGGCCAAGTTCTCGCGGACTTTGCCACAGAGATCCCAGCAGACAAGGTACAAGAGTGTCAAGCGGAAGAAACCCCTGCGCCAGCGCAAGACCCGTCACAAAAATGGTCCTTATTCACGGATGGGGCCTCAAATGAGGACGGCGCCGGTGCAGGTCTGCGCCTTATCAGCCCAGATAAACAAGAGTTCACGTACGCCATCCGCCTCGACTTCAAGAGCACGAACAACGAGGCGGAATACGAAGCGTTGCTGGCAGGCCTCCGAATTGCGGAAAAAATGGGGGCCAGGCACGTGGAGGCGCACGTAGACTCACTGCTCGTCGCGCGACAGATCAACGGGTCCTATGATGCAAAGGACGAAATCATGGCACTATACCTGGAACAGGCCAAACAGCTCATGCGCCGATTCGACTCATGCACGGTCGAGCATATTCGGCGCAGTGAAAATAAGCCCGCCGATGCGCTGAGCAAAATGGCATCAACGGTCTTCGAGCATATGGCCAAAGAAGTCCGAATCGAGGTCCTGGACAAACCGTCTGTCCCTACGCGACAAGTCAATGTCATCCAAACAGGCAACGCGTCCTGGATGACTCGAATCAAGGCCTATTTATCTTCCGGTACCCTGCCTGATGACAAGTCAGAGGCCCGAAAGATCAAGAACAAGGCCCTACAATCCCAACTTGTAGACGGTACTCTGTACCGCCGCTCTTACCTAGGGCCGCTGTTGCGCTGCGTAGACTCCGCAGATGCTTCATTCCTCTTGAGAGACAAACACGAGGGAACATGCGGACTACACGCAGGCCCAAGAATGGTGGTAGCGAAGTTAATGAACGCAGGGTATTATTGGCCGGGCATGCACGTAGACGCGGTCAACGAGTTGCGCAAATGCGACAGTTGCCAGCGCCACGCTCCGAACACCCTGCGCCCCAAGAACAACCTGGTGCCGGTCACAGCGGCATGGCCGTTCCAAAAATGGGCCATTGATCTGGTAGGCCCATTCCCAACGGCTCCAGGAAACGTGAGATACTTAATCGTCGCCATCGACTACTTCACTAAGTGGGTCGAGGCGAAGCCTCTAGCCAAAATCGACGGCGCACACGTCAAGAAGTTCATCTGGGAGTTCATCATTTGCCGATTCGGCCTACCGTTGCAACTGGTAAGCGACAATGGCACACAATTTGAGGACCAATCCTTACAAGAATGGCTGGCTCAAATGGGTGTCCAACAAATTTTCACATCCGTCGCGCACCCACAGGGCAACGGTCAAGTGGAAAGAGCCAATCGCACAATAGTGGAAGGTATCAAGGCGCGACTCGGAACTAAAAGAACAGGGTGGGTGGATGAAGTCCCTCATGTCCTATGGGCCTACCGCACCCTTACAAAAACCAGCAATGGCGAAACGCCATTCAGCCTAACATATGGTACTGAGGCGGTCATCCCTGCTGAAATTGGCTGCCCTTCCGATAGAGTACTCATGGCTAGCAAAAGGGACAATGACAAAGAGCTCCGCCTAAACCTTGATCTACTAGATGAACGCCGCGAACTCGCTGCAATTAAAGAGGCAAAATATAAAACGCAGCTGGAACGCTACTACAACAAGCGCGTAAAAGCATCCGCGTTCAAGATCGGCGACTACGTTTTCCGGAACAACGAGGCTTCCAACGCCGAAAAACCTGGAAAACTAGCTCCTACATGGGAAGGTCCATACAAAATACAAGAAATACTTGGCAAAGGCGCATACGCGCTAGAAAGACTTGATGGAACACCTATCCCGCGATCTTGGAACGGCGCACAGCTACGCCGCTGCTACTTGTAAAATGTTTGTAACTACGGCTACACATGCCGCACTTATCAATGAAAATTGTTTCCTATATCTGTCATTCTACTTGTTTTTTTCCGCGCCAAGGTCTTCAAGACTTAAGTAAAACTATTGTCGGACCACAACTGCGCAATGTTAACGCGATAAAAGTCTTCTAGACGCGTCTCGCGCACGCCGGACTTATGAAAATTGCATAACAGCGCCGCACAATATGGTCTTCAAGACAAGTTTACTTGCCGGACTTAAAGACGCGCGACACTCGTATAGCTGAAAACCTTGTCTTCTAAACTTGTCAAATACAAGTTGGACAAAGGGCAACACTAAACGAGCGCGCAGTCGTGGGTCTTCTAGGAAAGGCACTCAAGCGCTTAACTCGGACCTTATGGCACAAGTCGCGCCCCGCTATAGTCTTCAAGGCAAATACTTAGACGCCGGACTATCTAGCGAAGCGCGCGCCTAATTTCGACTTATAAATCGGGTGACGACCTGGTTAAATAAGTTAAGAAGTTAGGACGAGAAACACACGATATAAGGGAACAGAAAAATTTTCATTGTAACGCCCTAAACTATTTTACAGAAAACTCGCAGCGGAAAAAGCCAACCAAAAACAAAAAAAAAATTCTTTTCTTAAAAACAAACTTAAATGTTTAGAAACCGAATCTTCTAAGTATTTTTGTCGTTACATCTTAAAAATACTTCTTAATACATTCAACGTGACTGATCTCTATCTAATTAAGTGACCGTGACCACGTACAATCCGCGTCCTCGCTCGATCTCCATCCTTTCCTTGCTTCATTAGGTAGACAAGACAACCTGCATTCACCACATAACCATTTCGTTAGTTCAATAGGTGACCTCGAGTAATCTACTTGTGATGCGGAAGTAACATCCAACAATACTCTGGGATCCTGTCCAATAGATTTCATTCAAGTTCGGGTGGGTTACCCCGATCCGAACCTCCACGTCTCCTGCAATCATACTTACATACCTACATTCCCCATCATTCTCATAACAAAGGTTACTAACCCCACAATATGTCCAAACATACAATTCCTTCGTATAATTCCACAATACATACAAGCATACAATTCCCTCCTATAATATCACAATACATACAAGCGTACAATTCCTTCCTATAATACCACAATACATACAAGCATACAATTCCTTCGTATAATTCCACAATATATACAAGCATACAATTCCTTCGTATATTTACCCAACCTTTGGTTGGACTTTTACTTAGGTCCTCGACCATCCCCAAGGACCCTTGGGAACTCGTTTAACATTGCTATAAAATGTTCTAAGGATACCAAGTCTCATGTTTGAGTACCCTTTTGGTTCTTTAAACGTTCATGCCATTTTACCCATTTGACCCACTATGAGTTTTAACTTATTATGCATATAAGTAAACCAACCTTTTTGCTGTCAACAACTATTTACTGACAAAACAATCGCCAAAACCACATCAAACATGTTCGGAAAAATGTATAAAAATTACCGAGCATCCTTTATGTTGTAAAACAACTTTTGACCAAGTAACGTGTCGAAACTCAATGGTTAAGACCACGAAACAGGCTCTGCAATTAGCGGACCTGATTCTGTCAACGACTAATTTCTTGACAAAACATCCGCGAAAACCACGTTAAACGACTTTAGAATAATCTATAAAAATTACCCAACATCCTTTATGTTGTAAAACAACTTCTGACCGAATTTCGTGTCGAAACGCAATGGTTAAGACCACGAAATAGGCTCTGCAATTAGCGGACCTGATTCTGTCAACGACTAATTTATTGACAAAACATCCGCGAAAACCACATTAAACGACTTTAGAATAATCTATAAAAATTACCCAACATCCTTTATGTTGTAAAACAACTTCTGACCGAATTTCGTGTCGAAACGCAATGGTTAAGACCAAGAAACAGGCTCTGCAATTAGCGGACCTGATTCTGTCAACGACTAATTTATTGACAAAACATCCGCGAAAACCACATTAAACGACTTTAGAATAATCTATAAAAATTATCCAACATCCTTTATGTTGTAAAACAACTTCTGACCGAATTTCGTGTCGAAACGCAATGGTTAAGACCACGAAACAGGCTCTGCAATTAGCGGACCTGATTCTGTCAACGACTAATTTATTGACAAAACATCCGCGGAAACCACGTTAAACGACTTTAGAATAATATATAAAAATTACCCAACATCCTTTATGTTGTAAAACAACTTCTGACCAAATTTCGTGTCGAAACGCAATGGTTAAGACCACGAAACAGGCTCTGTAATTAGCGGACCTGATTCTGTCAACGACTAATTTATTGACAAAACATCCGCGAAAACCACGTTAAACGACTTTAGAATAATCTATAAAAATTACCCAACATCCTTTATGTTGTAAAACAACTTCTGACCGAATTTCGTGTCGAAACGCAATGGTTAAGACCACGAAACAGCCTCTAACTCATTTGACCCGTTTATTTCAATTCTCAATTATAATGTTACTAATCTTGGGCCCAAGTGACATCCACCTCACTTGATCCATTCTCGTTTATCTATATTTGGGCGTCCTATCCCAAACTAAACAATTTTTCTTTCATTTTGATGATTCTAACCCATATTGAGTTAGAATCCCACATTCCCATAATCCATATTTTCTTGCATTTACACAATCATTTAGTTACTATGAGACTTATTGAAGATAAGTCACTTACCTTGGCCTCATTTATGCATTCCATGGTCCGCTTATCCGTTTGATCCTTTCCTCCTCAAGCTTCCACCTAGCTTGACAAGATCCACTTCTCTATACTCAAGATAGATCAAGTTAGTCATTGTTTCAAATAACTAACTCATATCATGGGTTTTCACACTTTAATTTATTAAAACTCATATTCGGGTCAGTTTGACTTTTTATTAGTCAAACTAACCTTTTACATGTTGTGTACACTAATCATAAGGCAATAGTCTTAATTATGAACTATCCCTTCTATTTACCATATCAATTCATTAAGTTTAGTGCACATTTAACTTCCTAATTATCATTAGGCAACTCATTTCATCATAAAGCGTGTTTTCAACATAATATTCATTCAACATTACTAACTAGGCATTTTCACAAACACTTAGTATGCATAACTATACCATCCTTGGTTATTCCAAATACTAGTTACCTAGTAAGTAACCAATTCATGAACTCATCATGAAAACACCATTCTAGCCATTATGTTTAGCTATCCTTTCAATTCAACTTGCAATCAACCTAGCACATAAGTATCATGCAATACACATAGGATGGAATTTTTACACAACCCATGCTAGAAACATAGATTTACAACTATTTTAGCAACTTCAAAGCTACTAATGAAAACCTAAAATCATCATCTTTTGTAACCAAGCAATTTCAAGTAATTAAATAATCTCTATGTCATTAAAAATGATCAATATCATTTATAATCAAGCAATCATATGAATTTAACCCTATTAACCAAAACCCACTTGAGAGTTTCGAATTATAGACAAAATGGATGCTAGGGTTCTTACCTTAAGCTTAAATCTTAAGGATAAACTCTCTAGAACACACCCTTCATCTTGTTCTTTGATTTCCTTGCATAATCTCTTCAAGTTAGTGATTTTAGGATTTGATTTGGCTCAAGAATGCCCCTTTTAGGGCTGAATTCGTTTTTGACCCAAGTGGGTGTCATTTGGACCTTGTTTTAACCTCAAAATTACACTATTGGCCCTTCAACTTAGCCCCCATGAACCCTTATAAGTATTTAACCCAAAATCTAACTTAGTTAGGTTCTTTTGTGTTATCTACATCGCATTCTAGAAAACAATATTAAAAAGGTTATTTCGATATTAGAACATAACCCTCATCCTTACCAACTAAATCTCGTTTCGTTTAGCCATAAAACTAGGGGTGCAAACGAGCCGAGCCGAGCCCGAGCTCGACCAGGCTCGAGCTCGAGCTCGATTAACTTATAAAAGCTCGAGCTCGAGCTCGGCTCGGTTCGAGCTTTGTTTTTAAAGCTCGAGCTCGGCTCGTTAGTAGTTTCTCAAGCTCGAGCTCGGCTCGGGCTCGGCTCGTTTAGTGTTTATTAGTTGATATATTAAATTAAATAATATATATAATAGGCTCGTTTAGGCTCGATAAGTCAAAAGCTCGGCTCGACTTGTTTATTAAACAACTTAAAATGTGGGTAAATAATATAAAATATTAATAAACCTAATATTATATTAGGCTCGATAAGGCTCGACGAGCCTGGCGAGCTTCATATGCCAGGCTCGAGCTCGAGCTCGATAAGTAAACGAGCTTCGTTTTAGGCTCAAGCTCGGCTCGAGCTCGATAAGGCTCGGCTCGTTTCGAGCTTTTTACCGAGCCGATCTCGAGTAGCTCGCGAGCTGCTCGGCTCATTTGCACCGCTACATAAAACGTTCATTTTACTATTTACTTCGTTTGTATTTGTTAACCACGCCTAATAGCGTAATTAAGCGAAATGGATTTTTGGGGTGTTACAAGTCTACCCCCCTTAAAGAGGTTTCGTCCCCGAAACCTTTCTCTTGTATTTACTTTGGTTACCTCAAAATACTTTGACTCTCTATACCAATTTGAGCACTGCCCGTTCCTTACCATTTTATAGCCTAATAAACTAGTGCTATATACTTAGGGTGATTATCCCTTTGTTCGACTTCACACCTTTTTAATTTTATATGATAGCCTTAGCTTTCATAATATGACTTGGGTTATTCTATTCTTTCGGTTAACTAGGCACAATTACCTAGGCACTACCGAATCGGTACATCTACCATATGCACCCCACCCTCTTTTTGGTAAATTTCAAAGTCATTCTATTCACACTACTTTGTTTGCTAGTTCATTTCATGCACTACTTACTGTAACGCGTATGTCCGTTACTGAGAAACACCGAGTCTAACAAATATTCATTCATCTTTTGACCTTTTAAAAGTCAACTTTCCAACTACATCATGTTTGAACTACCCTTCATTCATACGTGGGTACTATTCAGCCTGTATAAATTTCTACTTAACAACCACGAAATATCTAAGTTTACTAACCTTCCAATAGTTCATACAAAATTCGTTTCAATTAGAATGTCTAATTGTATACATCTTTCCTTTACAATCTGTTTCTATCGTTAACTACCGTATATTATTACCCATCCTTACACATCAAGGTCCTTCCAACCTTGCCCCATTAAGGTTCTCCTACCTATCATACATGATTTCCACCCTATGAACCGTTAAGGTCCTCCCAACCCTTTTTGACCCGCTAAGGTCTTTCCATCCATTTTGACCCACAAGGGTACTTCTAGAATTTTGACCCATAATGGTACTTCTACCATTTTGACTCATCATGGTCATTCTACCATTTTAACCCATAAGGATATTTTTACCATTTTGACCCATCATGGTCATTCTACCATTTTAACCCATAAGGGTATTTCCACCGTTTTGACCCATCATGGTCATTCTACCATTTTAACCCATAAGGGTATTTCCACCATTTCGACCCATCATGGTCATTCTACCATTTTAACCCATACGGGTATTTCCACCATTTCGACCCATCATGGTCATTCTACCATTTTAACCCATAAGGGTATTTCCACAATTTTGACCCATCATGGTCATTCTACCATTTTAACCCATAAGGGTATTTCCACCATTTCGACCCATCATGGTCATTCTACCATTTTAACCCATACGGGTATTTCCACCATTTCGACCCATCATGGTCATTCTACCATTTTAACCCATAAGGGTATTTCCACAATTTTGACCCATCATGGTCATTCTACCATTTTAACCCATAAGGGTATTTCCACAATTTTGATTTGATCCGAACTTGTCTACGGACTCAAACCTTTCATTCCAACTATTCACCCACACGACCACTTACTTTCCAATTCTACCAGGCATACCTGTAATGATTCTCATGGTCTCACGTGCATCGCATGCTTCTTGTGCACTGGCCAGGTGTACAATCTACATGCTATCCACGTGCCTTCATGTAATCATTACCTTATGCCTGGGGACTAGTTTTCAGCTTCGTGCCACATTTCAATTTCCTAAACATCATGGTTATTTTTCCTCCTATGTTTTACCATCCTTGAGGATTTTCCTCCCACCGGTACTAATAGTTAATTATCGCGTACCTGTGATTGTTCCATCTTATCTACAATTTCCGCGATCTATCTTGGATCGTGTCCTTAAGACCTCTTCATTATCCACAAAAGCTCACCTTAACATAAACACCACAATTATCTTTTAACATGTCATGTGAGTTAATATTAAATTCTACCTTTGGGCCTTGATCGAGTCTTGGATTGTACGGGTCACTGCATTCAGGAGCACACAAGTTTGAGTTCAAGTACATACTTCCTTGTACTAGATTTCACTCAAACCAGGGCTCTGATACCAACTTGTAACGCCCTAAACTATTTTACAGAAAACTCGCAGCGGAAAAAGCCAACCAAAAACAAAAAAAAAATTCTTTTCTTAAAAACAAACTTAAATGTTTAGAAACCGAATCTTCTAAGTATTTTTGTCGTTACATCTTAAAAATACTTCTTAATACATTCAACGTGACTGATCTCTATCTAATTAAGTGACCGTGACCACGTACAATCCGCGTCCTCGCTCGATCTCCATCCTTTCCTTGCTTCATTAGGTAGACAAGACAACCTGCATTCACCACATAACCATTTCGTTAGTTCAATAGGTGACCTCGAGTAATCTACTTGTGATGCGGAAGTAACATCCAACAATACTCTGGGATCCTGTCCAATAGATTTCATTCAAGTTCGGGTGGGTTACCCCGATCCGAACCTCCACGTCTCCTGCAATCATACTTACATACCTACATTCCCCATCATTCTCATAACAAAGGTTACTAACCCCACAATATGTCCAAACATACAATTCCTTCGTATAATTCCACAATACATACAAGCATACAATTCCCTCCTATAATATCACAATACATACAAGCGTACAATTCCTTCCTATAATACCACAATACATACAAGCATACAATTCCTTCGTATAATTCCACAATATATACAAGCATACAATTCCTTCGTATATTTACCCAACCTTTGGTTGGACTTTTACTTAGGTCCTCGACCATCCCCAAGGACCCTTGGGAACTCGTTTAACATTGCTATAAAATGTTCTAAGGATACCAAGTCTCATGTTTGAGTACCCTTTTGGTTCTTTAAACGTTCATGCCATTTTACCCATTTGACCCACTATGAGTTTTAACTTATTATGCATATAAGTAAACCAACCTTTTTGCTGTCAACAACTATTTACTGACAAAACAATCGCCAAAACCACATCAAACATGTTCGGAAAAATGTATAAAAATTACCGAGCATCCTTTATGTTGTAAAACAACTTTTGACCAAGTAACGTGTCGAAACTCAATGGTTAAGACCACGAAACAGGCTCTGCAATTAGCGGACCTGATTCTGTCAACGACTAATTTCTTGACAAAACATCCGCGAAAACCACGTTAAACGACTTTAGAATAATCTATAAAAATTACCCAACATCCTTTATGTTGTAAAACAACTTCTGACCGAATTTCGTGTCGAAACGCAATGGTTAAGACCACGAAATAGGCTCTGCAATTAGCGGACCTGATTCTGTCAACGACTAATTTATTGACAAAACATCCGCGAAAACCACATTAAACGACTTTAGAATAATCTATAAAAATTACCCAACATCCTTTATGTTGTAAAACAACTTCTGACCGAATTTCGTGTCGAAACGCAATGGTTAAGACCAAGAAACAGGCTCTGCAATTAGCGGACCTGATTCTGTCAACGACTAATTTATTGACAAAACATCCGCGAAAACCACATTAAACGACTTTAGAATAATCTATAAAAATTATCCAACATCCTTTATGTTGTAAAACAACTTCTGACCGAATTTCGTGTCGAAACGCAATGGTTAAGACCACGAAACAGGCTCTGCAATTAGCGGACCTGATTCTGTCAACGACTAATTTATTGACAAAACATCCGCGGAAACCACGTTAAACGACTTTAGAATAATATATAAAAATTACCCAACATCCTTTATGTTGTAAAACAACTTCTGACCAAATTTCGTGTCGAAACGCAATGGTTAAGACCACGAAACAGGCTCTGTAATTAGCGGACCTGATTCTGTCAACGACTAATTTATTGACAAAACATCCGCGAAAACCACGTTAAACGACTTTAGAATAATCTATAAAAATTACCCAACATCCTTTATGTTGTAAAACAACTTCTGACCGAATTTCGTGTCGAAACGCAATGGTTAAGACCACGAAACAGCCTCTAACTCATTTGACCCGTTTATTTCAATTCTCAATTATAATGTTACTAATCTTGGGCCCAAGTGACATCCACCTCACTTGATCCATTCTCGTTTATCTATATTTGGGCGTCCTATCCCAAACTAAACAATTTTTCTTTCATTTTGATGATTCTAACCCATATTGAGTTAGAATCCCACATTCCCATAATCCATATTTTCTTGCATTTACACAATCATTTAGTTACTATGAGACTTATTGAAGATAAGTCACTTACCTTGGCCTCATTTATGCATTCCATGGTCCGCTTATCCGTTTGATCCTTTCCTCCTCAAGCTTCCACCTAGCTTGACAAGATCCACTTCTCTATACTCAAGATAGATCAAGTTAGTCATTGTTTCAAATAACTAACTCATATCATGGGTTTTCACACTTTAATTTATTAAAACTCATATTCGGGTCAGTTTGACTTTTTATTAGTCAAACTAACCTTTTACATGTTGTGTACACTAATCATAAGGCAATAGTCTTAATTATGAACTATCCCTTCTATTTACCATATCAATTCATTAAGTTTAGTGCACATTTAACTTCCTAATTATCATTAGGCAACTCATTTCATCATAAAGCGTGTTTTCAACATAATATTCATTCAACATTACTAACTAGGCATTTTCACAAACACTTAGTATGCATAACTATACCATCCTTGGTTATTCCAAATACTAGTTACCTAGTAAGTAACCAATTCATGAACTCATCATGAAAACACCATTCTAGCCATTATGTTTAGCTATCCTTTCAATTCAACTTGCAATCAACCTAGCACATAAGTATCATGCAATACACATAGGATGGAATTTTTACACAACCCATGCTAGAAACATAGATTTACAACTATTTTAGCAACTTCAAAGCTACTAATGAAAACCTAAAATCATCATCTTTTGTAACCAAGCAATTTCAAGTAATTAAATAATCTCTATGTCATTAAAAATGATCAATATCATTTATAATCAAGCAATCATATGAATTTAACCCTATTAACCAAAACCCACTTGAGAGTTTCGAATTATAGACAAAATGGATGCTAGGGTTCTTACCTTAAGCTTAAATCTTAAGGATAAACTCTCTAGAACACACCCTTCATCTTGTTCTTTGATTTCCTTGCATAATCTCTTCAAGTTAGTGATTTTAGGATTTGATTTGGCTCAAGAATGCCCCTTTTAGGGCTGAATTCGTTTTTGACCCAAGTGGGTGTCATTTGGACCTTGTTTTAACCTCAAAATTACACTATTGGCCCTTCAACTTAGCCCCCATGAACCCTTATAAGTATTTAACCCAAAATCTAACTTAGTTAGGTTCTTTTGTGTTATCTACATCGCATTCTAGAAAACAATATTAAAAAGGTTATTTCGATATTAGAACATAACCCTCATCCTTACCAACTAAATCTCGTTTCGTTTAGCCATAAAACGTTCATTTTACTATTTACTTCGTTTGTATTTGTTAACCACGCCTAATAGCGTAATTAAGCGAAATGGATTTTTGGGGTGTTACATTCATTCATCAAAAAGGGACTTAAAAACCCTCAATAATTACAAATATTTACAAGGCAAATAAAAAACAAGAAGCGCCTAGCAAAGTCTATACGTTGGAAGTGCCTTCGCCACTAGCCTTTTGGCGCTCTTCCACTAGGCGTTTGCGCTCCTCCTCCCTCGCCAGCTCGTCAGATTTTTCCATGAAGTACTTGAGGGCGGAAAGAGGATCGGTATTCTTGTTGCAGTCCGCAACCACTTGAAGAATGGGGAAGTCCACCTTCTCAAACTTGAGCAGCTCCGCCTCATAATCTTCTTTTAGTGGCTTCCCATAGTGCTCCGCATCCTCAATCCGCCCACCATTTTGAGCGGCCAAAAATCCATCCTCATAGCCTTCACCATACCCAAAGGCTTGGGCGGTGGCGGCTATGGTAGCGACCTGGTCGCCCAGCTTTGGCTCCTGCCAGAACCTCTTGAAGACCTGCGAAAACATTAACAGTTAGCGCCCGAAACTTGAGAAAGAAATAAAAAGAACAAGAGGATATAAACTTACCCCAGCAATCCCATCAGTCATCATCCACTTGATGGAATCTTGCATCTGGGTTTGGGCAGCCATTGCTTCCTCCAGCAAGCGCTGGGCTGTCTCACACTCCTTGACAGCCGCAGCGCGTGCCTCCTCGGCAGAGCCAAGGTCTTGCTCCAGATCCTCCTTGGAGTTAAGGATCTGGATCCTCTCTTGCTCTAGGAAGGAGACGCGCTCAGTAGCCCTAATAAGGTCAGCATCTTTGGATTCAAGCTCCAAGCGCTTCTCAACAACCTGAGCAGTCCGCTCAGAGAGGGCCTTGCTCTTTTCTTCAAGCTGCCGGGTTAATACCCGGCCCTCCTCTTGCGCCTCGGCCAGAGTCTGCTTCAACTTCATCGTTTCAGCATTAGTCTTCTTGCAAGACTCTGTCCATCTGCGCCTCTCCGCCGCCGCGTCCCCTTCAAGTTTGGTCACTTTAGCTTCAGCTTCGTGGGCGCGGCGACGGTACTTAGATATTTCAGCTTTGAAGGCAGCCTCTTTTTCAGCGAGGCCTGCCTTCTCAGCCTCTAACCTCTGAATATCTCGCCACACCGCCGCGTCACGGCGGCGCAGCGAGTCTATCATGGACACCTGAGTCGCCTGATTTACGCATAAAGCAGAAATGAGGTCAGCGCGACTCAGCATGTCTTGGTGAGTGCGCTCATAGGGAGGCACCACCCCGCTTACAAACTCCTCGGCGGCCCAGGAGTTAGAGAACAAAGTGTTCTCCCGGACCGCCCAGCGGGGGCGCCATATGGCGTCACCACCAGCCCACTGGGAACCATCATACGTCCCAGATGGCTCCCCTTCATTAACCACAAAAGACTCGCGCCGAGCCTGGCGCGAACCTTCACCTTCGCCACCAATACCAGCCTGAAGCAAGGCCCGCTCGAAGCCATCTAAGGACCCTTCAGTGCTGGCATTAGTGCGCTCTTCCACCTCCTGCTCCTTCAAACGGCGAGCGTTCTCCTCCAGGAATTGTTGTTCCTGGAGACGAAGGCGTTCCGCCTCAGCACGTTGGGCCGCCTCAGCCTTTCGTTTAGCTTCATCGGCGACCACTTTCTTCTCGGCCTCCGCCCTTTGAAGGGCTTCATCGGCCTCAGCCTTTTTCTTCTTCTCAGCCTCCGCCCTTCGAAGGGCTTCATCGGCTTCAGCTCTCAGTCGGGCTTCCTCCCGCTGCGCCTCCTCTTGCTCTTGGAAGAGCCTATCTTCCTCCGTCCTGGCCGTCTCCACAGATGGAGACGTAGGAGGAGGAGTTGGTATGATCTTCGGCGCAACTGAAAAAGAGAGACAAAATACTAAGAAGAAGAACAAATTTAAAAGCTAACTACAAATGGAAGGAAGAAAACTCACCAGGGGCCTTCTTCTTTATCAGCTTCTGGAAGAGAGGCTGACGTGTGGGCGCCGCGCCAATGCCCACACTGAAGACAGGAGCTACAACCTCTCCACCACTTGAAGAGGGGGCCTTCTCCAACACAACCTCCCGCACCGGCGACAAGGGAGGAGTCATAGATTCTGGAATGGGGGTCTCACCTTCTCCCCCCTCCCCGCCGGTCGAGGCAGCAGGCGCCTCTGTGGTGGCAGCGGCACTGCTGGAAGTGGCACCAGTTGTGCGCCTTCTCTTCCTCTTCTCTAACTTGGAGGCTTCCTCCTCCTCTTCATCCTCAAAAGCCGTCCTTCCTGCGGCGGCGCCCCTTCACGATTTCTCCTACTGAAACGGAAGAATCCGAGTCAGAATTTGTTAAGGGCTTCACAGCACGCTTATGCCTCCGCGGAGCGTGTTTCCAACGGCCACGCCCCGCGGGCGCCTTCTGAGCCTCCACAATCTCTACTGAGGAGTCAGAGGCATCATCGCCAAAGAGGCTAGAAAATAATAGTTCACTAGACTCACCTGTGGTATAGTAGGGCTTGGGCGCGACGGACATATCCGGGTAGTAAAACCGGTCCGCGAGCGCCTCCAGACATGACACCTGCCCCTCTGCCACAGGTCTCCACTTGATGCCTTTCTCCTTACGAGCGGCATAGAATTGGAACTTACTCACACCTGCGCAAGAAAACAGTTAGAAAAAAAAAGAGAAAAACTAACTAAACATATACTGAATACAGAAAGGGAAAATCACTTACCCTCAGGAGCAATGTAAGGCTCCTTGCCATCGCGGATGCCCAGGCGGCTCCTCCCCAGAAGGAAGAAAATACCCTCTGTCAACTCCTTGAACTCCAACTTGGTGGCGTTGGCGGTAAGGGTTGTGAACCATGCCTGCTTCTTGTAATCTTTAGGCACAGGCATGTCCGCCACCCGCTGCCCATCTGCTATTACTTTCCATGGCAGGCTGATGGGGATAACTCCCCTCTTGACGAAGAAAAATTTTTCCTTCGCCCAGTGCAAAGACTTGGGGGTATGAGTGGCCATGGGTGGCACCCTAGGGCGCGGCTTAAACGAGAACCACATCTCGTCACGCGCAAGGAAATAAAACACATTGAGCCTTTCCACAGTAGGCTCAATGTCTAAGGCGCGGCAAGACGCCTCAAAGTGAACTAACCGCAGCATCCCGAAGGCGGTCAGTTGAGTGGGGCCAACACCATACGCCACCAGAGTATCAATCTGGAAGCGGGTGCAGGGCAGACGAAACCCACACTTGGTGAAGTGGGCTTCATACAAAGCAAGCTGCCCTGGCCCAGCAGCAAGAACCGTCTCCGTCGGAGACGGCAAAGTAGGCTCCCACTCCGGCAGGATGCCATAGACCCTGCAAAATTGGTCAAAGGCATCCGGACCCCAAACACAGAAGGTGTTGGTCATAAGCTTCCTCTCCTTGATCTTACCCTGCTCAACCAACACCTCATCCTCCACATCCTCCATAACTGGTTCTTTCCCAAGAACATCACCAGAAGGAGACCCAACATTTGAAGTTTCAGACATTTTGAAAAAGTAAAAGGAAGAAAAAAGAGACAGGAAATCTGGAAAAACAACCGGAAAATTTGAAGACACACCGGAAAACTCAAGAGAGTCACCGGAAAATCCAAGAAAGTTGCCGGAGAACTTGAAGATTGGTCGGAATCTTCAACAAAGAAACTGACAGACGTAAAAAATTTTAACAAAGACAAAGAAAGATGAAGATCAAAGAGAAGTTTCACAACGAATCTTGAAGATTGCTCAACAATCTTTGAAGATTCAGAGAAAACTCCAACTGATCTGAGATTTTTTGAAGAACAAGGGAGAGAGAGAGGAAACAAGGAAGAAGGCAAAATGAACGAGTAACCGTTCAAGAAGCCTTCTCACTCTTATATATACCCACTGCATTAATGACAGTGGGACCCACAAGGAAAACAACCGCCGTCACCTTTTTCAAAATGGAGAGCTACGATGAAGACACGTGTCCTCATGCGCGAGTGGACGGCCAAGATCAAACATGGGTAAACGATCCAACCGTTACTCGCTGGATGACTGACACGTGTCACAAGATCTCACCATTTTAAAAGCTGGCAGGCGCGTGGACGCTCACACGTCTGACAAATCACAAGTGCAACTCGCCACGTGGCACAATCACAACCACTCAAGCACCAAGTGGAGCGCGTGACAACACACGCGCCTGACACAGACGAAAGGTTGGTAACTGCACCATGATGATGGGACAGCCAACAGTCAGCACAACAGACGAGGACTGACTCGTCAGCAACCATCAGGCTTCCACCAGAAGCAACTGATCATTCGAATTCCAGGCGCCTTAACTCCCATTTCTGAGAGACAAATTAAATGCCAATGATTCAAAATTTATTACAACTGCTGACGCGCCTTCACATCAACAAGCGGACTATCACAAGGCGCAAATTTGACGTAAAACCAAAAAAGACGTTCCCCGCCAAGCGCCTTAACAGGTCATGGCGACAAACGTCTTTCAAGGCGCAAATTTGACGTAAATCAAAAAAGACGTTCCCCGCCCAGCGCCTTAACAGGTCATGGCGACAAACGTCTTCCAATGCGCAAACTTGACGTAAAATCAAAAAAGACGTTCTCCGCCCAACTTTACAACAACAAGCAGGAGAGCAAATCTCAAGGCACAGCAGCAGATGAGCTTTCATCCGCGACTCCATACTTTGAGTCTAACGCTCCACCTGCTCTTCACAAAGAGCAGGAGAAGCCCTAGACTAGGGGGACTTGAAGGGATAGGGAGCCTAATCCAAGCGGAGGAGGCGTCCCTATCCCCATAAGTCAGATTCCCCGCGCCAGTCGGTGGCGCGAGGAACCATCAGCGCGCAGCTTGCAATTATGTACAAGGGAGCGCGCAGAGACAACAACTGATAAGCAGTAACAACACCTGATAAGCGCGTACCGTCACGCGCGGAATCTTCCCCCAGCACCTTTTGTACGAGGTACAGAAGACAACAAAAGGAAGATTCACAAGGATCGTTGACAGTGTACGCGCCAATGACCAAGCGACAGGTGGCAGAAGTGGTCCAACAACTACTGACAAGGACAGCAGCATGGCTGTAGCCATGCTTCCACCATACCAGCGTCTACAGTGACAGCAGACATCCCCTACTGATGTCAGAAGCATGGTCAACGACTGTAGCAAGGACAGGGGCGCCGTCCGCCAGTCACAGTGTGCCACGTGTCCGCCTCGAGCAGCAACCATGCTGCCAAGTGACGTCATGAACAGTATCAGTATTTTCCCGCCAATTCTGGGGAAGACCTTGGACTTGGGCCTGGGTCAAGCCCAACGAAGAATTGCTCCTCATGGGCTCTACGACTAAGCCCATGAGTTCTCCTATAAATAGAAGAAGACTTCTCCTTGCCAAAGGATCGGAAATTTATCACTTGTAGCCTAATATACTCTCTCTTGTAACTCTTTGTACTCTCACAGTAATAATACTCCGGCTACTTACAGTGGACGTAGGTCATTACTCGACCGAACCACTTACATCTTGTGTTCTTACTTGCATTACATCACACACTCACACTCACCATCGCCACCGGGGTTTAACCATACGGTTTGGGTAAAGGATTAACCCTGACGAACATAAGTATTAACCCCACGTAGATTACTCGTAATCTCCGTGATCCTTATTGTTTCTTCAACGACTTCATGTTCATCTGTACTTGATAACTTGAATAAGATCGTATTATGTTACAAAATTTGTTAATTCTTGGTTAAATGTTTATGTGGCACAAAATGATGACTGAACCAAAGAAAGTTTTTAAAATAAAATATGTAAGAATCTTTTCCCCCCTCAAATCCTAATGTGAAATCAGGCAGAGGTGTAGAATGGCATAAATGTTTACATACAGTAGGTTTATAATGCAATTTAAACTGTCATGCTGTAATGTTTGTTGTATGGATATATAGGGTGTAGTGTTTCTTATATATTTTACATGAGCATTTGGCCTTTTTCATTACGTCATTTATATGATGTGGGAAGAAATTAAGATTTAATTAGAATTTTCATGTATTTGATGTAAAAATATATAAAAATCTTGATGCGTCCCCTACCTTATCTGTAGATGTTCATTTGTTCCTACATGAGCCTTGTGTAGATTTTAGACATTGGGTAAATTAATGTTAAATTTTTTTGGATAAAGTTATCAATAATAACCAACTTGTCTAAATATCCGGTTAAAGTTGCTTAACTTTTACTTATTTCTCTATAAATTTTTGTATCGTTAATTTGATTTTCATTGTTTCGAGTGACCTATATATCACAATGATTTTTTTTGTTAATTTTGATCTACCTGGCCATCTGTTTTCATTGGGTTTTTATCTTTTTTGCAGGATATACTTAATATATTAGTTATCTTAGCAATTTGGTATTAAAAATAATTTAAGTGCCCGCCACACAACATGCATCTCAAAAACAAAACTACCCGCGGCAACGCGCGGGCATACACACTAGTATTTTAATAAAAAAAAACATTAGATATTTATGATCTAAATTTGAACTTTATTTTGTTTGATTTTTTCATTATAAATGTTTGAACCATCAAACTAAAAAAGAATATCTTCATGGAGACATAGAGTATTCCTCATGTGGGCCATTGACTTCTCTTAAAGCATAAATTAATGAAGGATTGAAGGCCACATAATCAAGACGTAATATTTAAAAACATTGAAACAGACCAGCTACCAATTTAAAATTTGCTTTCATAAAGTCGTCTCCTTCTACTCGGTTTAAATAGTCCACATAACCCATCAATCTCTATTCGTACTCATATACACCTTTTCTCCTTTCTGTAATAATCAATTGGTATGGCTACTTATGATTATGGATTAATGATTGGCATAATGATGGCCATCTTCTTGGCTTCCTTTGTCTCTGCAGATCCTGATTTGCTTCAAGACGTTTGTGTTGCAGATCTTACCTCAGGTTCATACTCATCATATCTTTATTCTTTATCTGGCAACCTTTACTGTCTCCTTAGCATCAAATCATTATCTATTTTTGTCCCTCAACATTCGCCCCTTTTAATTTATTTAATATATTTTCTAACATATTTATTTAAATATATAATCTTTATATTATATTTATATTTATATTTATATTATGTTTTGAAAGTGTTGGTCAAATATCGTGTTGGAAGATAGATATTAATTTTTTGCCTTGTTTATTACTTCCTTGGTAGACGTACATTTATTATTTTCCACAAGTTTGGTATTGATTTTCTAACCAAATTGTTTGTGGGATCACTAAATGCAAATTTAATGGCATGAGAAATGTTGACGGTTATATACGTTTAATTAAGAAGATAGCGTTTGGGTTGCAATATATATGATAGTTATCTAATAATATTGTGCCGTTAGGATGCTTACTGGCATTGAACAAAGCTATTTTCACTCACTTGACTATGTTGTGGATAAACCAACAACCCTCGTTTGCCCCCCCCCCCTCCAAGACAAAATCCTTGCTCGGTCCCGTGACCGTGGTCACTTCTACTCGTTGGCACAGGCTCTCACGCGGGGATGTTATTGTGTTCACGAGCCACGTGACTTGTTGACTTGGTTGCGCCGGATAGCTCGCATACCACAACGGATAGTCTAAACGGTTTATTAAAATAGTTTGTATTTTGATTCACATGTTTAACCTGCTTAATTTTGACTAATTTTGACAGGTCAACCAAAAGAAACTATTTAATTCATTTACAAGTTACAACCTAGATAATAAACTATTTTCAAACCCACCACAACATTTGAGTTATTTACATATATGAGTTACTAGGATTGTAGCCCGATTCTCTCTCTGGAAATAAATAGTAGTATTTGGTTCTATCAATTCAACATGTCGAATCAAAACAACCTCTATCACTGTATGCGATAGGTTTGCAACGTTTTTTCGTAAGCTAAAGTGACTTATATTGCCCACCTAACAAAGATGCATTTGCCGTTTTCTAATAATAGCTCATACATAGAACATAATATGTTTATGCATTAATCAGTAATGAATAATCAATCCTGAAAATTATTGTACCAAAACAGGTGTAAAATTGAATGGATTCGCTTGCAAAAGCAACATATCAGCTGATGATTTCTTCTTCGCCGGGCTAGCTAAGCCAGGGCTCACAAACAACACCTTTGGTGCAACCGTTACGCCAGCCTCAGTCCAACAAATCCCCGGGGTAAACACTTTGGGGGTATCCATGGCTCGTATTGATTATGCACCTGGTGGTATCAACCCACCACACACTCACCCAAGAGCCACTGAAATCGTGTTCGTGCTTGAAGGCGAATTGGATGTTGGTTTCATTACCACAGATAATAAACTCTTTTCCAAGTCCATCAAAAAAGGCGAAATCTTCACATTTCCCAGAGGCTTAATTCACTTCCAGATAAACAACGGTAAAGTTCCTGCTGCAGTTATTGCAGGCTTCAACAGCCAGTTGCCAGGCACCCAACGGGTGGCTAATGCTTTGTTTGCTTCGTCTCCAACCGTGGAAGATGTTGTGTTGACTAAAACATTCCAAATAGGAACCAAAGAGATTGAGAAAATTAAGGCTAAATTCGCGCCAAAGAACTAAAATCACAATTAGTTTTCAAGTGTTTATTTGTGTTGTTGTTCTTTATTGCATTTGTTTATGAGATCATATCTTATTTTCATGCTGGAACCAAACACTTGAGAAAATTTATCTCAAATTCATGTATTATGCACAGATTTTGTGGTTAAATTTTACAAGTAAAGTCTTTTTTTTCCTATCTTCATCCTTGTTTTATTTTTAAAGATGTTGACAAGTGCGTAATGGTGTGTGACGCCTCCATTTTGATAACTTGACCAAGGTTAATGCCCACTACAGAGTACACACAGACTCACTTGGTTTTAGCCAAAAACTCTTTCTCTCTCTCTCTCCCCCTCTCTCCCCCTATCCTTTTCTCTCCCCCCTCTCTCTCTCTCTCACACACACATGCACACACACATCATCTCCCTCTTTAGGGAGATGGTGCGCCTTCGTGTATGGTACATTAATCGGTAACACTACTGCCTATGCGAATAGCGATTCCGGGTTTTGTTTACCACATATGAAAGTCTTAAAATGTGACCGTTTGAACGGTCATATGATTGTTGAACCCCACCAATTTCAAAATAATAATAATAATAATAATAATAATAATAATAATAATAATAATAAAATATTCAATTCTTTTAAATAATATAGTATAGATACAAGTCATTTTACCCATTTTTATGACTCAAATTTACAAATAATGTTCATCACGCACACAAACTAATGTTCTCCAAAGTTTACATCATTTGTGGACAAACAAAAATCAAATGTTGGTTCAAGCAAAAACAACTTGCTAAATCCCAAGGAGGCGGTTCGAGCATGCAATGAGGTGGCTCCAATGTTTTAAAAACCGGTATATACCGCCCGGTTGTATCGGTATTACCGTTTTCGGATGGAAATCTGGTACGAAACACTCCGGTAAATATGTGAAACGGTATCGATTTTATACCGCCGGTAAAATCCGGTATACCGGTTTGAACCGTTATACCGGTACTAGCGTAGGTTAGTTTTAGATTATTTTTTTATTAAGGAATAACTTTTAAAAAGTTAAAAACCTTAGATTATCTTTTGGATTATTTTTTAATTATTGATTAACTTTTTGATAGTATTTAGTATGTAATTATGTACTTTTAGATTATTTTTTGTGTTAATATTGTAATTTATGAAATTATATAGCTAACTAATCAACCCGGTTGAACCGCCCGGTACAAAGCGGTTCAACTGGTTGAACTATTTTTTAGTTAAATCCAGTATAATTAAAAAACCGGCTTTTAAAACATTGGGTGGCTCAACCACACGAGGAGGTTGTTTGAAATCTTGAGGAGGTGGTTCCAGCGCGAGTGCTTAAGGGTATACACCGTAGTCTTTTTATACACAACCACATCAACATCTATACCAATAAAAGGTTTTTGTCCAACAATTTCCACCACGAATTTTAACATAACCACAAACTCCTAGCACCCAATCGACTCAAATACCCTCAAGAAGCTCAAAAATGTATTCGACATGTTTGCATATAGGAGCCCACCAGTCCTCGCGTGACAATGTGGAACCAACACTCCCAGATTATGAATATCTTAATGGTCCAAATTTTATACCCAAACGCAAGTCGAAAATAATTTGAAACTATAGAAATGTAAGTTAAAGAAGAGGAGTATGAAGATAAAAAGAGGAGGTTGAAGATGATGAGAGGAGTATGAAGATGAAGAGGAGGTTGAAGATGATGAAGAGGAGGTTGAAGATGAATGTGTTGATGCAAAGAAAGGAAAATTAAATAAACATGCCAATCGTCAAGAATGGTTAACCGCCAAATAAGTAGCTTTAGCTAAAACATGGGTACAGGTGTAAACGAGTCAAGCCGAGCCTGAGCTTAGCTGGGCTTGAGCTCAGCTCGTCAGGCTTTTATGAAGCTCGAGCTCGACTTGAATGTAAAACCCAAGAGCTCGAGCTCGGCTCGGCTCGAAATAATTATAGAACAATTTTAAATGAGCTAAAAGTTCGGCTCGAACTCGCTTCGATGGCTTAAACAAGCCAAAGCTCGACTCGCCAATGTTAAATAGTAGGTATACTATAAATAAAATAATAACAATGTAAAATTTGCTAGAGCTCGTTTAGGCTCGCGAGCCTAAACGGTTTTTGTATGAAAAGCTTGTACTCAGGCTCGATAACTAAACGAATCACTTTTTAAGCTCGAGATCGGGCCCGGGCTCATTAAGGCGTTGGAAATAAGAAATAGGTAAAATCAACCAACAAAAATTGGTATATGGAAGAAGGTGCTTAATTACTACAACAACTCTTGTGCGGAAACAATCGAACGGTTTATCAAGTAAATTTAAAATGGATCCCTATGGCTATGTTGACTCAAATGATATTGTCCAACGGATTTTGGATACAAGCTGTAAATTTATATTTAGTTTTATTTAGGTTTGTTATCTGATGTCGAGGCCGCTCAAAGGTAATAATTATAAGTGTTCCTTCATAACCTTAACTATATAGATCATGCTAAGAAGTGTTTTGAACCACGAAGAGATTGTGGTTGATGATTTTAAGTTTAGTTGATTAGAAAGGTATCTTTACGAAGTTTGCAAATTAATCTCTTTGTTTAAATTGGTTGAAAGATGAGAGTCAATTAAAACTCCCAATTGGTTTTTAGTAATTAAAAACTTGAAAAAATTACAGAATTCGTCTTTTAAGTTTACCTCGTTTTTCAGCAGATGCCCTTTAACCTTAAAATTGACGAGATTCATCCTTTACATTTTAAAATCTTGCATTCACTGTCCTTTGGCACTAACCCAGTTAAAAAATTTAGTTAACTCTGGTCATGTGCCTTGCACATGAGAGTAAGTTGGTACTTTTACTTAATATATGTTTAAATAAATAAAACAAAAAGAGTTTTAAAAACTTATAAAAAACATATATAAAAAATACATAAACGAATTTCTCTCTCTATCTCTTAGCTTTCTCTCTCTCTGTAACTTCAACCATCCCCACCACCACTAGTCGGCCACCAAAAAACCCCATCACTAACACCTGTTACCGCCACTATCAACCACAAAAACCCACACCTATAAACGCAGCCACCGTTGGTGACCACCACGAAACACCACCAAATTCCGATGACCTCACCAAATCCAACAACCACTACACTACCCCCACCACCATCACCATCACCATCACCATCGTCTTAGTGAAACCCGAACTCCTAAATCTTCAAACCCTAGCCCCCAAACAAATTTAGGGCTATCATAATTTCTTGCCCTAATATTGGAAAGGTAAAGCTCCATAATGGAACGACAATACAACAATGGCACCATCTCTCTCCTGAAACTCTCTTTCTGCTCTCCAATCTCTCTCTGTACATACTCCCCATTACCGTTTCTCCATAGATCTAGGGTTTTTATTTAAAAGCACAGCCGCCACGTACTCAAATTTATGGTTTCCGACTAAGATATGAAAGCCTTGATGGAGAAGGAGCATAGAAGGAGAATGGTTTTAAGGGAAATCACCACCATCGCCTGAAACGTTTATGGTGATTGGTGGATACCAGATCTTTGATGATTAATGATGTTAAGGATATGGTGAGAATGAGATAGGGAGATAGGGAGAGAGAGCACAACAAGTTAGTGGTGGTCGACTATGGTGGTAGCAAGTCGTGGTGTGAAAGGGATGGTGGTAGCAAGTTATTATAATCGTTCAGATTTCTTTTTTGCTTAAAAAGATGGAGACATGATAGTAAATGATAGTTTTGCCCTCACGTGGGGTCCACGTGACCTCTTTTAATGTTAAAAACTAACAAAGTTAGTGCTAAAAGACAGTGGGTGCAAGATTTTGATTTGTTAAGGATGATTCTCATCAAATTTAAAGCGTATCCACTGAAAAACGATGCAAACTTAAAAGACGAATTTTGTAATTTTTCATAAAAACTTATTTGGTCTGATTAACAACAAAATTGATTCATAAAAAAGTTGTAAACGATGGTTATAACGAAGATCACACCCTGGTTCGATTTAGCAAGCATTCAAGAATAAATTACACAAATGGTTGAATTGATTAATGATGTGATTGATATTTAAACGGGTAATTGAATTTCTAGTTGTAGGCATCAACATTCGTCAACATATATAATGGACAAAAGTATGCTTCATGAATAAGAATTAGAGCGAACTCTAGAACTAAAATGCAATCAAATAATAGTAATCATTTTACGGTTTAGGTTCGTGTACAAAGGGCATATTTCATGATAAGGATTAAGTATTTGACATGTAGACATCATGTTTTGAATTTAGAAATGATGTTTTAGCATGAAAAACTCCAAACATAACAATTTAAAACATAGCTAAAACACACCACTTAACACTTAAAACACATTACTTAACGTCTTTGACATGGTGTTTTAAGTTTTTAAGCCTAGAATGCATTGGTTTGGGTTTTTAATTGTTATGTTTGGTGTTTTTCTAGGCAAAACAATCCAAAACATCATGTCTAAATCCAAAAAACAATGTCTACATATTAGTTTTTAATTATTCTCACACTTCTTACGAAATATGACATTTGTACAAGAACCTCACCCTACTAATCATCTTACAATGTCAAGAATGCAAGAAATCAAAACAATTGCAAGTTCCAAACAATACTAACACACTCAAATCAAAACTCGAATCCAAAGACACAGACACAATCAATTATTTTTCCAAACCAAATAGTGTAATATGAAACCTAAAACACTTACAGTCTAAACCTCTGGTGAACTCTAAGAACTACTCAAACATAGTGGGTGAAATCATCTTCAATTCCTCCAATTCTTGAGTTGAATCTTCAAACGGATCAATCGAATGACTGGGAGTGAATGTAATTTAATAAGAAAGATGAGAATCCTCAATTTGGGGGTCTTGGGGCGTTCTTTATGCAAGCTTCGTCAAAACCCCCATCTTAATGGTATTAAATTGGGTCAAAACATTTCTAAATCCCGTTTTTGTAATAGCCCTGCAATAGTGACGTGAGGACTAAATTTTCAGCTTTTCAAAAACTAAAATTTGGATTCCTCTTGCCGAAACAGTAGAGATGCATATGTTGTCGCACCCATAACTCATTTCCTAGCCTAAGATATGCCCAATTGAAGTTTTGACTATTTTTGGTGCAGCATTCAACTCAGTTTTGCCTCTTTTCTCACTTTCAGTCAGTTCGTATTTGATTCTATTGCTCCGAAAAGCCTCCCAAACACAACTTAAACATGTGAAAGCTTGAAAAATACAAACCATATCAATGTAGTGCAGTTTAAGAATATATCTCGCACAATTAATCCATTTAAGACTTGAACTTTTACTAACCCGTTAGTTCATTACTTTTTAGTTTACTTAAATACTTATTTTCTTTATTATAACTATATTATAATATTCCAATATAGTTTTAGCTTACAATTATATATATTTACACTTTTATAATGCTATTGGATCGTCTACGAGATAGTTAGTGTCCCGATATGAATGTGATGAAAAAGGCGCTAGGTGATTACCGAAAAAACAAATACAACTGATTGAAGCACGTTGATGCATGGGATGTTATAAAAAAAACACAATAGAAGCAAGGTCTTGTTGATGGGTGAAGAGTCAGGTGGTAGTTCTGACAAGAGAAGAATGTCATCAAAATTCGACAACTATTACTCTTCTACATCCGACGATGCTTTAACAACTAGTGTGTCATGTCTCAACGAAGTCGACGTCAGACCTACTCAATAGAAACCGAAAGAAAAAGGGCACGACGAGTCTCAAGCAAAAGTGATTTGGCCAACTAACTTAGTGAGTACACGTTAAGGAAAAAAGTGTCGCTTATCGAGTTGGTAGAAGCAAAAAGAAACAAGTAGACGAATCTCTATAGCGTTGATGGAAGCATAACGTGAGAGTATGAGGCAAATGACGTTTGACTGGGACTTTGAGACGTTTACTCGACCCCACAATCATCTTAATGGTCCAATGAAGAAAATAACTATAGCCCGTAAATATGAAATAGCGAAAATATATGATTGGTCGACGGTTCACCCATATGAGTGATGTTTTTTAAATTAAGTTTTCGTATTTTGTTTGTCTTTTTTTAGTTTAAATTAAATATACATAGTTTTTAAGTGAAAGTCTAGTTTTAATTGTGATTTTTAAATGTATTATTTTAGATTATGTAATATTAATTTCTTTTTAAATTTTAAAAAGTAAAATAATAAAGTTTTTGGTAGTTGAGAAGAGTGTTATCGGTGTTTAGTAGAATTAGGGTCGTTGAAGGTAGAAATGAGATAATAGTAAGATTATTGGGATTTAGGGCATGTGAAAGGAGTTTTCTATCATCCTTAAATCCTAAACTAAATTACACCCTCCAATGATTGATAACCCCCCCCCCACCCACACACACACACACAAAAGGTAATTCGTGTTGACCACTAGGCTAAATCCGAAGTGGATTTTAACTCCTTTCCGTACTTAATTATATAAATAACTGTTAATGTAAGACTAGTCCACTTGGTAGATACATATGTTTTTTAGAGAGAAGATTAAAGGTTCAATCTTTGATAATGATATAATTTAGAATTATTACTTTAATATACAGAAGATGTAACACTTACCGTTAATAAATAAATAAATAAAATAATTAATATTAGTAATAGCACTTTGCTGTTTAGGCATAGCACTTTGCAATGTAATAAAAGCTTTTAGCTGGAGTCCTTAACTGTAGCTATGATAGAAGTGTTTGGACCATATGTGGAGAACATATTACGTTTGAAATGACATAACATAAAGTTTATATTGACATAACATAACACAAAATAAATTATGAATTAAGTTACACGATTACTATTACTATGAAACATCATTTTAAAACTTTACTTTTGAAACCCCAAATTATATTTAAATTCTAGTTTAAGTAACTTACTTTTTAATCAAAGCTAAAATTTTCTCCGTGAGACAATCTTTTCCAATAACTGTGTATGCTTTTCAATATACAAATCTGATCCCACACAGTATTTTATAGAATTTCTTAGTTAACCGTATCAAATTTATATTGCAAGTTTTTTATGCACGAGCACTTGTACTCATTTTTAAGGTTTTTATTTCTTTAGTTAATTTACTTTTAACAGCTTGCTTTTACATCTTCTACAATTTAACTTAATTACTTTTTCATATTTAACTATGGTCTTCTATACTTTTCATCTTTAACAAATTTTTATTTAAGTTTCGGTCTAAATTTTGCAAGTTAACGTGCAGCAACGTGCATGTGTGGTTCAATGTTTATATCTAATTTTTTCCTGTTTAACAGCGTGTAGCAACACCCAGGTCTACATTGACTTAGTTGTTGTTTTCTATTTTTAATTTCAAGTGCAAATTGTTTATGTATGGCGGTGTGGTATCTCATGCTTGGCAAGTGCTATATCTATGAGCGGTTGTACTCTTATCTGTGGTGGGTTTTATTCAAATTTTGTTGGTTTTTTTCTCTTTATTTTCTTTTACTTTCAACCTCATATTTTTACATCTTTTAAAATTTAACCGAATCACTTTTTCATATTAAACTTTGATCTTTAATACTTTTCATGTTTTACAAATTTTTCGTACGTCCTGATGATTCCGCCATCGGTCGGGGTGTTACACGCAACATGCGTGTGCTCAATGTTTTACGCCTCTTTTTTCCCGTTTAACAACCTTGTCACAACATGTGGTTCTACACCGACTTAGGGGCTGTTTGGTAAGCCTCTTAATGGGGCTCTGAACCATTAAGATTTGGGATGTTGCTGAACCATTAAGCACTGAACTAGGCTGAACCTTAATGAGGCTCTCCTACCAATGTATGACAAAAAAACTAACCATTAAGAGGTCCAACTTAATGATTCAGCACTTAACCATTCAGACCTCTTAATCATTTAGACATCTTAATAATTCAGCATTTAATCAACCAAACAACCCCTTAGTTATTATTTTCTATATTTTACATTTCGAGTGCGAGGTTCAACATTGTTTCGTCTACTTTTTATTTGGTTTTATTTTGTTTCTTTTTAGTTTTTTTTTAAATGAGTTTTTTCTAGTGTTGATGGTCGCTAACGATGGTTGACGTTAATGCTACTTGTCACTGTTTACGTTGCTCACCGAGACACAGGTGTTTAATACTAGTTTATAACCAAATTAAAATTTATTTGAAACCCAAAATGTTTAACTCGAGCTTATTTTTATACCCTAATATTATGCTTTGACTTAATTTATCACTCGAAGAAGAGGCGCACACGTAGAATTAGAAGTAAGTTTTATAAGTTATCGAGTGTTGATCATTTACAAAAATAGTTTCTCTGAAAAACAATCAGCGCGCTATTTCTTTTATGGTACACACATTTTATCACTTAATATTAGATTTGTCTGATCAGGAAAGCTCATGAGGAATAAGCTAATAACTAATATGAATATAACTAACTACTAACTACTAACTTTGAAATTTACAATATGTTAGGCGAATCTCTCATCCTACCTTTTTCTTTATAATTTAGTACAACAAACCAACAATGGATGACATTGTTTTTCAATAAGATACTGGGTTGTAGACCCTGGAATAAATTTTGTATGTTTTGATTTCTTCTTTTACTTTTAAATGTACAGATTTGTCTATTACACATATCTGAACATTCAATCATACAGAATAGAACACTTTATTGTCACGCCTTTCAGCACTAGTCTAAAAGAACTTTGGTTCATTCCTAATTCAACCAATCACAGGACGACTCTAAGGCCTATACATACTCCAGGCTACTATCAATAAAATATCTTTTGATTGTGCTCGTCCATTAGTAATTATTATATTAGTGTTTCTTCATTGGCGCCATCCGTATTTAGAGCATTTAAGAACAACAATCCTTTAAAAACTTCTATCTTTCTAAAACCTAACTATGAGTTCTCTACCACCAGTACTGTCCTTCCCCGGAGACAACTCAGGCACTGGCGCTGCCCCGGCAGACACCAGCCAGCCTGACAATATCCAGATAAGACAAGAAAACATCAATGAAGCAGGTCAGCATGCTACGCCGTCCTCAGGAACTCATCAGACTCCATCCTTCGTTTTTGCTACTGACAACAACAACAACAACCAGAGTACTCCTACTGGAAATACCACGTCGATGGTTAGTCTAGAGATATTGTATGCCCAGGAAAAGGAGGCTCTGAAGCGCATGTATGCGCAGAAACTTCGAGAACAACAACTCAGGGACATGTCCCCGACAGCTGTGTTACGGCGAAGGAAGACCCATCACTGTGTCCGAAGGGCCCTCCAAAGCCTCAGGACACATAGGCGGAAGCAAGCATACAGACCCAACATGGAGGGAAGACTCCAATGAGTCACCAAGTCACTTCCGCCGTGACAATAGCCAGTCTCTCACCAACGCTGTTGGGCGAGGATACTATCTGTCTGGCGACGATGACCTCACCCAACCATATTACCCTCCATCTTTTAGTGAGAAATCCAAGTTTACCCCCGCACATCAGGTTCACCCCCTACCACCAAAGACTAGGATCCCGAGTAACCTGGGAAAGTATGATGGTACAGGTGACCCCGACGACCACCTAAGGAGTTTTGAGGTGGCATGAGAGTGTGCGGGTTGGACTATGCCAGCTTGGTGTCACATGTCGCGCAGACACTCACGGGTGCTACGCGAGTATGGTTTGACAGCCTGCCTAACGGAAAGATTGATAGTCTCAAAGAACTTGCTAACAAGTTCTCAGATCACTTCAGCCAGCAATGCACGATAGAGCGAGACTCCACCGGCATCTTGCAAGTGCGAAGACATGATAATGAGTCAATTGAAGACTACATCTCCAGATTCAACCGAGAAGTCCTCCAGATAAGGTTTATCGGCTTTGAACTCATAAGAGCAGCTTTCAAACAAGGCGTGTGCTGTGATCCACTAATCCGCACCCTTGCAGGCTTCACCAGAATGCCGAACACTTGGGAAGAAATCATGCGAGGTGCCAAGACCTACGCACGAACCGAAAGAGAGTTATATGTTTGGAATAGGGTGCATACCCCGCAATACATGGATGCCCAAGCTCAATCCGTCAGAAACAGAAACAACAGACATGAAAGAAAGGGCAAAGGATCCGTCTGGAATAGGCTTCAAGGGGCAACCCAGGCGGACACCAAATCCATTGAGGCCATAAAATACAAGGGAAATCAATCATCTGACCAAAAATCAGTAAGGCGCAGCCACAACTCTTGGATGCCTTTGACAAAGACCCTAGCGCAAGTCCTGGCAATAGAGAATATCAATTTCCCTGAGCCAAGAGTCATCAAGACATCGGTCATGAAACAGACGCATGTTTCCAACTCAAGACCGCAATAGAGAACAATTTAAAGTCCGGGAAACTGAAGCATCTTCTAAAAAATGTCCAACATAAGCAAAATGAAGGACCGCCCCAAAAGAAAATCAAGAATGTCAGCATGATGATTCAAGGCGGCAAGCGCAGGCGTAACAAGCGCAAGACTGACCAGAGAGCGGAATGGAATGAGCAACAAGTTTGTTTCCCAATAGTCAAAGGAGGACCCTCCTCCACCCGCGCACTTATTGTCACCGCTATCTTTGATCTCTATAGAACAACACGAGCTTTCATGGATACTGGAAGCAACTCAGACATCATGTATGAGCAGTGCTTCAATCTATTAGATGATGAAGACAAAGAACTTATGCGCCCCATCAACTCTCCAATAATGGGTTTCTCAAACGAAGTGGTAACTCCGCTAGGTGAGATTTCCCTTCATCTTACCCTCGGAGATGGGACCCATTCAAGAATAGAAGAAATCACATTCCCAGTGATTCCTGCAAGATCCAAGTATGACATCATCTTGGGGCGCGACTCCATGGTATCCTACAACATGGTCCCTTCTCCAGCACATCGTGCCATTGGTTTCCCCACCCAATAGGTGTGGCGATCGTATGGGCCAATAGGGAATGCGCCATGACAGAAGATCCGCACCCATCCAAGAAGATTAAACCAAGTCCGTGCACAGAACCAGAGAAGTGGGTCTTGAACCCCAAGTTCCCAGAACAAACAATCACGTTGGGGCCCGCTATCTCTGAAAACATCCGAGACCATTTGAAGCAGCTTCTCAGGAAGAACACCGACGTCTTCGTGTGGAAACCATCAGACATGGTGGGGGTCCCGCGGGAGCTAGCCTAGCACAAACTCAACACTTACCGCTTGGTGGAGCCCATTGCGCAGAAGCGCAAAAGCATGGGCGCGGAAAATACTAAAGCAATAAATGAACAAGTGAACGAGTTGCTACAAGTAGGGATCCTGAGAGAAACCAGATACCAGACATGGGTGGCGAACCCAATAATGGTAACAAAAAGCAATGGAGGATGTGTGTCGACTACATAGACCTGAACAAAGCTTGTCCGAAAGACTGTTACCCGCTCCCTGAAATCGACCTGAAGATCGACTCTCTAGTGCCATTTTGGTTCAAATGCTTTCTGGACGCCTACAAGGCTATCACCAAATCCAGATGGTGCTAGAATACGAAGATAAAACGGCTTTCAGGATAGACAAGGGCGTCTTTTGCTATACCAAGATGTCGTTCTGATTAAAGAATGCAGGCGCCACATATCCACGGTTAATGGAACTCGCATTTGCAAAACAGATTGGTAAGAATCTGGATGTATATGTGGATGACCTGATCATTAAAAGCAGAGACGAAGAACAGATGCTAAAGGATATTGAAGAAACGTTCCATCACTTGCGCGAGATTCATATGAAGCTAAACTCAAGCAAGTGCGCGTTTGGCATGGAAGTAGGAAAGTTTCTAGGGGTGGTTGTTACCAAAGATGGGTTCCGCCCGAACCCAGAAAAGATACAAGCCATAGTGTAGATGCCCTCTCCCTCAACGTTGAAATAGGTGCAGACCCTAAACGGGCGTTTGATAGCAATCAACCGCTTCCTCTCACACCATGCAAGCAAGTCGATTCCTTTCATAGAGACGTTGAAGAATTGCCTAAAGAAGAACCAATTCAATTGGACTGCTGAAGCTGAAGGGGCATTCCAGGAAATGAAAAAATGTTTAATGGACCTACCAACACTGATCGCCCCCTCCCTAAAGAACCTCTCACGTTGTACCTATGCGCAACAGAGAAATCGGTTAGCGCAGTGTTGATGGTCGACAGAAAGCTGGTCCAGAACCCGATCTATTACATCAGCAGAGTCCTCACAGATGCTGAGACAAGGTACTCAACGATGGAAAAATTGGTTCTGGCCTTAGTTGATGCCTCGCGCAGACTGTACAGATACTTCCAAGGCCATCCAATCAATATTCTCAGTGACTACAAGCTAAACAATGTCCTATCAAAACCAGGAACTGTCAGGAAGATTGGCAAAATGGGCTATCGAGTTGGGTGAACATACAATCTTTTACAAGACCCGCCTAGCCATCAAAGGACAGGTTTTAGCAGATTTCATAGCTGAAGTACCTCATGAAAAGATTGAAGAGTGCAAAGCTGAGCAAGAAGTACAAGTAGTGAACGATGAAAAGGCCGTCTGGTCACTTTACACCAACGGCGCATCAAATGAAGACGGCGCAGGCTTGTAGATCATAAGCCCAGAAGGCGCAAAGTTCACTTATGCAATCCGGCTCGCATTCAAGATACAAACAACGAGGCCAAGTATGAAGCTCTACTGGCAGGTCTGCTGATAGCACAAAAACTAGGCGCTAAGCATGTTGCCGCGCACGTCGACTCCATGTGGTGGCCGGTCAAATCACCGGAAAATATGAAGCCAAAGACCCATCAATGATCTTGTATCTTCAAAGAGCAAAAGAATTGATGAACAATTTTGCAACCTGCACCATCGTCCACATCAGCCGCAGTCAAAACAAGCCGACAGACGCTCTAAGCAAAATGGCATCCACAAGCTTTGGCCATTTAGCAAAGGAGGTCCGCGTTGAGGTTATGAAAGAACCATCGGTTCTGCACAAGGAAGTCAATGTTATCCAAACAGGTGTTGACAGCTGGATAACACCGATCATATCATACCTCAGCGCAGGAGTGCTCCCAGACAAGCGCGCAGATGCAATAAAAATACAACAAAACGCCCTTCAGTATCAAATGCAAGATGGTATGTTGTACAGGAAATCTTATATGGGACCACTGCTAAGGTGTGTTGATGCGGGCGATGCAGATTACTTGATTCGGGATATACATGAAGGTATTTGTGGACTTCTTGCAGGGCCACGCATGATGGTGGCAAAAATTATGAATGCGGGGTACTACTGGCTGGGCATGCACCTTGACGCCCTGAAGGTCATGCGCCGTTGTGACTCATGCCAACGCCATGCGCCTAACACCTTGCGCCCCAAGAATGATCTCATCCCAGTGACATCCGCCTGGCCCTTTCAAAAGTGGGCGATAGACATTGTCGGGCCATTCCCAATGACAACAGGGAAAAGAAAATACCTGGTGGTTACGATAGACTATTTACAAAGTGGGTAGAGGCCAAGCCTCTGGTAGAGATCACCGCCGCCCTAATCAAGAGGTTTATATGGGAGTTTATCATCTGCCGATTCGGCCTTCCACTTGCTATAGTCACAGACAACGGCACACAATTTGCAAACAGGGGATTGCTAAAGTGGTATGATGATCTACACATACAACCAGTCTTCACATCAGTCGCGCACCCACAGGGTAATGGCCAAGTGGAGCGCGCAAATCGAAGCTTGGTAAAAGGCATCAAAGCCAGATTGGGGACAAAAGGGAAAGCGTGGGCGGAGGAGTTGCCCAATGTGCTATGGGCGCATCGCACACTAACAAAAACAAGCAATGGTGAGACCCCATTCAGCCTAACCTATGGGTCTGAGGCCATGATACCGGCGGAGATAGGCCTCCCTTCCGCCAGGGTCCTCTCCGCAAACCGCACAGATAATAATGCGGAGCTGCGCTTAAAACTTGATCTCTTGGAAGAGCGACGAGAGATGGCCGCTGTCAAAGAAGCCAATTACAAGAAACAACTTGAGCAGTACTACAACGCCAAGGTCAACCTCAACGCCTTCCAAAGAAGGAGACTTTGTGTTTCGAAAGAATGAAGCGAGTGGTGCAGTCCCGCAGGGGAAACTCACACCTAACTGGGAGGGACCCTATCGCATTCTGGAAGTTCTGGGAAAAGGGGCCTACAAACTGGTACTTTTGTGCTCCAACAACCAGACTAACCCGCATACGAGCAGCAAAGCTCCGCAGAGCAAATCTTAAAACAGTTGTATAGTAAAACACAGCCTAAGCTAGTTGTGTAGTAAAACACAACTCAAAACAGTTGTATAGTAAAATACAGCAAACCTTAAAGCCGTTGTGTGGTAAGATGCAACCTAAACAGTTGTAAGTATAATGCAACACAAAATAAGTTGTATAGTAAAATGCAGCAAACTTAAATTTATCACATAAGCTGATCGCAACAAAAAACTTAAAACGATGTGTCATAAAACACAGCGCCATTCTAAACAAGTTGTATACCAAAGTACAACAAAAACAAGCATACACGTTGTAAAGCTCCGGCAAAATAGTAAGCTGTCCAATATGCAGCAACTAATCTAAACAAGTTGCTGAACAACATGCGACCTTAAATTTATGGCTACAGTTCAAACAGTGGCCATAACACTTCGCACCAACACACTAAAGTGTTGAGAACATAAAAGGCGTTCAAGCGCATCCCTGTTGACATCGCATTCATACATAACATTGCAAACAAACATGTATGAAATAGTTAACAACCAAAAATTTAATGCGAAGAAATAAACTATTTATAAAGCAAACGAAGTGGCACAAAATTTCAAATATTGTCTTAATACAAAAAACCTGTCTGAACCTTGTTATGAGATTCTTTGATCCATCTGCGCCATTTAACTCTCCTCATTTTAATAGGGCACTTGGGACGAGCAATATCTCTCCTAAACACATTTAAACACAGTTTTTTTCATGCCGTGTTGACAATGAATAAAGAACTTTTATAATAACAATAACTATAAATGTAATACACCATGTTCATTCCCAAATAACATATATATATTATTAGATTGCTATTTCCAAACTTGAACTATATTAATGGAGGAATCCCTAAGTGGGCCATTGACTTATGTTTAAGCATAAATTAATGACGGTTGCATGATCATAATCGAGACGTAGGTATATAAAAACAATGAAATGGACAACCTACCGATCTAACATTGCTTGTAAAAAGTCGTCTCCTTCTACTCTCCAAGTTTATAAATAGCATATAATCCACCACCCTCTATTCATACCAAACCACCATTTCTTTTTTCTATAGTAACCAGGATTACTATGGCTACTTATGATTACGGGTTGATGATTGGCATGATGATGGCCATCTTCTTGGCTTCCTTTGCTTCTGCGGCCGATCCTGATATGCTTCAAGACGTTTGTGTTGCTGATCCTAATTCAGGTACAAACTCTTCATATCTTTGTCTTTTATTTATTGGTGAGTCGAAACGTACCCTATATGTTGAAAGCACTCCGGTGTGAGTCAACAAAGTAGACAGATGAAGTGACTTGTTTAGTAGGGAGAGGGTATTCACTAAAAACAATAGGGAGGGCGCCTTAGTACAATTGCAACATAAATAAACGATGTTTAGAAAAAAACCCACATCTCTTAGTTGTTTTGTAATATATTATTGAAATATTGGTCAAAGAGTCAAGATCTGATCTTTGAGTCAGGTCATCAGTTTAGTCCAAATTACCTTGCATATTAAGCCACATTGTAATAAAGGATAAAAGGTAGCCTATACAATTAAAATGCATATCAATGTCTATAAAGGTCGTAGCCTTTATCTATAAATTCAACCAAGGGGACCACGTAACACAATTTCTATAATTTCTCATACATGGAATATAATATTTGTTTTACAAAACGCAGGTGTAAAATTGAATGGATTCCCCTGCAAAAGCAACATTTCAGCTAATGATTTCTTCTTCATGGGGTTAAAAAATCCGGGGCTCACCAACAACACCTTCGGTGCAACCGTTACAACAGCGAACGTCGTACAAATCCCAGGGCTAAACACGCTGGGGGTATCCATGGCCCGCGTTGATTATGCACCAGGGGGTATCAACCCACCACACACCCACCCAAGAGCCACTGAGATAGTGTTTGTGCTTGAAGGCGAATTGGATGTTGGTTTCATCACCACAGATAATAAACTCTTCCCCAAGACCATCAAGAAAGGGGAAGTCTTCACATTCCCTAGAGGTTTAATTCATTTCCAGATAAACAACGGTAAAGTTCCTGCTGCTGTTATTGCTGGCTTCAACAGCCAGTTACCTGGCACCCAACGGGTAGCTGACGCTTTGTTTGCCTCGTCTCCAACCGTGGACGATGTTGTGTTAGCTAAAACATTCCAAGTTGAAACCAAAGTGGTTGAGAAAATTAAGTCAAAATTCGCGCCAAAGAAGTAAAATCACAAGTACCCAAGTGTCAATTTGTGGGTTTTCAAGTTCATATTTGTAATTTGTGTTGTTTCTGTATGCATTTGTGTGTGATCACATCAGATCTTCTTTTCATGGTTTTACCAAGAGGTGGAGAAAATTTGTACTAAAATCCATGTATTTTGCATAGATTATGTCTATAAAATTACTAATAAATTGGTTTTTCCCTTCTTTATCCTAGTCATATTTTTAAACACTACGAACATATAAAAAATTAGGGGTGCTAAACGGATTGTGTTTGCAGGCTGGTGGGTCCAACCAGACCCGAAAATTATGTCATACATATAAAACCGAACTCGACCAGAATATTTGCAAGTTGACCTGCATCCCACCCATTCAACCCGATTTTTTTATTCTGTTGCAAACTAATATATTAAAATTATAATTTTACTACAAAAGACAAGCATATATAAAACATTTACGTTTTAATTATAAAATCTTATACTAATTTCTATTTTAAGTTATAAGTAAAATATAAAATACCTCATGAACAATTTAATTTAAAGCATAAAACATATGGTAAACAAATAAAATATAGTATAAATGGGTTAAACAGGTCAACCCGCCTAAATTGACACAAACCCGTTTAGACTAAACCCAAACCCGCTAATATCGTGTTAGGTTCAAGTCGTGTTTTCAGGTCGTGTCAAAAATTAACACCCCTATAAAAATAGCCGTCTATTATTAGCAACCATTTGACACTAAGGGTATTATAAAGATAAAAGATGAACCAAAATAGGACAGCTTGTTAAAAGTATTTATGTAGCATTCACGAGTTTTCCTATGTTTGTATTACTTTAAGAATAAGTTTATGAACCTATAATGACTTAGTTACAACTTTAAGGAACTAAAATGATAATAATCCAAATTTTAAATACTTTATAAAGTTTAAAAGATCAAAATTTCAATTTGTGAAAACTTTGGGTCATCTTTGTAAAGACATGACTGCTAGATACTATCATTTAATAAGTGAAATGTTTCAATATCATATTACTTATTCTTCAGACGAATTTGTTGAACATTTTGCAGATGCTCTTCCAAGCCATTCAAGTCAATATGTGGAAGTGTTGAAAGAGATTGGAAGCTTCGAATGTCTAAACAACAATTAAATCATCCAGAATAAATGAATAAGGATATAGAAGAAAGGATGAAGGCAACAAGACCTCAACAACCTCAAAATCCTGATGTATACTTTTGAGCAAGCACATCAATTTTCAAAGCATCGACTAGTTCAAGACCTCAAACATCACTTATCTTTGCAAATATTCCCGAACCATCTTATGCATGTCGCTCATACACTCAAACATCATCGGTGGATGAATCTCAAAGTGGACTCAATCCATGGGCTCATCTTACACATCCACAACAACAACCAGTAGTTGTGCCAAATGGACTCAATCAATGGGCTCATTATGCTCAACCATAACCAAAATCAGCAGTTGTATCTTATCCTGTAAATAGTGAAGTACCGCAAATGTAGCCACTAACACCATCTAGTTGACAACTCACCTAGGAAATGTGGCTATAGAAGTAGCCAAGGAACATATGACTCTTCTATATGCCATCATCACATTATAAAGTGACTTAGGTGTTGGACATATTGTAAATGTCAACATGACAAATGAAGACTATGCTAAGGTGGATAAGGATGAGATAGAACAGATGCACATCCAATGGGCGATTTCTAGTGTTGTTCGTAGAGCCAAGATTTTCTAGATAGAATGGGAAAGACTGATTAGACAACCACCAAGAATACAAAGTATGGTTTTAGCAAAGAGAAGGTCACTTGCCTTAACTACCCAAGCAACAGGGTAACTGATATCCTTTCAAAACTAAATGTACTTCCCATAACAACAACAATAACAACAGAATCAGGCAAGACCTCAACAAACTCTAGCTCAAACACAAGCATAATAGAATCAAGAAAGAGCCATTGTCCCAATCAACAACTAGACTGCTCCTTTGGATAACAAAACTAGCTGGGCTTTGGTAATCCAAGCAGATGAAGGATTCAGCTGGAATCTTCAATTTGGAGAAGATAATGGTGCTAGTGGTGCAACATGTTTTGCTGAAATTATTAAAGATGGTGAAAAAACATAAAGTAGAAGGAGAATTTGACAGTGGTGGAAGTGAGAGCTTAATATCTGGTGATGAGAGTTTGATTTGTTTATGTGATGGTAAATTTGATGAAGAGAGTGAAGACAACATTGATGCTGACATTAAGAATCTGTTGGCCAAAGATGATATACTAAAGAGCCCGAGATCTTTTCAAGTAAAAAAGACAATAGACTCTAAAGTTGACTATTCAAATTCTTCACCGCTAACGGATATGCTTCTCATTATGCTTTTATGGCCAACGTTCAAGATTAGTTAGTGGTAAATTCCGAGCCTTCTAAACCTATTTGTGCTAGATGATTAGAGTATGAAGGTAAAATAGAAAGCTTAAAATATCACAACAAAAACCTGGTTTGTGATATAGGTAAGTGACGTAATTTAAATCTTGTTTGGTAAAGAATGAAACGGATTTTAAAAACGCATTCCAAGCTTTGAAAAAGGATGTGTTAGAGTTAACGATAACGATTTTAAATAAACAAGATGCTATAAATAACTATCTCACAAAGCTAGAACAAACCAAGAAGGAGTTAGCTAATACTCAATGTGAGCATCGGACATTCAAACATAAACTAAAGAGAAACTCAAATTCTAGGAATGTTCTAGATCACATCATTGGCAGTAGAATTACCTTAACTACAAGTGCGGGTATAGAATATCAGGCTGTCCCTCCACCATTCCGAGACAAATACAACAAGTCACTGGATGAGAATGACATAACCAAGTTTAAGGTCACACTTCCATTGGTTGTTTATCCAACTGAAATGAAAAGGCCTAAGGTTGCGAAAGATGAAAATGTTGTTGAAATAGAGTTTGATAGTGAAACTTCAGATGATGAATCCCATAAAAATGAAAGGGTTGGTTCGGGTCCATAAATTCTAGTTAAGAACATAATATTTTGTGAACCAGAAGCTGAAGAAAAGCCTTTAAAGCTTACAGAAGGTGCTGATTTATTGGATCGAATTCGGTTCGAGTCAACTGTATCTCACAATACTTTAACCTTCGGGTGCGGAATCCCCTTGGGTCTAAAAAAATCTATACAAATGAATCACAAAACAATGTAAACTGACACATTATCAATCACTTTAAACATTCTATTGTATTAGATCAATGATTAAACGTTTACAGGACCTGAACAGACCTAATACAACAACTAGGTAAAATAGAGTAAGTGTGTGTGATGTGATAACTAACTGATAAAAAGACTAAATAACCAGGTAAAATGAAACTATATATAGGCAATCCCCATTTGCCTAAATGCCCAAGAGAATGGGTGTTAGTTTATGCGAATGGCTCTTGGGGAGAGCCATTCGCCCCAAATATTACACGAATGGAGAGTCATTCACCTGACTCATCATTCATTTGCCTGATCAATCACACACACCTTCTAAGGTAGGTGGACCAGACCTTATAAATGCAAGTACTGTTCAATAATCACCGGTATTAATATATTTATAATTAGTGATCCTTTTTTTTTCAATCCCCTATTCAATATACATTTGGTAAATCATGTATGGATAATTGGCGTCTAACTATTCTCTCAAATTTTCATGTTACATTTAAATACATAAATTGTTAACCAATATAATCTTACTCATAGCATAGCCATTAAATCGTCTATTTGATTCCACCAAGCCAACATTAATTCTTTGAGTCATATCAATAAATAAACAAACGTGAGAAAACCTGTCTGAACCTTGTTATGGGATTCTTTGATCCATCCGTTCCATTTAACTCTCCTCATTTAGTCATTTTAATAGGGCACTTGGGACGAACAAGATCTCTCCTAAATCTTATAAACACATTTAAACACGGTTTTTTTCATGCCGGGTTGACAGTGAATAAAGAACTTTTATAATAACACAATAACTATAAATTAATACACACACCATGTTCATTCCCTAATAACATGTATATATATTAATAGATTGCTATTTCCAAACTTGAACTATATTAATGGAGGATTCCCTAAGTGGGCCATTGACTTGTGTTTAAGCATAAATTAATGACGGTTGCATGATCATAATCGAGACGTAGGTATATAAAAACAATGAAATGGACAACCTACCGATCTAACATTGCTTGTAAAAAGTCGTCTCCTTCTACTCTCCAAGTTTATAAATAGCATATAATCCACCACCCTCTATTCATACCAAACCACCATTTCTTTTTTCTATAGTAACCAGGATTACTATGGCTACTTATGATTACGGGTTGATGATTGGCATGATGATGGCCATCTTCTTGGCTTCCTTTGCTTCTGCGGCCGATCCTGATATGCTTCAAGACGTTTGTGTTGCTGATCCTAATTCAGGTACAAACTCTTCATATCTTTGTCTTTTATTTATTGGTGAGTCGAAACGTACCCTATATGTTGAAAGCACTCCGGTGTGAGTCAACAAAGTAGACAGATGAAGTGACTTGTTTAGTAGGGAGAGGGTATTCACTAAAAACAATAGGGAGGGCGCCTTAGTACAATTGCAACATAAATAAACGATGTTTAGAAAAAAAGCCACATCTCTTAGTTGTTTTGTAATATATTATTGAAATATTGGTCAAAGAGTCAAGATCTGATCTTTGAGTCAGGTCATCAGTTTAGTCCAAATTACCTTGCATATTAAGCCACATTGTAATAAAGGATAAAAGGTAGCCTATACAATTAAAATGCATATCAATGTCTATAAAGGTCGTCGCCTTTATCTATAAATTCAACCAAGGAGACCACGTAACACAATTTCTATAATTTCTCATACATGGAATATAATATTTGTTTTACAAAACGCAGGTGTAAAATTGAATGGATTCCCCTGCAAAAGCAACATTTCAGCTAATGATTTCTTCTTCATGGGGTTAAAAAATCCGGGGCTCACCAACAACACCTTCGGTGCAACCGTTACAACAGCGAATGTCGTACAAATCCCAGGGCTAAACACGCTGGGGGTATCCATGGCCCGCGTTGATTATGCACCAGGGGGTATCAACCCACCACACACCCACCCAAGAGCCACTGAGATAGTGTTTGTGCTCGAAGGCGAATTGGATGTTGGTTTCATCACCACAGATAATAAACTCTTCCCCAAGACCATCAAGAAAGGGGAAGTCTTCACATTCCCTAGAGGTTTAATTCATTTCCAGATAAACAACGGTAAAATTCCTGCTGCTGTTATTGCTGGCTTCAACAGCCAGTTACCTGGCACCCAACGGGTAGCCGACGCTTTGTTTGCCTCGTCTCCAACCGTGGACGATGTTGTGTTGGCTAAAACATTCCAAGTTAAAACCGAAGTGGTTGAGGAAATTAAGTCAAAATTCGCGCCAAAGAAGTAAAATCACTAGTACCCAAGTGTCAATTTGTGGTTTTTCAAGTTCATATTTGTAATTTGTGTTGTTTCTGTATGCATTTGTGTGTGATCACATCAGATCTTCTTTTCATGGTTTTACCAAGAGGTGGAGAAAATTTGTACTAAAATCCATGTATTTTGCATAGATTATGTCTACAAATACTAATAAATTGTTTTTTTCCCTTCTTTATCCTAGTCATATTTTTAAACATGATGAACATATAAAAAATTAGGGGTGCTAAACGGGTCGTGTTCGCAGGCTGGTGGGTCCAACCTGACCTGAACCCGAAAACTGCAGACGAACCTGAACATGCCCCGAACCCGAAAATTATGTCATACATACAAAACCGAACTTCACCAGAATATTTGCATGTTGACCCAAATCCAACCCATTCAACCCGATTTTTTTTATTCTGTCGCAAACTAATATATTAAAATTATAATTTTACTACAAAAGACAAGCATATATAAAAAATTTACGTTTTAATTATAAAATCTTATACTAATTTCTATTTTAAGTTGTAAGTAAAATATAAATTACCTCATGAACAATTTAATTTAAAGCATAAAACATATGGTAAACAAATAAAATCTATCTAAATATAAACATCATGCCAATCATCATCCCCATCTAATGCCCATCTAACCCTTGACTTTTGTTTCGCGTCTAACGACTTCAACCGCTCCTCTTCTAATAAATCTTTCCAAGCCTTTGACCTGAAATTCAACTCGTCCTCTATTAAAGACCGAGTCTCAGCAATACTTTCAGGGAACTCCACAATTTTTTTTACACTCAGCATAATTTGAATCCCTTCGCTTATGATCCGCGGATACCCATAAATGAAGACGGCTTCAACCACTTCAACTTAGCTGATAAAGCTACATCGGGAGGACTAGAAAACACGAATTTATCACAGATAGAATTCACATATTCCACAAAACCTGGCAGCTCAATCCAAGAATTAAAAAATCTAAACGGCGTGTGACCAAAATCCGTAGCTTTACTGTCAATAACAAAGGATTATGGTCCGAGAGGAACTGTGAGAGAGTCGTTAAAACAGCCGAAGCCCACATAGATATAAAATCCCTACAAACGAGCACCCTATCCAATTTACTTAACTTATCCCCCTGTCCTGACATGTATGTAAACTTATACCCACACATATTTTACTCAAAAAGGTTTGCCACCCGGATAAAGCTGTTAAAATAATAAGCATTTTGAGAACAGAATTCCGAATTAAACCTCTCATCAAGTGATCGAACTTCATTAAAATCATTTATAAAAATCCACAAACCGGAAAACGAGCGTCTATAAAACAGAATCTCATCCCAGAAAGCCTGCGACCAGCATAATCATTTGGCGGGGGTACATTTGCAACATTCAATTGAGCTCCAGACCGAACCAAAAAACTCGAAACAACCAAAACATGTCTTGCTTTAACCGAAATAGTTTGCTGAAAAACCGTCGGATCCCACCAACAAATTAACCTTCCAGCAACCGCATCCGAATTAACACAATCAAAATTAAAAACATACTTACCCCAAAACTTGACAAGAACCAAAGAGGAGAATCGAAAATCTTCGATTATTGAACCGTAACAAAGTCCGCACCATGAGAAGACTTCAAACCCCTTACCCATGCTGCCTTCCCCTGCCTCTTCGCCCCACGAACATTAATGGAAAGGCAATTCATCTACAACCAAAAGACCCCATCTCCGAGATAACTTCCTTAGCAATATGAGTTTCAATATAATCAAATTTATTCCCACTGTTCCTCCCACTTGGACAATAGCATCGACTTCCTTATTAATACCCAATGCCTCTTCCAATACCTCAGACGATACCTGATCAGGAATAAGAGACCCATCCGGCTCTACTGCCACCAGATCGGTCTGAGCAGAATCCAAATAAGGTTTGTGAAGCGACGTCTCCCTACAACATAATCAGCAATAGGAATACCCTCCTCCGAAATCGAGCAATCTTCATTCAAATCCAGGACTCGCTGTGATTGATTCTCAACTGAAGTGTTAACCTACTCCCTATGGAATACACTGGTATTTTCAGGCGAGTTCAACGAAGAAACTCTAGGCTCTTCATGCTTTTATTTAAAGTAGAACATCCAACAATATTATCCACAACTATATTATCAGACCCCTGGCCCATAGAATTTGAAAATTTGGCTACCCCAGTCAACGGATCCATACATGGAAAGTCATTACTCCCATGCAATTTACCATAATTATCATGCACAATTCCGGTCACCTCTACCCCGGTAACTTCCGGCTAGAATCTCGGCATCTCCTCCCGGATCTCGCCCTCCTCCGTATCATCGTTGTATCTTCCTGAATCGACTACTTCAAACTCTGGAACCCAAGACGAGTTCTCCTCAACCACCCAGACCAGATAACTCTTATTCTTCCAAGAAACCATAACCTCTTCATCAATACACGAATAAAGTTTAGTAAGAACATGAGTATATCCATTCGCATTATCCGTCCCTAGCCAAGAAAAATCTGATCGCCAGACGACATCGCCAAAGAGCTTCCAAATTTTATCATACACCGCATTCTCTCGAACAGCAACCGGCATACCCACAATTTTCGACATTGCAATTTGATCGAACAACAACTCTTGACCCATCCACGGAGTAACCGACACTAGACTTTCCTTCCAAGTTTCTTCCTTAGACACAACAAAATCGTTCATCTTAGTGTTATCTCAAAAGGTAATAAGGACTGAGAGCCCCCAAGATAAGACACTGTTGCATCCGAGTTACCAGCCTTTACCAACATCTTATTCAACCCATGCAACCTCGCTATATCCATAGACACCCCCACAACAGCCCTACCCATACAATGCATCGGGTACATGGCCCCATCTTCTTCCAATTGTATTACCTTTTTAGATCCCGAAGCACCGCCATACACAACTCCAATGGACGGGAACTCTTCCTTAATAACGGTTTTACCCCTAGGAACCCAAGCCTTCTTTGCCGGCACCACATTCTCATAACTTATTTATCGATGAAGCCTATCAAACATAGCCAAAGAGACCGAGATATGCATCTCCATGATAACAATATCATTAAGACTTGGTAACACCATATAAGGATCGGCCAGTTTCACACATCTAACAAACCCAAACACCATACCATTGACACCTCTCCTCTTTGGCACCCAAGCGTCTGTAACATTAATGAAAGACTTGAACGCCACCCTTAGACAAAGTTTTAAACTTTGACCTATTCTTGATCCATAAATACCCAACCCATTTTAGTTTGCCAATAATGTCCTTGATACGCAGACGTCTAGCCCCAAATCTCATTTCGTTCCTAGCTTTCCAAAGAGACCAACAACCAAGAATAATAATCCCATGCACAATGCTATTTACTAGTTCTTTTAGGCCCATGTGTTCGTGATACTTCATCAAGTCTTGAAAAGATTAGGCATAAATATTTGGAACCCGACACTACTTACTAATATGTTTCCAAAGAACTGTCGTAAAGAAACAATTAGTGAACAAATGTTCTATTGTATCCTCGCCCTCACCACATAACGAAGCAGCTAGTATCTTCCACTAAAATATTATGGTGCCTTATCGCCATTGCTGTAGGCAACCACCCTAGAACCGCTCTCCATGCGAAGACGTTACATTTGATAGTTAACCACTTACACCATTTGAGAATATAATTATCATCGTTTATCACCCCATCGTTTAGAAGATTTTTAACCGAGACAACATAAAAGTCCACGTCTGAATTCCTGCCCAACTCCCACCGTCTATGGTATGTGAAAGAGTGACATGACCTAGTAGACTAGTCAGGCATGCTAAATCTTCACTATTGGCCATTAGAATCGGACATTTCGTCCATTTCCAAGCAGGACACCAATGGTCTTCATCCAAAATTAAACTATCCCTAATTTTGCATTTTTTGCGTCTTTCCAACGAAATTAGGGATGGAAAAATATCTTTAAGCGGTTCGCTCAACAACCACGAATCTAACCCAAAAGAAATAGATGAACCGTCACCCACGTGCCCTTAAAATATTCCAGAATGAAAGTATCACCGGTGAGAGTCCTGGCCAGCGTTTTAACTATGTTGCACCACACTTCTGATAATGTTTTACTAGTCGGAAGAAACTCCAAATTGCGTCTAGTATTGCTAAGAAATCTAGAATTGCATCTACCGTTTCCCTCAGTTAAATAGCTTCCATTTTAGAAACTTTAGCGTATATATCTATGTTGAAAATCACAAACTAATATGACCTAGTTGACTTGTCATATTAGAAAATGTTTAAAGGGACATGGTGCGGTAGTAAGGTGCGTCGACGCAATTCAGGAGATGAAGGGTATTCAACTAATTACTGGTACGTGAGTATTTATAGGTAAGTTAGTTTACCGTTGAGGAAAAAAATGAAATAAGTACTATCTTTGAAAAAAAAAAAGTACTATCCTTGAATTTCAAGGATCAAGTTTTTTGGTATTAGCTACCTCGAAAGTTACTTTGATATTTGCGTGCTCTAAATAGAATTTTAGTATGTGGACCTCATATGTGATACGATTATTGTGTATTATCAAATTTACTTTATTATTTGACTTTTCATAAATATCAATCTAAAATGAGTTATGTTTTTTTTTTCGCATTAAATATTCCCAGATGACGAAACTTGTCCGGTCTGCTGTAAACCATATGTCTAGATAAATATGAGGACCATGTGCTCTAATGCAGAGAGTTGCCGGGGTTTAAGTATCACCACGATTTTGTTCGGGACGCGTTAACGAATATTCTTAAACGAGCAAGGATCTCGGCAAATAAAGAGGCACCGATTAATTTTCTTACAAACCTAGTGGAAGGAAGGTCCACTCTACATCCGTCTGACGTGCTAGTGTTTGGCTAGAAGGGCGGGAAACATATGTGTGGACCTTACAGGTGTATCTCACTTAGCTGAGTTTTGGGATAATGGGTTCTTGGTCAAATAAGGTGGAAAATCACGCTAAAGCTTGCGAGGATAATCAGCATGCCTTTGTTCCCTTGGCTTTTGACACATTCGGCTCCTTGGCACCGAAGATGATTCGGCTCTTGGCAAGAGTTCAGCGTGTGACCCACAAAAACTTTTCAATCAACAGATGCTATGATTTGTTTTCAATAGATTAGGGTATTCTATTCAAAAAGAGGTTACGGCGCAGTTTGTTGCCCGTCTACTTGTTATTTTTATGTAATTTGCCCTTTATATATCAATAAAATGACACATTACATTAAAAAAAATGAAAAAAAAAATAATGTTTGAAGTTTGAACTTTGAATCTGTAAACCCAAAACAGAATAGTCTGAAAATAACAACTCTTGATGAACGATAACAAAGTGGGCCACTAACTTATTACGTATAAATTAGTGAATGCCACATAATCAAGACGTAAATAATATTCAAGAACTTTGAAACAGACCACATAACCCTCCAATGAAAAAGTCTTCTCTTTCTAGTTTCAACTTTGTTTAAATACCATAAAACCCACCGATCGATCTCTATTCTCAGTTTCCCACTCAAAGTCAAATCCCTATATTCTCCTTTGTGTAATAATCAAGATTTTGCAATGGCTACTTATGATTATGGGTTGATGTTCGGCATGATGATGGCCATTTTCTTGTCTTCTTTTGTTTCTGCAGATCCTGATTTGCTTCAAGATGTCTGTGTTGCAGATCTTACTTCAGGTACATACTATCATATCTTCGATTTTTTCTTGGTAGTTATATACTTATATGATGATGAACAAAACCTGTGTAGATTCTTGAAGAATATCCTAGAGAAATCACCAAAATAGACATGTTAGACTTTGAAAATGAACAAAATAAACGTAGAAATTGCTGGAAAAAAAAAGGTAAGCATATGCGGCTAAGATGGCTAGAAATTAGCCTGGCACGGAAACTTTCGTAGTATATTGAGGACTACAAGCAAACTACTAAATGCTAACACACATAAAGGTGGGCTAAGAACTTAGCTATCGGCTAAAAATGCAACCCACACCGTGTAGCCGATGGCTAAAACTTTTTTTTTTTAACGGCAAAAACACTTTATATATATAAAGGCCAACAAGAAGCTGGGCGTACACCAAACAATCCAGAAAAAACACGGAAATTACAACACCATAAACTTATTGAAATCAGTCCAATCGGCCCAAGTTATACGATCCATCTAACCGATGGCTAAAACTTATTTGAGCTTTTACACGCGTATTGGTTTGTTTGGACTTTTGTTTGATTGGACTTTTGTTTATGTATTTTATAGACTTAGCTGCCTTAGCCAATGATGCTAATTTGATGTTGTTTAATTGGTTGATTTTGGACATCTATTTCTAAAATGTTTAATAATTAATGTCTATTCTTCTAAAGTTTGAGATAACATGTCTGTTTTCATACAACTAGTGGGATTCAACGGTGGGTGTTACGCGCTTATGATTTAGTAGTTACCAAAACACTAAGAAACTATTTTCAACAAAAGTAACCGCCAACTTTCTTGTCGAAGTTCAAGTTTCAGTATCAAAAACTATGTTGACCAAAGGCCTATTGGCCTAGTGGTATCAATATATAAGGCTTGCTTTGTGGTTAGGGTTCAAATCATATAGATATGGAGATCTTTCATTCCCGGACAAAGAAAATTACATTAAGATAACAGGCAGACGGGCAACAAGCTGCGCCGCTAACCCTTTCTGAATAGCAAATCCTAATCTACTAAAAAAACTATGTTGGATTAAATATTAATGTTTACATTCTGGTCTTAAATTTAAACGACAACCTTGTCTACAGTAACACAACATCCGTACCTAAAAGGGTAAAGATAAAATTTGTGAACTTATTTGAACTTTAAAGATGGTAAATATATCAGAAGATCAACATGCTTTTGTCTTGGTGTTAAATTAACTTGAAAATATTTCAATCGATTATTATCCATGCTTTTGTCTTCATGTTAAATTAACATGAAAATGTTAATTAAATGCAACTCATCTTTGATTTTAGTCCCACAAATGAGAAACACACACATACAAATTGCAAAGCCAGTAAGAGACACGTGTGTGTCTTGCTGGATGAAACGGTATAAGATTGCCCCACCAAAGCATTCAATTTGCAAGATTGCCATGAAGTTGTTGTTTATTAATATAAAAAAACATTATTTAGCCAGTATACTCAACCCAACAACCAAACCAACTAGACTGGAAAAAAGTTTGTTGAGTGAATAGAATAACAAATATATATCATAATAATACAATAGAAGTACTATCCATCAAGCTTGTAAAATAAATATATAGGATAATATTCTCATTTAGCAATTTTTAATTTGTTCAAATTATTCGTCAAACAACGTTTGTTAAGGTGGAAGAAAGATAAGGTTGGAAAAGTCAAGTCAATAACTTATGGAATAATCTACGGCCTTCCTTCCGGTTGTCTAGATTTATGTGGAATTTTCCATTATTTTGGGCATTCATTTTCTGACCAAATTCGGGGGTGTTTTTGAATACGTAGGTAATTTATTAACTTGTAAGAGGGGGCGAAGGATAGTGGGGCCTAGAGGGTGCCCTGACTCCTACCGTTTTTTACTGAGTGGTAGAAGTTTTTGAATTTCGTAGGTAATTTTTCTGTGTATTGAGTCCGGCCCTTACCAATAGAAAAAAAAATTAGGTCTCGTGATTTTTGGGCCATAGTAATATTTTTTTCAAGCTTCGTCACTGCCTGTAAGGCTTCACTAGTTTATACATGTGAGTTATATGTGTTGGTCTATGAGAAATTGTGTATATAATGAGTTCTGCGTACGTGTTGATCCAAATTCATGATTGATTTCTTTTAAAAACATTACCATGTCATCAAATTCCCTTTAGCCACCATACATGTGATAAGTTCCATACGGTTTGACATAAGCCGATTAATAAAAAACTTTATAGTATGGGACGTGGTGGCATGATGTGCATTTATAATCATAAAATTAACCCATGACTAAAATAAAATAGCATTTTTCCTTGAACAACTTTTATCTATTCGAATATTATTTTCTATTAGCCATGGCGTTTTAGCCAAGAATTGCAATATAGAAAACAACTAGGTGTATAAACATACGTGCGTTGCGCTTTTTTCGTATTTGTTTATAAAAAAAACCAATGTTTCAAACCTGATATCTCAAACCAGACAAATGCACCACAAACCACTCCACCACCAAGCCATTTAGGGTATGTTTGGCAAAACTAGCTGGTAGCTGCAAGCTGTTAGCTGGAAGCTGGTAGCTGCAAGCTGTTAGCTGGAAGCTTTTTAAATATATTTTGGTGTTTGGCAGAGTAGCTGGAGCTTTTTAATAAAATGTATAAAATGACTAAAATGGACATAATTAAAAACTTGTAAAGAAGGTTTTTATTTTATTTTTAAAATAGAATGGGTATTTGTGTCATTTACTAATTAAAAGCTTGTAGCTAGTAGAGTTTTTTCTTAAAAGCTACTACTAGTAGCTTTTCACTATAGAGCTTTTTTCTCAAATCTAAAAGCTTCCAGCTCCTTCAACCAAACAAAGCTTTTTATTGAGTAGGAGCTTTTTCTTAAAAGCTTGAAGCTCCTAAAAGCTCTTAAAAGCTCCTTGCCAAACATACCCTTAGTTAATTAATTATTATAGAATCATATGTATTTATAAATAAATAAATGTTGGGGAAAAAATGTCATGTTTGAAACGGGTTTCGAACCCAAGACCTCAAAGAACACACATATACCACAAACCACTCCACCACTACCCCATTTTGTTAATTCTTATGAGATCATATGTATTTATATATAAATAAGTGTTGTAAAAAAAGACTCAAATGGGTTTTGAACCCAAGATCTCAAAGAACACATAAGCACCACAAACCAGTCCACCACTACCCCGTTATGTTATTTCTTAGACTGGAGGGAGTGGGGCGGGGAAGGGAGGGGCGGGAACACCATCCCTTTATGGCGGGAGGAAGGGGCGGGAGGGTGAGGCGGGGAGGGGACGACTAGCGTGGGGCGGATGCTTTTTTTTTCTTTTTTTTTATTGGTCAGATTTTTTTTTCTTTTTTTTTTAACTTTAACACAATATAATATTATTCTCTTCCCCCCCCCCCCTTTCCCCCTTCCACTCCCCACAATTTCCCCCCCCCCCCACCTAGGTCCCACAAGTGCCACATGGCGTATCACGCCCCTCTTTCCCGCCCCTCCACTCCCTCTACTCTTAACATAACAAAATGAATAAAATAATAATAAAGGTACCATTCAAATCATTTGTCTCAAGAAATCTTCTATAAATATCTTTAAATTAAAAAAAGTGTTTACACTAAAAAAAAGTTTTTAAATAAAATAATATGAATAAAATAATAATATAGTTAAAAAATTTTTTAAATAAGATAAGATTAATAAAATAATAATATAGTGGATTAATAAAATAATAATATATTACTATTCATTACTAATATAGTAATATATAATATAATATGTATTTGGAATTATATTAATTAAAAAATTGATCTAATCTATCAATTTTTATAATAATAATAATTAACAGATGTAAGATTGAATGGATTCGCCTGCAAAAGCAACATATCAGCGGACGATTTCTTCTTTGTGGGGCTAGCAAAGCCAGGGCTAACCAACAACACCTTCGGTGCAACCGTAACTCCAGCCTCAGTCCAACAAATCCCAGGGCTAAACACTTTGGGGGTATCCATGGCTCGTATTGACTATGCACCAGGGGGTATCAACCCACCACACACCCACCCGAGAGCCACTGAGATAGTGTTTGTGCTAGAGGGTGAGTTGGATGTTGGTTTCATCACCACGGATAATAAACTCTTCTCCAAGACCATCAAGAAAGGCGAAATCTTCACATTTCCCAGAGGTTTAATTCATTTCCAGTTAAACAACGGCAAAATTCCTGCTGCGGTTATTGCAGCTTTCAACAGCCAATTGCCAGGCACCCAACGGGTGGCAAACGCTTTGTTTGCTTCTTCTCCAACGGTGGAAGATGTTGTGCTGACTAAAACATTCCAAGTTGGAACTAAACAGGTTGAGAAAATTAAGTCCAGGTTAGCTCCAAAGAAGTAAAATCATGAGTACCCAATTACTCTCCCTTCATGCCTTTTGAAGTTTTTTATTTGTTTTATTATTTCATATACATGATTTGTGACATCATATCTTGTTTTTATTTGGTTACCAAATTAAGAGAAAAATTGTACTAAAGCATATGTGTTATGCACGGGTCTTGTCTATAAATTTTACCAATAAATTCTTTTAGCCTGTCATCCTTTTATTACTTTTAGAGATGATGAACACATCAAAATTAAACTTAAACTTGAATCATGAATACAATAAATTGAAATTAGAATCAATATGAATTGACAAAATTAGTTGTGACTAAAAGTTGTGAATGTTTTGCTCCTATTAAGAAGAGATTTTCTTCATTACAATATAACTTTCCTTGATTTTTTCCAGTTCAGCTTTAGTTTCAAACTTTTGAAAAAAACTCATACTTAATAAAAAAAAAACCTTATTTGTTTAATCTATGTTTTTTACCTAATTAAAGAGGAGAAATGACTAAGATAGTCATTTTACCATCATTTTAAGATGGGAGTTGAAAGGGCTCTTTAGAAATGTGTAATTTTTGACCATTTTGTTCCATTTATGCCCTTATGTACAAGATATAATGTCCATTGTATATGCCTATAATATACACTTATTAAGAGAAATGAAATATAGAATAAAACAATGATTACTCTAATTCAACTTCTATAAATTAAACAAAATGCCATGTATACATAACATATTCAACTAATTCATAGTTTTCGCTAAGGACCCTCAAATATTAACACTTTTTTTATGCATAGATGGTGACAGTGGTCTTTCGTTGCTTGCTCTTTCTTCTTGTCTCCACATTTGGTAATGTAAAAGTTTTCAACTACTATTGGACACAATATTTGAATTCATAATCGAGTTAACTTAGAAGGGAGTAAATTTGGAAGGCACAGAGCACGTTGCTCTTAGCTAAGTAACCATTTTAAATTTTAAACATATTGCTTACTGGTTAGATATTTGATAATACTGATCTTCATAAATAATCTTATAAAAAGTTATTAAATTAAAGACTTACAAGTAAAAAAGTCAAAGGTCGCTAAATACTTTTTCCCATGTCTTTGAACAACTTATATAACATGTTTATTAAATATATAGCTATCTACCGGTTATTATTCCTGACACCAAGTCTCTAGAAAACAGGTTGTTTGGACTCAAAAAGGAGATCGATGGCTTGACTGCAATTTCGGTTAGAAATGTTTAAAACAGTTCATGTATTGCAAAATACATCTATTTTCGGTCTATAGTTTATGTTATTTTCGAGTCAGTTTGTGTCGTTTTTGTGGTATTTTCGTATTCTATTTAGTATTTTGTGTTGCACAGGAGTCCGGGCAAGAAAGGAAGTAAAATGGAGCTTAAACGAGAAAAAACGAGCCTCCGGACGAGTCGCGGTTGATCGGGAAGTCGAAAAGAAAAAAATGAAAAATTGTGTCTCGTCAAGCTACGTGACGGGAAAGAGCACATCTGGTCACGCGACGCGACGGATCCCCCCTGATCCTGAATCTGGTCACGCTACGTGACGACATCATCTGAAGCCCGTCGCGCTACGCGACGGGACTAAAATCGTGAAAAATTTAGTTTTTGACCCAATTTCGATTTTAAAAACCCTAGGACGGCCATAATTCGATTTTATCATCACCTTGGACGAAAAGAAGCTGCTCTGGAGCACTAGGAGGTGAGAGAAAGGCCAAGGGTCAAGATTTTGAGCATTGGGATCGAGAGTTTCGGGTGTTAATCATTCGGTTTCTTCATTCCTTTGTTCTTTTGAATTGCAAACTATGTTTCATAAACTTAGAACTGATTTTATTCTTGTTTTGAACATGTTTCTTGGCTAGATTTTTATTACTACTTAGGTTATGATGAATACTCATGATTGATTGAACGTTTTTATGGTTTTTTGGAACTTTGACTGTGGATTAATGATTTAGTAAAGACTTTGATTATTTTTGATCTGGTGTATATGCGTATCTAGTTTTATTTAATTAATAATTATTTACTCCACATGCGTTTTTGTGAATGTCTTTCATGTATGAATGCGTGTTAGGTTGTGGACTGTGTGTTAGCAACTAGTTTATGGTAAATTGCTAGTGTTTTCCATAGGAGTGGTTTTTGTTGATTGGGTAGTTCTAGGTATTCTTCCAATTCCAATAGCTGTAAGGTGCGGGATTGTCGATATGTCTAGGGTGTTAAATTGCTAGATCTAGATACTTTGTAAGAAGATCTTCCTAGTTTCCTTACCACTACTTGCGTATCGAGTCAGGTCAGGTTTTCTATAGTTACCCCTTACACTATTAGTGTAGTGAGGCTTTCGCGTTGTAAGGTAGACTGTCTAGCGGGTACTTTATCACCAGAGTAGATAAGCCCGTAAGGGTAACCTCTCAATCGGTAGTTTAACGACTTATAGGTAACCTTAGGTTTCTCCTTGAGAAGGGTCGAGGGTCCTCTAGTTTATCCTGTAAGTTTAGTATCTAAAGATCCCGGTTCCATAGCTAGTTCCATAACCATAAAAGTTCATCAGTCATGAGTAGGATTCTAGCCTAGGTAGTATTTCCACCATTATTTGAATTTAGTTCAGTTCAGTTTTCGTCTTTAGTTCAGTTTAGTTATTCTTAGTTAATCTTTATTTTATTGCAATTTAGTTTTTAGTAAAACCCCCCCTCTAAAATAATAAATTAATTTAATCAGTATTTAGGATAAGTTTTCGAGTCTAGTTACCGTTTTCCATTAGAGTCTCGTGGGTTCGATATCCGGACTTACTTTAGCTATACTAGAGTCGATAGGTTCACTTGCCTGTTAGTAGTTTAGTTTTAGAGAGTCTAGAGTATTACTTAGTGTCTAGTTTTAAGTTTAATTTAGTTATTTTTATTAAACTACTTTTAGCACATCACAAGAATATCCCATTGACTTTATGGCGGGATTAATAAGGTATTGATCTATTTTATTTTTCACTTCCCACTTGCAATTGTATTTTTGTGTGTCGTGTAATTTGGGTTTCTAAGACTACTCATAATAAAAGGTTGGCAGAACGTTATTAATTTTATTTATGATAAGACTAAATTACTTACTATTTATGCATGCACCACTAAGAATTTGTGACCATTATTAGACGTTGACAAAGGAACAGAAGCCTACCATAGTTGTGTGACTACTACCACGTTATAAGGTATAAATTCGCCCACTGCAACGCGCGAGTCAAACTACTATTTGTTTAAACGAGCTTGAACTTTTACGTTAGGAGAAAAAGCTCCACATTGAAAAGCTCCTAGTACTAGTTTTTTTTTTTTTTAAAAAAAAAGCTACAAGCTTTTAGTATTCAAAATTACTTAAATAATCTTCCACGATAATGTTTTATTTCTAGATTATATTTGTTTGTGCCTGTTTTGGTTATTTTAAACATTTTATTAAAAGTTCTAACTACTCTACTAATCACCTAAATATTTCTAGAAAAATCTACAGCTACTAGCTTCTAGTCACCAACTAGTTTTGCCAAACATACTCTAAGGAGCATCTAGCTTCAAGTTTTTAAGAAAAACCTTCTACTTAATAATAAAAACCTTGTTTAGTTGAAAAAGCTTGAAACTTTTAAGTTATGAGAAAAAGTTTTATATTGAACGCTACTAGTACTAGCGTTTAAGAAAAAAACTCCTACTAGCTACAATCATTTAATAAGTATAAAGACAAATATACCCATTCTACCATTAAAAAAAAATAAAAAAAAATCCATACAAGCTTTTAGTTATGCCTATTTTGGTCATTTTATACATTTTATTAAAAGCTCAATCTACTCTGTCAAACACCAAAATATATTTAAAAAGCTACAGTTACCAGCTAGTTTTGCCAAACATACCCTAAAAATCACTACATTTTTTTTATCTCATTTTTAATTAAATAATACTATGTTTACCTTTATCATTAACTTTTCTCTCTTCTTCATTCACAATCACTTTCAAAAGATATTAAAAAATAAATTAGGGGAATAATGTCACCTCAAATCTATACATATAATAAACCAAAGCCATTTTAATGACATGGCACTCAAAGAGACATTCTCCTTCTTGAGTGTGACATGTGTCATCCCATGTGGCATTGAGATATTTTAGGAAAAAAATATTGAAAAATAAAATTGGATTTTTCTCTATTATGTTTCCTCCCATAACTTTTAAATGTTAATATCTTTTGTATAAGAGATTTTTTAAAGAAAAAAATTACTCCAAATTAACGAGCGTTTTATTATCTTTCCAACGAGTACCATAATGCTATATATAAAAAACGGAGAAAAAAAAACGACTATTTTTTTGTGGGGTTTTGTTCAGAGTTATATATTGTTTTAGGTTAGATATTAATATTAGAGCTATACATTGTATAAGGTTAGGCGTTAACATTGGAGATACATTTTTAATTGTTTTAGGTTAGGTGTTACCCGAAGCTTTCTTGCATGTAACTGTAAAGCGAATCATTCTATTTCATATGTAAAATTAATATGTCATATTAGATTTCTCAACCCCGGGACGTTCCCGGGGTATAATCTAGTATATAAATAAATAGTAATATTTTCTCCATCCTTCATTCACAACCACTTTCTAAAATTTGTGAAACTCACTCACAAAAATATGCATTAATATGAAATTATGAATACAGTAATACAAGTTCCCGATTTACATAATGTACGAATAGTTTTTATTAGAAACAATGCATATAGATGATACTAGAGGGTATATTTTGTAACTACATAACTTGGTATTAGAGCCACCATTCATTTCACCACTGACATTGGACATCACGGGAGACATACAATCAATACAAGTTCATTATTCTCTATTGGTCCCCATTCTACCTTCCACGAAACTAATAATTTTTTAACTGAATTAGACAATACAATCAAGAGTCAATAAGCTTAAAAAAATCGATTACAAAGAAATAAGACACAGTTCTTAGAATCTAATGATTTAAGAATGATTCAAATGTGTGTTATCTAAAGATATCCTTTGTGTAGATGCACGTATTGCGACTAGTGATTGGATTGGAGTTTAACATGTGTTAGAAGGTGTTTCTGTATGGCCGAATGTAGATAATATGGGCGAAGGTATATGTGTTTGGGCGAAGGTAGAAGAAGACTGGTCGAATGTGGAAGACAACAGTTCAGAAGATCATATTCGTACCTTGTAGTGGGCGAATGTGGACATAGTCCACATTCGCACCATGAAAAGGGGCGAACCTGCAGTCTATATATATATATATATATATGTTTTGGTCAGTTTCAAGGTAGATAGAGTTTTAGAAAGTGTGTGTTGAGAGGTCAGGTTCAGGTCTGGATTGTGGATGTGTGTGTGATCATTAGATTAACGTGTGAATCAATTGTAAACAAGTTTTATTGAAGTTAATCTATGAAAAGGTGATTAAAATGATGTCTTACGTGTTTTGATTTGCATATTATCATTTTGTTCATATCTAGGGTTTCCGCACCTGGATTTGTGACTTGTATGATCATTACATCCTGTTTTAGCTAAATTCTTTCTTCTACAAAGTGGTATCAGAGCTATACGGATCATACAACAACAAAATTGATAATATCAGAGCTGATTTGGACTTAATTTTGATCAATATTCATCTGTTTTTGATTGAAAATGGTTTTTGAGTGTTTTTGAGGATTTTCGAATTGAATTTGTGGATAAAATATCTTGAAAGAACATATAAGTATAAAGAGAAATATACACGAGAGGACTCGTGAAAGTATGCTTAGTTATAGACTAGGCTAAAAGGCATTCTAATAACCTAATTCCCTATAACCATGGCTCTGATACCAATCTGTAACACCCCAACCGTTGGCGGAAACATTGAGGTGTCACGTAGTGACGATTGTTCAATAGCTCATGGACTAAAGTGTAAATTTGGATACATTGATTAAATAGTTTATTACAATGAAATAAAATACAACAAGTCTAAATGTCAACTAAACTGAAATACAATGAATCAAAATCTAAATATAAATCCGAAAGCTTAAAGAATGCATCTCAAAATAACCTGAAACATGTACAAAATAATTTGGTCAATACAAAAATTGTATTGGTGAGCATACCCTGGTTTGAATACATATAGTAGAAAAAGTGATTAGCAATTCATGTGTTGTATACCGTTTGCAATTATGTATTTAAGCAGTATCAGTCAAAACCAACCCTAAGACAAGACAACACTTTGAAAACCATTTTTGAGTATAATGAATCACAAGACAATGACCAAGGTCTCTCAACAGAGTCACAAGGGGTATATACCATAGTACTATTCATTGAAATGCAAGGCCACAACGGTTAATGATTTTGACAGCCATAGATACACACAAATTAACATAAAGCAAACACACATGAGAATTGCATATAGTAAAAGAAATAGAAACTTGATAATAGGTACATGAGTCACCTCAAAATAGTAAAACAGTAAAAAGGGGAAAAGATATACTCACAGTTTGCGAAAGCGATCAAAATCCAACTTAAGCGGTCGTGAGTTAAGTAATGGGAATTCCGAGGAATTCGACCTATAATGTATATGAATACTAATGAGGAAAAATCAAATCTAAAAGTCTAAAGTATCTAGGGTTCTAAGGCATTAGGGTTTGCTAGTTGTATGTAGGGAAGATGAAGTTTTATTATATCTTGAATTTAATAAAAAATGTTAAATAAAATATATCAAGATTTAAGTTTTAATACGTGATGAAGAAATTATAATACTATGTTTCCACTTATAGGAATACTTTCTATTTTATAGAAAAATATCCATAAATCATAGTTTAATAATTTACATTCAACGAAATAATTAATGATATCTAATTAAATGTAAATAACCTAAAAATACAAGATATGATTCAAAAACGATATTTTTATGAAAAATAATTATTTTCTGATGTATAAAGGTGAAAATAATTTTTCCACAATTTTTCTCAATTTATTTGTATTTAAAATGAATTTATTGAGTTTAAATCATGTTTAAATGATTAAAAAATAGGAAAATTAATAAAAATAAATGTTTTCTGACCTAGTACTTTTTATTTTTGTTCATAATATTTAGAAATAATTTTCCTGAAAATTTGGGATTAAAATCACCAAAAAAATGAATTTTTAATAAATTAATTATGATTAAAACAATTTAAATAAATAAAAATACGAAAATAATATATTTTTCAGAAAATAAAAATATGATAATTTTCTATAAGTTGTCAAGAAGCTACTCCTAAAATTTCATGATTTTTGGAGTAAAAATGAATTAGTTATAAATATTTCAAGTTTTCATGTATTATATATAAAAAAAAATATATATATAATAATAATAAAGAATGATAATGTGCTTAACAAAAAAGAAAGCCCAAACCCGTGGTATGTGAGGCTCGAACCCGGGTCAACAATCAGCACAACACCCACACCAACCACTAGGCCAAACCATTATTTGTTGATTTATTTGAAACAGATTTATATTTAATTAATAAACCATATTCATCTTCTTCCCCAAATTATCAAACCAAGAACCCTAACCCTACCTAAATCCAATAAGCCCGATTAAGAGCATGATAATGCTTTGTAATAGAGGGCTTTTGATTGGACAATGAAACTAAACAAAACGGCAATAACAAACACGAACTTACAATACGATTTGATGTTCGAATTTGAGAGTATAGGTCCGAAACTTGCAATCAAAGTTTGAAGGTCTTAGTGTCGCATTTTGATGTGTTAAAAAGTGGGTTTGAAAGGTTTAGACAAGCAGAAACGAAATGGTGTGATTAGTTTGTATGATTGCTCGTTTAAACGACTCGGTATTCGACTTAATAATGTGTCCGGCGGTTTCGGTTCACAACCGACTTTAAGCTCATTAATATACCTTTATTATGCGTTTTAAATTATATATATAATAATTAAGCGACACTTGAACAGTGTCGCATATTTTATATAATAATAAATAGAATCACCAATTTTGACTTCAAACTGGACTTTTTGTGTGTTGTTTACGTCCAAAAAAAAAAGAGTTTAAAAGCGGCACATGTGAAGTGTGAATACATTTATGGAAATTAAGTTCTTCACCAAAGTTGACAACACACTCATTTCTTTGTAAGCAAACATCGCCTAAAGTGATATAATATTATTGGCTCACGTAATTGAAGATTCGTGACCCATGTAATTAAAAGTTATTGCTAACGTAATTGGTTATTATTGGCTCACATAATTGACGGAAAAAGCTAGATAGCGGTACGACACTATTGCCAATTGGTGGAAATAACTAACAAAGACATTTGTTTGGCAGCTTTTTTTAGCCACATATTTCTGGGCTCCAAATAACGGCAACAAGAGGCAACCTAAGTGTTGTAATCTTAAGACTTGTCTGAAACTTAATGAGCCGCGAGTATTTTTGTGAAGCCCAGGCGAGAAAAACATTCACCTTAATGTTATCTCTACTGTATACCAAACCCGTAACAATACAGAAGCTCCCGCAGCGAAGCGCGGGTAACTAAAACACTAGTTCATTATGATGATAGGGAAACGTTACAAACGAATGGAGAAGCGATTTGGAACGATTTAATGCGATTAAAGGGCTTTAAAACCCGGTTTTTATGGTTGCCGGAATACGGGTCGCCGGCCGGAAATTCCGACCGGAAAAACAGAAGTGACGGGAGGGAGGGAGTTCAATTTGAACTTTCAAATGTTGGCAAGATTGACCCCTGATGTTCTATATGTTGCATATTATGATACAACATAATTATTTTTCAATACAACTTTATAAACTTTAAAATTTATAAAATCTCAAACATTTTATAAAACTTTAATGCTTTTTTTTTTATAAACTTTTAGTAAAAATTTAGTTTTAACTTAACAACAATTGGAAACTTATATAAGTGTTGTCATAATTATTCATTTAAGCTATATATATATATATTGTACAAAGATTAATACAACTTCAAATTTTATTAATTTTAAAAGAATGAAAGGTATGGGGACTTGAATTGTAAATACATGAACAATAAGAGGACTATAATTGAAAATTAAAAGGGACGGGATGTCACAGTCTCCCCTACTTTAGAAAATTTCGTCTCGAAATTCTGTTCAAAAGATGTTGTAAATAGTTAAGTAAGTTTTTTTTTAAAAAAAAATTATATCAGTCATGATTTGGTAAAATTTAAAGTAGTTGTTTAGCACCCAACGTAAAAAGTTTCAAATTCTTTTGATAGTTAACCCAAGGTTAGAAAGTTAAGAGTTTAAATGAGTAAGGTTTGGGGATGTGTAATGGGTGAGGGGCAGAGGTACTAACGAAGGTAGTCTCCCCTACTTTAAAAAGATTTCGAATAACAGAGTGTGTAAGAGTACACAAGGTTTCTGTTTTCTGCGTGGGTGGTCAAGATAAAGACTCTAGGAAGACGAGTTGAAACTCGTGTAAGAACGTTCTTATCGACCATGCTAGCTATTAGTCAATGATGTAATGAAGAGGTAATTATAAAGTAATGGGTAGGTTCTTGGTTAGACTCCTAGTCCGTTCCCGAAGTATCGTTTATGCTTATATATAGGGTGTACCGCAGCTAACCCACCACACTCCCGATACTATGGACTCGTACTGATTGTCTACCAACAGCCTAAATAGAATTACACACCACCCTCGTGTACCTGTAAACCCGTGATTGCGTTCCGGACCATAATCATCGATTTACCTTACACTAGGGTGTTATGCTTTTCCATAACCCTAACAAGAAACAAATGTGTACAACCAAAATATGTTAAGTAATCGATACTGCAACGAAATAATGACATGGTTAGAGGTCCTCCCCTTTCGGGTTTACCCTTTAACCGTAATTCTGTTCACATCGTTGGCTCTAAACACTCATATTGATAAACTCTGAGGTTTACACCGTTCCCCTCGGATTAAAGAAATACTCCAATCCGAGTCGTACGTGTGCACTGGCTTAGATCTCATACGAGTTATCAACTAGGATGTCCATTGACCATGATGATGAACAACATAATGTAAAGTATAACAGGGTTTTGCTCAAAACAGGAAAAAAATATGCATACCAAATATGCGTCAAGTACATAAGTATAGCATAAAACTTCGATTTAAAGAATAATATAATATAAATCAAGTAAATCGCACAATATTCACAAAATGAAAGTAAACGAGTTAAATTAATGCTCAAAACCAGTGTTGTAAGAATGACTACTAATAATTAGTGCGAGAATAATTGCAAATAACGCGTGAGGATAACCATCAATAAAATAATAATACGAGAATAATCATAAATAAGATAATACGCGAATATACTAAAATGGTGTAAGAATAAGATGATGATATTTACGGCAACTGAGAGTGGACGGAACATACGTATAATCTACTGGTCATGCGGGTTTAAAATATATGCACTATATGTTAAAAGACTTTTAGCAACATTTCGATAAGGATATGTTCAATGCTTAGACCAAAAGTTTTGCGACTGAAAGAGTGTAAGTGTAAAAGATAATTATCGTTTATAAAACAAAACGTAGTTTACTCGAACTTTGTGATATAGTCGAAAGTATAGTAGTGATGCATGAGAATAACTTTTTAGATTCAAAATAGCTTCACATTAAAAGACTTCGTAAATACACACTTTCATGTGTTTACAAGAAGTCGAGTTGAAAATTGTCATAAGGCATGTTATTAGTTAAAAATTTCTTTTCTCGAAAACTATATAAATCAAAATGTGTTTCAAAAGACCAATACTTAAATAGCAAAAATGTTAAAAGTCAATGTATTTAACATGAATAGACTCCATATGTAAAAAGTTTGAAGTTTCGAAATAATACCAATGCGAAGAGATTGTCACATAACCTTTACGAAAATATACCACTTTAAGTTTTTAAAAGAATGATCGTGTCACAGCAACTGATATGGTAAGGTTTGTGAGTAACGTGTAAGTTCCAAATCTTAAGTGTCTGCTGGTAACCTAGCTTCAAAAACCCAGTTCAACGTTGAAAGTCCACTATGCACAATTTCTCGTGCTACGTTGATTGAGTGAATCGGCTCGGTATTTGATAATTTTGGTATGTTACTCTTGCTCTTTCTTTATCCGGGATATGATCCCCCAAAAATAAACAGGTATGGAAGCTATAATTGTAAACCACGATCGAATCTATGGAAGCATTGGTTTATACATTCCTCTTAGTCTCGACTCTAGGAATAATTTTTTTCGCTATCTTTTTTAGAGAACCGCCGACAATTTCAACTAAAAAATAAAAAAAATGAAATGATTTTTCATTATCGCAATTGAAGTAATGAGCCTCCCAATATTGGGAGGCTCATTACTTCAATTAGTCCCCATGTTCCTCGAATGGATCTCTTAGTTGTTGAGAAGGTTGCCCAAAAGCGGTATATAAGGCGTACCCAGTAAAACTTACAAGTAAACCAGATATAAAGATGGCGACTAGGGTTGCTGTTTCCATTATTATATAATTTCAAGACCACAATGGATCTATGATAAGATGATTTTATCACGATTCAATATTTTTTTATTATTCAATTATGAAAAAAAAAAAAATCGATCGTTCAAGTATTTGAAATTTCAGGGGAAACTCAGTGGAAGAGAGACAGATTTATAGGGTAGGTTTAATAAAAATTCAATTAATCTTTTGATCAAATTGCTATGCTTAGTGTGTGACTCGTTGGTTTTTTGAGGGTTAGTATAAAAAAATAGCCCCATAGTATAAACAAATAACTATACAAGTAATAACCAACTCATCACTTCGTATTATCTGGATCCAAAGAACCAGTCAAGATATGATATATTGTTCATATTGTTGTAGCAAGTTTATGAGTTGTTTGAAGATAATGGAGAATCTGATTTGGTTTGGATTGATTCTCCTTGATAATGATTGAAATGTATGGGTAAGACAGGTAGAAGATTGCATATGGTCCCGAATGCCTTGACGAATTTTTAGAAGTAAAACCTTACTGTTATTAAAACATTCCTTCTGTTTACAAGTTAAAATCCCATTAAAGTTGAAAAATCTTCCATATTTATTAAATGTTTGGGAAAATCCGAGTGTTACCCATTTTGATTAAACTTGAAACCTTGAATTGTCATAACGTTACGAAAGTTATACGTTGAAAAAAAATCGTTTGTTTGCAAAAGTTGTTAAGGCGTCTCTTTGGGCTCATAGCACGCTAAATATTTCAAGACATAGGGTGTGCATAAGATGTGCTAATCTGATGAATGAGTTCCTCCAAAGCTGGGTATTTGGGTTTTGTGCTTTAATGTGATGACAACATAAGGTAAATTGCTAAGGTAATCGCTTTAGAGAGTAGTGTACTGGTGTGTGTTGGATAGATAAGCATTTATGATATTGTGTATATTGTAGAGACACAAGGGAATAGTTTAGAGATATAATGTGACATCGATCAAGTAAATTTGTAAACATGATGATAATAATAAGACGATTAATAAGTTTGAAACCACATTCGTGTTTAACTGTGCAACGTTCAAGAATCAAAAGCGTGATCAAAGTTAAACAATAAGCTTAAAATTTTGATTCATAGGAAAATGTTTTTGAACAAGAAATAATGCGTTATAAAAATCATGAGACATAAATGAAATAGTGTAAGTTTTAATGCGGTAAAATAGCACATAGAAGTTTTAGTAATGATGATGAAAAGCGAACGATCAATGAATATATAAAACAACCGGTGATGGAACTTAAAATCCAAATGTTAAACAAAACATAAGAATTAATAACAGAAAACGGAAAAATGCACTAATAGTGATAGCTATTAATAGGGAAAACTCAAAAGAGATGATATCTTCATTATAGGAAATTATGATAAGAGTTCAAACAGCAAATGAAAAGTATACCAATAATGATATGTGATACTGAAATATTTCTAATGAAACTGGTGACTAGCCAAAGAAAATTGAAATATTATTAGTGACTTGTGGGGAGCGTACTTAAACCTATGAGTAAATGGTCATCCTTCCCGATTGCACGTACCCCGTCACTGGTAAATTTCAAAACTTTAGCGAGACTTTTAAAACGAGATGTAGAAATAACTCCTTGAGGTATGGATTTCACTCCTAGCTCAAAGTTTTATTTCAAAAGCAAAAATATAACAGAGTGGAACTAGTCACTAAGATAAGGATATCACTCCCAGCTCAGTGGTTAAGTTTCTTTTGAAGGAATAATTCTTTGAGGTGTGGATGTCACTCCTGTCTCAAAGATATATTCCTAAGATATAGAATTTATAAAAGAGTGAAACTAATCACCAAGGTATGGATGTCACTCCTAACTTGGTGATATCGTTTCATTTGTGGAATACGAGTGTCTTTTCCTCTAAACAAAACACCGAAAGAATAACGAAAAAGAATCATAGTGAAAATATTTTGAAAGAACATATAAGTATAAAGAGAAATATACACGAGAGGACTCGTGAAAGTAAGCTTAGTTATAGACTAGGCTAAAAGGCATTCTAATAACCTAATTCCCTAAAACCATGGCTCTGATACCAATCTGTAACACCCCAACCGTTGGCGGAAACATCGAGGTGTCACGTAGTGACGATTGTTCAATAGCTCATGGACTAAAGTGTAAATTTGGATACATTGATTAAATAGTTTATTACAATGAAATAAAATACAACAAGTCTAAATGTCAACTAAACTGAAATACAATGAATCAAAATCTAAATATAAATCCGAAAGCTTAAAGAATGCATCTCAAAATAACCTGAAACATGTACAAAATAATTTGGTCAATACAAAAATTGTATTGGTGAGCATACCCTGGTTTGAATACATATAGTAGAAAAAGTGATTAGCAATTCATGTGTTGTATACCGTTTGCAATTATGTATTTAAGCAGTATCAGTCAAAACCAACCCTAAGACAAGACAACACTTTGAAAACCATTTTTGAGTATAATGAATCACAAGACAATGACCAAGGTCTCTCAACAGAGTCACAAGGGGTATATACCATAGTACTATTCATTGAAATGCAAGGCCACAACGGTTAATGATTTTGACAGCCATAGATACACACAAATTAACATAAAGCAAACACACATGAGAATTGCATATAGTAAAAGAAATAGAAACTTGATAATAGGTACATGAGTCACCCCAAAATAGTAAAACAGTAAAAAGGGGAAAAGATATACTCACAGTTTGCGAAAGCGATCAAAATCCAACTTAAGCGGTCGTGAGTTAAGTAATGGGAATTCCGAGGAATTCGACCTATAATGTATATGAATACTAATGAGGAAAAATCAAATCTAAAAGTCTAAAGTATCTAGGGTTCTAAGGCATTAGGGTTTGCTAGTCGTATGTAGGGAAGATTAAGTTTTATTATATCTTGAATTTAATAAAAAATGTTAAATAAAATATATCATGATTTAAGTTTTAATACGTGATGAAGAAATTATAATACTATGTTTCCACTTATAGGAATACTTTCTATTTGATAGAAAAATATCCATAAATCATAGTTTAATAATTTACATTCAACGAAATAATTAATGATATCTAATTAAATGTAAATAACCTAAAAATACAAGATATGATTCAAAAACGATATTTTTATGAAAAATAATTATTTTCTGATGTATAAAGGTGAAAATAATTTTTCCACAATTTTTCTCAATTTATTTGTATTTAAAATGAATTTATTGAGTTTAAATCATGTTTAAATGATTAAAAAAACTAGGAAAATTAATAAAAATAAATTTTTTCTGACCTAGTACTTTTTATTTTTGTTCATAATATTTAGAAATAATTTTCCTGAAAATTTGGGATTAAAATCACTAAAAAATGAATTTTTAATGAATTAATTATGATTAAAACAATTTAAATAAATAAAAATACGAAAATAATATATTTTTCAGAAAATAAAAATATGATAATTTTCTATAAGTTGTCAAGAAGCTACTCCTAAAATTTCATGATTTTTGGAGTAAAAATGAATTAGTTATAAATATTTCAAGTTTTCATGTATTATATATAAAAAATATATATATATATAATAATAATAAAGAATGATAATGTGCTTAACAAAAAAGAAAGCCCAAACCCGTGGTATGTGAGGCTCGAACCCAGGTCAACAATCAGCACAACACCCACACCAACCACTAGGCCAAACCATTATTTGTTGATTTATTTGAAACAGATTTATATTTAATTAATAAACCATATTCATCTTCTTCCCCAAATTATCAAACCAAGAACCCTAACCCTACCTAAATCCAATAAGCCCGATTAAGAGCATGATAATGCTTTGTAATAGAGGGCTTTTGATTGGACAATGAAACTAAACAAAACGGCAATAACAAACACGAACTTACAATACGATTTGATGTTCGAATTTGAGAGTATAGGTCCGAAACTTGCAATCAAAGTTTGAAGGTCTTAGCGTCGCATTTTGATGTGTTAAAAAGTGGGTTTGAAAGGTTTAGACAAGCAGAAACGAAATGGTGTGATTAGTTTGTATGATTGCTCGTTTAAACGACTCGGTATTCGACTTAATAATGTGTCCGGCGGTTTCGGTTCACAACCGACTTTAAGCTCATTAATATACCTTTATTATGCGTTTTAAATTCATTATGATGATAGGGAAACGTTACAAACGAATGGAGAAGCGATTTGGAACGATTTAATGCGATTAAAGGGCTTTAAAACCCGGTTTTTATGCTTGTCGGAATACGGGTCGCCGGCCGGAAATTCCGACCGGAAAAACAGAAGTGACGGGAGGGAGGGAGTTCAATTTGAACTTTCAAATGTTGGCAAGATTGACCCCTGATGTTCTATATGTTGCATATTATGATACAACATAATTATTTTTCAATACAACTTTATAAACTTTAAAATTTATAAAATCTCAAACATTTTATAAAACTTTAATGCTTTTTTTTATAAACTTTTAGTAAAAATTTAGTTTTAACTTAACAACAATTGGAAACTTATATAAGTGTTTTCATAATTATTCATTTAAGCTATATATATATATATATATTGTACAAAGATTAATACAACTTCAAATTTTATTAATTTTAAAAGAATGAAAGGTATGGGGACTTGAATTGTAAATACATGAACAGTAAGAGGACTATAATTGAAAATTAAAAGGGACGGGATGTCACAACCGGTGAACCAGTTCCTTTGGAGAGTATGTCAGACGAGGAGAAAAAGAAATTTGCTGTGGAGAAGAAAGCATACTCCCAGTTGACTCAGGCAATCACGAATGATTTACTGCATCAGTTCGGAACGTGTACTACGTCGAAGCAGTTATGGGATGTGCTAAAGAATCGTCATGATGGGAATGAAAAGACAAGAAGGTTGAGGATGGAGGAGTTGAGAAAAGAGTTTGAGAATTTTACTTGTGTTGGAAATGAAACATTAAAAGAGTGACTCCTAGATATTGTCATTTACTAACTGAATTGTCTAGTTATGGTATACAGATTCCAATGACAGATCTGGTGGACAAGTTTGCAGATGCTTTACCACCGTACTGGGATCAACATGTTGAAGTTCTCAAAGAGAAGGATGCTTACAGGTTTTGGACTATCAACGAGTTTGTACAGAAGCTGGAGAATAAAGAGCTCGAGGAGAAGAGAAAAGCCAAAAGATCTCAGATTCCTCAGAATCAAGATTTATACTATGGTGGTACTTCAGCAAAAGTTGGAAACTCAAGTGCTAGTGGAACAGTGGCACCTCACATTGCTTGTATTTCTAGTGTCATGGAACCACCAAAACCAACCATCAATTACATCACACAAACCTCATCCTACTCACAACCATCATACACACCACCACCACAACAATACACTAATTCCTATATTTCACCATTCTCTCCAACGCAGCAAGCAACATTCTACACTGCTAGCCAATCACAACAACCATCTCAACAACCACAATACATAAATCAAGTGACTCAATCCAATCAGCAACCGGTGGTTTTGGAGACTTCCAATTTGGGAAATGTGACTGTTGAAGTTGCTCAGCAACATATTGCATTAGTCTCTGCAATGGTTTCATCATATAACGGGTTAGTTGCAAGTCAAATTGGGAACAATAACTTGACCAATGAAGACTATGCACAGATAGACAAAGAGGAGATGGAACTGATTGACATTCAGTGGGCTTTTGCTAGTATAATGAGAAGGGCAACTGAGTTTATTGAAAAGACTGGTAGGACTGATTTGGGAACTTCTCCAAATACAACCTACGGGTTCAACAAGGAGAAGGTGACATGTTTTAATTGTGGAGGTAAGGGTCTCAGCCACCGAAACAAGGTAACAGAAACCCTTTCAACTCAAACTACCAGAACCGTCAACAACAGAACATAAACCAAATTTCTTTCCAAGGTAACAACAATTATCAAAACCGAAACAACTACCAAAACCGACAAAACACCTCCAACAACAACCAAAACAGACAACCAAACACAACCAACAAGAATCAAAACCAATCACCAAATAATACTAACAGAACAGTTATACCTATTACCACACTAAATGGGCAGACACAGAACACGAATCAGAATCAAGCTCTGGTGATCCAGCAGGATGAAAGGTTTGACTGGTCTGGGATGCAAATTGGTGTTGAGGAGATCACAACTGGTAGGAATGTGGCTTGTGTTGCTCGACAGGTTGATACTGAGGAGTCGGTGATAGTTGATAAGAATGAAGAAACTGAGAATGAAGTTGATGAATCTGTGGAAGAGGTGAAAGTGGAGACTGAACCTGTTGAAGTTCAAGCTGAGGAAGCAAATTCTGGAGTGGTGATTGACACAGTTTCTGATGTTCCTGATGAGTGTGAGTCTGTTTATTCAGATTCAGACAGTGAATCAGACACAGAAGCGAGTGTTACATCGTTGGATGATGAGATTGATCAGCTTCTAGCAGTAGCAGATTTTCTGAAGACGAGGAAGTCGTGCATTGTTGATGACGCTTTCACCAGAATCGATTATTCGAAGTTTTTCGCTGGAAAGGAAGCTCATTTTGCTTTGATGGCCATGACAGATCCTCCTAAACAGGTAAGTTCTGAATCTAGCACTGATGTTACTAGTGATAAATACTGTGAAACTTGTGATAGATTGACAGAGGAAAACAAAGAACTTCGCGTTCAACGTGATAGTGCTATTATCAACTGTCAATCTACTCGCAAAGAATTGATTGCTTTCAACAAAGTACTTGATAGATATAAAAAGGACATTTCCGACCTTAAAAACACTCTTTCATTAAAACAATTAGCAATTAATAACTATATTAATGAAATTGAGAATATAAAGTTGGAAATGGCCACCATTAAGTGTTTTGCTGAAAAAGTCAATAAGAAATTGGAGAGTTATAAGCACATTGCTTATGTTATAGACCACATCATTGATGATCAAACCACTAACTATAAGTCTGTGCCATCTCCAGTGCTTAATGAAAACCATAATTGTCATCAAGTAACACCGGAGAGCTTAGTAAAATCAGACTCATCATCGAAAAATGAATCTAATACTTCGAGTATTGGTGATCCTCATTCCGATGTGAGGCCGATTTTAGGTTTGAATGATGAAGGAGTTACAGTTGAAAATGTTGATTCAGACTCAGAGAGTGATGACTCTGGAAGTTACCAAAGTGCTAATGCGTGTGATATTCCAAAAGAAAATCACATCATTACTACTGAACCAGTGTCATCATCTCAACATGTGCATCCGATGGCTAACGCACATCGTGAGAAAAAGTCTGAAAAGAATGAGATTAAGAAAGAAGTTAAGATTGAACCGAGTGACAAACCAGTCAAGGTGTTTTATCGGATGGAAGGATCCGATAAGATCATCTCTGACGAGGAATATCCAATTAAGTTTGCCAACTATGCTAAAATTGATAAATTTGGCAAGAAAGCACTATTTGGTTTCCAAAACATGAGAGAACTAATGAGATTCCACCGGAAATTTTAAAGAAATTGTATTTGGATGTTCCTCAAGAACCAAAGGTTCATGTCACAGAGTTTATTAAGCCCAAAAACAAAGCAAACGGTTTTCATGAGCCCGCTTACTCAAAAGGGCCACTCCCTGAGAGTTTGAGGAACAAACAGTATAATGATCAATATCCTGTTCGATCATTTGCTCAACCGAATGCTCCAAATGTTTTTGAGGAATACCGTGCATGCTTTAAATGCGGGGAGAGAGGGCATTTACTTGCTCACTGCCCGTATGTAAGGCATAAGAGGCACGAAGTTGAAGTTAGGCAATCCATGAGGAAACCGGTTGATCATCATTACGTTCCACCACATAGACGTGTTGGTCCTCAACAACAACAATTTTATAACCAAAACAATTTTTATCAAACAAGGAACAATCGTCCTTTTCAGTATGATCGTCGTAACCGGATTGCTATGGAGAATTCATGGAAAAACCAGTGGTGAACACAACAAATGATAGGCAAAGGGTTCCACCAAAACCTATTCTCAAGTCAAATGTTGGACCTAAATCTGTTAAATCAGAGAAGGTACCCAAGAAGGTTTCTTTTGCAAACAATGATTAGAAAACGACTGAGACCCCAAAATCTCAGATTCGTATCTTGAAAAGATCTGAACAATCTTGGACACCAAATGGTTCTCCAGGTGCCTCAACTTCAAAATCAAATGAGAAAAAGGAAAATGTTTTGAACGATCCTAAAAAGATTGATCCAAAACAAAATGCTGAAGTGAATGTTTCTTTGAACGATGATATTCAAAGACCCAAGACCACTCAGGCTTGGGTCCCCCGAAAGAACTAACTCTTTTACTTGATGTGTGCAAGGAGCTTCAGCTGGCCCTATTAGCAGTCTTTGGATTGTTGATAGTGGAGCTTCAGGCCACATGACCGGGGATCTTGCTTTACTGTTTGATGTGAAGAATATTAATGGTGGATATGTTGCATTTGCCGGGAACAAAGGCGGATATATCACTATGGAAGGGAGTGTCAGCAATGGGATTGTGAGCTTTGAGAGAATTTCATATGTGAAGCAAATAGATTATAATCTGTTGAGCGTCAGTCAAATCTGTGATAAACAATTCACTGTTCATTTTGATGACAAATCCTGCTACATTCTCAAACCAGGTTTCAAAATTCCAAAAGAGTGGGTAATGTTGAAGGCACCTCGCGTCAACAACCTTTATATTCTTGATATGTCCAAAGCAATGACTACCCAGGGGCAAATAACATGTTTTCTATCTAAGGCGACCGAGAAGGAATCAATAATGTGGCACCGAAGAATGGGGCACATTCATTTGCGAAAAATGAATCATCTTGTGAAGAATGGACTTGTCGATGGCGTGAATGTGAAGCATTTCCATTTGAATGACAAGTGTGTGAGTTGTAAGAAGGGGAAGCAACACAGACAGTCCCAGAAAGTGAAGAAAGTTAACTCTGTTGAGATGCCACTTGAGCGATTGCATATGGACTTATTCGGACCTATCAAGCGCAAAAGTCATCTTGGGGAGCTCTATTGTTTAGTTGTCACTAACGACTACTCAAGATTTTCATGGGTGATGTGTTTGCAGCATAAAAGTGACACCTTTAACAACTTGAAAGTTCTGTTCACTCGATTGGAAAATCTCTACAATCTAAAGATCAAGAGAATTCGAAGTGATAATGGGACGGAGTTCAAAAATGCAAAGATGGATGAACTTTGTGAAAACAAAGGAATTCATCATGAATATTCGGCTCCGTACACCCCACAACAGAACGGTGTTGCTGAACGCAAAAACAGGACTCTAATTGAAGCGGCTAGAACAATGCTCGCAGACTCGAATCTTCCAGTAATGTTCTGGAATGAGGCGATTTATGCAGCAAATTATACACTCAATCGGGTTTTAACGGTGAAGACATTTGGTAAAACTTCTTATGAGCTGTTACACCGACGAAAGCCGAACTTAGAGTATCTAGAACCTACTGGGGCACCATGCACGATGTTGAATCCAAGCGAGAAGTTTAGTCCGAAAGCTGAAGAGGGATACTTCGTTGGATATGCAACCCCGCTCAAACGGGTATACAACAAGCGAACTCGTCAGGTGGAGGATTGGGCTAACGTAGAAGTTCAACGGTATACCCAAAATGTGCAAGGGATATGTAACAGTACGGTTACCAGGCCAAAAAATTTTCGCACAATGTTATTATTATATAATTATTAAATGGCCAAAGATAATAAAATGATTAAGTGTAAATGAATACGAAGCCGAACTGGCGAGTTGGACAATTATTTTGACGAGAGGAAATAATATTATACCCGCTACGTGACCGAACTGACACCCGATAACGAACCCGGACCCGAACCCAAGGCAGTAAGTCACCAAGGGAGGACACTTGTCCTCCCCTTGTGGTGACAACATATCACCAAAAACCATTTACCTTGTAAATGGTTTTTGGAAAACCATTTGTGTTAACCTAATATAAATACCCAAACCACCCACCCTTAATCCCATTTACTGAACTTTTAACACACACACCACACCAGCAGAAAGAAAGAGGGCGGAGCAAGGGCGGAGCTCTGCCACCGTCTCCGGCCGACGACGGCGGCAACCACCTCCACCCTCCTGATTATTATTATATTATAGAGAGAAAGACAGAGGAGAGACTAGAAAGTGGAGAGAGAGAGATCTGTTAGAGAGAGAAAGCAGGGGAGAAGAGAGAGAAACAGAGGAGAGAGAGAGAGCCAGAGAGAAGGCAGACGACGGTGGTGACGGCGGCGATGGATCTAGGGTTCCGATTAGGGGTTTGACGAGGAATAAGGTGGTTCCACGATGGTAGTTTCCCTGTGACTACAGATTATGAGGTGACGATGGAGGATGACTGTTGGGTCTGGGTATGAGTCCTGATCTGAGCGGTAATGGCCTTAGGTGGATTCCGATGGGTTCAACAATGTCACTAGTGACCAAGGTAAGATCAATCACATCTAGTTTAGGATCGGTATTAGTTGACAAGGTTATAGGATGGGTTATTGTGATATGGTGATGATTGGAGGCTGTGATGGTAACGGGTTCATCGCTGTGGTGTGGTGGTTAGAGTGGCGGACTGATGGGTCTTGACGGTGGTGGCTATATGGTGTTGGTGTTTACAGTAGGCAGTAGTATTATGGTGGTAGGGGCGACGGTTGGTGTTGGGTTTATCGGGTCAGTCAAAAGGACAGGTCAAAACCCCAGTCAACAGAAGTCAACTGGTCAACTGACCAGTCAACGAAAGTCAGCGGACAGAGGAGAAGCAAGGTATAACGACTACACGACGACTTAGCTAAATATATTTATCGGTTGACACGTGTGGGAAGTTATCAAGTATCCTTGACCTAAACCGACCTATTGAACAAACCTATGTATTAATAAGACTTAATAGACTACATGTGATACATATTATGTTATTTGATTAGGCATAGGATAGTTTGATAATATTGGACATTAGTATGAATTATGGACATATAGTAGATATTGAGTAATATAGTATACAAGAGTTGGACAATTGATATGGTTAAGACATAGTACGGATATGATATAAACCATGATACGAAGCACACTAAATAACTTGGATATAAGGACTATGACCAACCTTGACATTATGTGAATCGGGATATCGGACAATGAGGTGAGACATGTAAATTGTATAGATAGATATTATGATAACATGAATATTGGAGAATAATAACACCTAGAGCTTTGGAGGATTGTATATACGCTCAGACAATAGATTCGTTGATCATATATAACACTTAGACTATATTGGGATAATGATAAACATACAATATCAAACTAATATTAGAAACATAAAGGACATTGCCTAAACACTATAACTTAGACTTAGGCACTATTTGGGTAATAAATATAAGTGGGACACAAGATAATATAACTTGACAAGTATAAGATTGGAGGTTTGGAATGAGGAACCTAAGCATGCCCACACGTGTAACCGCGATGGTGGTTGCACGCGCTAATGATTAAAAAATGTGAATAGGAACTTGTCAAATGAATTGATAGATGGAGACTTGACTTGGATGCTATGTGACCGTGTGAAGCGCCGCTAAGGTGAGTTCGTGTACTTCCCCTTTTTCTCGTTTTACTGTTTTGGGGTGAATACATGCTTGCGTGTGTTTTATAAAATGGTTGTGATGTGACAAGATACTTGGCTGCTAGATATACTTGACACTCATTAACTCAGAGGTGAGCCGACTTAATATATGGGTAGTACTACTCGGGGAAACCCCCACGCAAAGTGGACTCGGGACGTAAGGGCCCGGGAAACCCTCCACGACGGTTATGGAACCATTGCGGCATATATTATGCCTTGTAGATCTATAATAGCAGTAGATAGATCTAGTGTTAGGGTTGAGGTGTTGCTTGTACATCACGTGTGTTAAACTGTGTGAACTTGTTTTCGAACTGATGAAACTGTTTTTGGATCCACTTGATTACTTACACGGACTCACCAGTATGATTACTGATCCATCTCTTTTTAAGCATGTGTTCAGGTACTGCAGTCGGATGGTTGGTAGCGCGAGGTATATGGTTGTTAGATACGGACTAGAAGTTATCTTGATAGAAGATTCGGCTATAAGCATTGTGGATTAGAACTTCTATAGTTATGGACACTTAGAGCTCGGATTGATCAGTGGATACGACTCGCCAGCTGCTTCGACGACCGCCGCGTTTCGTCCCTGCATAACTGCTAGTTTATTTATTCAAGTTGTGTATTTATATATTTTGGATTAGAATATGTATTAAAAATATTGATTAATAATCATCGTTGCTTCCGTTGTGCAAGTCTGTTACCTAACTGACGTAACGTCCAGCCCCCTCCTGGTCGGGTTGTTACAGGATAGGTCCTGATTGGATGTTTGATTACAAAGATTTCTTTGAATCATTCAATCTAGATAGCTTGGTTGAAGAAGCTGTTATCAGATTACTTTACGAGTGTGAAAACGCGGCGACTTCACCGTTGGTGCGTCCGATCACCGTAAATCCCCCACCAGCTTCTAATGATACCAATGTTCCTGTACCGGAGGAAGAAGTATTTCAAGAGGCTTCTACAACTTTAGATACATCAGAATCAGAAGATGATGGAGAATTTGAAGAAGTTATTCTTGAACACGCAACAGACCTAGAGGCACCGCCAGTGAACCCAAATACAGATGTTTCTTCATCGTCTAACATGGGTCATGATCTGGATGCTGTAGAGAACTTGACTATTCAGACGGGAGTTACTGTACCTGAACATCCGGAATCTCGGATTCATCGTATTCACCCACTGGAGCAAGTTATCGGTGATCCTGGAAGCAGTGTGATGACAAGAGGGCAGCTGCGAAGTGTTAATTCGCCAGAGAGTTTTGGTGCTTTAGCTTTATATGCCAAAATACAAAAATCTGGTAGTCAAAATGACTGGTCGTTTGCATGTTATGTGTCTCAGGTCGAGCCAAGGACATACAAGGACGCTTTGCTGGAGGACGCCTGGGTTGAAGCAATGCAGGAGGAGTTATTACAATTTCAGAAATTGGGGGTTTGGACGCTCACTGATTTACCGCCTGGAAGGAAGAAGATCGGCACCAAATGGGTGTTTAAGTGTAAGAAGGATGATCGTAGTGTAATTGTTCGCAACAAAGCCAGATTGGTCGTACAGGGTTTCCATCAAATCGAAGGGATTGATTATAACGAAATCTATGCGCCTGTAGCACGCATTGAGGCAATTCGGATGTTTCTTGCGTTTGCTTCCTATAAGAAGTTCAAGGTATATCAAATGGACTTCAACAGCGCATTTCTGTACGGGAAAGTCAAAGAAGAGGTTTATGTCGGGCAGCCACCAGGCTTCGAAGACCCTATCCACCGGGATAAGGTTTATATGCTGAACAAATCTTTGTATGGACTGCACCAGGCTCCAAGACAGTGGTACGAGGAGCTGAGTACATACCTCATGGCAAAGGGATTTAAGCGCGGACTCGTCGACTGCACCCTATTCACGAAGAAATCAGGGGATGATTTGCTTCTGGTGCAGATTTACATTGATGATATAATATTTGGCTCAACTAATGAACTTTTATGCAGGGAGTTTGAAACTGTCATGCAGGAAAAGTTCGAGATGAGTGCAATGGGGGAGATGCAGTTTTTCCTAGGCTTGTAGGTGGGCCAAAGACCCACGGGGATCTTCATTCACCAGACGAAATACGTATCCGAAGTCTTGAACCGGTTCCAGATGGAGGTTTCCAAGCCGATGGATACCCCGATTCAGCCCAATCACGGGATTGGAGTTGACGCTAAGGGGGAGCTGACAGACCCGTTTACATACAGAGCAATCATCGGATCTCTGATGTATCTTACCGCATCTCAGCCAGATATTATGTTCGCAACGTGTCTCTGTGCTCGTTATCAATCGAAGCCGAAACAAAGTCATCTGACGGCGGTCAAGCGTATCCTTAGATATCTGAAGGGTTGTCCCTCGAGAGGACTTTGGTACCCTAATGATGATGATTTTGATTTTATCGCTTTTAGTGATGCAGATTGGGGCGGCTGTGATAAGGATAGCAAATCTACTACAGCTGGATGCCAGTTTTTAGGGAGCAGGTTAGTCACCTGGCAATGTAAGAAGCAGACTTCGGTCGCGCTGTCTACCTGTGAAGCCGAGTACATTGCAGCCTCAAGTTGCTGTTCGCAAGTGCTCTGGATCCAACAGCAGATGGTGGATTACGGTTTGCAGTTTCTTAAAACCCCTATACACTGTGATAATGAAGCCACGATCGCATTAACTAATGATACAGGCAATCATTCTAAAGCGAAACATATCCGGATCAAATACCATTTTATCCGTGATTGTGACGCTAAAGAATTGATAGATATGGTCAAAATCCATACTGACTATCAACGTGCAGATTTGTTCACTAAAGCTTTTGACAGATCCCGCTTTGAATATCTTTTAAAAGTCAACAACATAAAGGAAAAACAGGACTAATCAGCACCTCGGTTTATCGCTTTTTAGTTTAAAATTTTCTTTCAAAGTTTTTATTGTTTTTCAAAAAAATTCAAAATCCAAAATTATGTTTTACATTTTTGGGGGAGTCAGTTTATCAGAAAAACCAAAAACATTGAAAAATCAAAAAGACCTAAAATTTAGAAAAACCAAAAATGATTTCCAGGATAAAAAGAGGAAATGATAGTACATTAGTGGGGATCTGACACAGGCTAAAGATATGTATAGTAATATGAGGCGTGTGTTGATTACGTGTGACGTGCTGATAGGCTTTGTAGACTAAAAATTGTGTGCATTAGTGATACAAACATAACGAACTACGCGTTCGTGGCTGAACACCTCATGGGCATATGGTCTTAGTACCGTAATTTCGTTTGATGGGATTGCCAAAATCTGAGGTTTCGGGTCGTTATGTTATGGTTATCCGGGATATTCTGATTAAACTTTTGTCGTATTGATTAACGGACCTAGTTTTATCAGAATATTTGCCAAAAGAGCTTAAATGCCAAAACCGAAAGTTACCGAATTGAGGAACTTCATGTTTTTATTGATCAAAGATCATAATTACATCGTATTGACTTACTGATGCAAATCAGTAGTTGATATCAGCCTCAACCTGGTATATATGCACATGTTACTCTGCTGCATTCGTTTGCTGACCTGTACACCTCTGTGCTATATAACTTGTAACTTTAACGGATAACTCTGGCATAATCACGCGTTACGACGAAGCTTTGTGCAATTACTTGATACGGGAGTATGTCGTGTGTGTGGGAACCATAACGTGTTAGTCTAATACACCTAACTCGTATCATTTTAAAGCATTGCCTTTTAGTCTGCATGTGAGCTTAGGTGGACCACAATATCAGCAATTGCCGTGTCACATACTGTTTCTAATGATAATATTAAACAAAACGATCAACGCTGTGATCAGATTTCTCAAATAACTGATATGATCCTCTTACCGAACATCACAAAATCTTTACTACTTTGTTTACATTGATGCACTTTACTTTTATTGTCAAAAAGATACTAAACTCAAAAAGATTTTAGGTGTGTTTTGATATAAATTTCAGAAAAACCAAAAAGTTTTGCATTTCTGCTTTATTTTAGATAACCGACGGTGTTTGATGGTCAATTTCTGAGATTTGATAAACCATCTGGGCTTTGTATCATTCTAAAAGTGAAATAATGAGTGTTTGAGACTTAACGGGTCGAAAAATGTTGAACGGGATTCGAATTCGTGATTTGGCAAAATTTTCAGATTTTTCCATTTCACATTCGCCCCTTAAATGGGTCGAATGTGGAAAAATCTTACATTCGTACGTTTTAATTTTGGGCGAAAGTGGATTTCCACAACAAATTTCACTTTCGGGTGTTCACTTTCTACCTTCGGGCCATTAGTTTGGACGAATGTAGAAAAAGACCCACATTCGTCCATCATTAACGGGCGAATGTACATCCTATATATATAGCTAGTTTTCAGATTCGACCCCCATTCTAAACTTTTTCAAAATTTTTCAACTTAAGGAGACCTTGTTGCTTTGATTCCTTTTGTCTTAGATTATTAATCCTTGTTGATTCCTGATCATTTTAATCCAATTTTTACAGGTAATGGTTACGTAAACAGATCAGAATTGGAAGTTTAGGGTTACGAACCCTAGGGTTATTAAACTGGACATTTTGGACTGTTTTTGATGTGTGTTCTTGATAGGGATTCAATCATTATCAGTTATAGGGGGAGAATATACAAGGAATTAGTTTAATTCAATGTTCATGATGTTTAATCGATTGTTTTTTTGTTTAAAATCCTAATTCCTATTAAAAACTGATAATAATTGAATGTAAATAACAATTGATGTTAGACGAGTGTTATTCGGCCATATTAAAACATGTTTCAATCAAAATCAGAGTCTAAAAACAAGTTTGGCAGAATTTTAAATTTTAGGGCAAACACGTTTCACATTCGTCCAATTCTTAACGGGCGAATGTAGAAAAGTAGGACGAAAGTGAAATAATCTGGGCGAATGTGATTCGGAATCTGATCTTTTCCACATTCAAGCCAAATTTCTTACTTTCGTACTTAAAAATCCACATTCGGCCTTGTAAAAACGGGCGAATGTGGAAACTGTAAAAACTTTAAAATTTTTAATTTTGTCGTTTTTGTGTTTTGACATGTTTTCTGACTTTTGAGGTGCAGATGGCTGAACAACATGAAAATGTTGAGATACCAGTGGAGAATGTCGTACCAGATCCAGTACCAGAGGCTGAGAATGTTACACAAGGATGGTCGTTCGAACCAACGCATAACTGCTGTGCGTATGTTGGAGATGTAGTGAAGAATACAGAGTTTTCTGGTATTGTGGAGTTCTTAAGGCGAAGCAGAATCATTCATGCCTTAACCACACCAGCCATAATCTACAAAGACATCGTGGAGGACTTTTATCAGAATGCAAGATTCGATTACTGGGAAGATCAGACTATTATCCGTAGCAAGGTTCAAGGTATGGAGATGTTTTTGACAGAAGCAGACATTAGAGAAGCTTTACAGATCAAGTTTGAGACGAGTACTGATCCAAGAGAGCTTTCATGGACCGAGCAGAGGGCTTGCTTTTTGAGGATGAGGTATAAGTGTCCTATCACTGATGGTTCGATGCATAAGGGAAAGTTAAGTGTGCAGTTCGCACACGTAATTATACATGTGTTTGGGTGTGTGAGCGGAGGATATGATGTAATGAGGAAGAGCCTAAGTTCATTGATGGTTGCGTTAACACTTAACAAACCATTCAATGTATCTGGTATGATATTGGATCACATGCTTGAGATGCTTAAAGGTTTGAAGAAGAAGCAGTTCATGCTATATCCGAGGTTTTTGATGATGATCTTTGACCATAAGTATCCTAATTTGAGGAAGGATCCGACAATGATTCTAGGTCAAGATCACATGAATATTAGAACACTAGTGAGAATGAAAGGTTATAAAGGTGTGCTAGATGATGAGAAGCCACCTCATAGGAGATTGTTTGGAGCTTTGGCTAATCAGGGTTACATTGATCCTGGTTTGAACAAAGCAAGGCACGATAATTGTGACTCGGATAATGATGATCCCTTAGTGTATGCTGATGCGAATACTTAGAGGAAGAGACAAGTGGTTAATGCCGGAGCCAAAGGGAAGGGTAAGGCAAAGGTGGATCAAGGTAGTTCTAAGCAACAAGTGACTCGAAAGAAGACGACTGCGAAGAAAGGCACGAGTCTGGTTGATGAAGATTCGGTAGATTCAGAGGAAACAGAAGTTGATGAGCAGTGGGATTCGGAGGAGGAAAGAGTAAAGACCACCAAACGTAAGGCCACTATGGTTGGTGAGTCTGAATCTTTGAACAAAACTATTGAGGAAGTTTTACAGAAGAAGACAGTTAATGTTGATGAAGGTTTGAGTGTGAACATTGCTGATCTTGAAGAAGGTTCGACTGTGGTTGTGCATTTGAAGAAACCAAAACACAAGTCGATGGCAAAGAAGTCGAGCACTAAATAGTTGAGAGAAAAAGAGATTGCTCAGTTGCTTAAAGGCAAAAAGATACCTGACGCAGGTACATCATCTAAGCTATCTTCACCAGTAGCAAAGAAACAGAAGAAAACAAAGAGTCTGAAGCTGTAACAGTTGATGATTTTAATACTGCTTTGGATAATGTGTTGGAAATGTTTAAGAATCCTCAAAATGAGAAGACTAAAGAAGCTGAAACATCCAAGTCTTCCAAACTTAATGTTTCGGATGATGTGATGAAACAGGTTAACAAAAGGATGGATGAAATGATGAAAATGATTGTAGCACAACAAGCTGAAATTAGCAAGTTCAAGAAGAATGAGGAGAAGATGCTACAGATTGTTGTTGCATCCAAAACTAACCAAGATGAGATCGAGAAGAAAGTTAAACAACTTGAAGAGGTAAATAAGGATCTTGAGGTTAAGTGCAACAGGAATCGTAGAATGATTAAGATTGTTAAGGCTGACAACAAAGAGCTTAAGACTGAAAACAAACGTCTAAGTGATTTGTTGGACAAGCTATATGGTGAAGCACCAAAGTTGAAGGAGGGTGAGGAAGATAAATAAAGAGAAGAGGAACAAGTTGATTTTGAGCCTTCAAATGAGGAGAAACAGGATGATGAGGAAGATGATGAATCTGAAGAGAGTTCTGATGAAGAAAGTAAGAAAGATGATAAAGATGATGATGATGCGGAGGGATCAGGTAGTAAGGATAATAATGATGATAGTGATGAGAGTGATGATGATGATGGAGGAGACGATATGAGTAAGTTTACATTTGAGAAGAGAACGCCAAAGAATGATGCTGGAGAGTGTAGTTCGAAGAAAAAGAAAGGAGGTGAGAATGTAGACTCAGATGAAAGCATTTTCTGGAACGAAAAGGTTAGATCGTTGACTGATGATGCAAAGAAAGTGTATAGAGATATGCTTGAGAGAAGAGAATGGACCATTGAGTTTACTGGAAAGTTTGCCGAAATCTTCCAAACGGAAGACATGAGGTATGAACTTGAATATAATGATCCAAACTTAGAGGAAGGTGAAGTACCTACTGCTGTTGCCAAAGAGATATTGGAGGGTATTGCACAGCGAGTAGGGAAGTCATTAGAGGAGATTATGATGGATCAGATGATTCCAGATCTTCCTGAAAAGGAGATTGGAAATCACTCTGATGATAAGCAGACACCTGAGATGGAAGAGATAGAGATTGAGGATATTACTCACGAGGAATATCCACAATATTTCAGGCAAAATGATGAGAATGTGGTTTTCCCAAACTTCACTGAGATACCAAACACACTGGCTAGAAAGAAAGCAGAGAAGAGAAGTGAGGAGTTTGTAGAAAAGGTGTTTGGTACTGATCAGTAAAAACCTTCAAATCAGAATGATGATTTGAAGACATTACTACAGAAGTTGAAAGAAGATGATGACAAACGACCAAAGCCTGAAGCTCAAGGTGGATTCTACAAATACCACAACCAGAAGTTCAAAGGTAAAGCTCTTGGTTGGAAGTATTTGGGGAGATTGAAATGTTTGGCAGTCAAATGGGAATCAGAAATCTTGCACTTCTACAGATTTCATGATTTATTAACTCTACCGTACTGGGCGGTCAGAGATATTTGCCGATTCCCTATGACTGGAGCTTCTGTTAATAACACTGCTATTGGTTGGTTTGCTGATCGGTTGGTTTGGGAAAGTAAAACTAAATGGAGCAAGTTCAAGCCTCAGTACCCTAGAAGGAAGGTTCATCGAGATGTTGATCCGAGAACAGGAAAGAAAAGGGTAACTTTGATTTATAAAGTGCCTGAAGTGATGAAAAAGATTCCATTGATGCCTTTACCTCAACACTTCAGTGCTGACTTCATATTCTGGTATTATGATTGGAGGAAGGCAGAGGCAGTGATCGTGTTAAGAGATGGAAAGGACAAGTACAAGCATGTATATGTATTTGATCCTATGTGGTTGATTAATTGCACGTTTGAAGACATCATCATGTTATTCTACAATCCGATACATTGTGATCCCAATGATGCAGATCAGGCAAAGAAGTATCAGCAAGTTGTTGGAGTTTGCTTTGCATACGATATAAACTCGGGAAGCAACTTGGATACTAAGCTAGGTAAGATGGTGAAGATGGCTGATGTGCCTAAACCGGTGAAACGTAAGCTGGAGCCTGAAATGACTAAAGATCAGAAAAAGCAACTGAGAATCAAGATTCTGAACAAGATCATGGACGAAGAACGAAGACAATCCAATCAATAGTCGAGGGGGAGTTTGTAGATGCACGTATTGCGACTAGTGATTGGATTGGAGTTTAACATGTGTTAGAAGGTGTTTCTGTATGGCCGAATGTAGATAATATGGGCGAAGGTATATGTGTTTGGGCGAAGGTAGAAGAAGACTGGTCGAATGTGGAAGACAGCAGTTCAGAAGATCATATTCGTACCTTGTAGTATGTCCACATTCGCACCATGAAAAGGGGCGAACCTGCAGTCTATATATATATATGTTTTGGTCATTTTCAAGGTAGATAGAGTCTTAGAAAGTGTGTGTTGAGAGGTCAGGTTCAGGTCTAGATTGTGGATGTGTGTGTGATCATTAGATTAACGTGTGAATCAATTGTAAACAAGTTTTATTGAAGTTTATGAAAAGGTGATTAAAATGATGTCTTACGTGTTTTGATTTGCATATTATGATTTTGTTCATATCTAGGGTTTCCGCACCTGGATTTGTGACTTGTATGATCATTACATCCTGTTTTAGCTAAATTCTTTCATCTACACTTTGTTTCTGTTTCTGACTCCCTAGACCTAGGGTATTGTCCTCATCATCACTGAGATTATCATCAGTTTCAATTAAGTAGTAATTATCATCCTTAACAAATTTTTCTTTCTTAATTACAGCATGGTCAACAACTAGGGGAGTAGTGACCCTAAATTATGTGGTCTCAGTCTACTAAGGTGATTTGGAATAATTATCACGCATTGGAGGTGGAACAGCTTGGTACCCAATGCCAGCAACACTCTTTTCGGTTATTTGACTCTCAATTATGTGTCAAGCACATATTTGGAGTTTGAATAACTATTGAGCTTCTTTTTAATTATAGCAACCGGAAAATTTTTCTCTTTTTCGTTCCTTCCTTTCGGTCTTGTGCAACTTTTAGGACGAAATTTCTTTCAACAAGGGGATGATGTGACACCCGACAAACTCAGGATAGTAACTTTTGTCAAATTAGTAAGTCTACCTTAGCGAGTCAGGCATGCGTTATACTTAACTAGGTCAGTTGAGTCGTTTTGATGGTTCTGGGAATCATCGGGAGTCATTACAATGATCCAAGGAATCATTGGGAGTCGGCCCATAACCATGTGTACAAGGATTGGTGATTTGTAGAATCGCCGGATTTAATGCACACACATGAGTCTCTAGTCATTTAATGCACTCACGCAAGTCTCGAGTCCCGGAGATTGGTGAACGAATGTGAACGTGTTAGTTATCATACATTATGTGTTTATAATCATTATATAACTTGTCGGTATGTGAATATGTGCTTACATGTGTTAAAATAGTGTTTATCGGGCCGAAAACTCACAACAGCCTGCAGGGGGCGATTAGGATTCTTAATTTCCACATGCAGGGGCAATTAGGGTGCTACTCGCCTGATGTAGGGGGCAAGTAGGACCTACTCGCCTATAAAGGTAGCAATTAGGATTCCTAATTGCCACCTGCAGTTCCTACCCGCATGTAACATTAGAAACGACTAGAAACAGCTGTAAATACCATACTTGACATGTGAAACTTCATTTGGAAACTCTAACTCTCCCCAAACCTCTCTCACACCATACTTAACCTCTGAAACTCGTTTTTTGTAACTCCCCAACCGATGGCGGAAACATCGAGGTGTCACGTAGTGACGATTGTTCAATAGCTCATGGACTAAAAGTGTAAATTTGAATACATTGAATTGAATAGTTTATTACATTGAAAGAAATTACAATATACAAAATTCTAAAGTGACAACTAAAACTGAAATACAATAAATCTCAAATCTAAGCCTAATTTCCAAAAGCTTAGAAATAATCTCATAAGAACCTGAAACATGTACGAAAACAATTTTGTCAATACAAAAATGTATTGGTGAGCATACCCTGTTTGAATACATATAGTAAGAAAAGTGTTTATCAATTCATGTGCGGTACCATTTGCAATTATGTAATAAGTAATATCCGTTCAAAATCAACCCTAGAAATGAAAGGAAATATATATAGTATGCGCTAGTAGTAATGAAATACATAGCAATGACAAGGACTCTCAACAGAGTCACAAGGGTATATACCATAGTACTATTCATTGAAATACCAGGCCCTCAAAGGTTAATGATTTTGACAAGTCATAGACACACAAATTAACATAAAGCAAACACACATGAGAATTGCATTTAGTGAAAGAATAACATTTAGTCATAGTGTACATGAATAGCCCCAAAAGAGTAAAACATGAAAACGGGGAAAGATATACTCACAGTTTTACTAAGTGTGTTAAATCCAACTTAAGCGATCGTGAGTTAAGTATTGGGAATTCCGAGAAACTCAACCTATAATGTGTAATAATACTAATAAGGAAATGTCTAAGAGTCTAAGGTATCTAGGGTTCTAAGGCATTAGGGTTTGCTAAGTCGATTTGGGGAATTAGAGTTTTTATGATAAGTCGCGTTAATGTAGAAGTTGTATATCACAACTAATATATGAAAGGTCGTAAATGTGGTTTAGGTAATATAATTATTACCTACTGAATATTTAGATAAAAATATGTTTGAAATAATTAAGACAAAATAATTTAGTTAATTACTTTAACTAAATTAAAATAAATACAATATTCATAAATGTACAAATAAATAATTATGTTGTTCACAATGTCCCAACAAATGGTAAATAAGATTTTCAAACATAAAACATTTCTATTTTATAAGAAAAGTATTTATAAAATAGATGTTTAAATAGTGTAAATAAATAAATGTTTAATTATGTCTAATTAAACATAAGTAATGCTAATAATACAACACATGACATCAAAATGATATTTTTATAGAAAATGGATCATTTCTGATGTAAATTAATGACAATAATTTTCCCATATATTTTCTAAACCTATTTAGATTTAAAACTGATTTAATGAATTTAAATCATGTTTAAATGCTTACAAAAAAAATAGGAAAATTAATAAAAATAAATGTTTTCTGAACCAAATATTTTTATTTCAGTTCATAATGATTAGAAATAATTTCCCAAAAAGTTTGAGGTTAAAATCCATAAAAATGAATTTTTAATCAATTAAACATGATTAAAACTAATTAAATCGATAAAAATAAACCATTTTTCAGAAAATAAAAATATGATAATTTTCTTTAGAGTGTCAAGATGCTACACCTAAATTTTCATGATTTTTGGAGTAAAAATGAATATTCTATGGATACTATAAGAATAATACATATATATAATGGAATTTAAAAGAAATTAAGGATAAATAAAAAAAAGGAACCGGACCCGTGGGTAGGGGACTCGAACCCGGGTCTTGGCTGGACACAACACACAACCAAACCACTACACCAATGCTTTGGTTTGTTAACTAAATGGAAATATATATGTATTTTAATAATATATGAAGTTGGTCTTCTTCCCCAAATCAATAGTCAAGAACCCTAACCCTAAACCCAAATTCTAATAGCCCGATAACAAGCCAAATAGCGCCTAAAATCATGGGGCTATAATAGAGGAAGGGCCTAATATTAACATGGCACAAAGAAAACGAACTTACAAGCTCGATGTAGTGCTCGAAATTGGAACAAAAAGAACCGCAATAAGAGGCCCGATTACACAGCTCTAGAATGCGATTTGTTACTGTTTTCTTTTGGGTTTAAGATGTAAATGCGTGCAGAAATGATTTGGGGTCAATAATTTACACGATTAACAAGAAAAATGGAGCTTTGATTGTCGAATTAATTTCCGATCGGTTACATTATATCAACTCGATTAAATCCCATTAACACGATCTTTAACTCCCTTAAATGATTGGAAACCGTTGTACTACCAAGGGAAAACGTTGAGAATCCATAAAAATGCGTTAAAAGCATCCAAGCCGGCCAAAGAACAATTCGCCGGAGCAAATTCCGGTGACCGGAATTTCGGTCGGAAACAGAAAGAGAGAGGGGGAAGGGATTGAGTTTTTCAAAGTTGATATTTTTGCAGGAATGGTCCCTCAAAAAGTAACTAGGTTAGTTTATAAGGTTTTTAGTTAAATTTTTCCTTTATAAAAACTAACCAAGTTTAACTAACTTAACTAAAAAAAGGTTTGTTTTATATATATAAATCTAATCCAAATAAGGTTTCAATATACGCATTTTTTTAAAACGAAATAAGATCCATACTAAAAGCGAATGATAAATTTTTAGTTCGTTTTTTTTTTAATTTAATTTGAAAATTACAACTTTCAGAGACCAAAATAAGAACATTTAAATACACTAAGGACTATAATTGACATCTTGTCAAAATATGAGGGTGACGGGTGTCACAGTCTCTCCTACTTTAGAAAATTTCGTCTCGAAACTTCTTTCAAGTGGAGACTACTATGAAACTAAAGGTGTTGTAAAAGTCAGCTTGATTTTTAAAGGAAAATTTCATTATTCATGATTAGACAAAATTTAAAATAGTTGTCTAATATCTAAGGTAAAAGTATCAGAATCTTAGACAGTTAACCCAAAGTTAGAAAAATTAAGAGTTTAAATAAGTAAAGCTTTGAGAACTTGTAACGGGTAAGGGCAGAGACACTGATGAAGCAGTCTCCCCTACTTTAGAAAAGTTTCTATCTAAATGTTATTAGAGTATGCAACAAGTATCCAAATAGTCGAGTGTGTATGAGTATACAAAGTTTGTGTTTTCTGTGTGGATGGTCAAGAGAAGGACTCTAGGAAGACGAATTGAAGCTCGTGCAAGAACGTTCTTATCGAAAATGCTAGCTATTAGTCAAAGATCCAATTAATAGGTAATTATAAAGTAATGGGTTAGTTCTTGGTTAGATTCCTAGTCCGTTCCCTCAGTATCATTTATGCTTATATATAGGGTGTACCGCAGCTGACCCACCACACTCCCGATACTTTGGACTCGTACTGATTGTCTACCAATAGCCTAAATAGAATCACACACCACTCTCACGTACCTGTAAACCCATGATTGCGTTCCGGACCGTAATCATCGATTTACCTTACACCAGGGTGTTATGCTTTTCCATAACCCTATCCTAAGTAATACTAGAAACAAATGCGTGCAACCAATATGTATTAAGTAATAGATACTGCAATGAAATAATGTTCAATCATGACATGGTTAGAGGTCCTTCCCTTCCGGGTTTTCCTTGTAACCGTAATGGGAAAAACATGTAAGTATAAGACATGGTTAAAGGTTCTTCACCTTTCGGGTTCACCTTTAACCGGTAAATTTCTGTTCACATCGTTAGGCTCTAAACACCTATATTGATAAACTCCGAGAATTTCACCGTTCCCCTCGGATTGGAGTAACACTCTCATCCGAGTCATACGTGGGCACCGGCTTAGATCTCATACGAGTAATCAACTAGTATGTTCATTGGCCATGATTATGAGCAAAATAATGTAAAGTATAACAGGGTTTTGCTCAAAACAGGAAAGAAAATATGCATACAAAATATGCGTCAAGTATATAAGTATAGCATAAAATTTCGATTGAAAAAATAGTATAATATAAACCAAGTAAATCGTACAATTTGAAAAAAATGAAAGTAAACGAGTTGAATAATGCTCAAAATTAGTGATGTAAGAATAACTGCTAATAATTGATGTGAGAATAACTACAAATAACACGTAAGAATAACCACCAATAAAGGAATAAAGCGGGAATAATGCGCGAACATGATAAGATGATGTAAAAATAAAATAATGAAATTTACCGCAAATGTAAGTGTGCAGAACAGACATATAGTCTGCTGGCATGAGGGTTTAAATTTAATAGTTTTGCATATATGTACTATACGATAAAAGACATTTAGTAACATTCTGATAAGGATATCTCCAATGTTTAGACCAAAAGTTTTGCGTCTGCGAGAGTGCAAGTATTAAAAGGTAAATTTTCGTTTATAAAACATAGTTTATTCGAACTTTGTGATATAGTTGAAACAATGAGAATAAACTTTTTAGTAATCGAAGAATGTTTTAGATTCAAAATAGGTTCACTTGAAAAGATTTTGTAGGTACACATTTTCATGTGTTTACGAGAAGTCGAGTTTGAAAAGTGTTATAAGGCATGTTATTAGTTGAAAATCTCTTTTCCCGAAACATATATTGGATCCGTTATTTGAAAACAAGAAGGTTTACATTTGACTTGTAAATATGTGAAACAAGTGTATAAGATGCAACAGGATATCATATAAATCAAATGTGTCTCAAAAGACCAATACTTAAATAGCAAAAATGTTAAAAGTCAATGTATTTAACATGAATGGACTCCAAATGTAAAATGTTTGAAATTTCGAAATAACACGAATGTGAAAAGATTGCAACATATCATTTATGAAAATATACCACTTTAAGTTTTAAAAGAATGATCGTGTCACAGCAACTGATATAGTAAGGTTTGTGAGTAACGTGTAAGTTCCAAGTCTTAAGCGTCAGCTGGTAACCTAGCTTCAAAAACCCAGTTCAACGTTGAAAGTCCACTATGCACAATTTCTCGTGCTACGTTGATTGAGTGAATCAGCTCACTATTTGATAATTTTGGTAAGTTTATGGGTTGTTTGAAGACAATGGAAAATCTGATTTGGTTTGGATTGATTCTCCTTGATAGTGTTTGAAAATGTGGGTGAGACAGGTAGGGGATTGCATATGGTCCCGAATGCCTTGACGAATTTTGAGAAGTGAGACTTTTCTGTATTAAAACATTCCTTCTGTTTACAAGTTAAAATCCCATTAAAGTTGAAAAATCTTCCATATTTATAAAATGTTTGGGAAAATCCGAGTGTTACCCATTTTGATTAAACTTGAAACCTTGAATTATCATAATGTTGCGAAATTTATACGTTGAAAAATCGTTTGTTTGTAAAAGTTGTTAAGGCATCTCTTTGAGCTCATAGCACGCTAAATGTCTCAAGGCATAAGGTGAATAAGTTTCTCTAAAGTTGGGTACTTGGGTTTTGTGCTTTTATGAGATGGCAACATAAGGTAAGTTGCTAAGGTAATCGCTTTAAAGAGTAATGTACCGGTGTGTGTTGGATAGATAGGAATTTATGATGTTGTGTATATTGTAGAGACACAAGGAAACATTTTAGAGATAAACTGTGACATCGATCGAGTAAATTTGTAAACATGATGATAATAACAAGATGATTAATATGTTTGAAACCACATTCGTGTTTAACTGTGTAACGTTCAAGAATCAAAGACGTGATCAAAGTTAAACAATAAGCTTAAAAATTTTGAGTCATAGGAAAATGTTTTTGAACAAGAGAAATGATGTGTTATAAAAATCACAAAACATAAATGGAATAGTGTAAGTTTTAATGCGGTAAAATAGCGCATAGAAGTTTTAGTAATGATGATGAAAAACGAACGATCAATGAGTATATAAAACAACAGGTGATGGAACTTAAAATCCAAATGTTAAACAAAACATAAGAATTAGTAATAGAAAACGGAAAAATGCACTAATAGCGATAACTATTAATAGGGAAAAACTCAAAAGAGATAATAACTTCATTATAGAAAATTGTGATAAGAGTTCAATCAGCAGATGAAAAGTATACCAATAATGAAATGTGATACAGAAAATATTTCTAATGAAACTGGTGACTAGCCAAAGAAATTGAAATATTACTAGTGACTTATGGGGAGTGTACTTAAACCTTCGAGTAAATGGTCATCCTTTCCGATTGCACATACCCTGTCACTTGTAAATTTCAAAACTTTTAGCGAGACTTTAAAACGAGATGTAGAAATAGATCCTTGAGATGTGGATTTCACTCCTAACTCAAAGATGTATTTCAAAATTGAAAACAATTGAGGAATGAAACCAATCACTAAGTTAAGGATATCACTCCTAGCATAGTGGTTAAGTTTCTTTTTGAAGGAAATACTCATTGAGGTGTGGATGTCACTCCTATCTCAAAGATATATTCCTAAGATAAATAACATATAGAGGAGTGAAACTAATCACCAAGGTACAGATGTCACTCCTAACTTGGTGATATCGTTTCGTTTGTGAAATACGAGTGCCTTCTTTTCCAAGCAAAATATCGAAAGAATAACGAGAAAGAATCATAGTGAAAATATCTTGAAAGAAAATATAAGAAATAAGAGAAATATACACGAGAGGACTCGTGAAAGTAAGCTTAGTTATAGACTAGGCTAAAAGGCATTCTAATAACCTAATTCCCTATAACCATGGCTCTGATACCAATCTGTAACACCCCAACCGATGGCGGAAACATCGAGGTGTCACGTAGTGACGATTCTTCAATAGTTCATGGACTAAAAGTGTAAATTTGAATACATTGAATTGAATAATTTATTACATTGAAAGAAATTACAATATACAAAAATTCTAAAGTGACAACTAAAACTGAAATACAATAAATCTCAAATCTAAGCCTAATTTCCAAAAGCTTATAAATAATCTCATAAGAACCTGAAACATGTACGAAAATAATTTTGTCAATACAAAAATGTATTGGTGAGCATACCCTGTTTGAATACATATAGTAAGAAAAATGTTTAGCAATTCATGTGCGGTACCATTTGCAATTATGTAATAAGTAATATCCGTTCAAAATCAACCCTAGAAATGAAAGGAAATATATATAGTATGGGCTAGTAGTAATGAAATACATAGCAATGACAAGGACTCTCAACAGAGTCACAAGGGTATATACCATAGTACTATTCATTGAAATGCCAGGCCCTCAAAGGTTAATGATTTTGACAAGTCATAGACACACAAATTAACATAAAGCAAACACACATGAGAATTGCATTTAGTGAAAGAATAACATTTAGTCATAGTGTACATGAATAGCCCCAAAAGAGTAAAACATGAAAAAGGGGAAAGATATACTCACAGTTTTGCTAAGTGCGTTAAATCCAACTTAAGCGATCGTGAGTTAAGTATTGGGAATTCTGAGAAACTCAACCTATAATGTGTGATAATACTAATAAGGAAATGTCTAAGAGTCTAAGGTATCTAGGGTTCTAAGACATTAGGGTTTGCTAAGTCGATTTGGGGAATTAGAGTTTTTATGATAAGTCGCGTTAATGTAAAAGTTGTATATCACAACTAATATATGAAAGGTCGTAAATGTGGTTTAGGTAATATAATTATTACCTACTGAATATTTAGATAAAAATATGTTTGAAATAATTAAGACAAAATAATTTAGTTAATTACTTTAACTAAATTAAAATAAATACAATATTCATAAATGTATAAATAAATAATTATGTTGTTCACAATGTTCCAACAAATGGTAAAAAAGATTTTCAAACATAAAACATTTCTATTTTATAAGAAAAGTATTTATAAAATAGATGTTTAAATAGTGTAAATAAATAAATGTTTAATTATGTCTAATTAAACATAAGTAATGCTAATAATACAACACATGACATCAAAATGATATTTTTATAGAAAATGGATGATTTCTGATGTAAATTAATGACAATAATTTTCCCATAAATTTTCTAAACCTATTTAGATTTAAAACTGATTTAATGAATTTAAATCATGTTTAAATGCTTACAAAAAAAAAAGGAAAATTAATAAAAATAAATGTTTTCTGAACCAAATATTTTTATTTCAGTTCATAATGATTAGAAATAATTTCCCAAAAAGTTTGAGGTTAAAACCTATAAAAATGAATTTTTAATCAATTAAACATGATTAAAATTAATTAAATCGATAAAAATATAAAAATAAACCATTTTTCAGAAAATAAAAATATGATAATTTTCTTTAGGGTGTCAAGATGCTACACCTAAATTTTCATGATTTTTGGAGTAAAAATGAATATTCTATGGATATTATAAGAATAATACATATATATAATGGAATTTAAAAGAAAATGAGGATAAATAAAAAAAAAGGAACCAGACCCGTGGGTAGGGGACTCGAACCCGGGTCTTGGCTGGACACAACACATAACCAAACCACTACACCAATGCTTTGGTTTGTTAACTAAATGGAAATATATATGTATTTGAATAATATATGAAGTTGGTCTTCTTCCCCAAATCACTAGTCAAGAACCCTAACCCTAAACTCCAATTCTAATAGCCCGATAAAAAGTCAGATAGTGCCTAAAATCATGGGGCTATAATAGAGGAAGGGCCGAATATTAACATGGCACAAAGAAAACGAACTTACAAGCTCGATGTAGTGCTCGAAATTGGAACAAAAAGAACCGCAATAAGAGGCCCGATTACACAGCTCTAGAATGCGATTTGTTACTGTTTTCTTTTGGGTTTAAGATGTAAATGCGTGAAGAAATGATTTGGGGTCAATAATTTATACGATTAACAAGAAAAATGGAGCTTTGATTGTCGAATTAATTTCCGATCGGTTACATTATATCAACTCGATTAAATCCCATTAACACGAAATTAAATGATTGGAAACCGTTGTACTACCAAGGGAAAACGTTGGGAATCCATAAAAATGAGTTAAAAGCATCCGAGCCGGCCAAAGAACAATTCGCCGGAGCAAATTCCGGTGACCGGAATTTCGGTCGGAAACAGAAAGAGAGAGGGGGAAGGGATTGAGTTTTTGAAAGTTGATATTTTGGCCGGAATGGTCCTTCAAAAAGTAACTAGGTTAGTTTATATGGTTTTTAGTTAAAATTTTCCTTTATAAAAACTAACCAAGTTTAACTAACTTAACTAAAAAAAGGTTTATTTTATATATATAAATCTAATCCAAATAAGGTTTCAATATACGCATTTTATTAAAATGTAAATAAGATCCATACTAAAAGCGAATGATAAAATTTTAGTTCGTTTTTTTTAATTTAATTTGAAAATGAGAAAACTTTCAGAGACCAAAATAAGAACATTTAAATACACTAAGGACTATAATTGACATCTTGTCAAAATATGAGGGTGACGGGTGTCACATTTTTGCCCAAAAACCTACCATTTCCATGTTTTACATATCCTCTTTAGCAAAATCTAAGGTGTGTTATCCATCCTAAGCTTGTATCATGTTGATATTTTGATCCCTAAAGGTCCTGACCTGGTTTTGTGAAGTTTGTGTCTTTGAAAACCTTTGACAAACAATTTTAAAACAAGTCTAATCCTATATATGAGTTATATGTGAAGTATACATGCAAAGAACGGATTTTTATGATAAGAACATGGGGACTCTTATGTGTTTGATTATTTACTGATATGCATAAGTTGTTAGGATGATTATCTAGGAGTTTGAAGGTTGTTTGATGTATTTTGATAATAATATGCATTTTGACCCGTTTGAGTGATTTAGGAGGATTTAGTGTGTTATGAAGTGATCTAATGATTGTATGATGTTAGGGTTTATGCTAGAGTGATGTAGCAATAGTAGGATGATGATTTGCAATGTGATTATGTGATGAAATCTGATTATTTGCCATTTAGGGTAAGTTATGCATGCTTTGATGTGATGTTTTCATAATACTATTCCATTTTGGGAAAACGCTTGCAAATAGGGTGTTAGACTGATGATAAATTGGGGGTTTTCATTTAGGATATGTTGTTTGATGATTTTGGATTGATTTTGGGTGTTTTTACATGTTTTGGATCGGATTTGGAGGGTCAAACGCACGGAAAGTGGCTCCTGGTCTGCAGGGGGAGAGTAGGATTCCTACTCACCTGTCCAGGTACTCACACACATCTCTTGATAGGTCCCCGTCATTAGGGAACTGTAATAGCATTTTTGGATTAACTGTTGTTAAGAACGCAACCTAAGGTGAGCTCACGACCCCACTTTTAGTAGTTTTGTTTTTGGTGGACAAACATGCTTACACATTTTAAATTCACAAAATCATGTTATACTATGGTTATTGTTGTTTACTATACGGGTGTACATAACGGGGGAAATGTGGATAGATCTATTGGGCTTGACAAACCCCACTCGGTTCAGTTGGAGGCCGGCCGGGTGCATATTGTCTCTAACTTTCGGGCTTACCAAGGATGACGGTAGCTCAACTTTCTGGGCATACATTGGGGATACATGTCAGTAGTGGTTTATAACCGTAGTAGTAATATACTTAACGCCTAGCTAGCGTTCACACAACATAGTAGTAAGAGAAATGGCTTTTAAAGATGGATGAAATGTTTTATATAAAACCTATGAACTCACCAGCATTATATGTTGACATTTTTAGCACGTTTTCTCAAGTCTCTAAGGTTTCAGCAGTCGGATTAGGCGCACGGAGTCGCACTTGCGTCTAGGATCATGTCTTGGATGTCAAAACTTTAAACATATGTTTTACCTTCACTTTGGTTTTATAAACTTGAGATCATGATTTGTTTTTTATTTTTGCATTATTTGGGTTACGTTATCATAACTCATATAGTTGTCATTTATTGTGACCATTGACTTGGATCCTGGTGTGTCACGCGCCTCGCGGTAAAACCCCGCAAGTGGAAATTTGAGGGTGTGACAGATTGGTATCAGAGCCAATGGTTATAGTGAACTAGGACTGCATGTAGAGTCTAGTCTATAGCCGAGTCTCACACACTAGACGATCGCATACATATGAGTCTTGTCATGTGGAAAACATACTAACCTGTTGGGGTGTCGGTATCATCATCATTTACATGTTACATCATCCATTCTATCTTTCATCTGTTCTATCTCCTATTTGTATTCTATCTTCTTTTTTGGGTTTGAAAATGAAGAGTCTTGTTGATCTTGCACCGCAGTGACGTACATTGGAGTGGTTTCGGCGTATTCTTAAGGTCTTTCCAGGATTCGGACATCTTCCTCTTATGCTCCAATGGACACAATTGCCTACACACACTATCTTGTACATGTACTCGTTGCAGTCTGCCTCTAAGTGATTGATCACTTAAGGATTCTTATAAGTTGGATATCTCTTTTAAGTTGTGGGTATCTGGTGGCTTGAAGTTCAAGTTAGGAGAACGCATAGAGGACCATGCAGAGCAATTTATCATTTCGGGTGCACACGAAATCATAAGTTGAAATGCATGAAAATTCTGGTGGACTTCAGGTTTGAATTAATAGTCATGGTTGAACCCAGTTTCTTAATTCCTTTGGGTTACTAGTGGCTTTGTACTAGTAATGAATCTGAGTATCTTGTTCCTTATAATTGGTAGAAGATTTCTGGAGTTCGTGGTGGTTGTCGAGGTGGTCTTGCTGGGGGTCGTGGCGGCGATAGTCGCGGTAGGGGTCGCAGTAATGTCACTATGACGCAGGATGAGCTGAATAACCTGCAGCAGCAGCAAGTGAACGTTGCACTAGCTGCCTTTCAGGCTACACAGCAGACTCTTGGTGGTAATGCTGCTAACCAGCCTCATCCGGTACAGTCTGTGTGTACCTTTAAGATGTCTATGGACTGCAAGCCTCACGGCTTCAGTGGTACTGAGGGAGCAGTGGGACTTCCAGGTGCCTTGAGAAGATTGAGTCGGTTTTTGCTATGTGTGACTGTCCATCTGTTGATCGTGTGAAGTTTGCTACGGAAACTTTTGTAGGTCCTGATATGATTTGGTGGAACTCCACTACACATACTCTCGGTTTGGGGGAAACCAGTGCTATGCCATGGATTGAGTTCGTTCTGAGGTTGCGAGCAGAGTATTGCCCACGAGATGAGGTGAAGAAGTTGGAGCACGAGTTTTGCAATCTCAGGATGGTAGGTTCTGAGATCGAGGAGTACACCAAGAGGCATAATGAGTTGGTCGTGATGTGTCCTGGGTTGGCTACGCCAGAGTACAGGAGGATCGAGCATTACATTGCTGGGTTAGTGCTAGAGATTGCTGGATGGGTAGATGCGGCTGAACCTACTACACTGTTGAGTGTTGTTCGGACGGCTCACAAGATGACTTATATGAGGGTTGCTGAGGGTGTTTTGCCTCCCAGAGGTGCTACTGTGAAAGCCCCTGGGAATAACATGAGGAAGTTTGAAGCAGTAGGTTCATTATCTGATCAGAGACACACAGGGTATGCTGGGAAGAATCCGAGGTGTAATACGTGTGGATATCACCACGTTGGGAGTCACTACAAGAATTTTGGGTATTTACCCACACATAATATGTGTAGGAAAAACCATATAGTGTGTTAGTAGCTATGTTTACCTACACATAAATTAAGTGTCATGATGTGTAGACTCATCACTGTGGATATAGATTATTACCTACACATTTATTATGTGTAGGTATATACCAAGTTATACCTACACATATATGTGTGGTTAAAACTAATATATATGTGTTGGTAAAAGTATAGCAATTTGTTATATTGGCGTATGACATGGCAGCTGACGTGACATCCAACGTGACAGCTAATTATATGTAGGTAAATATAAGATGTGTAGGTAAATGTAAGATGTGTAGGTATTGATCTTAACATGTGTAGACATTAATCTTAACATGTGTAGAAGTAATATATATTGATGTGTTGGTAAAAATATTTAAATGTATAGATAATAACCAAGATTTATTTAAATAATAATTTTTAAATTTATACAAATAAATACAAAATTAGTTAAATAAACATACACGACCAAATTAACATTCTTAATCAAAACATAAGCGTTCAAAGGAACCAAACAAACAAAGCAAATATTGACCATAAGTTACTATCGGGTTATATAAAATTCCTAAACGACATCACTCATCGCTACTTTCATCACCCTATAGACTATCACCTTGAGATTGTCCAGATGTGCTTGACGGAGGAGACATGATATTATTCTCAATCAGTGCTTGTTCCATAATTGCACATTTATTTGTCACTGTTTCAATTGCATTGACCAGCTCATCATAAGTAGGAGGCTTTGTTTTTTTTTTGTTGTACCCATTGTGTTATCAACAATAACTGGATCACGTCCCCACCCATGCAAACAAATAGAGCTTCGTCCAAGTACATTCTCAATAATCGACTTGTCACTCATTGATTCCACGGTATGCTGGTTTCTCAACTTCGTCATATCTTCCTTTTAGAAAAAAAAAAGAAAACAAATACAATAAATTAACTTTTTACCAAATAATGAATACTTAGCGATAGTAAAGAAACAGTAAACTTACATATATTGTAGCCGCATTTTTAAATATCCAACCTTTTGCCGCATCCCAATGTGTAAGCCACCAAGTCTCATGTTGACCGGGTGAAGAATCCAAATCCAAGCCATGCTCAATATGATAGCGTATTGTACTCTTCGAACCATTTCTACTATCATGTTTTTGGTTTGCACATGCCATAAATTTCCTTTTTGCAATTTCCTTCTATGACATACAACCAAATAATACATAATATATTAGATCAAATTCGATAATGAATAATAATTTAATAGTATGAATATCCTTAAACATTACCAAGTATTTTTTTTACCACTCCACAATCACAAAGATATTCCTAATCTTCTTTCTTAATATCGGAAGGTGGTGTGGTCTTTGCCCTTGTTGGGTCATCGGATCCTCCAATTTCTTTAAAGCGATCGTGCAGCTTAGCTCGGCGACCTCAAATAATTAGCATATATATTAAACTAGTTTAAAATAGATTTTTACTCCACCCGGTTCACCCACTTGGTACAACCCGGTTTAACCGGTTAAACCATTTTTAAATCAAATCCGCTATGACTTAAAAACCGGTTATTAAAACATTGATCAGAAAAGTAACTTATTTTTAATATAAACAATTTTTTTGAAATCTTCCTCAATATGAGACGTGGATGGAGTGGACGATACATCTTTTAAATAATTAAACAAGAAATATAATTTGGTCATATAACAATTGTAATTTTTCCAATTTAGAGATTATTATTGATTTTTTTTTTAAACATGTTCTCATCCGAACAATAATGGCCACTTTTTATAGCGGTACTATGTTTCAGCCTGAACCCATTCTTACTCAAAGCCGATTTGAACCGAACCATGGTGATTATTCTTTAAAAATGGCCTATTCTTTCTAAAAAACGTTCTAACCTGACACGTAGCCTAAAGTGACTCGCCGTGTTTTGCAGACTGTATTGTGAATGTTCAAAGTGAGCCCCCAGCTTAATTAAGTAGGTGTAGCCATTGGTTTTGCCACATTATTTAAAAAAATGTTCTAGGATTCATGGACCCTGTGATATCATATTTGAGGGTGTATGACATCACATTTTGGGTATGTGGCAGCTTCTTATTGGTGTGTGATATAAGCCAGGGTGTATGAATTCTAATTATATGGTATATGATTCCTAAATACCTTTAAAAACAAAAAAGAATTTACGTAGTTAATAGGTATCAAGTATCTACATATATTTATAAATAGGTAAATAATTGTCACGTCATATAAATAAAAATAAGATTTATTTACTAATTTTATATGTATCAAATATCTACATATATTGTACATTTTATAATATGTCTATGTAATTATTTTTTCACGTCATCTAAAAAATTAAATAAAAATTTATTTACTTATTTTAAATGTATCCATTATTTACACATATTTTACATTTCTAAATATGTGTAGTTATTTATTTTGCCACATCATTCTCATCAAAAAATTTACTTTACATTATGCAACGTCTACAGTATTATTCATTTATAACATGTGTAGGTAATTATTTAGCCATGTCATTTTCAATAAATAAAATAAAATAAAATTTATTACTTAGTTTATCAACATATATATTTAAAATTGTTATGTGTTGGTAAACATAATCATTTACCTACACATATATTAGCTGTTTATATATGTGTAGATAATTTACCTACACATAACCAAATTTTACAACATGTGTAAGTATTTAATATTTAAGTACCAACTCCTAAGTGTAGCTAATACGTATTAGCTACACATATTAAATGTTAGTCAATTTGAAAACATATGATCAATAATTACCCACACACATATAATCATGTGTAGATATTTACCCACACATTTACATGTGTAGGCAATTCATGTGTTGGTAAACACCCTAATTTCTTGTAGTGAGTTGTGATACGTTTCGCTGTAATCTTTGTCATCGGATCGGTCATCTGGCTAAGGATTGTAGGGTCAGGCTGTTGTTGCTGCTCTCACTCCACAGAGAAATCACGGTTGCTACAATTGTGGTGAAGCAGGGCACTTTAGGCGGGATCACCCAGAGTTGAATCAAGGTGGGGTTGAGACGAATGAGGCGGCCAGAATGCTCGTGCCTTCGTCATTGGTTCGGGGTAAACCCGACAGGATCCTGATACTGCTACCGGTATGTTTTCTCTTATTGATTGCTATGCTTTAGTTTTATTTTGTTTCTTAATCGGTTGAGTGTTTCATATCTGTTGAGTCTCGCCAGTTGCTAGACATAGTACCTAGGTCTTCAGAGGCTAGGTACTTGGTTATCGAGTATCATGAGACCGCTTTTTTTTAAACTCGTTATGGCCGTTTTTCATTCTTGGTCGTGCCTTTTGATCTCACCAATGCACCTGTGGAGTTCATGGGTTCTGTGAATCGCATTTGCAAACCTTATCATGTCCTTGCCTGTGGGCATAGGCAATTTCTTATTTGCTGCATTGCTTCTATTTAGGATCTCGGTTGTGTGTTGATTTAACGCGAGGTGGTTATCATTATGTTTTTCGTCAGCCTAAAGTCTGTGAGGAAGATTACATTACCCATGACTTGGAACCGGGTGCGTATTGGGTTATTCTAAAGATCTGAAGACACTACTTGTACGGTACCAAGTGCATCGTTTATATTGATCACAAGAGTCTTCAGCGTATCTTCGACTAGGAGGAGTTAATCATGTAGCAGTCAATAGTAGTTATCTCGTATTTATTTTGTGGAAGTAGTTCCTCGGCTTGGGGTGCTCGTTCCTATCATTTCTGATTTGTGATTCTTGTCTCGTTTCGTGTTGTTGGGAAGCGTTGCTTTGAGCACTGGGTGCTCAGTTGGATATGTGTACGGGTCATCTTTCATATTGTTAGAGTTCATTGGAGTTCAATGAGGGGATTAGATGGAATCTATGTAACTTCGTTTATTCCCTAAGCGCATACCTAGGACAACACCTGTTACTGTTGAAGCTGAGCGAATCTCGGGGCGAGATTCCTTTCAACAGGGGGATGATGTAGCAACCAGAAAAAAATTTTCTCTTTTTGTTCCTTCCTTTCGGTCTTGTGCAACTTTCACGACGAAAATTCTTTCAACAGTGGGATGATGTGACACCCGACAAACTCAGGATAGTAACTTTTGTCAAATTAGTAAGTATACCTTAGCGAATCATGCATACGTAATACTTAACTAGATCAGTTGAGTCGTTTCGATGGTTCTGGGAATCATCAGGAGTCGTTACAATGATCCAAGGGATCATTGGGAGTCGGTCCATAACCATGTGTACAAGGATTGGTGATTTATATAATCGTCGTATTTAATGCACACACATGAGTCTCGAGTCATTTAATGCACACACGCAAGTCTCGAGTCCCGGGGATTGGTGAACTAATGTGCACGTGTTAGTTATCATACATTATGTGTTTATTATCATCATATGACTTGTCGGTATGTGAATATGTGCTTATATGTGTTAAAATCATAGTTGTCAAAGCGCCTAGGCGCACTCAAGGCGCATAGGCCGAACCCGGAGCCTAGGCGCAAGGCGCATAAAAAACGAGGGCTTTTTATAATTAGGCGCATAATATAAAATACATTTTTTAGGGATTTTAGAGATGTTTTAGGCTTGCTTAGGGCTACTTTAGGATGTTTTAGGGTTGTTTAGGACTTGTTCATGACTCATTTATGATGTTTTAGAGGTTTATACAACTTTTAGCCTGAATTTGGCCGAAAATCAGCCTGCAAACATCCTTGAGTGTTGCGGGGTGGAAGTATTTGGATGAATATATGTATTGGTGTGAAGTGGTGGTGTTGGATAGTATGTGGCGGATCTAGAAGGCGATGCTGTGAATTGGTAAGCACTGGAATGTTATAACATTGGATCAACGGATGGGGCTTGAATAATTTGTTGTGGGACATTGCAAGCAAATGGGTCATTGACAACAGACGACACGAATGCAGTCTGAGGTCGTGAAGTGGTGGCTCGTTATATATTTCTCTTCAAATAGAAACTATATTTTGTTTGGTTCATTTAATTCAAATGCTTTTTTTTAAAAAAGGCTTAGTTCAGTGGAAATCCTTATACAATCCTGATCTAGTGGTCCCAAATTCGAATCGCTACTCACACACCAGTGTCCTCCTTGCCTAAGCTCAAACCGTTATGGGGAATTTTTTTGTGGTGTGCATGAATCGAACCTGTTACCTACATTTAGGATGTGAACCCTAAAGAAAAACTCACCCTATCTCAAACCAGCTGAGCTGAGGATGATTTGCATTTAATTCAAATGCTTGAACCTGAATACCTAAACAGAATAGTTTGAAACTAACTACTCTTGACGAAGGATTACCGAAGTGGGCCACCAACTTGTCTTAAAGAATAAATAATGAAGGCCACATAATTAATTAAGACGCAAATATTTATTTATAAACATTGAAACGGACCAGCTACCGTCTAAAATGACTGTAAAAAATTCTTCCCTTTCTAGTAGTTTAAATACACCCAGTTTAAATACGACATAACCCATCTATATTCGCATTCATATCCTTCTTTTCTCCTTTCTGTAATAATCAAGAATTGTTATGGCTACTTATGATTATGGATTAATGATTGGGCATGATGATGGCCATCTTTTTTACTTCCTTTGTTTCTGCAGATCCTGATTTGCTTCAAGATGTCTGTGTTGCAGATCTTACTTCAGGTACATATATACTCATCATATCTTTGTGTTTTATTTCAACGATTATGAACATACCGTTTTTTATTTTTGAAGTAAACCCTACTATTTTGGGTTATTTTTTTGGATTTGTTTAAATTATTTATTTGTCAAATACTGTTTGCCAAGGCCCAACTGGTTGAGGATGTGAGGGTTTACTCCCTAAAGGAGATTCCCGCACGGGGTCCCGAGTTCGAATTTCACTGGTGGCATAAATGCCCCATGTGGGTGTGGCCTATGGATGTGTTATTCCAGCTCTGCTTCGGTGGGGTGCCGATTCGAACCTGGGTGGCTTGACTTCCGCAAAAAAGGGTTGAAGCAAGCTAATGGGTTTCCAACTGATCTACACCTTCAAAAAAAAAAAAAAATACTGTTTGCCAAGGGATGAGGGAAAATCACCAAAGTAACAAGTTTAATAAAAGAAAGTAACAAAATGAAAATTGGCTGAGTTTCTTATGAAAATAAACAAACGCGGCGGCTAAGGCATGTGTGCGTCTTTTAGATGGCGGCTAAAAAGAATAAAATATATTCTTGTGAACGTCTAAATTTAGACCCGTTATGCTTTGCCATCTTAGCCTTACAAATATTTATTTTGCTAACTTTTTTAATCTAACTTATCTATTTTTATAATTATCCCAAAATATGAGGATTGAAAAAAGTCTAAGTGAATGACTTGTCTAGCACTCTAGCTACCATTTTCTTGGAATTTTCCATAAATTTGGGCATTCATTTTCTGACCAAATTATTCATGGTTGGGCCGGGGCCTTGGGGGTCACCAAATCCTAATTTTATTTAGCAACAAAAAAAAAAATTAACAGCAAATGTGTTAACATTTTATAGTTTCACCCCATCTTATACTTGTAATGATTTGAACCCACAACCTTACATTTGTAAGCGGGAATACCATTCCACTAGAACAAAAGGTTATGAGTAATTGTTTAATATATAGTTTTTTCCCGGATTGATATAGATATATAATTGTTTATTTAAACGGTTTGTTAACGTGTTAAATAAAACAGGTCAATCTATCAATGCATTTATCATGTAACTTGTTTACAACTTGATAACCAATAACCATTTACAAGCCCGTACATAAAGTTGTTTGACACATTTAGATATATCGGTTACATGGGTTGCCTTTAGGGTACAAGAATTAATGTAATCCAAATTCATGAATGATTCTTTTGACATAAATAATTGTACAAGACATGTTAACGCAACAAAGTCAGACCATTGTCACTACATGTGATATTTTAAACGGCTTGATGTAAGCCAATTAAGTGTTGATCATATCAATTATTGTAATTGTAATTATAACAGGTGTAAAAATGAATGGGTTCGCTTGCAAAAACAAAATATCAGCTGGTGATTTTTTCTTCGCGGGGTTATCAAAGCCAGGGCTAACTAACAACACCTTCGGTGCAACCGTTACACCAGCTAGTGTCCAACAAATCCCAGGGCTAAACACCCTGGGTGTATCCATGGCTCGAGTTGATTATGCACCAGGGGGTATCAACCCACCACACACCCACCCACGAGCCACTGAGATAGTGTTTGTGCTCGAAGGCGAATTGGATGTCGGGTTCATCACCACAGAAAATAAACTCTTCTCCAAGACCATTAAGAAAGGTGAAATATTTACTTTTCCTAGAGGTTTAATTCACTTCCAGATAAACAACGGTAAAGTTCATGCGGCCGCTATTGCAGCCTTCAACAGCCAATTGCCAGGCACTCAACGGGTGGCTAATGCTTTGTTCGCCTCATCTCCGACGGTGGATGATGTAGTGTTGAGTAAAGCATTCCAAATTGGAACCCAAGAGGTTGAGACGATAAAGTCCAAATTTGCTCCAAACAAGTAAAATATCAAAGTACACAACTATATATCCATTTATGGGTCTTAAAGTTTTATTTGTTTTATTGTTTTGGGATAACTTGTGTATGACATCCCATCTTGTTTTCATGCTGTAACCATAGAGTTGGAAAAATTTGTTTCCTGCACAATCTTGTATTGAGTTTTACTAATTATATACATTTTTTTGCCCTTCTTCATCCTTGTCTTATCTCTTAAAGTTGATGAAAATATCAAAATTGAGCTTAAATTTATAAATATTGATATATTTGCATTTATCTTTCACTTATTTAATAAAATTTAACGCGCATACCGCATTCGAAGATAAAGGTATTCACATTTTAGTAACATTTTAGACTAACTGAGATTCGAGAATAACCACATTCTCTCTCAAACCTTTCTAAAAGTAGAAAAAACTAGAACAACATTAACAACTAACAAAGATTGTAGAACAAAAGAAGAAAGTGTTTCTCTCTGTTACCAAGCATTTCAAGAAATGATAATTTTCAAATATTGCAGATCAAGATCTTCATTACTACTTTGGGAAGAGAGCAAGGACCGGTCACATTAGTACTTTAGGTCAAAGATGTAATCAATGATAATATTCACCTCACTTAACGATTATTTACGCATTTTATGTTTCTTAACCTTAACGGTGGTGAACAGTTGTTAGGAATTGAATTCTTATAGATGATAAAGGATAATGAAGGTTAATGTTGTATCTTTCACGGAAGTACTGAATTTTCATTTAGGGTAAAATCTAGAAAGGTAGAATTTTCACTTGGGTTTATGATAATGCCCGGACTGAATCTAAATTCTTCTATAGTTTGATTTGGGTTATTATTATTTTTTTTAAATAAAATATAAAAAAATAAACACTTTTAGAGTTATTAACGATAGTTTAATTAGGGTTATTACTTTGTTTTTAATTTTTTTTAAACTTTTTTTACAATAATTAAATAAAAAAAACCAATTCAAAACACCAAAAAACCACCCAAAATAAATCTCTGATCCGAAGCGCCTTGCTTTGGCCATAGGGAGACGCTTCGGTTTTAAAATTTCGGCTTTTCCTGACCTCGTACTGACGTTCATTGAAAAGGGACCCAAGCGCCTCGCTTTGACCATAGCAAAGCGCTTCGTGGGGGGTTAAAATAGAAGCAGTCGGGTGTTAATAGCCCAAGCCTTATCTAAAATCAAAAATCGATATAATCTATATTTACGGGCCCATCCAACTTCCGATGGATAAATTCTCCGATAAATACCCAAAGGGTATTGAGCTAGTTATAGAACATGGTTTTACAAACAAGCATGAGACTCAGATTAGTAATGCTTGGTCGATAGTCATCACATTGACTTCTAAGGGCATTCATATTTTTTCCTGAGTGAGATTTTTAATGTAATTTGATAGATGAGAGTTGGTGGATCAAATGTGCATGCTCTAAGATGAGCCATGGAGTGAAAAATTCAAAAATATCATAACACTAGCTTATTTTCCGGGAGCGTCACGAGATAGATAAATCTAATATAAAGTGACAAAATGTATGTACCATAAAAGGAATATGCCGTTTTTTTTAAATGTAAAGGATCAACACTAGATAACTCATAAAATATACTTCTATTTCTACGTGTGCACCTCTTGCTCCTGTATGAACAAAATATACTTCAAGTGAAGTCTCTATGCCTAGACATGACTAATTAATTACCTACTTGAACACATTGTGTTTTTTTTTTTCCTGTATGAACAAAAACCCACTAAAAAACGTCTTTTTTCGATTTTTGTAAAGCACTATAATACTCGTTGAAAATATAAAAAAAATCATTAATTTGGTGTAAAATGTTTTTTAAATATATAAAAGTTATTAACTTTTAAAATTTGTTGGCGGAAACATTAGAGAGAAAAAGACCTTTTAAGGAAAATAAGAAAATGTGCCATGTGTCACTCATTTTTTTTAATAATCATACATAGTGTTATGTGTCACACCCAAAAAAGAGGATGAACTCATTGAATGTCATATCGGGAAAATATGTTTTCTTTTATTATTTCAAAAATTGTTTCAAGATCAAGTTGAGTGCTTTGTAGGTCGAATTTGTATGTTTTAGCTGCATATAGGCCTGTAAACGAACCGAACGTTCATGAACTGTTCGTGAACTGTTCGACGGGAAGTTCGTTTATGTTCGTTTATTTAGATAAATGAACGAACACGAACACAATTTTTTGTTCGTTTAATTAAACGAACGAACATGAACACATGTCTTGTTCGTTCATTTATGTTCATGAACGTTCGTTTATGTTCGTTTATTTCTGTTCGTTTATGTTCATTTAATTAAACTTTACTTTATTTTTATTATTTATTCCCCTTTGGTTAAGTAACCTTAATTCATATTTTTATTATTTATTTTTATTATTTATTCCCCTTTGATATGTTCTAAAATTTGATCATAACCCTAGCATTCTAAACATATCAGCCGCTCTCCACAATTCACAGCCACACCTCTCTTCTTCTCCACACTCCACAACCCTACTAATTTAGATTTTGTTTTGGTTGCGTTGTGATGTATTAAACTTGGTTGAATTGTGATTAATCATTATTAAACTTGTTTTTGTTTGTGTTCATTAATGTTCGTTTATGTTCATTTGTGTTCGTTTATGTTCATGAACTGTTCATTTAGGTTTAAATGAACGAACATAAACGAACACGAACACGACAAATTTTTTAATGAACGAACACGAACACAAAAATGTGTTCGATTATGTGTTCGTGTTCGTGTTCATGTTCGGTTAAAGTTAAATGAACAAACACGAACACACCTGTGTTCGTGTTCGTTCGGTTCGTTTACAGGCCTAGCTGCATAGGAGCTAAAAAAGGAAATCATACAAACGTAACTTGCAAGCACTTTCCAAAATGACCAAAATCATTATTGATGAAATAAAACTTTAGTTAGTCATTTTAGACAAACAATAATTGCAATTAGTAGATGGTTGGTGAACTGCTACGACATTACTTGATCAACATTTGAGCTTAGCAACCAACCTTAGCTAACCACTCCATTTTCTTTTGATGTTGCCTCTACTAAATTGTCTGATTGTGTATATAGCTATTGCCAAGTTATTACCCGTGAATTTCACTTGTCGAAAATTTTAATTTATATTTTTTTTGACAGGAAAACTTCAATAAACGCCACAAGCGGTCCTCAAATCAAGGGCCCCCGGGCAAACAAACAAACATTACATCAAATTCAACGGATAGTTACACCAATTATTCCAACCTATGTCTTTCCATCTAGATCTATGTCGAATCCAAAAGTAAGACGTGGATTTGACAATCTGAACTACCTCTATTGGTCTTCGAGTCTTGTTGGAGAAAACACGAGCGTTACGTTCATTCCACACAACCCACAAAGTGGTAAAAACGATACCGCGAAGGATGAGGCGCTTCTCCTTCGAGTAGGAATTATTCTCCGGCACATTAATGATATCCTGTACATCAAAAGAAATAGAAGGCGGTAACCGGCACCATGATTCCACAATTCATTTACGAACATACAACCCGTAAATAAATGTGTAGACGTTTATTCTGCAGAATGACAAAAAACACACCTCGAATGTTGAATATTAACCCCACGTTTAATAAGTTCCGATGTGGTTGGCAGTCTGTTTCGAGCAGCCCTCCACACCATGATCTTACATTTAAGTGGAACCCAGCATTTCCATTTAATCTTGAAGCTGTTATCATCTGCCACATGGTCCGAAAGAGTCTTTTTAACCGAAGCCACAGAGAAGGTGCCGTCTTTATCATCGATCCATTTCCAAACATCTACACCACCTTGCCAATTGAAATCATATATGTCCTCCAATAGGTGAAACAGCTCGTTAAGCTCCAAATAAGATGAAGGAGGCGTTCTCCAATTCCAGTTCAAAGTCTTGATGTTATTGTTACAGTGAATCCTCCCCGAGACCTTCACCCACTTATCTCTTTCAAGCTTAAATAAGTAAGGATATTTAAGACGACGAGGTTCATCTCCAAGCCAAATGTCTCCCCAAAAATTAATCGTGGAGCCATCACCAACCGAACCAAAAAAGAAGGAGTTCAACGGATTTACCGTTAGGAAGCTTTTGCTCTCCGACTTTAACGATTTGTTTCCAACATCCGCTAGCCGAAGGACTACAAGGCAACATCGCCCATGGTCTACTCCCCACATGGCATCCCATAACAATATTTTTCCACAAACTATTGTCTTCATTTTTGAATCTCCACGACCATTTTAAAAGGAGCGCTTCATTAACGTCTTTTAATTTTTGCACCCCTAAACCTCCTTTCTTTATCGGATTAGAAATGGTGTCCCAACTCCCAAGCCACCCAAGGGATCTTCCTCTCTTCACTAGAACCCGCCCACAAGAATCTTCTCATAATGGCTTCTATATTGTCCAAAACCGCCTTAGGAGCTTCAGATAGAGAGAGATAATAAATCGGAAGACTAGAAAGAACCGATTTGATAAGGGTTAAACGACCACCAATAGAAAGATTTCTAGCTTTCCATGTTTTAATTTATATAACTCATAGGTAGGAGTGTTCATCGGTTCGGTTTACGGTTTAATTGATTTATTCGATTCGGTTTATTCGGTTTTCAAAATTTTGTACCTCAAACCAAAAACCAAACCAAATTAGGAATATGAAAACCAAACCAAATTCAATCAAAATGAATTCGGTTCGGTTTCGGTTTAAAACCAAACAAACCAAATTCAACCAAACAAACCAAACTGAAACGAAGTTTTTTTTTCTCTAACTTATATACCTATATTTTCCAAAATCCAAAAAAAAAGTTTGCAATAAATATAAACAAAAAAATCAAACTACGCAAACAAAAACATCATAAAAATTAGAAATAGTAAAATGAACCATAGTTTACTAGTTTATACTTAGATTATTACCTCTATAAATTGGTGGGCTTTATTTATTTTGGGTTGGTTTAATATTTTGGGCTTATATATTATATATGAGTTATTAAATATTATTATTTTTATTTAGTAATTAATTATTTTACCGGTTTATACGGTTATCCAAATAAACTAAATAAAAAAAATGTAGAACCAAAAACCAAACCAAACACCGAATAAGCAATTCGGTTTCGGTTAAAACCAAACCAAACACCAAATTCGTTGTTCGGATTGGTTTTTTCGGTTACGGTTACGGTTTGGTTTTCGGTTTTTATTGGGTTTGCGATTTTTCTGAACACCCCTACTCATAGGTCTAAAAATAAAAGAAAAAAATATAATAAATTACATATTACATTAAATAATAACAAAGTGAAATTACATGTGTATATCATAGATTGAATAAAGGAAATCCTAAATAAATAGTTTCTACCCATCCGTTATATCACTCTCAAGATTGAAAACGGAAGATAATATCTTCCTAGGTTATGGTAACGGAAATTGGTGGCAATTAACGAGTAAGCAAACATAAGTTTTTTAAGAGTTGGATACCATAAAGTTTTACGTTAAGTAATAATTATTACAAAACATTGTTTGAAAAGTTCATAGTTATCAAAGGTTGTCCAAGAGAGACAAAATAACAACATGAAGGTCCCGTAGAATAGATAAATAATTTTCATTAACCAAGTAAATTACATAAGGTTGTTAGGTAGGCGAGCAACAAGCTGCGCCGCCACCCCCTTTTTGAATAGAAAAACCCAACCTGCTAAAAACAAAACCCCACCCTTGGGGGTGGAAAAGTTGTTGTGCAGTACTCGCTGACCCCGAGCCAAAAACCGCACCGCTTCTGGTGCCTAGGAACCGAACGTGTCGAAGGCCAAGAGAACGAAAACATGTTGATTATCCTCACATGCTTTAGCATGCTTTTCCACTTTCTTGGATTCAGCTCTCATGACCGCTTGCCCGGCCACAAACCCACTATCCCGAAGCCCAGCAAAGGGGACACCCCGTTAAGATCAACACACGCATGTTTCCCACCTTCCCAACCAAAAACTGAGACGTCCGCTGGGCTCAAGGTGGATCTCCCCTCTGCGGGGTCTGTGACAAAATTAACTGACGCCTCTTTTCTTGCGGAGATCCCCGCTCTTCTAAGGATGTCTGCCAAAGCATCCCGGATAAAATCGTGCCAATATTTAAACCCTGGCAATTCCTTACAATGTAACGCATGTTCCCCATACTTATCAAGGCATGCTTTGCGGCAAACCGGGCATTTTTCATCATCGGGGAAAATGGGTATCATCAGCCGGTATTTAAGGATTGCTCTGTACTCTACTGCCGACATCCGTTGCCCCAAGCCATCGATAGGTAACACAGTAAGGAAGTCCTGGGCGTGAGGCTTTTGTAGGCATTCCAAGACGGCCTTCTGACGGACGGACAGACGGAAATCCTCCTCCAAACTTTGTGCGATTCGGTCATATAGAGCATTCGCCGGAGTTTTCTGTGGCTTTTTGGGGGCGGTGTCCTTATTAAAGAAACCGCCAATATCAAAGTCAGGAAGGGATCGTTGTAAAAGGTCAATAGCACCAGAATAATCCGTGTCAACGTGAGCAACCCCACTGTTACGTAATATGTGGTCTTGCAGCCCCCAGGACTAGGATCTGGAACCCACAAAAGCATAGGCAGCAACGTCCCGGGTTGAGGATAGGCCTAACCCACCAAGTCAAAGCGGAAAAGTCGCAACCCGCCACTGGAGGTGCCCAAAAATAGCCCCCCCCCCCCCCCCCCCCCCCCGCAGACAACAATGTCTTCTTGGCCTCCTGAAGGCCTTTGTCGAAACAAGAAACAACATTTTCCACAAAGGGAGGCTGGTAGGTACACAAACCAAAGAGCAACATGGCCACACCCATACATGATCTAAGAAATAGAAGCTCGCTTTGGGGATCCCGCAATCTAGGGAGGAGCCCTATGAGGTCAACAGCCCGCACCGCCCTTTTAGCAGATAGATCATTTATGAAACCGGCGTCGCGGCTGACTTGCCCACCGAGCAGTTTGACCCCCCGCTCCGGTCTGCCAATGTCACTAGGAAACAGACCTGGCCGGATCTTCCCCCCATCATACGACGACCAGAAAACTTCAGTTTTTCTAATATTGAGCTGGAGCCCTAAAGATGGCCCCTCCAAGCTAATAATGTCAAGTGTTTTAGTCACCTGAACAGAATCCCCGATAATCGTCCCGTCATCTAAGTACCAAGCATGGAAAGGAAGGTCGCAGTTATCCTGTACCTTTAGCACGAGGGGGTGTAAAGCTAAAGCAAAGAGCAAGGGCCCCAAAGGTTCCCCTTGCTGAACCCCAGCGTAGGCCCCAATACGCTCATTCCCCACATACAACCTAGCTAGCTGAGCATATAGGAACTGAACCCACAGGAAAATGGAAGGGCAGTGACAGTGAACTTTCCGTAACAGAGCAGTGCGATCAATGGCGTTTAAAGCGTTAGAAAAATCAACCGTAAGCATAGCAAGCGAGCCATCATCATGGAACGAATCGAGAAACCTGTTAGCACTATGAAGCACAGCCTCCGCCCCATTTGGAATTCCAACCCCAAACTGAAAGTCCCCTAAATATTTAACTTCTTTCCCCACTTTCTTCATGGCCACCTTAGAGACCAGTCTCCTCCATATGGCCCCTACGACAATAGGGCGGATTCCATTATCAGGCTTAAGCAGCGGGGTAAGGGGAGCCGCAGCAATATATTATGCGAGCAACTTGGGGCACAACCCCCCAGCCACATATTAACTAATTCAGAGATGGCAACTAGCAACCCAGATGCCGTAGCTGTCCCTTCGCCACCAAGAGCGTCCATCAAGTGTTAAGCCCGCAGGCCATCACGCCCACAAGATGTCCCTTTCGGGAACGATTTCACACACCGGTAAACACACTCATCTTCCACAGTTAAGGCTGGTTGGGTCAGAGGTAGGGATGGGAGATTGGGTGGCGGCACAATTGGGTGCTTTGTCAATAAGAGCATGCATGGTAGATTCCCCTGGGGGCAATACCATTGGAACAGAACACTTTAACCGCTGCAGTGAAGTGACCATCACTAACCTTCCTAAGGCACTGCCTAACGTTGGGGTTGACCTCATCGGATCGCTCCGCTGAAGTTGCCCTCGCAGGGAGGACCGTCCCCCTTCATCGGAGAAAAGCAACGCAACCAAATCTGCAAAACTAGAACCATCTTTCCACATAGATAAAGCCTGTCGAATGCTGTCACATTGCAAGGACTTACGGTTCCCAGACCTTCTCTCCTGCCTAGAAGACGGAGTAACAACCTTGAGAGTACAACGAGGGAAAAGCTAAAGTTTGACCCAGTTTTCAACAGAACCCGGAGAGGCCATAACCTTACGAATGACACCTGTTAAAGCATGCGCAAAAGCCATTCGACAACTAGAGGGGATGCTTTTAACATTCCTAACCGGGAGATAGAAAACCGGATCCAGGAGGGCGGCGTCACCCACCACTCCATCCGTTTCTCCTTGTTCAGGCTCCATTCCAGGGTCCCTAGGCATCGGAACCCCACAATGAAATCCCCAGTTGACCAAGAACTCCCAGAGAATGTGAAAACACCATCGGGATGATGGCACCCTCTACTAAAGGCGTGTGTTCTCATACATCTCCCGCATAACCTATACCCAAAAGTCCGCAAGGTTTCCCCAACACTGGAAAACAGATAAAAGTCTCTGCAAAGCACTTCCTTATAGAAAACCCTGTGCTCGTCATCCTTGAAATGGAACTGCTGAAGTGTGAGATCAGCCTGTTGTAACTGTCAGAACCAGGCTTACCATCTTTACAACCATGGAACTCCTTAAAGGGGCACAACCGCACCCCGTTGGAGCTGGCAGCAGCACCTCCATCAATGCCTTTCAAGGCAACGCGTTTCCCCTTTGCCGGACCCATATAAAACCGAAAAATATCCCAAAAAAAAAACAAAACAAGGAACCCCCCGTCTCAAGATGAGTAGGAGACCGCAAACAAACCCACCGAAAAAAACCAAAGGAGAGGGAAGCAACTTGCAATTGCCCGCCCTCACTAGCACCACTACAAAACACCTGCACCATTATTATTAGAATCTCACACGTATGAATGTGGAACCACACGTATGAGCTTCATACGTGTCAATGACCTACCCGTATTAAGCCTGAAGAACATATAACCTGTATGAAGATTCAAAAATCAAGAATTTTGATTTGATCGATTTTTGACCTGAAATTTTCACCAAAGATACTATGTGGGCCGATTAAGCATCCCTTAAGACCATTTTTTATTTGACAAACATCTTGATGGGTTATTTAAAGTTTTTGAATCGGGTTTTAAAAGGAACACAAAATTGACAAAATCTCACAAAATAATGGATGAAATCAAATGATTTTTAGAGGGAAATGCTCACCTTTTGATTCTGATTCTAATGGAATGAACGAAAATCCCGGAGGTTAGCACGAATTGAAAGTCAAAATCATGGTCAAACTAAGGGTTTTGTAGGTTTTTGAAAGATAGAATCGATAATATCCATAAGAAACTTTTTAACATGGTTTCCCCAAAAACTCGAATACATCCCATGCATATTTCGGACATGAAACATAAGCCTAATTTTAAAATGGCTCAACATAAAGTCGGGGAGTTCACAAATTTTCCTATCCAATAAAATAATTTTCTTTAAATTCATATCGCTAACATGTGAACCAATTATAGACTAGCTAGGTCATACATATACGACAGGTAAAGGCATATCATAAACAGAAAAACATACTTCTCCACCGATATGTAAAATTTTTAAAAATTTAAAAATGTTCTTTTTCTGCTTTCCATCTCTGCAATCTTCTTTCTATTCATAACATTCTTCATTGCTTGGATGTGTAGGAGACTTACAATGTTGTTGATTTGATCTTAAAGAGATGAGTTGGATGATTGACTTGTACTTGAAGGCATAGGAAGAATTGTGAGCATATAGGACATTATATTAGCTTGTAGGAATTGATGCTCAAATTATGGACATCTAAACTCAGCACTCGGTTGACTCAATGCAAGTCCAACTGATATTGTTGAACCAGACGATTGAGTAGTTGCAGATGTTGTAGCAAAAGAAGTTATAACTGTTGTAGCTGTTGTTGCTGCTGCTGTAGTAATAGGCATAGAAATGCTTGCATGTAACATCCTGAAAATACGCCAATATATTTTTAGACAAAAACTAATAACCGGTTCTTTTCAAGTAGTTTAGTTAATAGATATTGACGTGTCCGATGCTATTTATGAACCGATAAATAGGTTTCACATATAGAATGGCTAAAAAAAAACTAGAGAGGCCTTACGTAAAATTTTCAAAGACCCACCCTTACTTAATGAACCCCATCACCAATCATACCACCCTCACATCCACCTTCTTTTCCTTTGAACCGAAACCCTACTACATTATATATTATTTTTCCTTGTCGGCGACAACACAAGAAATCTCCTTTTGTTTATTTCTCAATTGTCACGATAGAAGGAAAGAGTTATTCTTCTACTATATAATATCCCCTCTTCACCTACAAAAAACTCATCTTGTACCTCAGCTTAGAAACACACAAACCCTAAAGCTGTCATTGGTGACCGGCGCCAACACGCACCTAGCTCATATCGCGACCTCGGTACTCGATCGGCTTTTGTTTTATGATTCATGAACGATAGTTGCCGGGTTCATCATAGAGTTTTCGTAACCCCCATCTTAGCATTCAAGATTTGCTTGGTTTTGAGGCTTTAAGGTCGTGCAATCCAGGTTTTGGTTACGATAGAGGAGAATGAGCGACGAGTTCTTAACATCTTTTAGATCCAAGGTAAATTATTTCATATCCTTATCCTGCATCATGTATCGTTTGCTTCGGATAATCGTTCAGGTTGGCTTCGATGGTGGTTACCGAGTTGGTTGCGATGTGCAAAGGTGCTGGTTAGAGACGGGTCAAGAGGTGGCCGTGGTGGTTGAAGATGACGCGAAGGGTGGCGGTCATTTTCTTTGTATGGTTGTAGGATGACGATAGTGATGGTGCGTAGCGTATATGGTAACGGTACGGCGGTACGTCACGACTATGATGTTTGATGATGGTGATGTTGACGGGTTTGTATGGTGAGTTTAGAAGTTCTGCTTATGACTGGAACATCTCTCATAAGGGTTGGTATAGGGATGTAATGGTGTGTATGATCGAGAACCATGTTGGTTGTTCAGAAGTTGAAGGTTGACAATAACATGAATGCATATGACTTCATGGACATCCATTAAGGTTGGGATGTAGGGTTGGCTTTGGGTCATTAAGATAATGTAGCTACTTACATAAACAAAATGCATATTATGTGATGATGAGGAGCAGGTCATCGTTGTATGGAATTGAAATGGTTATGGAAAATGGGATTAAAATTTTTAGTTCATGACAATAATTGCTAGACATGCTTGCATTCCTCTTTATTTTAAAACAAAGGAAACAAATATGTAGCGGGTAGAGTTGTTCAAGCCGAATGATCGTGTTAGTGGTGGAATTATTGTAGTTATTGTTGACTCATCCTAGGATTTGCGGCTTGGTTCGTTTCTCTAGCCTTTCTGGTTTGCGCGCATCATTGAGGTGACTTCTTGCGCCCACTCTTTTAGTTATTGTTTTTTTAAATATTTTGGGCTGACGTGCATGCTAAACTAATAAGATTATTTTTATGAAGTCACAAAATATTTTTTTACCAAGTTATAAATATTTTGTTAACGAACAAAATCCATATTAAATTATACATATTATTTTGGTATGAAACGGGAGTAGGCGGAATGCGTCTAATGTGTTATTATATGGCTTGAGTTATATGTGTTATTATTTATATAAATAGACTGTGTGACGGTTACCTGATTTTATAACTGAGCTATGACAGGAAGTGGGATATGCCTGTTCTGATTTATGGCATTAGTTTTGTGTCATGGTTGTCACATGGTTTATGTTATACGTGTTTTTATATATAATAGACTATGTTGAGAGCTACTTGATATGTCGAACTGGGCTATGACAGAAGTGGGATATGCCTGCTCTGATCTCTGGTCTTGGTTTTGAGTCAGGATTGTTACATAGTTCATATTATATATATTTTTATAAACTAAGCTATGAAAGAGGTGGGATATGCCTGCTTTGATATCTAGCTTTGGTTTGAATTATATTATGTGTATTTTTATAAACTGAGCTATGACAGTAGTGGGAAGTGCCTGCTTTAATCTCTAGCTTTAGTTTGCTTAAATAGACTGGATTGTTCTTTGTGTTGAAAAGCGAGATGCGCTTATTATACATTTGGTAACTGAAGTCTTGAGGTAATTAGGCAGAGTATGCCAATCCTAGACTTTGATTTTTTTGTTTTGCTTGGGGAAAAACAAATTAGCGGATTGCGCTTATTGTTAACTCTGAGGTTGAGGTATTTTGTTAATTCTTATTTTGACAAAATACTTGTTTATATAAATTTATAAAACTTGAACTCACTCAGCGTAGCTGACTTTTGCATACACGTTAGACTGATTTCAGGTTAATAGAGAGATGGATGGATAACTGCTTGGCGATGCGAGAAGCTACCTGGCAATTGAAGGCATTTCTAGTGGAAGACAACTTTTATTTACACATGATAAATTTTCAATTTGATTTGCAATTGGATAGTAATTATCATGTATTTTGTAGAATTTTATTCTAAATGACTTTCCGCTGCGTATACATACTCTCTTAAAAGAAAAATGTACTCATGTTTTTGCATATTTAAGAATTTAACCCAACTGTTTGACACCGATTCTGCGGGTCTTACATTGCAGCTGTGACTATTATAGTTTCTGTTGTAGTTGTTTTGACTACTACAACACTTTAAACTTTCTAAATGGCCTTGCTACTGTTCCTCATATTGTTTAGAATTAATCCAAGTGACTACCCAAATGAAAAATCCAACCTGTGTCGGCCCTATCATTAAATCTCTGTATCATTGTTTCTCTTTCTCCGCTCCACCTCTTTCACTTTATAAGAAATACCCAAATCCAAATGTTCTCCAAAGGGCAAATGGGATACACCAAGAGTGAAGGTTGTGGGGATCGACACAGAGCTCCGTAGCCAGTGACTTTTCCTGCTTCCCCAGCACTTATAGAGACACATGCCTAATTTTTAAAGAAAAGTGGCGATAGTGGTGGTTTAGGAGTTACTGGCTGTGGTATTATATAGAAAGACGTGGGATGTACTCAGATAGCCTCGCTAAACACTTGAAATTCTCTAAAATAGCCTTGGTACTGTTTCTCATATTGTGCCGAATTAATCCAAATGAATACCCAAAATAAAAATCCAACGTGTTTCAGCCCTTTCATTAAATATCTGTATCATTATCTCTGTCTCCTCTCCCCCTCTTTCTCTTTCTATAAAAAAAATCCGCAAATCTAAATGTACTCCTATGGTCGAATGAGATGCACCAAGAATGAAGGTTGCGGCAATCAATTGGGATCTTAGTGGTTAGTGACTTCTCCTGCTTCCCGAGCACCTATAGACACCCATGCTTGATTTGTAAAGAAAAGTGGCGGTGGTGGTGGTTGGGTTACTGGTTGTGGTATAAGATAAAAAGACATGGAACGTACAAAAATAACCTCGCTTAAAACTAGAAATGTTCTTAAATGGCTTTGCTACTGTTCCTCATATTGTTTAGAATTAAACCACGTGGAAACCCAAAAGAAAAATCCAACCTATGTCGACCCTCTCATTAAATCTCTGTATCATTGTCTCTTTCTCCACTCCCGTCTTTCTCTCTTTATAAAAAATCCCCAAATCTAAATGTACTCCAATGCGCGAATGACGCACCAAGAATGAACGTTGTGGCAATCAACAGGGACCTTCGTATCTAGTGACTTCTCCTGCTTCCTCAACACCTATAGAGACCCATGCTTGATATGTAAGGAAAAGTGGCGATGGTGGTGGTTCTGGAGTTACTGGCTGCGATATCAGATAGAAATACCCTCGCTAAACTCTTGAAATTTTCTTAAATGGCCTTGCTATTGTTCCTTATATTGTTGAGAATTAATCTAAGTGAAAACCCAAAAGAAAAATCCAACCTGTGTTGTTCCTCACATTAAATCTCAATATCATTCTCTCTCTCTCTCTCTCTCTCTCTCTCTCTCTCTCTCTCTCTCTCTCTCTCCCCCCCCACACAGTCCTCCTCTTGCTCTCTCTATAAGAAACTCCCCAAATCCAAATGTACTCCAATGGGCGAATGAGATACACCAAGAATGAAGGTTGTTGCAATCAACATGGACCTCCGTAGCCTGTGACTTCACTTGCTTCCCGATCACCTACAGACACCCATGCTTGATTTGTAACGACAAGCGGTGTCGGTGGTTCATGGGTCACTGGTTGCGATATCAGATAGAAAGACTTCGAATGCACTAAAATACCCTCTTTAAAGACTGAAAATTTTCTAAAATGGCATTGCCGCTATTCCTAATATTGTTCACAGTTAATCTAAGTTAAATCACAAAAGAAAACTCCAAACAATGTCGGCCTTCTCATTAAATGTATGTATCATTGTCTCTCACTCTGCTCCCCCTCTTTCTCTCTCTATAAAAATCCTCAAATCCAAATGTACTCCTAGTGGGCATATGAGATGCACCAAGAATGATGGTTGTGGCAGTAACACATTTCAGCATATTCTCGGTTCGCATCCACGCATTTCACCAACATATATATCTCGTAGTTTAGCATCCAAAGATTCTTCTTTTGTTATTCGCATTTTAATCAACATACTAATATTTTCTATCTCTTTTATTCACCATCTATTATACATGGGATTCTAAAGAAACAAAAAGTCTCACCTCCTTATGGGGATAATAAGACCACTGATCCACAGATGCTATCCTTCACTGTTCCTCTATGGTCCAACAATACCTGGAAAGAAACAAGAATACTGGGTAAGGAGACGACTACCGAAGTAGATGTTTATGACAAAAACTTGGTGATGAGGATACTATCGTGATAGCTTTTAGGGTTAGCAAAAATTGTCCACTCTATAGGGAGGCTCTCCCTATATATAGAGTTTGACATATGCCATCATCATCAAACCCTAATTATTATGGGCGGAGGCCCGATTAGGGTTGTCTCCACTACCCTAGGTTATATTAGTAAGGTTATTGATGCTAGACCAATAAATAGGAAATATGGATGGATACCACTTTTGTCGCTATCTGCGTCTCTCCTAGATTGTAGGTGAGTGCAGATTGCAGGTGACGTCCCTTTGCATGTGATGTATATCTTCTGGTGCGTGCGCAACCATTGTAGTTATTACGCAACACCTTGATTAGCGCAAGTCCGGACCCGGGTTTGGGTTGATCCATATCGTTTTTCGGTACCCAAGCCCATCAAGTCCCCCAATCTAGCGTGCTCTCTATGCATGAACTTGTAATGACATGGGGAGGATGTTGGACTCAAAGGTTATGTCGTTGGATGATAGCTCATACTTGTGTCTTGATGTTTTTCAGTCCATATATGTGACCAGGAGATATTGGTATGGTTGAGACAATCCAATACGTAATTGCGGATAAGCCTTTTGCGGAAGGCGGAGGGTGCGTAGAACGTTGGAGTTGAGGAGGGAATTGTTTGCGGAATGCAGAGAACGTAACTAATTTTTTACGTCAAGCTTCCGCGGAGCAATTGACACATCATGGGGGGCAATGCCAACTGCCTGAAACTATGCGAACTTGGAAAAAGTTGGAGACGTGTTGTCAGGTACGGATGGGACATCGCACAGTGACGGTTAGCATCCCATCGGACACATTCTCTAAGGCATGTAAGGTGCATAAGAGGCCACACGCGCGTGTGCCACCTTCTCAGCTTGTGTGGGCCACGTGGCGCTTGCTGAGTGGCTAAGCACCTGAAAAGTTTCCCACCAACCATACGCATATGTCAGCCGCATTGATTGCACACCCTGTATATTTTAAATTCCTTCCCTCCACATCATTTTATCTAAACCCTTCGAAAAATTCCCAATTATCTCCTTTCTGCTTCCGCTCTGTTTCTTCCCCAATCTTATTACCATGGCCAAAGAACCCAATGTCGAAAGCGCGCAGCCGAAGGACGATTCTTCTTCTAAAAGAATTGACACCACGCCCATCAATTGGACTCCTCAGGCCTTTACTCAAATCGTCGACTATGGGATTGACGAGTCTTGGCAGCCAGAGTTGCTGGCAAAAGGGAAGACAGTCGCACTAGTGCTGCTCTGTACGAGGTCTTCTTCACTAGTGCTGCTCAGGTTTCCTACGACGCAGTTCATGGTGAACACTTTGTTGACATTTGGTGTTCATCCTACTTAGATAAGTCCTTATGAAATCCTGCGCATAACCCATTTTGAAGCCACTTGTAGGGCGCTGGATTTGGTGCTGTCTTTTAAGATGTTAAACTTGTTCTATGTGCTAGAGGAGGTTCGTGGTGGTGGTTGCTATAGTTTGGTCACCAGGTGTAAATTCATGCAGCTGACGACTAAGAATCCGAACTCAATGTATGACTTTAATGAAAAAAAAATTTATGTGAAGAGAGGTGAGATCCCTCCGCCGCTTCACTGGATGGCCCTTAGTGTGAAGGAGAATGTTAAGAAGTACCCGCCGCTAGCTGACTACAAACAACAACCATGGTATAAGACACTGTGTGATCATGCCACTCCGTTGATGATGCATGGATGTCCAGAGGGTGTCCTTGTGTTGCTTGGTTTAAGCCGATTGGGGGTCCCTGATGGCTATGATCCGTGTGCATCTTTAGAAGGTACGTAACTCTCCGCATGACTCCTTGTTGCCTCTTTGGTTGTATCAGACTTCTTTTCTTGCGAAAGCAGGTGTTACCAAGTTTGAGCTATTTGTGGAAAGAGGAGCTGCCAACGTGGCATTTCTGCCAACTTGACGCTTGAGTTCAGGAATCCACCTCCGCATTTTTCTCAGACGGGTAAAATCGATTTCTCTTTGTGGTACGCATGTTTCTATTTAGTTAACATCTGCCACGCCTGAAAGGTGCTCGATCGTTGGCTTGTTGGCGTACTAACTTGCCGCAGCCGTCTTGCCAGGTGTGAGTATTTAGCCCCGCAGGAAAGCAGTAAGAGATCTAGTGGCCTCCTCGTCGAGCCGTAGAATGATTGCATGTACAAGTGGCAGTTGCACTTTTCGGCTGATAGAAAATTGCTCGGTTGAAATATGTTGACTAACACATGTGTACCCAGGTCTTGGCCCGAAGCGGCAGTCAAAGAAGCGTACCGAGGGGTTGAAGAGTGCTCCCTCATCCTCTGTTGTCTCGAGCGATAAGGAGGTTACTGAATCTGAGAAAGAGCCTCAGCTGAAGAGATCAAATCAGTTGTCCTCTGGGCCTTCGACTGAGGATGTGTCTGAGAATTTGATCCAGCAACGCTTGAATGAGTTGTCTAAGACTCAGGTGCAAATTCCTGAGTGTGTTCCTGGGTCCAGGGCCACTGAGGCATCAACGGCTATTCATGCGGTCCCTGTGAATGTGGCCCCGCCTCAAAATGTTGTCAAAGGGCCGAAGTTCAAGTTGACAGCTAAGGCTCCGCCTTCCCGCAGACCCATTTATGCCAAAACCTTGAAGATCATCCCAGGTAACTCACATGTTCCATAATTCTTGTGTGGGTGTTGTGTCTGAGGGAGATGTTGTATTGACAACATTTTGAAATATGTTGACTAACACATGTGTACCCAGGTCTTGCCCGAAGCGGCAGTCAAAGAAGGGTACCGATGGGTTGAAGAATGCTCCTTCATCCTCTTATGTCTTGAGCGATAAGGAGGTTACTGAATCTAAGGAAGAGCCTCAGCTGAAGAGATCAAATCAGTTGTCCTCTGGGCCTTCGACCGAGGATGTGTCTGAGAATTTGATCCAGCTACGCTTGAATGAGTTGGCTAAGACTCAGGTGCAAATTCCTGAGTGTGTTCCTGGGTCCAGCGCAACTAAGGCATCAGCAGCTATTCATGCGGTCCCTGTGAATGTGGCCCTGCCTCAAAATTTTGTCAAAGGGCCGAAGCTCAAGTTGACTGCTAAGGCTCCGACTTCCCGCACACCCATTTATGCCAAAACCTTGAAGATCATCCCAGGTAACTCGCATGTTCCATAATTCTTGTGTGGGTGTTGTGTCTAAGGGAGACGTTGTATTGACATTTCACTTGTATGTATGACAGATACCCCTAGGGCCATTCCTGCCACGTCCGCCCCTTTATCAACAGCTGAAGAACTTGCCACGGCGGTCCGACGCTGTAAGGAGGAGGTGGCTCATGCCAATAAGGGGTTATTAGAGGTGGATGCTCTTAAGCGTCACTTAAGAGGAGGAAAAATCTGAGGGGAGGAAGAAAGTGGATGCAAACTCCCTCGTGAAGCCAAGCTAAAATGTTAATGTTAACAATCCTTAGCGGGGGAATGCGGAGACTGCTCTAGGCGCGTCTACCGTAATCCTATCTGCCTTTAAGATTCCTGTCAAGCTTTACACAGAGGTTCCGCCTGATACCGTTGAGACGGCCATGCCTGACCCCAAGAATGTTCAAGATGAACCTGTCACTGCCCCTACGTAGCACGTGACGAAGAAGATTCAAGAATCACCCTGGTCTGGTTCGCAGAAGGGTGCCCAGAATATGGGTTCCACAAGGATGTATGACGCCACCCACCCGTATAGGCCGCTGTGGGATATCATGAAGGCGACCCGGTTCTCAAACCCATTGTTCGCTAAGGAGTTCAGAAGTTATGTTGTCCCTCCCAGCGAGCGGGATTATCAGGATAACCTTAGTCGCCGCTCTTTTTTCACGAATATGAGCGTGCACGCGGCGCTTCAGGTGACAGGGCTAGGGTCGTTGGTCCATCATGAAAACGACTTCATTCATGCATGGGAAAATATGAAAGAATCCCAAGCATCACTTGCCCATAGGGAGGAGGAGTTCCAGAAAGCTCAAACTGACGTTCAAGCTTAAATTGAGCAATATCTTCAGGGTGTCCGTGTTGCTGAGGAAGAGGTGAGGAAACTGAAAGCAGATCAGGCCCAAGCTCCTCAGCATTGGAAAGAATCCTACCAACGGACCAACCTTGAGATGGAGCGTTGCCGCGGGCAAATTGAGAAATTGAAGAATGAGGTTGCCCACCTGACCAATGCTTCAGAAGGCCAGCAGAAAGCCCTTGCCAATAAAGAGTCGGAGCTTGCGGAGACTATCTCAAAACTAAACTTCCGTGATCAAGAGTTGTTGCAAGCATCATCAAGAGTGTCTGAGCTAGAAGCTGAAGTGAGCTCCTTAGTCAATGAGAAAAATGATTTGGTGGAGGAGAAAGTTGTTGTAGAATCCACCCACGCTAACATGGAGGTGGAGTTCAAACATGCCAATGCGACGTATCAGGATCCGACCGTGGTGTTGTTTCCGCGATTGAGCGGATTAAATGGATTATGTAGCCGGGGCTCCAAGGGGTTAGTAGTTAGAGTAAGTACACCTAAATTGCCTTATTGTTTTGCGCCATTCTTATGTGAATCCTTGGATGCTTGCAGATTTTCAAACGTGTGTGGAATGAGCCCAAATTTGGCGATGTTATTGGGAGGATGTGCACCTCTGCGGACAAGGTTGGAATGCAATTAGGCTTCAACGAGGGCTTTTATCACTCCACGGCGGAGAAAAAAAGGGAAGAGGGCGAACATCACGGCAAGCCTTATAACGCGGAGTTAAAAGCAGCCCAGGTTGAATTTGAGCAACTTACCTTTGAGGTATTCGACCTGTGTAATGAGTGTATGAGGCTTGATGACCCCATTGGAGCGTTGCGCGAGTATTTTGAGGAGTCCAACAAACTGGGGGCGAAGCAAGAAGAAAAAGCGCGTAAGGATGAAGAGGAGAGCGTAGCTGCCTTGGTCGGCGCGGGGGGGGGGGGGGGCATATCGACTTCCGTTGGAATGGAGGGTGGTTCGCATGCCGAAGCTTCAATGCCAACAACATGGATGACCGTTATCTTGATACAGTTGATTTTTCATTGGTATCCTTTGTGTTAGGCTGTTTTAATTCCTTGCTTTTTCTTTGTAAAAATAATGATGCTTTAGTTGGATTATTAATGTTTTCGTGTATTAATATCTCTTTGTTGCACATGTTATGATTACTTTGTGCTCTAGGCTGATGCCATCTTCCTTGAAAGTCTTGTTGTGTCAGGCACGCCCTAACACAATTCTCCTGTTGACGGGATTAATTGGCGGCGTCTGTCAGCTGACTGATGTGACATCTGTCATAGCTGACTGATGTGATTCCATTCCATTAATGGCTATTTAATCCCTTGTACTATTTTTTCCTATAAATGGGATAAACTAATCCATTACATGATGATCCTATCTCACTTAACTTCAACTTTTATTGGTATGGCTGAACACCGATGGAAGTCTCCAATTCATGATTGTGTAGAGAAGTTGGCTGCAGAGGGCTTAATCGCCCTTGTGTCACAACATCCTAGGGTGGGTATACCCATTGATGCCATGGATCGTCTGATAGCGTAATGTGGCGAATTGCTAAAAAGTGAGGACTTTCATCCTGGCGATCATCATAAGGTGAGTGATCTAGCCATGGAAGGTTCAAGCACTAGGGTTATGACGCGTTTTGCTAACTTGGGTGATGAAACTTGTCCACCTAAGAATCCAAAACTTGTCCTGCGCTATGTAGATGGGAAATGGCAGCATGCTTCCAAGTCTTAAGCAGCTGTAGTAGTATAGGTTTTATTTTACGTCCCGTGGTAGTATAGTAATGTACCTTATGGACAGTCTTTTGACATCCTTGTAAATTTTGTATATGGTTATCAAGGATATAAGAATATAATGCAACTTTAAGTATATAAAATGCAATGTTTTTTGTTTTGTATTTATATATGGCATGACATATAGAGGAACTCGTAATGGTATAGAAACAAACGCACTTTATTGAATCACCAACGATAGGCATTACGAGCCTTTATTACAAATGATAAAAAAAATTAGATATAACACGTGCGTAATTGTGCCGCATTCCATGTTCACGGAATGGGCGTGCCATCAAGACGCTCTAGAGCGTATGCACCTTTCCCGAGCACCTCTTGGATCGTTTATGGCCTCCCAAGTCGGGGCTAATTATCCTGATTTTCCGCGTTGGATACTTCGTTGTTGCGAAAAACGTAGTCCCCCGCGTGGAACTTGCACACCTTGACTCGCTCGTTATAATATATTTCCATCTGGCGCTTTTAATTTGCTTCTCTGATGGAGGCAATCTCGCGCCTCTCTTCCAATAGGTCCAGGTTAGTGCGTAGTTCTCGATCATTGTCAACTGGTCCTTCCATCAGTACTCTTGCGGACAGACATCCTAGCTCTGCGAGGATTACAGCTTTTAAACCGTAAGTCAAGCTGAAAGGTGTTTCCCCATTGCTGGTTTTGGACAATGTGCGATGGGCCCATAGAACATGGGGAAGCTCATCTACCCAACCGGCATGTTTTGTAACCAGTCGAGATTTGATCCCCTCTACAAAGCTTCTGTTTGCCCGCTCGAACTGCCCGTTTCCTTGCGGTTGCACCATAGAATTGAATATCTGCATAATGTTCAAATATTTGAGCCATTCTTGTAAGTGTTGGTCCAAAAATTACGTGCCATTGTCACTCACAATTTCCATTGGAAACTCGAACCGGCAGATGCTAAATTCCCAAATAAACTTTTTGATGCCACGACCATCAATTGTGGCTAGTGTCTTGGCCTCCACCCACTTCGTGAAGTAGTCGATTGCCACTACTAAGTATTTGACATTTCCGGGCAATAGGGAAAGGTGCCACAAGATCAATAGCCCACTTCTAAAATGGCCAAGCCGCTGTCACTAGCACTAAGTGGTTTATTTGGCCGCAGAGTTCCAGGCGCATGCCTTTGACAAGAATCGCACTTACGTAGTTTCGTTACCGCATCAACGTGCTGCCTGGCTAGTAATAACCAGCATTCATTAGTTTTACAACCACCATCCTTGGACCCGCGTGTAGACCACATATACCTTCATGTACGTCTTTAATCAAGTATGTGGCCTTAGTAGAATCTACGCAGTGTAGTAGTGGTCCGAGATATGAGCGGCTGTATAAGATTCCATCACTAACTTGATAATGCAAGGCCTTCTTCTTTAGTTTGCGAGCTTTGACTTTGTTCTCTAGTAGGCTTCCTGTAGTCAAGTACGCCTTGATGGGACTCATCCATGAGTTGAGACCGTTTTGAATGTCGTTGACTTGTCTTTGAGGAACGGGTGGATGGTTTAATAGTTCAACACATACCTCTTTTCCCATGTGCTCAAACGCAGTGGAAGCTATTTTGCTCAGCGCATCTGTGGGCTTATTCTGACTCTGATTAATGTGGCTGACTTTATTGTAGTCGAAACCTCTCATGAGTTCTTTGGCTTGTTCCAAATATAAAATCACTATTGGTTCTCTTGCCTCATAGTAGCCATCACTGTGATTTGCTACCAACATGGAGTCAACTTGCGCATCAACATGGTGTGGCCCCATCTTCTTCGCAATACGCAAACCCGCTAGTAAAGCCTCGTACTTCGCCTCATTGTTCATTGTTTGGAAATCCAGACGTATGGCATAGGTGAATTCTTTTCCATCCGGAGTGAACAGTCGCAATCCTGCACCTGCGCCCTTGTCATTACATGCACCATCTTTAATAATTCCCAAGTTTGGGATGTGTCCCTTGCGGTGGTGGATTCCATCTCCGCCTGACATTCAGCTATTTTGTCAGCTGGGACTTCCATGGCAAAGTCCGCGAGGATTTGTCCTTTGAATGATGGTCGTGTATTATATGTTATGGAATGCTCACCCAACTCTATGGCCCATTTGGCCAGTCTTCCAAATAACTCTGGCTTGCGAAGTACTTCATTGATCCTATAATCTGTTTGGACATTTATGGGACTGCCTTGGAAGTACTTGTGCAGATGCCATGATGCATGAATTAAAGCAAGGACTAGTTTTTCCATCATGGAGGGGCGCGGTAAGTGTTGAGAGGTTCATCAACAATTCCTTCATGTCCTTGAAGGCTTTTTCTGCTTCCGCCGTCCATTGAAATTCGGATTTCTTCAAACAATTATTTATGGTATCAACAAAAGGGAATGATTTGGATGCATAGTTCGACAAGAAGCGATTAAGGGCTACCAAACGGCCCATCAATGTTTGAACCTCTTTTACCGATGATGGTGATGGCATCCGCTTGATAGCTTATATTTTCTCTGGGTTAGCGCGGAACTCATCCTTTATGACGATCACCCCAAAGAACTTTCCTTCTTCCATCCCAAACGAGGATTTTCTCAGATTAAACTTGATTTTGACACTTTGGAGTTGATCGAACGTCTTCTGTATGTCTAACAACATCTGGTCTTCCTCTCTGCTTTTGATGACCAAGTCATCCACGTAAACTTCCAAGTTAACACCGATTTGGTTCATGAAAGCTGTATCCATGAGGCGCTGATAGGTAGCTCCCGCGTTTTTAAGCCCAAAAGGCATCTTTGTGTAGCAGAACGTTTCTATATCAGTTCTAAACGTTGTTTATCTTCGTCCTCTTTGGCCATGTGGATTTGGTGATACCCTTTGCATCGATGAAGCATTTGAACCTGAAAGGTTCCAGGGAATCTACCATTAAGTCTATTTCTGGCAGAGGATATCAATCTTTAGCATATTCCGTGTTTAAATCCTATAGTCGACGCACATGCGCCAAGTGCCGTTAGACTTTCCTACCATGACTGGGTTAGCGACTAATGTGTCGAGTTTTAACATGTTTTATGCATATATTTTCACCCGTTTTGTACCCAAAGTCGTGCTTTTATCTTAGTTTTATCATGATTTATATTTCTTGGTATGAAATAAGTAGTTTATTTATGTTTTAAGTGGTGTTTTGTGTTCTTAACAATTTTATGTGCTAATTAATTGTTTGATGAATTAACTAATCAATCACTTAGTTTTTGGTCTTGTGGGTGTTTTGATAGAAAGTGGAGGAACTTACAAGTGTAACCGTGGAGTGTAAAAACCCACGCACTTGTAAGCTAAACATAACTCCACGTGTAGAGATTAGCCCATTTATGTTTGGAAACACTCACACTTTGTGGCTTAATCCATCATCGGCTATCAAAATCTCACTTAGGGTCGGTACGGTTTTTATACTTGGTCCTAATAATAAGCCAAGACTTGGTCATGCGACTTAGCTTCATGGTCTATGTGATAGCTTTGGCGCAAACCAAGAATTGGTGAACCTGTGTTCGACAGAAAAACGGTCTTTATTTTCTTTCATTACTATATTGTCGCACAATTAGTAGCAGGCCAATCCCTTTTTGAAAAATTAATTAATTCAAATAGGGGATGAGCGTGAGTGGAGTAAGCCATGACTCTCCTATGATGTCAAGAGGAAGCTTGTTCGGCCATGTTCCGGCTGTCGACAAGTTAAACCTAAAATATACTAGTAGTTAAATGTCAATATCGCAACATTGAGGGTGGTTTCTTCCAGGTTGGGCTAGCACAGGCTTAGGAAGTCCTCCGCTCACTGTTGAGAGGTGAGCTTACCAGACCTAGGAGACCCTCAAAATAAAATTAAGAGCACAAATTGTTTTTGAAGTTGAGCGGTAATGCGCTTCTCGAACACACCACTTAAATAAAAATCTACTATTGTGTCATACCAGGCAACATCAGATCCTGAAGCAACACTTTTGTGTTGCTATTGATTTATCCTATAGTTTACATTTTTCTTCTACTTTTTTCGCACTTTAAAAACTCTTTTTAGTAATTTTTAGGAAGCTGAGTAGTAAAAATCGTGTCCTTGGATTGGATACTCAGTACTTGCTCATTTCTATACTGCTCACGATAGGTATATGATGTACCAAAAATTTAACATGTTTTACATGTGTAATTATCCTCCTTTTTGCACATTATTATGCTTTTATCTTTATAAAATATAAATAAATCGTTCCTATAAGATAAATGTAGGTTTTTGGAAGCAAAAATCAAAAAGGAAGAAAAAAAAGCACATTTTGAGTGGAGAACAAGCTTCTGGGGGACAAAAGGGTAAATGGTACAACAACTTTGTCTCCCACATGCAAGTCTTGAGTCTAGAAATGAAAAAAAGGAGAAAACGGCACAAAAGAAAAGGAACTGAAGACTTAGGAAAGTTGTTTCAGATGCAACACGGTCACGTTCAAGCAGTGCACGACCGTGCCCTTGTCCCGGGTCAACAAGTCAACATTTCCAAGTCAGCAGAAGCCAAAAAGTCCACTTTACAGGGTTGCACGGGCATGCACACCCTTGTGCACGGCCGTGCCAGCTGAAACGTGCTCCCCAAGGCTCCAATACACCAAGACTGATAGACATTCGTGTAATACTGATGTGCACTGGCGTGCCAACTTGATGGCACGGGCGTGCAGGACCTGAAGACGAACAATTTCTGCGTGAAAGGACTCTGTAGCAGTACCTGATGTTGAGCCTGGGCGTGCCATCCCTAGTTGCACGACCGTGGAGCCTCTGATTTGCCTATAAATAGAGACCTTCACTACACACTTTCGCATCCCTTCTATCCCATTCCACCCGAATCTCCCTCACATTTCTGATATCTTTAGGGTCTTGTAAGTGACCTTTGGAGCTTGAGAGAGATCACTATAAATCATCCCGAAAACCCTCTTTAATCCTCTAACAACCACTATCATGTTTTCCTTGAAAAACCAACTTAGTGTACATGTTGTAATGCCAATCTTTGGCTAGGATTGTTAGGTGTTTCTAGGGTGAAGACTACTTTGGTATGAATTATATTGTTTATATTTATTGAGTGGTGTTTTGTGTTCTTGTTTAATTCTTTCTACTTTAAACTTTGTTTGATGAATTAATTAAAACTATCACTTACTATTTGGTTTTGTGGGTGTTTTGATAAGAAGTGGAAGGACTTATGAGTGTACCCATGGTGTGTAACAACCCATGCACTTATAAGCTAACCTAATTCCACAAGTAGTGATTAGCCCATTTGTGTTTGGAAACACTCACACTTTGAGGCTTAATCCTCTATTATCAAAATCTCACTTAGGTTCGGTACGGTCTTTATACTTGGTCCTAGTGATAAGCCAAGACTTGGTCATGCGACTTAGCTTCATGGTCTATGTGTTAGCTTTGGCGTTGACCAAGAATTGGTGAACCCGTGTTGGAAGCGGACGGTCTTTATCTTCTTCCATAACTATATTGCCGCACAATTAGTAATAGGCCAACCACTTTTTGAAAAGATAAATAATTCAAGTAGAGGATGAGCGTGAGCTGGTTGGCCACGACTCCTCTATGAGGTCAAGTGGTAGCTTGTTCGGCCATGCTCCGGCTGCCGGCAAGTTATTCAACAAAAGTCTAAAGTAGTCTGATGTCAGTATTGCAACATTGGGAGGTGGGTTCTTCGGAGTTGGGTTAACACAGTCTCGGGTTATCCTCCCCTAATTTTTGAGAGGTGAGCTTACCGGTTCGGGAGACCCTCAATTTAATAACGAGAACACAAACTAGTTATGCGATAACAATCACCTCTAGATAATGCAGTAATGCGTAACTCAAAGTTTATCAAAAGTGCACAACTGAAACACACCACTCAATTAAATGATTACTGTTAATCTATCCCAAGGTCAGTTGGATCCCCAAGCAACACTTCTATTCGGATATTGGTTTCTACGTCGGTTTTTCTCGCTCTCTCTCATTTTTATCTTTACTTTTATTTTAAGCAACTTAAAGATGAGTAGGGGAAGTCGTGTCTTAGGGTTCGATACTCGGTACTTGGTTGAGTCTATACTACACTCAATAGGTACACTTGCCTATGGTGTGGATTTAGAACGACTAGCATTTATCGTTTTATTTTTATAAATTTAAAACTTGAACAAGTGTCTTAACATAAAGTCCCAACTTAATTTCCTTTTTTATCGAGTCTTGGCATTTCCACCAGGAAATTGCCAATTTAAGAAAAAGAGGTTTAAATGCTTTAATCCACACGACATCAAGTTTTTGGCTTCGTTTCCAAGGACACGACATATTCCATAGAAAGGTTTTAAGTTGCTAGTTTAACCGTTTGTCTAGTTTTCTTATTTTGCAGGAGGGATCATCAAATTGCTGAAAATGGTTGCTACGTTCAACAAGGATGTGACCATTGTGGCGGACCTCCCTTTCCCCACCATTGTGAAGACTACTTGTTTTGTATTCTTCCGTGTAGCTATTGCGGTGGACCTTCTTACCCCCATAAATGCGAAGAATACATCTTTCCTTGTCTTCCCACTTTTAATTCATACCCTTGTGAACCTTCTCCATAATCAACTCCACCTGAACCTCCTCCACCTTTACCTTCTTACGAACCACCTCCATATAACCCGTCACAATTTCCATACTCTCATATACCACCACTTTTTGATTCTTCAACTTTCTCACCTTATCCTTTTGAAGAAAATACCCCCCCCCCCCCCTGAAAATTCACCACAATTTTTGCCATCTCAATCACCAAATCCTTTCTCCGAGCCTATGCCCAAGTCCGAACCTCCTCTCATCGACTTGGAAAAGTTTGTTGAAAATCTCGAGATAGTCAAAAACTATCTTTTAAAGAAATTTGCAATGGAAGATTAAGCAAAGGCATTGGAAGTACAACAAAAGGAAGCGGGTGAAGGAAAGATTGAGGAAAACGTAGGTGGAAGCGGAGTGGTGGACGAAGAAGTGCAAGAAGGACGGAAAGAACCAGACTGCGGCAACTCAGAAAAGGAAGTGGTAATATCTCATTTGCCACTTTTCACGAGTGATAGCACCCTAATGGCTAAACTTGTTGACGACTCATGGGGTAAAGCATATCATTTGGAGGATCACTTCACTAGGAAGAAGTGGCGTTATTTCAGCAAGCCACTTGTGGTGTGTCGGTGTAACATTCGCAAATTTTCTAATAAGTTAATTATAACTTTGGGGATCTAAAGTGACAATAATCCATAGTTGAAAAAGTCACATAGACCACAATTTAACGTAACGTTTGGGGTAGTGTTGGTATACCACAAAATCTTAAATCTTTTGATACTGATAATAATAATACATTAATATTAAAAAGGGGAAAGTGAATATGATGCTGTTGCGCATCTAAGCTTAGATGTAAAACCAATCAAAACTACGTCGTTTTGATTAAATATAACAAAAAATCATCAATTATGTTATTCTTATTTCCTTTTCCCACTCCACTAAAGTTGCCCCTGCTTCCAAATATATCTAATTTATCAATGGACTTCTAAATATGCACACACCTCACATGATATATCAAGGGGCTGTCATGGCAATTTTAAAAATGGAAAAATGTCGTATTTTACAAAGAAAAGAAATAAAAAATAATCCTGATCGACACCCATGGATTGTCTTTAGTTTTCTTTGTTTTTTTCAATGAAGATTATGTAGGATTTATAGTTCTCTGGACGATTACAAATTTTTGGTTTTAACTTGCTTTCAATAATTTGGTTTGTGGAGTTTATCATGATGGAAGTGTGGCTGGAACAAGGAAAAACACATGAACAATTGGTGCAAATTTAGTGGAGAAGAAATAGGGAATAAAAACAAAATCGATTTTAGTTATATCTGATCAAAACGACGTAGTTTTGATTGGTTTCGCATCTAAGCTTAGATGCGCAACAGCATCATATTCACTTTCCCCTATTAAAAATATGACTAAACGATTTCAACAAATGATGGAAGGTCATATTGAATACTTATTATTATAATTTAGTAGCAATTATAATTTATTGTTTTTTTTAAAAGAAAACTTCATTAACCACAACTCAAAGAGTCCTCAAATAAAGAACCTAAGAGCGAAAAACCAATTATAATTTATTGTTAGTAACAAAATTTGTGCGAACGAATACAAGTTAGTGATTGATTTGACTAAAAAGGAATACCAATAAGTTGATAACCTTAATATGTAATCAAACGGTTGGATTTAAATGTGTTGACAAAGGAAATTTAATCCAATTAAATATTGACATTTATCTCTACACCAACCATATTACACCTCCTCTAACGTTTCACTATGGTATCAATGGAAATCTACAAACGGTTTCTGAATTCTCGCCGATAACCGTGACCGACATTTAAGACCCTAAGACCAACTGTCGATCCTATATATGAACTACAAAAAAAAATTAATAATACAACAAAACACCTAGCATTCACCTCTCTTTGACGCCAACTCTCTGTTAAGTTATTAGTTCTCTCCGATCCATACAAACCTAGCCAACAATCGACCACCAAACCAACACAACGGAGGAACTTGGTGACAATATTCGAGTTCAACCGACGATATAAAGCCGCCATAATTTCCGTAATCATCATTATGAGTCAAAGTTCACAATCATATCACACCTACACGGTGTCGGAATAGCGACCATCACCTCTGCCACGCATGACTAAAACCTTCAACGCCATTTCAACCGTTGTTCTCTATCGCAACAGCTTTTAACTATAGTTTGCTTTCCGTTCGATACCGCGACCGTCGTCTTGCAATCCCTATTCATACTTTGTCGACAGTCGCAAACTACCTGCATGAGCTAAGGTTTCTATCATGTCTAGGATTGTCGTTTAAAGTGCCACTTCAAGGTAATCACCGTTTCCCTTTATTATGTTACTACAAGATCATACACCTATGCTTTTGCCATTGTTAAACCCATATGATCAGAGATATAAATAAAAATAAATCACAATAACGAATTTTTGTTTTAAATTTTCATATATGGTGTAAAGTCATTTAAAACTAGATGAATCTTTATAAACGAATCATTTACGTAAAAGTAGTTTATGCAAATCAATTAGTGTTAGTATTACCTAATATAATATTCACAAATTTTGAAAAGTTACGTGATCAAAATATGTGATTTTTAGCATCAAATAAATGGAACATGTTACTATGAATTCTATTTAGCAAGTTAAACTACAAAGTTTTGATCTAAATAAAACGTTGATTATTAAAATGTTAAAAAAAATAATAACAACAGTAACAAAATAAATCAATTTTTTTTTCACGAACGCTATGACTCTAAAGTGAAATCTATAGACACTAAATCATCATTCATAAATTACTTAGGTGTTAGCATAATTCATTAATTCTCGTTGATTTCCTGCAAGTTCATTGTTACAATCCAGGTGGTATATCTTTCCTCTTTTTCATGTTTTACACTTTTGGGGTTTACATTTTTGGGGTGACTCATGTACGCTTATTACTTCACTTACTTAATCATGTTTTATTCTATATTTACAATCGCAATTCTTGTATGTGTTTTACTTGTTGATCGCTTATAGTGTGTACTTATGACCTTAATCATTAACCGCTGGGCGGCCTATCATAGCAATAAATAGTACTTGATTATTGTTATGTGTGAACAATTATTCTTGTCGCCTACTATGAGCGAATACTCTATATATGTGGCTCTTGACTCTATGAACGAAAGGTTTGATTTTGGGTAGCATTTGTACACAGGTTGAACACTAAATTGTAGACAGTATAACACGTGAATTGCGAAACTCTTTATCTACTATATGTATTCAAACAGGGTATGCTCTCACCAATATATTTTGTATTGACAAATTATTTTCGTACATGTTTCAGGTTGTTATGAGATCACTGTTAAGCTTTTGGAACTTAGAGCATTCACAGTAGCTCCCCCATTTTATGTGAGTATGTCCCCAAAATTATATGGGGTCGGTGTGAGTGGTTGTGAGTGAAGAAAAATGGGGAATCTACTGTTGATCGGTATAATTTGGGGTTATTTGGGAATCTTTTGGGGAAAACTGGAAGGTGTATTTATTTTTTATTATTTGTTGAAAGTAGTTGTGAGTGGAGGAGAGAGAAACTGTAATGATTTTTAGTGTAATATGTGGTTGTGATTGGTTGTGAGGGAATGTGGAATGGGGAAGCTACTGTGAATGCTCATTTCAATGTAATCAATTACTTAGTCAATGTATCAATATTTACACTTTAGTACCATAAGATATTGAACCATCGTCACTACGTGACACCTCGATGTTTTCGCCATCGGTTGGGGTGTTACAGTCGGGGTGACCGACTTCTTCACTACTTGCACATAGTGATGTTTGATCCAGGAAATTTCAAGTGGTGGTGGCGCGACTCATCAGGTTTCACTATTAATCCCAAAATCTTAAATTGCGGGATTGAACTTGGTTAAAGTAGTATTTTCGAGACTTGTTCGATGAAGAATAAGTTAAGAGGTTGGTGCATACGGTAAGAAAAGACATTTGAGGACCCTCAGGTATGATCGTTCATTTTTACTTCTTTCTAAACGCCAGGTATGCCCTCTCGGCACTAGGACCTAGCATTTTCTCTTTTAGTAGTTTACTTTTCTAGTTCTAGCTATTTAATTCATGCCAAGTGATTTCTCTCAAAAAGGATCAGTGGTCAGGTAGTTGTGGGTGTCAAGCAAACAGTTTTCTTCTAGAAAACTCATTAGGGGAGTGTTTGTTTTTGTCCCACTTATTTCTTTAAGCATAAAACATATCATAAAATTTATAATTTTAAAATATGCTAAAGAACTAAGTGCGAGGTGTTAAAAATTTTCAAATTTTAATAACTCTTGAAATCAACAAACCAAAACTGTTTAAAGGTAAATTTTTCAAAATGTTCTGATAAAAACCTTTTTCAAACCCTTGAGTCCACCCAGAAATCTTGTGGGAGATTAGGGAGGTTTTGGTAGTCAAAAGAAGCATCTAGGGTGTCTTCAATTCCTTAAATAACTCCTACCCTAACATGTGAGTATTTTGAGCCTTATCGAGCATATCATTACATATATACTCTACATGTTCGTTCGTTTGTTTATGAGAGATATTCCCCTTTGGCATGACACGGTTAGAACTTATGTTACTTATGCATTACAAGACCACATTAGAGGTGATTGTGTGAAAATGAATTAGGCACTTAGGATTTACCCATTCTGTTACCATTGGCCTTCCATATATTTTTCCCATCCCTATCCGCCCATCTTGAGCCTTAGCCTTTTTCGTTTCCTTTCATCCATTTAGCCCCTGCCTTACCGAAATCAGGAAAGTGTTGAGGTGTTAAGGAAGCTCTCGGGCAATTTTGGACTTAGAAGCATAAGCCGCTCATCAAAGATCTCGGATCTCGATCGTGAAAAATGGCGACAAAAGAAGAGCCATCAAGAAGAGCATACCAAGTGCCAAGAATCACCCAGCAAAACATCAAGTGTAAATAGTTTTTGTATTCTTAAAAAAAGTGTGTAATAATGATGCTGCCGAAATACAGTAATCAAGGAAAACATCAAAAGGTTTTGAAATACTTTCGGAAGACCAAGTTATCGACCCGACCTAGTGGAGGCTTTTAGGCGGCATGCACCGAACGGTTCACAAGAATAGGCGAAAGTCGAGTTATGAAGTCCAAGAAAAGACCTTCAAAGCCCGCTTAGAAATGTCCATTTGATGATAGACTCCATTCCTACCCTGTTCGTCACCATTTTACTCAACTAACCCGTTTAAAGTCCATTTGATTCATACACATTACCTCAACTTAAGTGGTGGAGTTGTGATTTGCATACAAGCCTATGATTCGTGCTTGCCGTCGGGTGGAATCCGAGTAATCACCCCCAAATGAAACCCGAGTGAATGAGAGTTAGTGAGGAAAAGGAATTGGAACATACTAAAATACCCAATCTAAACACTTGAAATTTTCCTAAATGGCCTTCTTACTGTTCCTCTTATTGTTTAGAACTAATACAAGTGAAAACCCAAAAGAAAAGTCCAATCTGTATGTAGGTATATACATGTATGTATGTGTGTATGAGTGTATGTGTGTGTATGCGTGTGTGTGCATGTGTGTGTATGTATGTATGTATGTATGGATGTATGTATGTATGTATGTATGGATGTATGTATGTATGTATGTATGTATGTATGTATGTATGTATGTGTGTATGTGTGTATGTGTGTATGTGTGTGTGTGTGTGTGTGTGTGTATGTGTATGTGTATGTGTATGTGTATGTGTATGTGTATGTGTATGTGTATGTGTACGTGTGTACGTATGCATGCATGCATGCATATATATATGTATGTAAGACATATATTAAATGTGTTCTTCTTTGTTATCATTTCATCGTTACATACGTACGTACGTACGTACGTATGTATGTATGTATGTATGTAAGACATATATTAAATGTGTTCTTCTCATGTTATCATTTCGTCCTCATGCACACTCATATGCATGTATATATATCGCATATATATGCAAGTAAGTTGGGAACTTTTTATTTTTGAAAACATGGTAACAATTTCCTATATATATTAAAACATTCTACGTGTCTAAATAAATGAACATATACACATGTGTTTATAAAATATATTATAATTGTTTAAATTCGTGTCACCAAGCTCGTTGATATAGGTGAAATTTTACTTGTTCGGGCCATGCTAGACTTCCTCGGGGAACTTGTGCGTATAAAATGATATCTAATATGTGTATTGAATTAAACGTTGACTAGAGAGTGTACGGATTTTGACTTGATAAATTGACGGGTGTCACAACATTTAACATGTTAAATATATAAAAAATAATTTAAAATGAAAATAGAATTTTTTTTTTTTTTTAAATTTCTTTGGAGCTTTTGCATATAAACGAATGTAGCAGCTTTTTAATAAAAGAATTTAAAAAAAAATAGAAAAACCTTTTAAAAATGCTTATAACGAGATAAAAAGGGTAAAAATTACATAAGGTTTTCATTATTGAATTGGTTTATATTTAGATGCTAAGTTGCATTATATCGGGTAGCAGTTTGCTTAATAGGTACTTAGTTTTAGAAACCAGGATTGGCGTTGATGTGACTTGCAAACAGTTTGGGATTTTTTTTTGGATTCTTTGGTGATCAAGCGATGCCGATTTCTAGGATTTTGGTCGGATGCGGGTGCACTGAGGTTATGTGGGTTGCGCCGTTCAATTGGTGGACTTCGTGGCTGAGAAAATGAAAGAGAAACAGGGAGGATTTTCTTTCTGGTGCTTAAGGCCTACTTTGTTGATGAAAGGAAGTAAGTTATTTATCCCCAAAGTGTGTTTCAAAATTGGAAACCTTATGAATTTTTATAAAAGTTAGAATTGAATATTCCGTGTGGGTCTAAAGTCAAAAGTTGGTGATTTTGCTGGATCTTAAGTTGAGTTATTTAATTAAAATTTCCGTTTTAAATTTACAGGAAGATGGAGAACCCCAAAGCATGGATAACGACTTATTGAAATGTGCCATTGAGCATATCCTTGAAGCTAAGGACAAAGATGAGATCAATGAAGATATTGCTCTTTACATTGATGCAGGTGCTATTTTTATGTATATATCATTTTTGTACCAAAGTTAAGTTAAATAGTAGACAAATCAGAGACAACTCTTTTTAGTTTGACTTTTGGCATCTAAATGAAACGGGTCAATTTGAATGGCTTATTTTGAAAAATTTAAACGGGTCAAATGGTCATTGTACCAATCAACATGAGCCACTTAGAACACACAATCCCAAATAAATTGAAAAAACTTGCAGCTTTAATGAAAAAATGGAAGTCAAAATGTTCTATATATGTTTAATAATGTGAGTTTATCTAATCAGCTTCTTAGTTGCGGTTTCTATTAGATGGATGTTTTTAGTTGAAGATTTTTAGGCATCTTTACTTAGCTGCTGCTTTTTCATAGAATTTTAATACATTTTTTTGTAAAAGGTAGTAACATGTGTTACCATGTGTTTAAATGCAAAATTTTATCTATGTGTGATTAGATTAGGTTTTGTTGTTGTATCAGCATATGGATTTTGATTCGAAAATAAATTTACTTTTCTGTTGATAGTTGGGGATTGTTGACAGATTCAATTATTTGCATCAAAATCTGCCTACATTACATACCACTTAATTTAGTTGAAGTTGTAAGCCACAAATACAATAAACATATTATTATGCTTTTCTGTTGATAGTTGGGGATTGTTGACAGATTCAATGAACTTCATCGCAATGAATTCCTTTTTATGTGAATTTGGTTATTTCTGAAAACTCCCAGTTTTTTTACGGCTAAACATGTAGAAAGTGATTATTTTCCTACAAGAACTCTGTCACCGGACGGGTATGCAACTAGACGTGCAAAAATTAGCCAACTTATGCATCCACTGGTCCCGATTGGATAAGACGTTATTATGATATTCTACATCCACAAGTTTGAATGTTGCTAATTTCAGGAACCCGTCCCAACGGACGGGTATAATACTAGTTAAATGTGTTCTTCTCATGTTATCATTTCGTCCTCATGCACACTCATATGCATGTATATATATCGCATATATATGCAAGTAAGTTGGGAACTTTTTATTTTTGAAAACATGGTAACAATTTCCTATATATATTAAAACATTCTACGTGTCTAAATAAATGAACATATACACATGTGTTTATAAAATATATTATAATTGTTTAAATTCGTGTCACCAAGCTCGTTGATATAGGTGAAATTTTACTTGTTCGGGCCATGCTAGACTTCCTCGGGGAACTTGTGCGTATAAAATGATATCTAATATGTGTATTGAATTAAACGTTGACTAGAGAGTGTACGGATTTTGACTTGATAAATTGACGGGTGTCACAACATTTAACATGTTAAATATATAAAAAATAATTTAAAATGAAAATAGAATTTTTTTTTTTTTTTAAATTTCTTTGGAGCTTTTGCATATAAACGAATGTAGCAGCTTTTTAATAAAAGAATTTAAAAAAAAATAGAAAAACCTTTTAAAAATGCTTATAACGAGATAAAAAGGGTAAAAAAATTACAAAAATTATTACTTTTTATTGAAATAGCTTATACATATTTTTATATGCAAAGCTTCCAAAAAAGTTTTTGAAAAAAATAATTTTTATATGTTAAATTGAATTTTTATGATATATTTAACATACTAATTGCATGGTTCCCCAGTTGTTCACTTTTTTAAAGTTCCCAATTGAGCTTCACAAACCCACTAGTACAAAAGCGAGCTAAAGACGGGGTTAAAAAAATAAAGACGAGGTTTTTGGTTTGAACCCCATCTTTTGCTCAATATTATAAAAATATCCCTACCAACAAAAAAAATATTCTAATAAATTCAACCCCTATTTTAATGAAAAACCCCGTCTATTAGTCTAACCCAGTCTTTTAAGAAAACCCCGTCTTTAAGCTAAGATAATAAAATATTAAAAAAATTCAACCCAACCATATCTTTGATTCAAACCCCTGTCTAATAGTCTAAACCGCGTCTTTTAAGAAAACCCCATCTTTTGCTATCAGAATTTTATATATAAACTCCAAAAAAAAAATCTAACACCTCATCACACCTCTCCAACGTCATATCGGTCCTTAATGGCTCATATTGGGCCTTAATCAATCAGAAAAGATAATAGTATAATACATGTGTAAATGGACCATATTGGGTCTTAATGAATTACAATGGACATATTGTGTCTTGATGGATCACAATGGATAGTGGACAGTAGTAGATCATGTTTGTCTTAATGGCTCATATTGGGCCTTAATCGATCACAAAAGACAATAACTGATAATACATGTGTAAAGGACCATATTGGCCTTTAATGAATTACAATGGACAATACTAGATCATAAATGTTTGTCTTAATGGACCATACTAGAGCATAATAGATCATGCATGTCTTAATTGATTATATTAGGCCTTAAAGGGTCTTAATTGATTATATTAGGCCTTAAAGGATCACAATGAACAACAGTAGATAATATATGTCTTAATAGATCATATTGGACCTTAGAGGACCACAATGGATAATAATAGATCATATTAAACTTAATGGGCAATATTAGGCCTTAATGGATCCCAATGGATAGTAATAGATCAGATACGTCTTAATGGACCATAATGGGCTATAATGGATCATTATGGGCATTAGTACATCATAATATGTATTAATTGATCATATCGGTCCTCAATGGATAACAATGGACGATAGTTGATCATATATGTCTTAATGAATCACATTAAGCTTTAATGGATCATAATGGACACCAGTAGATTATATTTGTTTGTCTTAATGGACTATAATGGACAATATAGATCATGCATGTCTAAATTGATGATATTAGGCCTTAGTGACTAGACTCGAGTTCATACAATCTGTGCAAGAAGCATTCATGCTATTGAAAGTGTTATTTCAAAAAACTCAAGGTTTGTTTTTATCAAAGAATGATTGTATCCATATCTTTATCTAATGGGTTGATATGGGTCATTTAATTGAAAACATAAGTAAAAAAACAAACGTGATGAAAGTTGTTGAAATTGTATATTAGGAAAAAAAATTTCTGGGCATTCATGGTGAAGCATCTATCTTTTTTACCTTACCTATCTTCTTGAGATAATATAGTTAATGTTATTCATTTTGCATAATCTTTTTTGTTATGCAGGGAACAAACGTCTCCATCTCAGATCAACTGGTTAGGTGTTGGCGGTGATAATTAACACCTCATCTGAGCCTCTGTTAGTTCGAACGTGCAACGGGCGTGGGTGAATACACCTAGTTTCATTAGTATTACATCATAATTCACTACACTTTTCCTTATTATAACTTAACTTTGTGTATTTACTCTTATTATTGATGTGGAACGATACCAAATTCACCACGGACCAAGAGATTGATATTCTAGTAAAAATAGTTAATCCCGATTTTACTTAGTGAGTTAGATATTTCTATTTAGGTTAGCTTTAGACGTTGATTTTAGCTTTGTGAAAACTCGTTTGATTAGCTTTGTGGGATGAATGTGTATTTAGATATTAGATTAACAATGTATTTTCGGATTGAATGTGTATTGGATCGTGTTGAACAAGTTCGGAATGATGTATTTGGCCGATTGAATTATTGTAGGTTTTGATTTGGTATGAATTGAAACGAGACGAGTTGGATTTATTGAATAAGAAGCAGGTTTTGATAATTTTTTAAGGGTGCTAAAGACGGGTTATTTTTTATTAATATAATATTGTAAAAGGTTAAAAAGACGGGGTTAAAGGTATGCTAAAGACGCGGTTTGTTGTTTTCCATATAATATATGTATAGACTTGACGGAGTTCATGGCAGAAGACGGGGTTTGTTGAACCCCGTCTCTTAGTGAGTGACTAAAAGACGTGATGGCATAAGACGGGGTTGTAAACCCGTCTCGTCTTAAAAGCTTATTCACCCCGCCTATAATTTGATTTGTACCGGTGACCATTGATTACCGAGACCAAGAAGTCCATCCAAAATTGTCTCATATGCTTTTATGAATTTTGGTTTTTTTATGTCATCTCTTATATGTGGTTATGTTGAGTCCTCAAGAACTTAAAAATAATAATAATAATAATAAAAAAATAAAAAGTTTAGTTTCGGGCAACTTAAAATAATTCAGGCGATGCCCCAAATTTTAGTAAGGCGAAATAAATCAAAAAAATAAATAAATAAACCTAGGTGTTGAAGCTAAACTTTGAACTTAAGACATCTATATCATGTTGAGATGTTTTCCCAACTTCACTGACAAGATAAGATTTTTATGCATGATACACAATAAATAATTTATCATTGTTCAACGTACGACCAATGTCAATACATTTATCCAGTTCGTTAAAGAAGGTAGCGATGCCATTGGCATTGGTATCAAGTAACAATTCATGTATCACTTCTGCTACTTAAATTATTTGAATTCAAATAACATCAATACATAAATATCATATAAATGATTATTAAAGTACGAGGCAACCAATGATGTCATGTTGATTGATCACCTTCTTATCATATCCCACTATTAGGCTTATAGTTAAATCTCATATGTATTGGTTCACTATCTATATCACCATGAGGAGGATCGAACTCAACGGTGTCCGCCATTTGTAAATTATAATCTTTGACAATTCGTTTAAAGCCCTTCATACGATAAAGTCTATCTGAAATTCCAAACTGTACATCGTAAATGTTTCCATCTATCGCACTGTGCAAAACAACATGAACCTGCTCTCCACGTTCGACTTTTGATCTCAACTCCGCACCCATATTATCCATTAAACGGTACTCAACCTGTGTCGATAGAAAACGAATTCTTCCTCCTTCGACATCGCTATCAGTGAGATATTTCCATAGCTTCCTATTCTCATCAAAGTTTATCCAAGGCTTATAGTTAAATCTCATACTTATTGGTTCTCTATCTATTACACCAGGAGAAAGATCGAACTCAACGGTGTCCGCGATATGTAAATTATAAGTTTGGACAATTGGTCCAAAGCCCATCATACAATAAACGTTATCTGCAATTCCAAACTATACATAGTAAGTGCTTCCATCTATCGCAATGTGCAAAACAACATTAACAAGCTCTCCGCATTGGACTTTTGATCTCAAATTCGCATCCATATTACCCGTTAAATAGTACTCAACATATGCCGATAGCAAATGAATTCTTCCCCTTTCGACGTCACTCTCAGTGAGATATTGCCATATCTTCCTATTCTCATCAAAGTTCATTTGCTAAACCTGGGTCGTAAAAAATGTTTGTGTGTGTGAACCGCGCGAATGAATATCATAACAAATATCCCCATCATGTTTATATTGTATAAATGTAGTAGTATGCACCATATATTTTGTATTTAATTTTGTATATTACCAAAAATAAATGAGAATATCATCTATATCTATATATATATATATATAGGGGAATTCTAAATAAGAAACCATCTCCACTTTAGAAAACCAACTAAACCCCATCTTGTGGTGATGATGCTTCCACGTATGCTTACTTCTTCATATGCACAAGGGTAATTTTGTCTTTGACTCATAAACAACCTTACTGCACATCTATGACAACTTTTACTTAGCTCTTACACAAGTACATATCCCTTTCATATCTTTTTTCTTACACAAGTTATATACCACACACTACATTCTTTAAATCACATTTGTCTTTACACACACACTCTCTTCTTTGCATTTCATCTTTAATGTCACCTACTTCTCTTTGAATTTCTAGTCATGGACCTATTGGCAGTTTCCACGAAAAGGTCCATCTCTTTCTTTTCATTTTATAATGTCACATCCTCTAAAGTGTGGAAGCATTTGCAATTGCTTCTGGAATATGACCTTGAAGAAAGTTATTAAAGAGTGAGCTCTCCATTAAGGTTTTAGACTCCCATACTTGAGTTGGAATCGTTCTAGAGAACCGGTTCTTCGATAATTCCAATGTTATCAATTTACGTTCTCCTAAGTAAGTAAGTATTTCACCATAGAAGTTGTTTTCGGATAACACAAGACATGTGAGAACAGAATAGTTCATGTAACGCATTGTTTTGACAAATTCCGTCTGGCAGTTCACCAGAAAGCTTGTTGGAACTGAGATCAAGTGGTTTATAGATGAAGCCAAAAGTTTGATTGTTATCATAAAAAAGAACACGCAATAGATCCGGTGGTTTATAGATGAAGTCGGCGGTCAACAGATCCGATGGTGTATGTTGGTGACAGTGGTATTTGGTGGGTTGACGGTGGTGACGATGTGGTGTTTGTGGGTCAAAAAATCCGGTGAAGCCTACATTATTATTATTTTTTGGGTTTTAAAGTTTAGATCTAGTTTTTTTTTTTTTTGTGAATGTTCTGAATAAACCTTCTTTCTTCTGGTTGATGTTGTGAAAACATTTGTGTTTTTCATTTAAAAACATATGTTTTCCTTGTTCTTAGATCTAGATCTGGGTTTTGATAAGGTTGTTTAGGTTTGTTTAACATTTTATATTCAATGTTTTTTCATATAAATGTTTATGATTTAATCAAAGTGTTGATGGTTCGTTTATCCTTTTTTTGTATATCAAAAATTTGTTTTTCATCTAAAAACATATGTTTTTTGCTGTTTAGATTTATAATTTGATTTTTTAGTGAGATAAGTTTGTGAAAACATATGTTTTTTGTTGTTAGGTTATAGTTTATTATATGTTTGGGGTGAGATAAGTGTGAAAACAAATGTTTTGTTGTGGGGATTTTATTATATGTTTTCATATAAAAACATATGTTTTTGCTATTTGGAAAAATAAATTATTATATGTTTTGTGTTTGTGTTATAAAACATATGTTTTTGTGTTTGTGTTATATTTTTCATATGTTATAATTTGTTAAAAAAACATATTGGCAATTCTGATTAGAAATAATAATGGTGAATTTGTCATAAAGAGAGAGAAAGAGGAGAGAAAAAAAGAGAAAGGAGAAAGAGAAAATTGTTTTCATGGTTATTCTGATTAGACTAGCCTATACATCATGTCAATTGTAAAAGAAAAAGAGAAATGATTAAAAATTTATGGACAATTCTACCCTTTTTGTACCACATGTTTATCAAATAATGAGTTGTAAGTCAACAAAGAACCACAACCGTTGATCAGGTGCAATGGATGGTTAAGATGATGGTTTCGTGGGTTTTCTTAACTGGGGAGGGTTTTCATTTTATCCCTCCCCTATATATATATATATATATATATATATATATATATATATATATATATATATATATATATAGGTAGAGGATCCTGTGGGAAACTTGGTTTGTGTGAGAAGTGTAGGAAGGATTAAGAATTGACATGTAGCCATCATGTTTTTTATTTTGGAATGATGTTTTGGGTTGTTTTGGCTTGAAAAACACTTAACACACCAATATACAAAAATTTAAAACACAATCCAATGTATTATAGTCATTAAATTTAAATTCCAGATAAAACACCCTAGTAATTACTTAAAACAACCTCCTATCATAAAAAGCTCAGGCTCCTACTTAAGAGCTTTTAGGAACTTTAACCTTCAACTTTTTAAGAAAAAACTCATACTTAATAAAAAAACACCGTTTGGTTGAAAGAGTTTGAAGCTTTTAGGTTAGGAGAGAAAACTTCCAGCTACCAGCAACCAGTCACCAGTCACCAGCTAGTTTTGCCAAACATACCCTAAGTGTGCCATGTGCCATGTTCATGTGGCATTAAGTGATTTTAGGAAAATAAAATTATTTAAAAACAAAATTAGATTTTTCTCTCTCATATTTCCTCCCATAATTTTTAAACGTTAATATCTTTTATATAGGAAATTTTTTAAACAAAAAAAATTATACCAAATTAACGAGCGTTTTATTATCTTTCCAACGAGTACCATAGTGCTATATAAAAAAGGGAGAAAAAACGACTATTTTTTTGTTTGAAGTATTATGTGTTAGCATTGGATTTACAGATTGTTTTAGGTTAAGTATTAAATATTGATATTAGAGTTATGTATTTTTTTTAAACCTTTATGATAGGTGTTAATATTAGAGTTATATATTTTTTTAGGTTAAGTACCAATATTAGTATGTTAGAGTTGTACATATTTTTAGCTTTTAAGATAGGTGTTAATATTATAGTTACATTGGAGTTATACATTGTTTTAGGTTAGGTGTTAGCATTAGAGTTGTATATTGTTTTAGGTTAGGTATTAATATTAGAGTTATACATTGTTTTAGATTAGATGTTAACATTAGCATTATACATTGTTTAAGGTTAGTCGTTAACATTGGAGATACTTTGTTAATTGTTTTAGTTTAGGTGTTACCCGAAACTTTCCTGCATGTAACTGTAAAATGCATCAGTCTATTTCATATGTAAAATTGATGTGTCATATTAGATTTTTCAACCTAGGGACACTCCCGGATTAAAGTTTTAGCTTTCTTTGAATTCTAATGTTGATCGTATACGAATGTCAGCTGCATTACCACCTTCTGAGTCAAGTTATCCTGGACATCGTAAAATAAATGAGAAATGTGAGAAGGATACAAAAAACACAATAGTTCACGAAATATAACATAATGGGTCATAAAATATAATACAATGTCAAGAAATATAATACGATGTTAATGAAAAAAGACACAATGAATCACAAAAATAATACAATAAATAAAATATGAAAATTATAGTTAATATTTCACATTTGGTTTTTTGTATATTACCAAAAATAAATGAAAATATCATTATGTATATGTTATTACTAGATTATACCCCGGGAACGTCCCGGGGTTGAAAAATCTAATAGGACATATTAATTTTACATATGAAATAGAATGATGCGCTTTACATGTACATGCATGAAAGCTTCGGGTAGCAGCTAACCTATAACAATTAAAAATATATCTCTAATATTAACGCCTAACCTTAAACAATGTATAACTCTAATATTAATATCTAACCTAAAACAATGTATAACTCCAATGCTAACGCATGTTGAAAATAGAATTCATATTTACTGATTTGAACATAATTAGTGAGTTGCCTATACATGATTAATGATTTACCTGAACACTTTGTGTTTGTTTTTTCTTGTTTGAACAAAACCCAACAAAAAATAGTCGTTTTTCTTTCTCCGTTTTTTATATAGCACTATGGTACTCGTTGGAAAGATAATAAAACGCTCGTTAATTTGGTGTAATTTTTTTCTTAAAAAAATCTCGTATATAAAAGATATTAACGTTTAAAAATTATGGGAGGAAACATAAGAGAGAAAAATCTAACTTTGTTTTTAAATTATTTTTTTCCTAAAATATCTCAATGCCACATGGGATGACACATGGCACACTCAAAGAGGTGAATGTCTCTTTGATTGCATGTCATTAAAATGGCTTCTGTTTATTATATGTATAGATGACAATATATATGTTTGTAAGAACATTAAAGTTTTAGCTTTCTTTGAAATCTAATGTTAGGTGCATTATCACCTTCAACGTCAAGTTATCATAAATAATGTAAAATAAATAAGAAGATTGAGAATGATAAAAAAACACAATAATTAAGAAATATAACACAATGGGTCACAACACAACGCCAAAAAAATATAATACAATTTTGAGGAAAAAAGACACAATAAATCGTAAAAATGACCCAATAAATAAAATAAGAAAATTAAAGTTATTTCTTATTTAATTTTGGATAATTGGAATTAAATCATCCTAACTTCGTAGGGTTGGAAGGCAATAATCCCAACTTGAAAACTGGTATCTAACAGACTCAACTTGTATTGGTTTTTATTTTACTGGACCAAAACTAACTGAGTTTAACCAAGTTAGTTTTCTGTCTACGTGGCTTGCCATAAAGTGCAAATGGGCAATAGAATGCATAAAATGGCATGTGACGTAGGCTGAAAGCTAACTGAGACAAACCTATTAGTTTTGGTCCAATGAAATGAAAACCAAGACAAGTTCGGCTTGATAGATTCCAATTTTCAAGTTGAGATTATTTTATTCCAATTCCCCTCTAATTTTTTGTATTACCAAAAATGAAATGGAAATATCATTGTGTATAACTTATTATGACAATATATATATATATATATATATGTTTGTAAGAAAATTAAAGTTTTAGGTTTCTTTGAATTCTAATGTTAATACCAATGCAATGTGCATCATCACCTTCTGGGTCATGTTATCGTAGACAATGTAAAATAAATGAGAAGGGTGGAAAAATACAAAAAAACACAATAGTTAACGAAATATAACATAATGGATCATAAAATATAACAGAATGTCAAGAAATACAATACAATGATGAGCAAAAAAAGACACAATAAATAAAATAAGATAATTAAAGTTATTATTTCTTATTTAATTTTGTGTATTACACAAAATGAAATGAAAATATCGTTGTGTGTAAGTTATTATGACAATATATATGTTTGTAACAAAATTAAAGTTTTAACTTTCTTTGAATTCTAATGTTAATACCAATGCCAAGTGCATCATTTTCTGGTCAAGTTATTCTAGACAGTGTAAAATAAATAAGATGAGTGAGAAGAATACAAAAAACATAATAGTTCACGAAATGTAACACAATCGGTTACAAAATATAAAACAATTCCAAGAAATATAACACAATGTCGAGGAAAAAAAGACCTAATGAATCGTAAAATTGACACAATAAATAAAATAAGAAAAAGACAATGATCTAACATAAATTCTTAAAACTACAAGCTAAAAATTCAAAAATATGAAAACCTAAAACCTAAAATCATAAGGTTCTATGATTTCCTTTTTATCTTTCTTGGTGTATATGACATAACCACTACCTTCTTTTACATGTATTTTTTTTACAAAAATCCCATTTCTCTCCTTTATTTAAGCAAATTTTACATCCAACTCTTTTGACTTTTATCTTGCACTTAAAAATAATACATAACTAGAGTTTTACCCAAGTCACGCGTTGCGGCGACAACCCGGCGTTTGTAAGTTTTCAATAACTGTCGGTTACAAAAGCATATTCGATATTAAACAAACCCAGCCACCACCACTCCTCCCTCTCTTCTCTAAAAACCTAGCCACCACCACACTCTCTCTTAAGCACACAAACTCTCTTTAAAACCCAGCCACCACCATTCTCTCTCTTAAACCTAGACACACTCTCTAAGACCCAGCCACCAGCACCGACCGCCATCACATCTCTATCATCTGCGTATGCTACAACCACCGCCACTTACTCTATGGCACCCACACACAGACACCCTCTCTAAAACCCAACAGCCACCACCATAATCTACATCAAGTCGGCACCAACACCAAACATAATTAACATAAACACTTTAAACGAAAAAGGAAAAAACGTAAAGAAATAAGCCAATCAATAACCATCGCAGACAAAAGAAAAAAACGAAAACTTATCGACTCAGATCTACAATCATCATCGTCGTTGGAGAACAAACAGGCTCAGATGCCGCCATGGCTGCAACTGGAGTTGTCGTGCCAAGTAGCAAACCACCATCATCACCACACAGATCTAAAATCGAAAGTCGTAAGAGATTCAGGAGAGAAATCACCGTCAATGCGCTTTAAGAATCCCATCACCGACTTTGTTAACATCTTCTCGCTTACGTTGTTGTCGTGATACTTACCAGCTTGGTTACCGGAGCAAAAAGAAGCCACCGGCGATGGGGTCTGAAAACCCCCAAAAAGACAAATGTAAGAGAGAAGGCGGAGAGAATACGTATAGAGAGAGAGAGCTGTAAGGGTGGTGTTTATAAACCCCAAAATCATGCAAAGAACACTTGTACAAAAGGAAAACATATGCAAAGACCACTTGTACTATTTGCAATAGTTGTTTTGCACTCACAAACCCAATCTACTAAATATAGTAGTAGTAGTAATAATACTTGATCGCTTTCAAAGTGATTATCCGTTTACATATTCAAATCAAAACCATAAGACCTGGGGTGTGGATGAGGCCCATCATCCATGATGGTCCTTCACCTCAGCTGCCACGTCAGCGTGGGGTAGGAGCATCATGGAGATGTGGTCCAATGGTGTAGAGGAGGCCCATCATCATTTAATTCTTTTTCTTTTTTTTTTGTTTTTTTAATTAAATAATATCATAATATTAATATTAAAAAGTTAATATTACATTAATACACCTAAAATTACAAATAAAAAACAATTAAATAAAAGTAAAAAAAACGTACACCTAAAATAAAAAAACAAACATTTAAATAAAAATAAAAAACAAAACGAACACTTAAATTTAAAAAAAAAATACTACGAATTATGTTTTTTTGCGATACTCTCCTTCGTCTTGAGCAACACGGGACGGTCTTCTTCGGGATAGTCGTTGATGTTCGATGTCATTATTCGCCATTCTTCTAGTTACCTATCTTCATTCTTTTGGCGAACGCTTTCCTCCACCTTCTTTTGCTTCTACCGAAGTTTTTCTTCAACTTCGCGTTCCTTCAATTTTACCTTCTCTACTTGACTTTGACTAAATGTATGTTTGAAGGATGCCAATTTAGCCACCAAACCGTCCAGCTTTGACCCGCACCCGCTCCCACTCCCTGACGCGGCTTGTTTTTTTTTCAGCCGCTTGTTTTTTTAGCTTTGTTCCCCCCTATGGGTCGTGGCTCCTCTAGAACGGTATTATCCTCGAACTCTGGGTCTGGGTCGTCGTTTATATTTATTTGACAATGACCAGTCGACCCGCCTCCCATGCTAAAATCGCCCGACTCCGAAGTTTTGGTTCGTTTGGCGCTTGTAACCTCGTTTGGAACCTGTGCCCATTTGGCACTTGTCTTCAAAACCATCCACGCATGAACGTGAGGGAAAACTTGGCGATACTTGTCTTCATATTTACGCATCGCCTCTTTAAAAATCATTTCCTCGTTCCACCCACTTGGAGGATTCACAAACAACGGATTATAAAACTTGATGAACCTCCCGATTGTAGTATTCATTTTCCTCCACTTGGAACTTATGGACTCGAACTTGCGATATTCTGGTTGCTCCATTAATTTGTGGAATTTCTTTCCTATTTCGATGTATATACTATCTCCCGTTTGATTAGTTTCTACATTTTTAAATAAAACGTATATTAGAGCACTAAAAAAATGTAACAAGTATTGTAAGATTTTTTTTACCAACTATGGGATCTCTTGAAGTAGACAAATACGCCTTTGCTAACGCTTCTTCTTCAATTTTCGTCCATGGCCTTTTGGACGAGGTCGTTTCAATGTCTTTAGCTTGACTTTTCTTTATTATTCAAAGAGAAAGATCTCAAATATCTGGAGTTTGTCTTTGTATATTATAGGGATGATCCGTTCCCCTACCCCTTCGAAGGTTCGACTTGTGTTTCGGGCACAAACTCTTCCACCTCATCTTCTTCTTCTTCGGGTTCAAAAATGGGTTGTCGTTGTGGTTGTTGTGACGGTTGTGGTTGTAGAGATAGATGGAATGGCGAAGTTTGCAAAAGTTGGGTGAAAAATTGAGTGTTATGGTGCATTTGCGATACTCTTAAATTTAAAAAAAAACATACTACGAATTTTAAATAAAAATAAAAAACAAAACGAACACTTAAATTTAAAAAAAAAATACTACGAATTATATTTTTTTGCGATACTCTCCTTCGTTTTGAGCAACACGGGACGGTCTTCTTCGGGATAGTCGTTGATGTTCGCTGTCATTATTCGTCATTCTTCTAGTTACCTATCTTCATTCTTTTGGCGAACGCTTTCCTCCACCTTCTTTTGCTTCAACCGAAGTTTTTCTTCAACTTCGCGTTCCTTCAATTTTACCTTCTCTGCTTGACTTTGACTAAAAGTATGTTTGAAGGATGCCAATTTAGCCACCAAACCGTCCAGCTTTGACCCGCACCCGCTCCCACTCCCTGACGTGGCTTGTTTTTTTTCAGCCGATTGTTTTTTAGCTTTGTTCCCCCCTATGGGTCGTGGCTAGGGGTGAGCATTATAGGGCCGAACCGAAAAAAACCCGAGGACCAAACCGTGTGGATACTATAACCGAACCGAGAATGGGGGTTAGGTTCTGTGATCGGTTCCAAATATTCACCCAATTCGGGAATCGGGTCGGTTCCGGTCCAGATTGCTAATAAACCCGAAATTTAAGAACCGGACCGACACATATCATTGATGAATCATGATGGTTCCGGTCAAAGCTGGTGGTGTCGTCACTGTCTACGTCTTCATGAATCATGATGGCATGAGGTGGTTCCTCTTCATGGATAATTTGGAGAACTACTGTGGTTCGTCTTCGTGGACAGTTTGGAGAAGAACTCCTTTAATCTTGCTTCGTTCAAATATAAAAAAAATAGGTGATAGAAGGGATTATGGCCATATGGGGATGATGAAGAAAAATAAATGTTATAAACTTTTTTGAAATATAAAAAAGCAACGTAATAATCATTTGTCAGGCTTTAAGATGACTAGTTTTCAATTTTTATTGGGAATATAATTTATCATAACTAGTTTGTTCATATCAAACTAGATTTCTAAAGCTAATTCTTTACATTGTACATTATGCAAAGTTTCTTGTACATTATGCAATTTACTTGTATCATAATGAAAAGCAGGTGTTTTACAACTTTTGAAAATACGAAAGTTAGTTATTTGTTTGTGATCTAAAAAATAGTAGTATTAAACTTTTACTAAAAAGATAACTCATCATAACAATTTTGTTCATATCGAATCAGATGTAAAAGCTAGTTTTATATGTATGTTATGTAAATTTATTACTACACCATATGTGTGTCAGTGGTGTAAAGGGATAAACTAAATTATGGCTTTCTTTTAACCTGTAACTAAACTATGAATTCTGTCATACCTGACCCAACTCTCTTTTATGTCTACGTGTTTAATTTTTTTTGTCTTCTTCATGTAGTACATGTCAGCATTTAATTTAAACTACTTCACTCTTATCTTTCTTTTATCTTTTCTATGCAAAACCATCCTGCAAAACCATCTTGAAACCTTCGATGTTGCTTCATCTACTTCTCAGCTTAACATCAATATTTCTTTACTTTTAAATCATTCCCAACCATAATAGACGAAAAGCCGAGATAAAATGGAGTTTCAAAGATATTAGAACTTCATTCCATGCTAAACTCATCTGCAATTTTCGGTCTCGGGTAAAGCATTCAAACCCGAAAAAGCAAACCGGAAAATACCCGATACCCAGAGTAATGCATAGGTCCAGCATTCGGTTATGATTTTTCATGTTTTTCGGTCTCGGGTCGGTTCGGGTTTAACCCGGTTCGGGTCGGGTTTACTCATTTGCTCAGCCCTAGTCGTGGCTCCTCTAGAACGGTATTATCCTCAAACTCTGGGTCTGGGTCGTCGTTTATATTTATTTGACAATGACCAGTCGACCCGCCTCCCATGCTAAAATCGCCCGACTCCGAAGTTTTGGTTCGTTTGGCGCTTGTAACCTCATTTGGAACCGGTGCCCATTTGGCACTTGTCTTCAAAACCATCCACGCATGAACGTGAGGGAAAACTTGGTGATACTTGTCTTCATATTTACGCATCGCCTCTTTAAAAATCATTTCCTCGTTCCACCCACTTGGAGGATTCACAAACAACGGATTATAAAACTTGATGAACCTCCCGATTGTAGTATTCATTTTCCTCCACTTGGAACTTATGGACTCGAACTTGCGATATTCTGGTTGCTCCATTAATTTGTGGAATTTCTTTCCTATTTCGATGTATATACTATCTCCCGTTTGATTAGTTTCTACATTTTTAAATAAAACGTATATTAGAGCACTAAAAAAAATGTAACAAGTATTGTAAGAATTTTTTTTACCAACTATGGGATCTTTTGAAGTAGACAAATACGCCTTTGCTAACGCTTCTTCTTCTATTTTCGTCCATGGCCTTTTGGACGAGGTCGTTTCAATGTCTTTAGCTTGACTTTTTTTTTCCCCTTCCCCTTCGAAGGTTCGACTTGTGTTTCGGGCACAAACTCTTCCACCTCATCATCTTCTTCTTCTTCGGGTTCAAAAATGGGTTGTCGTTGTGGTTGTTGTGACGGTTGTGGTTGTAGAGATAGATGGAATGGCGGAGTTTGCAAAAGTTGGGTGAAAAATTGAGGGTTATGGTGCATTTGCATATGGCTAAATTGGTTAAAAGTAGTGGGGCTTTGGTGCATTTGGGAATATTGGGTGAAAGGGTTGGGACTTTGTTGGAAACCCAAAAATGTAGCACAACTTGGATCGATTGGCATCGTTTAACCCGGTGTCGTGAACGGGTTTGGATTCGGTTGTTTTGATTACGTTGTGGGGTTTGATTCGGGTTTGGGTTGTTTTGGTAGGGATCCATGGTGACAAAAATTTAGAGAGTTATTGTATAAAAGTTGTAGAGAGTTTATAAAAATGTGGTGTTAAAAATGGGTTGAAGGTTTGGTATTTATAATATTAAAAAACCTTTTTTTAAAAAAAGGGTCAAAAAGCCGTTTGACAACGGCTATAATAAATGCCCAACGTTCGAAATCAGGCCCGGCATCAAAGTCTTACGCATGCCGGTCATGCCGTGCCGGGCCTAGGGGCGGTGTTGCCCGGGCCGGCATCAGCATGACTCCCCTTGCCGTCCCTCCACACCATAAGGTCTAAGATCACAAAACAAAGCAAGAGATTTGGCGTGTGATGACAACCCCCAAATTTCACATCAACATCACGTTATTTCCTTATTCCTCTACCTCAAACCAAGGAAATAGTTTCCCATTCCTATTGTTTATTATTTTTTTAAGAGTATAAAGACAAAATCCATCCAATCAAATCCTCAAATTTTCATTCAGTGACGAGGGGGAGATTTGCCGAAGTCAACAAAATTAATTGGGGGGAGGTAGGGGGCAGTGGTACCCTTAGGGGAGTTGCCCACTTCACCCTCACCGAGAACATACCAATCATCCATAGTTCTGATTACAAAGAAGATTCTACACTGGTGATCTCCACCAATTTTAAATATATATGATAGTATTTTTTTTTTTAAATTTTAGTATCGCCCTTATACTTCAAGTAATATATTTTTAGCATATTTAATTATATTTTATTTTACTAGATTACACCTCAGGATCATTTCGGGGTTGACAAATCTAACATGACACATCAACTTTACATATGAAATAGACTGATACGCTTCACATTTACATGCAGGAAAGCTTCGGGTAACATCTAATCTAAAACAATTAACAATGTATGACTCTAATGTTAACCTAACCTAAAATAGTGTATAACTCTATTGTTAACACTTAACCTTAAACAATGTATAATTCTAAGACAAAATTGCAGAAAACGTCCTTTATGTTTACCCAAAATTGCAGGTTTAGACCTTTAAGTTTAAAAGTTGCAGGATACCTCCTTTATCCAACTTTTGGTTGCAGGATACCTCCTTTAATGAACTTTTGGTTGCATAAAACATCCTTTACCACTAACGTCGTTTGATTCTGCTGTTAACTTACCCTCACGTGCCAAGCATGTGAGGGTATTTTCGTCAATGCATATTAAAGGACCTTTTCTGCAAAACAAACAAAGGTAACAAATTAACAATAAAAATTATTTCCCGCCACCCAAATCATCTCATCCAACAAACCCTAATTATTCTCAGCGATCAAAGATTAACAAACCATAATCATACACCATTAACAACATTAACAAACAATAATCATACATCATAATTATACACCATAATAACAACCATTGCAGCCATTACATACCATATTGTCAATAACCATACTAATAACAAAGTGTTTAAAACCAAGGCATTGCAGCCATTACATACCATAAATTCAGACCATCATTAACAAAAGAACAAGTTCAGACCTCTGTTGTAAAACAAGGTCTCGAAGGCCGAGTACTCCCCGAGTAATCGCTACAAGGTAGGTTGCCGAGTACCGATTACTCTACGCCTAGGCCGAGTACTCCCCGAGTACTCTCCGACTAGGCCGACAACTCCCCGAGTACTCCCGACTCCGACTAGGGGGCGCCTAGCGACTTTTGCAACCATGGTTCAGACCATCAAAAAGTTAACAACCATTACTTAAAAAAAAAAAACAAGTTCACAAACAGTAGGACCATCAGACCTTCTTCTTCCTGGACTTCTTACCACCTGCAACCCCACTGTTCTGACCACCACCTGCAACCCCACTCTTCTTACCACCACCTGCAACCCCACTCTTCTTACCACCACTTGACATAGTCTTCTTCCTTTGCCCAACAGTTTTACTTGCCACATCTTTAGAACCTTTCTTCTTGGATTTACTTTTGCCTTCAGGTTCCAATGTTTGCCCTTTACAAGTCCTACTGTTATGGCCCAAGTTTTTGCACTTTCCACACTTGACAGTCACATTTTTCTTAGATAACTTGCCACCCTTGGCCATATCTTCTATCTCAACAGCAGATCTCTTTCTTTTCTTTTTGGGTCTTCCCACTTGTTTGTGATGATATGGAGGTGTTAGGGTAGTTGGTACTTTAGACTTGGCCCATAAAGACTTGCCATTGATAGGGAAAATCTTGTGACTGTATACATTTTTCCATGTTTCCAGCTTGTATGTTTGGTGCACCCAAGTCTCTGGTATCCCAACCTGTTCAATAAAAAAACATTAACATATTTGCAAACTAATTCACCAAGACCCAAAATATGATTACATACCTCTTGACCATGACTTGCCATATCCCAATTTGCTGCCACTGCATGTTTGCAAGGTATTCCTGTGATCTCCCACCTTCTACAACTACATGTTCTTTCAGTTACATTGACAACACATTGGTCACCACCATAAGACACTTGAAAGTGTGCATCCCCATTCCAACTAACTGAATACTTGGTAGCATCTTTCTTAATGATAGCTAACTGATTGGTAGCATATGGTGTCAATGGACCATCACTTTTGTCAATAACATGTAAAACATTCACTATTCTCCTCATGAGGTACTCTCTAATGTATTCTAAGGCTGTGATAATGGGCTTATCTCTACCATTTACTAGCTTGGAATTAAAAACCTCACACATGTTGTTTGAGTACATCAGATAAAGCCCTCCCTGTTTAAAAAAAATGGTAAAGTTAAATTAAAAACTTTAAATGACATCCTTGTACTGACCACTTATGACTTACCTGAGAAATGAGATCTGGTCCAGTGTTTTGGTGGGATATTTGATAACCACAGATGTGCTTCAGAGTCCATGGTTTTCAGCTCATCCATTTCTCTTTCAAATTGCACCACTGTTGTAGCAGTTGCTATCTTCCAAAGGACATCCTTGTACTGACCACTTTTGAAAGTAGTCCTCAAGTTCTCATGTATATGCCTGAGACAGAACCTGTGCTCAGCACATGGATACAAATCTGTGACTGCTTGAAGTATACCCTGTTACAAACAAATGATGATTATACAACTACATGATACAAATTAAGCTTTTTAAAACATAATACATGTTGATATTCTAACCTTTTGCCTATCACTGATAAATGTGAAGTTTGAATTGCTTCCAAGATCCAAGTCATCACCAACACAGTTTAGAAACCATTTCCAAGAGTTGATGTTCTCAGCTTCCACAATTGCATAAGAAAGAGGATAAATCATGTTGTTGTTGTCAACCCCAACAGCAGTGAGAACTTGACCAGGAAAAGGACCTTTCATAAATGCACCATCCAGCCCTAACAAGTCTCTTCCAATGGCTTTAAAACCTTGTTTTAAAGAGCCAAGACATATATAGACCCTCTTGAATATCCTGGTTGTCTCATTTGGATCTGTAACGGGTTCCACTTCCACCTTTATAGTGCTTCCTGGGTTTGCCCTCATCAACTCTTCAAGATAGTCCCTAAGAAGTCCATACTGCAAACTGTAATCACCATGCAGTTGCTTCTGAGCTTTAGATCTGGCCCTATAAGCTGTCATCTTAGAAACAGCAACCTCAAACTTCCTCTGGAACTGATCTTGGACTGCTTTAACTGGGATGTGGGATTTTCTTCAATTTGATCCATAAGTTCTTGAGCTAAGAAAGTTGAATTGCAGGCATTTATTTTTCTGCTCTCTATGCATCTATGTTTTGGCAATACAGTTCTAGTCAACCAAATGTTTGTTACTTCATCTCTAGACACCAACACCTCCCAAGGACAAACAAACATATTAGGGTTTTTCTTTTTGCCCCTACCACCTTTATGTTTATCTTGTGAACCCTCTGCTTTCTCACTTTTTTCATTTTCAGTCCCTGCTTTTATTTTCTCAGGTTCAACAAGTGGTTCATTAACTATATCACATTCAAAGCCACCTGTCCCACTTTGTACATCATCACCCTGATTCTCACTTTTTTTAACCTTTTTCTTTGAAGGTTTCTTAACGGGTTCCATCCTTTCAACACCTGGAACATCACCATTACAAACCACCCTAACCCTGTTTTTATCATCCTTTATAATTTTTAACATCCTTCTTGTTTCCACTATATGTTTTTTCAGAAATCTTTTAACATCCTTCTTTTGATAAAATACCTGCCCTACATAGAAATTCTTGTCATTTACATGTGCTCTTCTCATGTGTTTTAACTTTCTTCTCCTGATGTTACCAATGTTCTCATCACTGTCACTAGCACTCTCAAAGACATCATTGTCTAAAACCTCTAGATCATCAATGTCACCTGTTACATTCTCTTTGTAATGTTTATCTTCTTCTTCTTCTTCTACATCATCAACCATGAAATTGAAGTCCCTCATGTCCACATCACTTTCATGCATATCATTATCATCATCTACTATGTAATCACTATCTTCTTCATCAGTATATTCTTCTACATCATCAACATTGTCTTGTTCATTCTCAACATCTCCATTCTCAATTTGTAATACAGTACTATCTACCTGAACAGGTTCAATACTTATAATGCCCAACGAACCAGTGACACTTGATTGGGAGGGTATTTCAGCTAGAAGCCTTGACATTCCATGTTCCACATAGACATCAACAAACCTATTTCCTTGCCTAATGATGTCTACGAACCTCAATACATCAGCTTCCTCAGCTAATTGACTAAGACCATGATCTAAATCAGCTCCAGGTTCTAAGAAATGGAAAAAAACTGGGATACCTTCAGGATAACCTAAATCGTTCATAATCCAACCTAACTCATATATACCAAATCTATCAGTATCCATCAAATCAACAATGTTCATCAAACCATTCATATACTCACGACCTGGAAATGAACTGAAAAACCCTCCATGATGCATATTAATACTGAATAACGATTCATACCTTTCTACATTCAAAAATTTTAAAAAAAAAATTAGGAATTTAACTTTACCATATACAGAGTCGACATAAAAAAAAATTTTAAAAAAATTAGGGTTTTTAAACAATGTTACCATATACAGAGTCGACATCGTATTCATCATCATGTGTTCGAATGTTGTACTTCCCTCCTTCAATGGTTGCCAACTCGTCCCTGATTTCATCTTCTTTCATGGTGTTCTTCTCTGAGTTGTGTAGAGGGTATGCGAGAAGATGAAGACGATTGGGTTTATATTCGTTTTGTTTTTTAAAATTTATTTAGCTTCTGAAATGACAAAAATACCCTCACATGCATTGCACGTGAGGGGCATCTAACGGCACAGACAAACGGCGTTAGCCTAAAGGACGTATCCTGCAACCAAAAGTTGAATAAAGGAGGTATCCTGCAACTTTTAAACTTAAAGGTCTAAACCTGCAATTTTGGGTAAACATAAAGGACGTTTTCTGCAATTTTGTCTAATTCTAATGTTAACATCTAACCTAAAACAATGTATGACTCTAATATTATTACCTAATCTAAAACATTATACAATTCCAATGCTAACACCTAGCCCTCCTTATAACTTATGACTTTTTTTGAAAAGTTCATAAGGAGAAAAAAATAGTGTTCCGGTAATGGTTTGAAAAAAAAGTTTTTGTGCCTTAAAAAGGAGATAAGTTATAAGTTACAAATTGTGACTTTTTGATTAAAGAGATAAGGAAACAAATAACTAATAAGGTGTGATCATGTGAAATACATATATATATATCAGATTTTGTTCAGGTGTTGAGAAAGGCGATCGCGTGTTATAGAACTCTAAAATCCAAACGTATACGGTTGCTTCGGATCGTTTATAGCCAAGCACCAAGTCCAGTCACTACATGTACAAATCCTGATGACGCGGACTAAAAACTACTCGTACATTAGAGAAAAACAAAGATAACACCCATAGGTGCTTCACAAACCAATCAAGTCAGGCAGATATATTTAATCACTTCTTCCTGCTTTCTTTAGCCGCAGGCCGATCTATGTCCATGTCAATGAGTGTGAAGTCATACGGTGCAGAAGCTGAATTTGCAGCATCTGATAACAATGACGAGTTCATTGCCTCAGGTTTTGTCGTTTGTTGGACAGCGTTGGGGCTACGGGGTGTGGGCGATTGTGTGTCGTCTACTTTGTTTGATGCAAACGCGTTTTTGTTTTTCCTAGCGTTTTCCATCTCAGGTCCAATCGGGACAAAGGTTTTTGTCCTGTATTTTCTTGCACCTTCATCACCCGCGTCATTGCTATGATTGTAGAGTACATAATCATGGTAGGCTGGTGCAAACTGCATTAAAAGTAGGTTTCTGTAATCACAAACTAACAAACTTGCCCTTCAATATCAAAACTACAAACGGAAATAGGTCGCAGTACCCAAGTTGGCTCATTTGTGTTACAGGCCTGGTTGTACTAACCAGAAACACTTCTTGTTTATTTTTTTATATGATATTATGAGTTTTATTATCGCAAAATATTTTTATTATTTCAATAATGATCTACCTTTTTGAATAAGAGGAACTAAGGAGGCTTTAAGCAAATTTTAAAATACACCTTGGGCAACTTTTGATTGGATTCGGCTCTTTTACTTTTAAGCTAACTTCTTTCATCTTAACCTTTGACCAGATGACCCATCAAAAAAGTAAACGGGTCGAAATTGCCACTTATAATATATATTAAAACAAATAAAGAATGTGGTTAACCTGGTGGACAGTGTCGTGATAGAAGTCGTTCAACATCAAAGCATGTGCAAGGCTAGCCCCGAAGCCACGGGAAGTACCAATGTTGGCACCGGCATACTCTTTGTATGGAAATGCATAAAGATGACCGACAGCTGCAATAAGCATCTCTACACAAATTATGAAGTTTTGGAACTCGGCAGCTTCCTCTGCATTTTTTATATGTCCAGATTTTGCAGCAAGGAAAACCAAAACGCCCTGGAAGCAAAAGCAAAAAAGTAACCAACCGAACCTTGTTAAATGAACGATATTAAAGCTCACTAGTTTTTGGTGAAAAGAATGATAAAAAGGCGGTTCCTGTGGTACCTGCCAGTATGTTAAAAAGACCACACTCTTGATAATGATGAACTTTGGAACAGGATTAAAAGGCTGTAGTAGATCCCGACACGCAACATAAAACAACGCTAATGCATACAGTGCCATAGAGTATGAAATTGTGTATATGATTGTGATGTATAGATATGACTGTTTTGCACTGAAATTACCATCCTGGTATTTCCCCTTTGCATAAAGTATGAATGTGACTGCCACCAAGATAGGCTTAAGAATCACAAACTGCAAGCAGCCTTGCTTGCATCTCCGTATAAAACGCCTGCCATAATAAGTTTCATAAAACATATATCGTATCATACAAATAAATATTAAGCATAAACAGAAATGCTGAAACGATATGTTTTGGACTTAAAACTTAGAAGTAGAACTGACCCGTCTAATGGAATTGGAGGGAAGCAACATGTCATCAAACACCAGTTGGGCTTCAGAACACGTCCGGTAAGACTCAAAACGACAGCACCTGGACCACCTACCCATTCCAGGCACAGGGCTAAAAAATTATATATGACCCAAGCTTCGTATCTGAAATAAGATATAAAAGTTGGAAAAATCAAACGACTTCTAACATATCGACCAAGAACGTTCTTGTTACAGTAAAATGAAACCAGATGATAACACAAAAACATCATCCATCAACATCAAAAAACAAAAATAAAAATAAAATTAGACACTAAGAAAAAGCTTGTAATGTCGGCATGTGGGTCCGAAAAAATGTGGATCAATCTAACTGTAAAGCTTCTATGAACCGATGTGAGTGGCTCCCGTTGTAAACTTTCATGTCAGCTTATGTTAGTAGTTAGCTAATGCTAAAGTTACTATTAATTATTAAACCATCAATTAATAATTCTTTATATGATTAACAATGATTTCTTTATATATGTACATCTTAGTAGATGTTAATATCACTCAAACAAGTTCAATACTTCAAACATGCATGACTATTCAACTCTTTAAGAAGACTGTTATGAGCAATGCAAGACATAAGATGTGTGAAAAATGTAGCCTCGTATAAGTAAAGTATCACGCACTTACATTTCTCGAAAAGAATTGAAATAGATTGAGCTCTCATTAAATACAAGTGATAAGAAGGATGACAGCGCATAGACCTGTCAAAAAGAGAGAGAAACTCAGTTCATGTGCTAGAAAACCATATATTTGGTTCATGACATGATCACAAAGGCATTGTAAAAGTATTGCACTGTTGACAAAAATAAGTTAATAACAACACTAGAGGTTGCGATTAACTGCAATCCTGGCTGAACAACTCTATCACCTCACCACATTACTAAATTGATCTCTCACATGCACAAATATAGCGGGCAGCTCCACACTTTTGTTTTATCATAACAGTAGCAATCATAATGGTGGTGATTGACAATAATAATAATAATAATAATAATAACAACAACAACAACAACAACAAAATGTCAAGATACAGTTATGAGTGGTATTGCTGATGCAGGACAATAACTAAGAAGGATGGCCCTCGAGGAAAACGTAAACCTTTTTAACATCAGAATTAAAAAAGAAATTAAGGTACTGGCTGGAAACCTGGAAAACATTATATATCACTGCTTAAATTTAGCAAGAACACAGAAAATGAAGCATAAGTTAACTTTCTGTCTATGTAGTACATAAACAAAGTCATAGGATTATTATAAAAACAAATTATTGGAAACTTTAGAGAACGTTCTTATATAAACTGCTTTAAAAGTGTCTCGAAAATCTTTAGTCATCAATAACATCATTTTTTACACCACGGACATGTCAACACGTTACGTTACTTCTAAGAAAAACAGTTTCCAAACTCTATATTTTTCATGAATTTTATTTGACAGGTATGTGTTGGACACGTCATTTGAGCATCATTTAGATATGAAAAACAACCTGATCATCCCTCGACCCTTTATCAAAAGCCTTTTAACATGAATAAGCATTTGTATCTACATCAAAAGTAATAGCATGTGTATAAAGTATCACAAAGACCAATAAGGAATCATTGAAACTTAATAAAATGAAACGAATAACATCGCTTAAAGAATGGTACCAGTATAGAATTCACAATAACAGATAAAACTTTGACATTTAGATAACTTAACTACAAGTAAAAAGTCACCAATAGCTATTACCAGCATAATAAGCATGCACAATGCCACAATCATATTACATCAATCACTGGGCGGTTGAAAAAACGTAGAGGCGTCCACAGAGTAGAGTGAAGGCCCTAATGGCCTAATGTTAATACTTTTGCAAAATCAGGATGGCATATTGTTTGATAACATGTTTCACATGCTTAGATTATTAGATATCTTCTATATAGAGGAAATAATGTATCACTAAAACTGGGCCAGAAATCAGCTTGCATCTCACTTCTCTGATCCTGTTAGGTGTGGTGGTGGCTGATTAAGCAGCCGGCCCTAGGCCTTTCCTCGGCCCCAAGGCATTGCCTGTATGTAACTGCAATTTAGCACTTTAAGAGAATAAGAGATTCACTCGTGCGGCTGGGGCTTGCTTTAAAAAAGTGTGCCAGAGGCATGAGGCGCTTTTTTATGTCTGAGGCGCTAATCTACATGAGGTGCTGTGAGGCGCGCCTCAGGCATGAGGCGCTAAGGTGCCTGAGGAGCCACTTCAGTCAATATTAGGTCAAAATCAGGGTTTATTTGGGCAAGCAGTCATTATCATGGGTTTTTTTTATGATTTTTAAGTGTTTTGGCTTCAATGTATGTTTTAATTATGTTGCTTAAGAACATGTCGTATTGACATGTATAAATATTTTTAAATATAGTTTTTAACTTGGGCGCCTCACATACGTGAACCTCTCGCCTCTTGCCTCAGCTTTTACCAAAACGCTTCAATGCGCCTCAAGCTTTTTTAAACTAAGGGCTGGGGACATAGGTTGGCTAAGACCGAACCTCATATATTCTTGTGTCATTATTATTTCAGTTCTGAGTGTGTGCTTTTTTTTTCTTTTCTTTTTTTTTTTTTTTTGCAATTGAGTCTGTTTCTGTTCTGTAACTCTGTTTGCCCGTCCCATCACTGTAGAATCAAAGCAATCAACCAGATCAGCAACAGCTTTGATCACCACTGCCAATCAACATCAGCAGCGATTGGTGGCTGCTGTTTTATGTTGACAGACCATCATACCACCTGCGGTCGCTGTCTCGTTTTTCAAGCAAGTATGCAACCAGAAAGTTCGTTCTGGTCAGCCGTGATACCCCAACAAATCCTGCCCTGAGTTGTGAACTCTGGCGCTCTGCTCCTATGACTTATCCACCGTATGAACCCTGCCGCTCTATGATTCATCAAAATTTTGTTAAACACCCCTCCCCAGGGGCGAAGGTTAAGAAGGGCCAGGGGTGGCCCTGGCCCCCCTGTTTTCTGGCGCAGTGGTAGAAATTTGCGATTTTTATAGGTAAATTGAGTCCGGGTTGAGTCCGGCCCCCACCGATTTGCCACTACCGATCGAAAAAATTGAGTCCGGCCCCCACCGTTTTGCAAACCAAGCTTCCCCACTGCCCCTCCCACCTATAAGTGTATGATATTTACTAAGACTATCTGACTATGTTAATCTCACTCTTTTGCAGACAGAGGTCAGCTACATTCTACTTCAAGAAATAACAGATACCCTAACAATTAACTTTAAATCGTCTACCCTTTCTAAAAGAAGCTGGAAGTTGCTATATTCTCCTGAACAGTCAATAACCGAATAGCGTAACGTACTTCCCAAAAATGAAGAAAAAAATTAATATGTTGCAAACTTTTGACATTACGACACTAGATTTGTCAAATCTCAATTGCAAACTCAATAAAGATTGCTTCTGCAGATTACTATCCAACAATAGATGCTTTCATCATCAAAAGGTAAAGTACATGTTAACTAAGAAACCATCTCCAAAGCAAGACCGTAAACAAGCCAGAAAACACGTTTCAGAGCCGTCGCATCATCTAAACGGGTCATATACTTTATCAAAGCCACTAAAACATCATCAACCGATAAAACTATAACGTCATCATCTCCATCATGTTATAATAACTACTCACAACAAAATAACAAATAAAATGGCCCAGCTCATCAAATCTCTAATCCCACACATTCATCATGCATCTAAGAGATTACGCGACTAATACAACCACCATAAAGGTACTAGTTTTCAGGCAGTAACATTACTTCCATATACAGATACTTCATATACAGTATATAGTTAAATAATAATCTAATACAAATAACAAACAAGAGAACATACTTACCGGAACCATAAAAATAATTCGGACAATGAACCGCTGGTAAGTCGGTTCAGTATAATTCAAAAGATGCCTATAAATGTGAAGAATAGCCAAAGCAATAGCCCCAATTGTGCAAGGCAATGCAATAATAATGTAGTACAATGGCCCCATATTATCTTTTTCCCCTGAAACAAAAACAATTAAAAAAAACTGAAAAACAAGAAACCTTTAATCAGACATTTACAAAACAAATTCTAGGGCTTTATAATAATAATGATAATATAAAAGTAGTTGTTCATTTTTTTTATAAAATTCAATAAAGGGTAACATAAGTAACATACCCAGATGAAAATCTTGATGAATTGGGGAACAAAAAGAGAAAAAGGTGATACCTTTGAGATTAAAGGGTGTGATGGATGAATTGTATGAATATTAATGGGTGTTAAGGGTGGTTGTAAGGTGGATCCACAACAGCAAAGCAATTATCAGAATTGTGTCGATCTTTGGTTATGTTTTGGAAAAAGGCTACAAGTGACAACCTCGATGTTATTTTAATTTTTAAACTTCTTGATGATGAACTGTCTTCTATTATGTTTTAAAAAGTTGCGTAACACATTATTGTAAAGAAAAAATTACAAAAATAAACCTTTATGTGTTATTAAAACTACAATTTATACCTTTAGTTTAAAAAGCACTCAAACCAACATGTAAATGTTTTTTTTTTATATGTTATAACGTTTAACACAAACCCAGTTAATTATATCCAGTAAGCACGAGTACGAGGATTAATGCCTTTACGGAGAACATCATCTTGCATATGAACTCCGTTACGTTGGATCTGAGATTTAACCCACTGTATATCCTCAGGCGTTGGAGAGATCTGCTGTTGTTATTGTTGGGGAGTGGTTTGGACGGTGGATGTGGTGGGGGAGGGGGAAGTATGAGAGACGGGACATGAGGAAGAAGAGGAATATGACGGCGCTGGAGGCGGAGAGTATTAGCATCGACACGATGATGACGACGGTTCTTAATGGAGCCATGATGTTAGTGAGAGTGGAAAGAAAGGATTATTTTTTATCGTTGGTCATGAAAAAAAGCTGTAAATGCCTTTTTTTTCTTGGTGTGATGCGAATCCCATGTCATTGTGGTGTGGCTGAGAAAGGGGGTGGTGGTGGCTTGGGGAGGTGTTGACGGTGGTGGGGAAGATGAAATGGGTGAACCCTACGTAAATTCTTAATTAATTTTTATTAGTGTATTTTTTTATAACAGAGGTAGTTTAGTCGTTTCACACACATTTAACTAGATATACTAATCGCCATCCATTCCAAGGACTATCCGAGTTAAACGTTGTGAAGATATTGGGACTACCTGTAATTTTGAAAAGGTGGGGACTATAAGCGAAACTGAGGCAAACCACAAGGACTATTTGAGTAGTTTTCTCTAATCAATAAAACAATCAGTTGGATCGTAAATGCAACCCACCCCACCCAAGTTAACTAAAGAGAGGAAAAGAAAAGAAAGGAGGGAAAATCCCTCCTTTTCTTTTCCTCTATTTTTTTCTCTTTCTTTTCCTTCCTTTTCCTTCCAATTTGGAAGCATGAAATATTGCTTTGTGTTCTCTCCTTTTCCTTTCCTTTCCCTCATAAAATAAACTCTGAAACACACATTTCCCTCATTTTCCTTTTCTTTCCTTCATAAAAAAAACTCAGGAACACACACTTTTTTTTCTTTCTTTCCCTTTCCTTTCTTTTCTTCTTTAAGTTAACTCGGGAACACGTTAATCTTCTTTTGTATAACACCCACACTATCAGGCCATCAGCCCACTGTCCACCATCAGTGCCGCCTCAGAGAGAGAGGGGGGTAGAGGCTAACTATGAAGGTGAAGCCGATAGACTCATTCTGACAAAGAAAAGTAGAATATGTGGTTGTATTTACGATGGTGGTGATGGGTTTGATGTGAGCAAAAAATGGAAAAGATGACAACGATTTTGGTGGGCTTAATGGTGATAGTGGTGCTATGGTGAATAAATAGAGGAACATCGATGGTGGAGGTTTTGGGGAATGTTTCAGTGATTGCGATATCCGATCATGGTAATAGAGTATACCAATGGTGGAGTTTAATGATGACTATAGTGATATTGAGTATAGTGACCGAAAGTTAAGGCTGCCGGAAAACAGGGGTTAACGATAGAAAAGGGACAGGGTTACCGGACTGTTGTAACCGAATCATTTCAAACACACCAGAGGTAATTCGATGTTCATTTTATTGTCGATAAATGAACGAGTGAGTTAGGTATCTTGATCACAACTTCTTTGGATGATTCGATATAAATCTATTGTTGTTTTAGAAACTGTTTTTTGACGAGATCTTTGGGTTGAATGGATGGAGATTGAGATGATAAAAAGGAAGAGTGTGAGTCTGGACTGGATTTGATCGAATGGATGATGATGACGAAATAAGGTTCCTGTGGTGTAGATGAATATGGTGAATATGGTAGTCGGATGGATGAGCCGACATTGAGAGGGTGTTTGAGATGAGTTTGGAAATGCAAAAGTGCTTTTGGTCAGAAGTGCTTATTGGCTTATAATTTTTGAAAAGGAGTTTTAAAAAAAGTGATTTTGAACTACATCATTTGATTTATGGTTTAAAGACAATATCTTCTTTTAAAATCTTAAACATTGTTGTCTTTTAATATATTCGAATCTATGTATTTGATGCATTGCGTGACTCTTGTGCTTGAAAACTTTTCGAAGTTGCATCCTGTGTTTCTACCTAGGCGGGGTGTGACAGGTTAACCCGAACACAACCCATTTAACCTAATTTTTTTTTTCTGGAAATCTACTATATTAAAATTAAAATTTACTAAAAGAAACACAAACACATATAAAACATTTACATTTTAATTATAAAATCTTATACAAATTATTATCCTACGCTATATTTACCAACTTTCCCCCACTCAGAAAAAACATTGTTCCGCTACAGTACTTCGCTGTGCACGCTTATCAAAAAACTTTTAAACACCCGGCCAAATAACCTCCTGAAACACCCAAAGAAATCCTCTCCTAATTGATTACTCAAAAGTGGAAACATTCCACTGTCGCTGCTCCCTCCTCCTCCATACCACCGACGTCGCTAGTAAGCAATCTGATTAACTCACTTTATCATCAACTGGTTATGTAACACATGTGGAGACCCTAATCCGATTCCACCGCCTTCTCCTGCGTCCTCCGCTTCCTCCCTCTTCTCGCCGCGTTTGACCGCTACATCGTCGTCGCTTCCTTCAATTTCGATTATGACAAACCCTTTATTTAAGGATCTGATAGGTATGTTTCAACAATTAAGATTCGAATTCCAAAACTTTCATTTACTTTTGGGTAAACCTTCAGCTTTGCTTCATGAATTAGGGCTCAAAATTAGTTTTGGGTAAGTCTTTACGTATTGCGCTTTGATAGTTTATAATTATATTTTTAGGGCTGTGCGGACTGTTTGTAATTATTATGAATTTGAAAACAGTGATTTAATTTAAATTATAGTTATTTGGTTAGATATTGATTGCAAGTTTAGTTTTACAGAGTCTGTTTTAAAATTCTGGTTACATCATCCTTCAGTTCAAAATTGTAATGGATCACAGTTGTTTAAAAACATTTGTTTCCAAGTCGTCAAATTAGACATACTTTTGAACTTAAAATATGTTTCAATATGAAGTTTATTACTATGTAATTGTAATACATTGTGAATAAAAAATATTATTAGACATTGTTAATAAAAAATATTAATACATGTTTATCAATTGTTGTTGATAAACATTATGAAACAGATCGTTATAATAACTTGAGTGAGTGGAAAGTAAATATTCAATTTACTTTCTTTAAAATATTAGTTACAATGATGAATTTTGAGTTTTTTTTGTTAAAAAAGTTATTCAACGAAATATTATTTAGTTAATGTATAATAAGTCTTCATTAAAAATTATAATTACACGTTTTATAGGCGGTGATATTTTATAGAATTTTTATTGCTACAAAATACATGTTCATTTTTTAAAGTTATACTTACAATAAAAATTATAATTACACGCTTTATAGATGCTGATATTTTTGTATAATTTTTATTGCTAACAAATATATGTTCATTTTTTAAAGTTATACTTACAATAAAACACTCCAAATCATTTGTAAGAACAATAGTTTAAATTGTTTAATTAATATAAAAATAATAATGTGTAAATTTATGTTATCTTTCCATCTAGATCCTTCATCTCTACAGTGGCCATCAAAGACTTTTAGGGCTATGTGGACTGTTTGTAATTATTATGAATTTGAAAACAGTGATTTAATTTAAATTTATAGTTATTTGGTTAGATATTGATTGCAAGTTCAGTTTTACAGAGTCTGTTTTAAAATTCTGGTTACATCATCCTTCAGTTCAAAATTGTAATAGATCACAGCTATTTGAAAACATCTGTTTCTAAGTCATCAAATTAGACATACCTTTAAACTTAGAATAGGTTTCAATATGAAGTTTATTACTATGTAATTGAAACTAATGATAATATTTATATTAATAATTTAAAACATAATACATTGTGAATAAAAAATATTATTAGACATTGTTAATAAAAAATATTAATACATGTTTATCAATTGTTGTAGATAAACATTATGAAATAGATCATCATAATAACCTGACTGAGAGGAAAGTAAATATTCAATTTACTTTCTTTAAAATATTAGTTACAATGATGAAATTTGAGGTTTTTTGTTAAAAAACTTATTCAACAAAATATTATTTAGTTAATGTGTAATAAGTCTTCATTAAAAATTATAATTACACGTTTTATAGATGGTGATATTTTTGTAGAATTTTTATTGCTACAAAATATATGTTCATTTTTTAAAGTTATACTTACAATAAAAGACTCCAAATTATTTGTAAGAACAATAGTTTTAATTGTTTAATTAATATAAAAATAATATTGTGTAAATTTACGTTATCTTTCCATCTAGATCATTCATCTCTACAGTGGCCATCAAAGACTTTTAGGGTTGTGCGGACTGATTGTAATTATTATGAATTTGAAAACAGTGATTTAATTTAAATATAGTTTTTTCGTTAGATATTGTTTACAAGTTAAGTTTTACAGAGTCTGTTTTAAAAATCTGGTTACATCATCCTCCAGTTCAAAATTGTAATGGACCACAGTTGTTTGAAAACATCTGTTTCCAAGTCATCAAATTAGACATACCTTTGAACTTAGAATAGGTTTCAATATGAAGTTTATTACTATGTAATTGAAACTAATGATAATATTCATATTAATAATTTAAAACATAATACATTGTGAATAAAAAATATTATTACACATTGTGAATAAAAATGGTAACGTGTTTTTGTTGTTTAATAATAGTAAATATAAGTACATTTAGCATTAATTGCACCCGTATTTTCTGTCAGGTTTCATCTAGATAGTTCAGGTGTACATTGTCCAACAAAGACTTTTAGGGGTGTAGCGACTGTTACTAATTATGAATTTGAAAAGACTTGTGTAATTTAAATTCATAGTTATTTTGTTTGATATTCATTACAAAGTCTGTTTTAAAAATCTGGTTGTATTATCCTTCAGTGGATAATTGTAATTGATTACAGTTGTTTATCAACATCTGTTGACAAGTCATCAAACGTTTGATTATTTTTTTTAATGAGTAAAGTTTATGTCATTGGTTAAAAAAGTCTGTCATGTAATAATAAATGTAGTTATTAATTGTAGTACGTATATATCTATTTTCCCAGTCTATAAAAGGTGAAGAACTCTTCATTTCAGTTTGCAAGCTTCTAATACTTGGAACTATTGAAAAGTAAACCAACCATCTATACCTTTAGTATATAATGTTATTTCATTTAAATTACGTACCCTTAGTCTTCTCTAAAATTGTGGGGTTGAAAGAAAAATGTATTGGCAATAAGCGGTTGCTAATGAAGTCGGAATTGGTGTTGCTGGAAGATTCTTACAATCAAAGGAAAATATTAGCTGTTTTGTTATAATAAGGAAGCCTGTCCAAAATGTGATGGGTCTCTATTTAAATAATATGTCTCTAATTTTTTCGCTACTTAGAGCCATATTATTGTATATGTTTTCTTTTTTTTGGAGCCCGACTTCTTTTGGTTTTGTTTTGTGGTGTTTCAGTTGTATTTTGTATTTTTGTTTTTGTCTTATAGATGAGATGTGTTAGTTTGTATTAGTTCTCTTTTGCTGTGATATCGGAGTTTTTTTGTTAGAGCACTTCTATTTTGTATCTTTGTAAGCATTTTTCGTTTTTTGGTGTTTCGGCTGTATTTTGTATGTTTGTTTATTCTCATATTGTAAGTAAAATTACGCAATTTGAATGATTAGTTTTATTGGTATACTTTTTTCGTCTTTTCTCTTTTCCTTTAGTGAGCAAGTGCTGAATATTGACTTAAAGTCCGATGTATCAGCAAAATGATAGTATGATCTGTTTGCCATTTTGGTAGATGAAGTTTAATATATGTACTGTTTGGAATTTATAGATAAATTTTAAGTTGGATATGAACATATTTATAGAAATAAATTTGAAAGATAATTAATTTCACGCGATATTCGGTATAATTATTTAAAGCTTTGATTTGTACAACTTATACTTTATTATTTCGTCTGTTCGTTTTCTAAAGAATTCGTCCATTTATGTTTCAGAAGGTGTATAGACTCTTTATATACTATAAACGTTTTGAAATTAAATAATCATTATAACAAAACTTTTCGTTTAACACGTTAACTCAAGTATAATAACTATACTACGCTATGACCTTTCATTTCACGCGGTTTAAATGTATAAATTAGTAAATGAATCACGAATTTCATTATAAACCTTTTTAACATTTACATTTCAGTATTTATCAATAGAATCAATGTCAGCCCCAATTAATAAGCAAGAACATGAAATGAAGGAATTTGTTCTTAATCAAATTACAGCATAGTACTATTAAGATTTAAAGACTAGAAGAGATTTGAAGATTTGTTTTGATAGTTTGCACTTGGGCACGTTTGAGCGAGAAGATGTGCAAGAGATTATGAAGTCAATGTGTAACGACCCGGAATTTACCGAGTCATTACGGATTGGTAATCACGACACATAATTCTTTACTAATAAACATCCGTTTTTATTATTCAAAACATAACCATTGTTTTACATACCAAACTTACGATCATCATCATCAACTACATAACCATTCAAGTTTCAAGACAAACCAACATTTTTAATCCACAACTTGGCCGAAGCCATTTGGACACAATCCGGCCCACTGGGCCGGTTATTTATTAACATTGCATCGACTCGTTTTAAACTACGTGGAGCTCGGGTTCCAACCTTTCATTCGTCATCCTGAAATGCATGTCGAAAATACGTTAGCGAAGCTAGTGAGTGGTGCCAGTACAACCGGTTAACACAAAATAATCACATAAACGATTCGTAAAAACAACCGGTTACTCATTTCTTTACAAAAACGTGCAATATTCGTATGGTTCGATCTTTTCTAAGGTAGAATGTATATCGAGGGAACATTTTGACATATGTTTTGTGGTCCGATCCTCTAAGTGGTCGGAAATACATTCAAAATAATACCGAATGGATCCACTCTCGTTATTTCTATACGATCGATTTCTATAATTTCATATGATCAAGACACATGCAAGTAAAAATCAAGACTCGACCAACATGCATTTACCCCGAAAACATTATAAACAAACATGGGGTACACACACTCACGTTGATAATCTCCGACGGGTTCGTATCACTTTCCGTATGTGTTCGAAGGTTTCCACTTTCCTGTTGCATGTTAATAGCGATTATTTACGAGCATAAACATAATATAGCTGGCCGTTACAGCTTAGGCGTAATAACTAAACTAAAAGCTGGCCATTACAGCTTGGCACTCGTGTTCCTACTAGAATAGATTACTTACCCGGATGTCAAATTCTTGATATATATAATCAGCCGGTTAACACCTTGGCCGAAAGATTACTTGGCTAGTTCTAATATTATTGTTGTGGGTTTATTTGGTTATAGGTGTAGAGGATTATTATAGTAAAGGTTTTAAGGTTGAATGGTCAAGACTAAAGAAATGGTTTTATGGTCTGCATGTTTCTACAAAGAAGGAATGAATGAGAATGGTTTGAAGATGTGTAAAGTGGTTTTAATTTATGTTGGGCCGATGGGTTTTATTAACCAAAGAAGGTTATAGGTGCATGCATTGTCATGAGTAATCTAAGCCTATAGGGTGCAAGGTGGAGGCATGTTAAACCTTGAGTGTAAAGTTGGAAGAATCTATAAGACTTAGGTGTATTATCTCTCCATTTTGGCGGCTCCCATGTGTATACATATATCTGATTTTTTTTTTTCAAATAATAATAATAATAATTAGATGTTAGTCAAAAGTGTGGGTTTATATTTATGGACTTTACCCATATACTATCTAATTATTATGCTATTCTAATGGGCCGTAAATATAATCTAATAACCTTTTATTGAGCCCAACCAACAATCATAGGTTTAATTTGGGCCTTTATTTCTATCGGGTCATGGTTACGGCCCATTATACTCTATCAAGCTTTCGAGCTGTTTCGCATTGGGCCTTAATTTGTTACTAACGGGCCGGTTAGTGGGCTTGGTCATTTTATCCGGGTAAGGTTGTTGGGCAACACCCCTGGGTGGCCCAATACTATTCTATTAATTATTTTAGATTAACTCTAATCGTGATTAATTTTTAAAGTCATTACATTCTCCCCCCCCCCCCTTAGGCAATTTCGTCCCCGAAATTTTTAAAGATATATACCTGGTTTTCAAACAAGTGAGGGTACTTTGTTTTCATAACGTCTTCTCTTTCAAACGTTATTTCAGGTCCTTGTCTGGCACTCCATTTGACCTGTACTATAGGAATTTTTCCTTTTCTTAACTTCCTTTCTTGTCGTGGCATAATTTCTATGGGTTCCTCAGTAAAGTGAAGTTGAGGGTTCACCTTAACCTGATCTAGAGGAATAATAGCTTGCGCATCTATGACACATTTCCTAAGGTTAGAAACATGGTAGACATCATGAATTTCACTTAATTCTGGGGGTAACTCCAATCGGTAGGCTACTGGTCCTATTCTGTCTTTCACTCGGTATGGTCCTATGAAACGGGGATTTAATTTTCCTCGTTTTTGGAACTGTATCACCCCTTTCCAGGGCGATACCTTTAACTGGACGTAATCTCCTTCTTGAAATTCTAATGATCTTCTCCGATTATCCGCGTAACTCTTTTGACGACTTCTTGCTTTTTCTAAATTTTTCTTAATCTGCACAATCTTATCTATGGTTTCTTGGATAATCTGTGGGCCCGTGAGTTGGTTTTCCCCAACATCATTCCAACATATTGGGGATCGACACTTTCTACCATATAATGCTTCGAATGGCGCAGCTTGTATGGAAGTATGATAACTATTATTATAAGAAAATTCTATTAATGGTAGATGAGTATCCCAACTGCCACCGAATTCCAGGACACAGGCCCTTAGCATGTGCTCTAGTGTTTGTATGGCTCTTTCACTCTGGCCGTCTGTTGGTGGGTGGTATGCTGTGCTCATTTTAATTTGAGATCCTAGAGCATCCTGAAAGCCTTTCCAAAATCTAGATGTGAATCGACTATCACGATCTGAGATTATGGAGAGGGGTATTCCGTGTCTAGATACTATTTCTTGCAAATAGATTTGGGACAATTTTTCGATCTTAAAATTTTCTTGGATTGGCAGAAAATGAGCAGATTTAGTTAAACGGTCTACAATAACCCAAATAGTATCGTAACCTTTTCGGGTTTTTGGTAGCTTTGTTACTAAATCCATAGTGATTTGATCCCATTTCCAAACTGGAATTTCTGGTTGGATCAATAAACCACTAGGTTTCTGATGCTCGGCCTTGACTTTAGAACAGATTATACATTTGGATACAAATTCACCAACACTTCTTTTCATTTCGGGCCACCAAAAGTTTTTCCTAAGGTCCCGGTACATTTTATGGCTTCCTGGGTGAATAGAATAGTTGGAACCATGCATTTCTCTTAAGACTATTTCTCTTTGACTCCCATACTGAGGTATCCAAATTCTTTGATTGTATCTTAGTATTCCGTCCGTTCCTTCTATTAATCTCTCTACTTCTTTGTGGAGTGACTCAGCTTTTATGAGGGTAGGTTCTAAAGCGGCTCTTTGAAAATTTCTTAATTGTGATAAAAATTCATTGATTATTGAAATTTTGTAAGCTTTTGCTCCTAGGGTTTTATCTTTTCTGCTTAAGGCATCTGCTACAATATTGGCTTTCCCCGGATGATATTTTATATCACATTCATAGTCGCTTAAGATTTCTACCCACCTTCTTTGTCGCATATTTAAAAGTTTCTGATCAAAAATATGTTGGAGACCTTTATGGTCCGTGTAAATGGTACACTTGGTTCCATATAGGTAGTGTCTCCATATTTTCAATGCAAATATTATGGCTCCCATTTCTAAATCATGTGTAACATAATTTTGCTCGTGCCTTTTTAGCTGTCGGGAAGCATATGCGATAACTTGGTTTTCTTGCATTAGTACACAGCCTAATCCTTGTAGAGAGGCATCACAATAGACTGTGAATGCTTTTCCTTCTTCTGGTAGAGTCAACACAGGGGCTTTACATAGTTTTTCTTTCAAACTTTGAAATGTTTTTTCTTGTTTCTCTCCCCATTCAAACTTAGAAGTTTTTCTAGTTAAGGTTGTGAGGGGTAATGCTAATCTGGCAAAGTTTCCTATGAATCTTCTATAATATCCCGCTAGTCCTAGAAACTGTCTGATTTCAGTAGGATTTTTGGGAGTTTCCCACTTATGAATGGCTTCTACTTTTGCAGGATCTACTTGGATTCCGTTTTGGTTAATGACATGTCCTAGAAACTTGATTTCTCTTACCCAAAATTCACACTTAGTAAATTTAGCGTAAAGTTTCTCTTTTCTTAATGTTTCTAGAACTTCTTTCAAATGTTGCTCGTGTTCTTCCTCAGATTTTGAATAAATTAAAATGTCATCCAAAAACACAATTACACACCTATCCAAATACGGTCGGCAAATTCTATTCATCAAATCCATGAATGCTGCGGGGGCATTTGTTAATCCAAAAGGCATTACTAAAAACTCATAATGTCCGTACCTAGTTCTAAAAGCAGTTTTTGAAACATCTTCATCTCTTACTTTTAACTGGTGATAGCCTGATCTAAGATCGATTTTTGAAAAATATTTTGATCCATGCAATTGATCAAAAAGATCATCTATCCTAGGTAACGGGTATCGGTTCTTAATGGTTAACTTGTTTAGTTCTCGATAATCGATACACATTCTCATAGACCCGTCTTTTTTCTTAACAAAGAGCACAGGTGCTCCCCAAGGAGATGTGCTTGGTCTAATGAATCCTCGTTCTATGAGTTCTTCTAATTGGTTGGTTAATTCTTTTAGTTCCGTTGTAGCTAACCTATATGGAGCTCGGGCAATGGGTGCGGCTCCAGGAATTAGGTTAATCTGGAATTCTACTTGTCGAGGTGGGGGTAAACCTGGTAGTTCGTCAGGAAACACGTCTCTAAATTCCGAAACGACTTTGATTTTATCTATTTCTAACCCTTTATTTTCATTCCCTAAATTTACATGCACTAGAAAGGCTTGATGTCCCTTATTTATATATTTCATCATTCTAGCACTAGGGATTAGGTTTAACACTCCTTTGGGTTTTTCTCCATAAATGGTTAGAATCTCTTGATTAGATAACGGAATTTTGACCAATTTTTCCTTACAAATTATTTCAGCTTGATGTGAGGCTAATCAATCCATACCTATGACAATATCAAACTCGCCTAAATTCATAGGTATAAGATTGATTTTGAATTCCCAGGTTTCAATGGTTAATGTAAAATTTTTAAATACTTCTGTGGCTCTTAAAATTTTACCATCCGCTATCTCTATTTCGTAAGGTTTGTTTAAAGGTTCTGGGAGTACATTTATCTTTTCTATAAATGTTTTTGAAATAAAACTAAGATTAGCCCCAGTGTCAAATAAAGCATAAACGGGTACTTGATCAAGATAAAACATACCCGTAACAAGATCCGGTTCATCAAGTGCCTCTTCCGCATTCATAACAAAGGCTCTACCACGTCCTTGCTCAACTTTTGGAGAATTTTTAAGTTTTGTACAGTCAACTTTGTAGTGGCCGGCTTCTTTACACTCATAACAGAGCCGAGGACGATCAGGGTTGAACCTGCACTCTTTGGTCAGATGGCCAACTTTGTTGCATTTCTGACAGTGCGGCCCCCTGCACTCGCCAAAATGAAACCGCCCACATCGATTGCACTTTTTCTTACAGTCTCCGGTATGGTAGAACTTAAACTTTTGACAAAACGGGTTGCTTCCTTTTTTAAGGTCTCTTTTCCGGGTTTCCGTCTTCTCGGGAATTTTCTTGACTTTTTCCCGAAGTGTTGTAATTAGTAGGATGGAAAGTTTCACTCCAGCCTCTTTTATTTCCTACCTGGACCTTATCTTTTTCTCAGTGTCGAATTATGTCGTCGGTTAGACTTAACGCTAGTTCACAAGCAACATCAAACTTAAGAGGTTTGGCACCTCTAACTATCCCTTGAATTTGTGGGCTTAGACCCCAAATAAATCTCCTTATTCGTTTTGGTTCAGGTGTTACTTGATGTGGTACAAAACGGGCAAGTTGGTTGAACTTATTGATATAGCTAATACAGTCTAGACCTTTCATCTCGAGCCCTAAGAATTCCATCTCCATCTTTTCTATCTCGTTTATGGGGCAATATTTTTCAGTCATCAAAATCCTAAATTCTACCCAAGTCATATTTGCTATGACACTTTTTCCCCGTACCTTCCTGATCATGTTCCACCAATTTAAAGCTTCTCCTTTTAGGGAATGGGTGGCGAATTTTACTTGGTCATGGGGTGCACAGTTACTTATTTCTAAAATTGTTTCTATTTCTTCTAGCCATCTAGTGGCTCCAGTTGCCCCTGTACTACCGTCAAAAGACTCGGGTTTACAAGCTATGAATGACTTATAATCACAAGCTTTTCCTGAATGGTTTTCTAAATTAACATATTCTTCTTCTCTATTAAGAACGGGAGTTTTCAAAGTGGGTTGTTTCTCTAATCCTAACATGTCTAATAAGGATGGTAGAGAATCGTGAATTCCGTCTAACACTAATTTTTTCATCTTTTCTTCTAGTTCGGTTGAGACGGGATTTTCTTCTACGATTGGTTCTTTAGTAGGTTCGGTAGGTTTAGAGGTAGAAGCATGATTTTTCTGTTTGGATTTTAAGTCATTTTCAACTTCTGGCGTGGTTTTTGCGTTTCGCTCTGATCGTCTAGGGCTAGTCTTTCCACGAGGCATTTTTTTTATCTATAAATACAAAGTTAATTTAATTAGTACACTTATTATAGTTTAGTTTGTAAATTATTTTAAAACACCAATTAATAAACATCTAGATATATATTACATTCAAAATTACTAGATGTTTGTACACCACTTCTAGGATTTCATACATCCTACCATTACCATACTACTTAGTTGACAACATTACCACTTACTAAATTTCCACATTTTTCACAACTATCATACTAACATACACACAAACTACTACACATCATACTTAAACTTCCCACACTTTCTTCCTTCACCACCACCTTTCGGCCCCTCCTCAAAGTACCAAGGGGTACTTTGGTTCCTCCATGATTTGCTTGGTTTGGTAGTTGAACCTCTTGATCACCTTCTTAAGTTCTTCCACCATTTCAAGCGCTTGGTCCCTTTGAGATTTCATCTTGTAATAGTTTTCAACCAAGGCTACGTACTCCTGTCGACTTACATAATCGGGGGATTGTTGAACCATATTGGTTCGGTTAATGATTGTAGCTTCTAGATATGGGTCGACAACAGGAGTGATTGGAGGGTATGTGGGATAATAGGCCGCAAGGTATGGGTTTGGTTGGCTTGATCCTTCATTTGAAAAGTTACTAGAGGCGCTAAGGAATTCACCGGAGGTCGGGTTAGGATAATAGTGGGGCATTGGTTCGACATAAGGGTATGGGTTGATAGGCTCGGATGGAACGTACACCGGCTCGGGTAAAGGCCCGAAAACGCCGAGTGTTCCGAGGTTAAGTTCTAACCCATTTTCGATCCATTCCAATCCCGTTATCTCGTGTAGTATCTCTTCCGTACTCGGGATCAGAGCATCATTCTCCATGACTACCTCTTGGTTTTGAATCTCACCCTCTTCGATCTCCATCATTATCTCAACTTGTTCTCCTTCATTTGCCATTCTATTACACATAATATTCAAACAACAATTCAAGTTAGTTCTAATTATACCCACTATTTCCGAACCCGAGCTCTGATACCAACCTGTAACGACCCGGAATTTACCGAGTCATTACGGATTGGTAATCACGACACATAATTCTTTACTAATAAACATCCGTTTTTATTATTCAAAACATAACCATTGTTTTACATACCAAACTTACGATCATCATCATCATCAACTACATAACCATTCAAGTTTCAAGACAAACCAACATTTTTAAACCACAACTTGGCCGAAGCCATTTGGACACAATCCGGCCCACTGGGCCGGTTATTTATTAACATTGCATCGACTCGTTTTAAACTACGTGGAGCTCGGGTTCCAACCTTTCATTCGTCATCCTGAAATGCATGTCGAAAATACGTTAGCGAAGCTAGTGAGTGGTGCCAGTACAACCGGTTAACACAAAATAATCACATAAACGATTCGTAAAAACAACCGGTTACTCATTTCTTTACAAAAACGTGCAATATTCGCATGGTTCGATCTTTTCTAAGGTAGAATGTATATCGAGGGAACATTTTGACATATGTTTTGTGGTCCGATCCTCTAAGTGGTCGGAAATACATTCAAAATAATACCGAATGGATCCACTCTCGTTATTTCTATACGATCGATTTCTATAATTTCATATGATCAAGACACATGCAAGTAAAAATCAAGACTCGACCAACATGCATTTACCCCGAAAACATTATAAACAAACATGGGGTACACACACTCACGTTGATAATCTCCGACGGGTTCGTATCACTTTCCGTATGTGTTCGAAGGTTTCCACTTTCCTGTTGCATGTTAATAGCGATTATTTACGAGCATAAACATAATATAGCTGGCCGTTACAGCTTAGGCGTAATAAGTAAACTAAAAGCTGGCCATTACAGCTTGGCACTCGTGTTCCTACTAGAATAGATTACTTACCCGGATGTCGAATTCTTGATATATATAATCGGCCGGTTAACACCTTGGCCGAAAGATTACTTGGCTAGTTCTAATATTATTGTTGTGGGTTTATTTGGTTATAGGTGTAGAGGATTATTATAGTAAAGGTTTTAAGGTTGAATGGTCAAGACTAAAGAAATGGTTTTATGGTCTGCATGTTTCTACAAAGAAGGAATGAATGAGAATGGTTTGAAGATGTGTAAAGTGGTTTTAATTTATGGTGGGCCGATGGGTTTTATTAACCAAAGAAGGTTATAGGTGCATGCATTGTCATGAGTAATCTAAGCCTATAGGGTGCAAGGTGGAGGCATGTTAAACCTTGAGTGTAAAGTTGGAAGAATCTATAAGACTTAGGTGTATTATCTCTCCATTTTGGCGGCTCCCATGTGTATACATATATCCGATTTTTTTTTCAAATAATAATAATAATAATTAGATGTTAGTCAAAAGTGTGGGTTTATATTTATGGACTTTACCCATATACTATCTAATTATTATGCTATTCTAATGGGCCGTAAATATAATCTAATAACCTTTTATTGAGCCCAACCAACAATCATAGGTTTAATTTGGGCCTTTATTTCTATCGGGTCATGGTTACGGCCCATTATACTCTATCAAGCTTTCGAGCTGCTTCGCATTGGGCCTTAATTTGTTACTAACGGGCCGGTTATTGGGCTTGGTCATTTTATCCGGGTAAGGTTGTTGGGCAACACCCCTGGGTGGCCCAATACTATTCTATTAATTATTTTAGATTAACTCTAATCGTGATTAATTTTTAAAGTCATTACACAATGCCTTCGACTGTTGTTCGTGATTTGTCGTTGTTGTACAATTCAGAAGCTGGGAGTAAGGATGTAGATTTTTTGGCAAAATTTATAGATCTACATGCACAACTTGAAGGTTCAATGGAATTGAAACTTAAGTTTATTAATTCCTTTAAATAGCTAATTGAAACTTAAGTTTATTAATTCCTTTAAATAGCTATCTATGTTGATGTTAAATGTTGTTTATATTTATTTTTGTTTTTAGTTTTGTATGTCTGTTAAAATTATATATGATTATTTATGTTTTGTGATACTAAATTGACTCGTATTAAGTTTTATGTGTTATTCAACAGAGCTTTAATCTGTATGTAGATTTATATGTGTTATCTCAACAGAGCTTTAATCCATTTGTAGATTTATATTTTCCTTCTTGTAACATATTCAGTTATTAAACTTCTGATCAGTATTATTAATTGGTATTCTGAAAGGAACAGATGTTAGGAAATATAATTTTTCTTTTTTAACAATAGTTCAACTTTTTAATTTTGGTTTTACTAAACAGAGGATAACAGTTGGTCTGTTTTATGTTTTTTTTTTGTATTTTGGGTAGTAATAACAACTGTTTATAAAGAAATAAACAGATGGTACTAAACAGCTGTTCTTCAGAGTAGACAAATGGTACTTAATGTTTGTCTTTACTAAACAATGCTTAAAGTAGGACTTTGTTGTAACAGTTCCAGTTATTAAACATCTAATAAGTATTATTAACTGGTATCGTAAAAGCAACAGGCGTTACTAAATACAATTTTTCATTTTAACAATAGATCGACTGTTTAATTTGGGGTTTACTAAACAGACGGTACTAAACAGGTGTTCTTAGGATCAGACGATTGACTTCTTAATGTTCGTTTCAATAAACAGGCCTTAAGTTAGGACTCAGTCTCCCGTGTGTTTCACACGGGATTTCACCTAGGATATATATATATATATATATATAATAAATTTTTTTGATCGTCTTTCTCTGTGAAAGAGGCAAAATAGAATCAACTTGAATTCAATAGGTATGACACATGACACTTGGTAAGACCATCGCTCCTTTGATTTCCCCCCAAACTTTTTTTCTCTCTTATGTGCATGATACATGCACTTTTCCCCCACGATTTTGAACTTTAATAACTTTTATATATGACATTTTAAAAAAAATATTTTACACCAACTTAACGAGCTTTTTTTTATCTTCCCAATGAGTACCATCGTGCTATATAAAAACGAAAAAAGAAGAAGATATTTTAGTGGGTTTTCATGCAGATAAAAAAACACAATGTGTTATGGTAATTAATTAATTATGTCTAAGCAAGTCACTAATCAGGTTAATATAGTATATATGTTTTTGAACCTACTATACATACATATAAGAACTTGTTAATTACATGTATGTATTCACAGATGTAGCTAGCTTGGTAAAATCTTATTTTTTGCATTTTAATTGGTGTCGCTAGTAACATTGATTACAAAAGTTGCTAAGCCGGTTAAATGTAGCCTATGATTCTTAGATACCAGGTACGGTATCGGTTTAGTAGCGGTATTTTTCCCTTATCGAAAATACCAATACTAGTTCATTATCTTAGATTGTTTTAAATGTATGTACTTTGAAGTCGACTGACATGTAGTTATTATGGAAATAAATACTTAAATTATTTATGAGTAGAGAAATAAAGATTGAACAAGTATGTCAATTTTTCATACTTAAATTATCATACATATCATATGACACCAATTTGGTTGTTTTTTTTTCCAGATTCACATCGCAGTTTTAAAGTGTCTTGAGGAAGTGACAAAGTTGTACAAAGACTTCACTCAAGAAAGATGTGCACACGTAGAATTAGAAGTAGGTTTTATGAGTTATCAAGTGTTGATTATTTACAAATTTTTTTATTTTTCCTAAAAAAACAACATATTCTTGTTTTAGTACCTACATTTTATTACATCATATTATATTTGTCTATCTTCGGAAAACTCTTTAAGATAAACTAGTATCTAATATCTTAGGGGGGAAGGGGTGCATGTAGGTTCTTCTTTTCACTTAACTGATTTTAACTAATCCTGCACTGCCACATCACTTCACTTCACTGAAACACTTTTTTGGAGGTAACACTCCACTGATTCTTTCATTTAATATTTTATTTAAATTCAAAAAGTAACCGTTTTTTTAATTTTCAAACGGTAATTAATTTTCTAACCGTTACACCTAACGACTACATTTTTTTACACCTACAAAACCCCCATAACTTCTAATACCAAAATCACCCTAAAACTGGTTATCACTTTAATAATATCGTAAAAATGGTTCCGTGGAATGTAAATGAGGAGATTGCGTTAATGTGGGTGTGTAGTTGGTTGGTGTGCTGTTGGTGTGCGTGTGTAGTTGATTCGTTGGTGTGTGTAGTTGGTTGGTGGGTGTGTAGTCGATAGGTGTGTAGTTGGTTGATGTGTTGCGGGGCGGGATGATATTGGTCGACGACGATACGTATTTGGAAACATATTACCACCACCCATAATCAAAGATGTAGTTGTAATATGTGTAGATATAATCTTAAACATATGGTAAAAATATAAAAAACGGTCAAAATATAAACGGTCATATGTAAAAAAACGGTCAAAGAAAAAAAACTTTAGAAGTTAATTATTGGTCAAGAAATATGGCCGTTTCCTTTGTACCAACACTGTAAAAAGAACCAGAAATTGGTTTAAAGGACTCCAACCAGTATGGGTGACTGATACGCTTGGTCCCCCACAAACAAACAAATATAAGAGCTACAGTGTCACAGCAACAAGGCAGAGGTGAAGTTAGATAACCCTCTCACCCCTTCCTTATCCTTCCACCTTTCTTCCAAACTCCGCCGTTCCACCACCATAACCACCGTGGTGATGGCTGCTTCAATCATAGGCGTCTCCTCTCTTTACCACCAACTCCCCATAAAACCCACCACACTTTCACCATCCTCATTCATTTCCCACAACAAACCCCACCTCATTTCCCTACCCACAAAACTCACACATCACATTGCTTCCGCTGTTTCAGCCCGTAATTCGGTTATTACTGAGGATGTGTTTGTGGGTCTGTCTTTATTTGATGATGATAATAATAATAATAAAGATTCTTCCTTGGAGGAATTTGATAATGATGTTATTAATGGTGGTGTTGATGAACTTGCTGTTAGTAAATTGGGTTTGCCTCAAAGATTGGTTGAAACTCTTGAGAAAAGAGGGATTACTAACCTTTTCCCTATTCAAGTAATACTTCTAATTATAATTATTTATTATTTCACCATTTCCCTCCTATAGTTTTATGTTTTTATATTATTACAATTACAGTGTGTTGTCTGTATGTTTAACATGATAATGTTCCTATGGTTTAACATTATCCAATTTCAAGTTAATTACAATTCTTTTTTTTTTTTTCTTCTAGGGTTTAACCTTATCCAATTTCAAGTTATTACATTTAAGGGTTTAACCTTAACCATTTTCAAGTTATCACATTTTTTGTTCCTAAAGGTTAAATCTTATCCAATTTTATGTAACCTTTTTATAATTATATCATATTTATATGTTTCTTTTATGTCTTTTTGACATAATTGTCAGTTTAGGTTATAAGATTTTGTAGTGTATGAAGAATATGATATTATAAATTATATTTAATAAAATGAGCAAATATAAACTTTAAATATTTTGAATGGATTTATTGGATGTTATGATATGTTTCTTTTATGTATTCCACACTTATTAGGTGTAGTTTGAAAAATGCTTAAATTTACAATTTGTTGATGGGAAAAATAGTTGAAAATTCCTTTTTAAAAGATTTAAATGAATTATTATTCAAGATATTGAATTTAAGTAAAAATATTTTATAAAATAACAAGCTTTTGCTAACATTAACACCATGATAGGTTATTAATTTATAGTTACAACTTTAAGCAGCATATGCCACATGATTGGTTAGTTGAATCTTGATGTGGAATGTTACATACACAAGGTTTATGATCTTTTGTTTTTTGTTTAAATATGTTGGGCTCAAGTATTTTAATTCAGCTTAATTGCTTATTTTTATTATGTTTATAAGTATATTCTCTGTTTGATATTAATATCTGTTTGTTATCCTTTGACAATGTAGAGAGCTGTGTTGGTTCCTGCATTAGAAGGCCGGGATATAATCGGGCGTGCAAAAACGGGAACAGGGAAGACACTAGCTTTTGCAATTCCTATAATCAAACGAGTCACCGAAGAGGATGAAGAAAACCGAAACAGGTACCTATACATCAGAATCTTCACATCTTCCTTTTGGTAACACTTGACTTTAAACTAGGGGTTTCAATCATGTCGGGTTGGCAAGTTAAATAGTTGAAGTGTGAAGACATCAAACCTAAGTGTCCACATTTAAAATTGTGTATAATGTGTAACCTGAACATATCTCGATTAACCCCATACACCTAAATGAGTCAAACGGGTTGACAGATTGTAAATCGAGTTGTCAAGGTGTCAAACAGGTCATAAACGGGTTGGCTGATTATAATAAATGGGTTTAAACGGGTTGGTGTGTTGGGTTATTTAATTAAACGGGTTGGCGGTTGACTTTTTACCTAAACGTATTAAACATGTCACAAACTGCACAATACATGACACACTTCACTTAACGATTAAACTCGTCAACCTAAACATGGCCCGTTTAATCAAATGGGTTAGATATGCATATCAAAACCTGTTTTTTTTATTGTGTCATGTAATGTGTTTTGGATCGTGTGAGGATTTGCCACCCTTGCTTTAAACCATTGTACTTTTACCTTAAATGATTAATTATATTGGATAATGGTGCTTAGAACTGATGTGAAAGTGTGTTGCTATATGTTACAACTCGTCTTTTTAATAATGCATTGTATGATCTAATTGGGGCTGATTCCTGTTTATTTAAAGGCTTGCGGGACGCCTTCCAAGAGTTTTAGTGCTTGCACCGACAAGAGAACTAGCAAAGCAAGTAGAAACAGAAATCAAAGAGTCTGCCCCATATCTGCGCACTGTTTGCGTCTATGGTGGTGTCTCATACACCTTACAGAAAAATCAGCTGACACGGGGCGTTGATATAGTGGTTGGCACTCCAGGAAGACTCATTGACCTGGTCAACAGTAATGTTCTTAAATTAGGAGAAGTTCAGTTCTTGGTTCTTGATGAGGCGGATCAAATGCTTGCTGTTGGTTTTGAGGAAGATGTAGAAACTATCCTAGAAAAACTACCGCCGCAGAGGCAGAGTATGCTTTTCTCAGCAACGATGCCTCGTTGGGTTCAAAAGCTCTCAAGGAAATACTTGAAAACGCCCTTGACAATCGATCTCGTGAGTTTTGTAACTACTGAAACATGTTTTGCCCATAAGACGTCATTCGATGTTTTCCGATATGTGTGATATTTAATGTGTTTTTGTGTTTTCATCTAAAAGGTTGGTGACCAAGATGAAAAGCTGGCAGAAGGTATCAAGCTTTATGCTATACCAACCACCTCAACTACAAAGCGGTCAATGCTTGGTGATCTTGTCACGGTATGAGAACTGACCAACCCACTTCTCTAAAAGTTCTGTATTACGGGTGTTCATCAACTGTTATAACTGACCGAGTCGCTCAAACTAAAGCAAATGACCGGTTCGGTTCACATTTAGGTTTTGGCGGTTTGACAATTTAACGGTCCGACCTATGGTTTGGCATTTAGAACTATCGTTACTTATCTATTTATTTATTCAATTATTGGAATCCGATATGCACTTATGTGCGCGTATAATATTTCTAAACCAACTTTTACCGTTTTAGAAGTTTTAATACAAACTAACGAATTTGAAAATAAATGAATCAGTTTAAACCACCAAAATGCCACATCTGAACTGTCAAACCGGCAGTTCTGTTGGACCCATTCAGCCTGGCCTTATTTTTCGTTTTTGAAACCATAGTCAGTGATTGGGCCAAGATATTCGTCAAAGTCAAAAGCTACCCCTGATTATGATTGATCGAAATTCTTATATTTTCATGGTTTTAAATGGTTTTAGGTATATGCAAAGGGCGGGAAGACCATTATTTTCACTCAGACAAAAAGGGATGCAGATGAGGTGTCCATGGCATTGACTAGTAGTATAGCTTCAGAGGCATTACATGGTGACATATCTCAACATCAAAGGGAAAGAACGCTTAATGGATTCAGACAAGGAAAATTTACCGTGCTTGTTGCCACTGACGTTGCTTCTCGTGGGCTCGATATACCAAATGTTGACTTAGTATGCCCCTTCTCTTTGATGTTGTTTACTCATATTTTAAAAGTGGCAAGATGGGGCAGGTTGAATTATGGGTCAAAGCTGGTCATTCTTTTCTACTATTTATTCTTATCTATATATATAATTAGTGTGTTAAGATAAATGATCTAGTAGGTAGTATGCATTAGAATTTACTTCGATCGTCTTTCAAGTTTTAATCCCCTTTATTTGTTCTTGTAGTAGGTTTTTGGATTTAACCCATTTGAGATAAGACACAACCCAAATCGACCCGTTACATTATTTTGTTTTTGTGATGTCTTCTGACTTGATAAACTGATTTCCAGGTTATTCACTATGAACTTCCGAATGATCCGGAGACTTTTGTGCATCGTTCTGGAAGAACTGGGCGTGCAGGAAAGCAAGGCAAGGCCATTTTGATGTACACAAATAGTCAAAGGAGAACGGTCAAAACTCTCGAGCAAGATGTGGGATGCAAATTTGAATTCATAAGCCCTCCAGGAGTTGATGATGTATTGGGTTCATCAGCAGAGCAAGTGATTGCTACCCTTTCTGGTGTTCATGATGAGTCGATAGACTTCTTCACTCCTACTGCACAAAAGCTATATGATCAACAGGGTACCCGAGCTCTTGCTGCTGCCCTTGCACACATGAGTGGTTTCTCCCAACCTCCATCCTCCCGTTCTCTCATCACACACGAGCAGGTATGTGATAATAACAATTTGTTTGAGATATCAAGTGGTGGCATAACAGGCCGGTCGGGTAAAATGACTGACCTAGTATACGGGTCAAAACGTATCAGGTTGGTTGGTTAACACGAAGTACCTTTGCATAATGGGTGATTGTATATTTTGCATAATAGGGATGGACAACGTTGCAAATGACACGGGATTCTGATTCATCAATAAAAGGGTACATGTCGGCTAGAACAGTCACGGGATTCTTGTCCAGTGTTTATGCTACTGCTGCGGGTGTACTTGGAAAAATACATGTTATTGCAGACAAAAAGGTATACACCTAACGGTTTGTTAATGTTTCACAAGACTTTGCTTTTAATAACATGTATATTTGTTATGTGTTCTCAGGTTCAAGGTGCGATTTTTGATCTTCCGGAAGACATTGCCAAAAATCTGTTATCCAAGGAGATGCCTCCGGGCACCACCATTACAAAAATTAGCAAGGTAAGCTCTGTTCCGCATTGATATGTCTTCTTTGTCGATTTCCCACATTACTGAATGAGTGAATGATACTGGTTGGAGGTAGGGCTGTAAACTAAGAGAGCGCAAGTTGGGCTCCTATCGAGCTCTATGTTTAAAGCTTGAACTAGGATCGTGAGTAATTTTCAAGCTAGGGCCCGACTCGTTTGTTATTTAATTATTTTATTTATATGCATACATGGTTATTTTGTATATGTTTATATTATAATTTTATATATATAGCGTATTGCATATGATCTAATTATTTTTATTTATTATGTAATTATATCTTTGGTTCATGAAAAAAAAATATTAAATATTTGTGTAAATAATAAACTTGTTTAGACTGTTAGAAATTCAGCATAACCCGAATCACCCCATTGATAATTAAACAGCTTTATAAACGCCACCTCTAATTGTTTCTGCGTACTACCTGCAGTTGCCTGCACTCGAAGACGATGGCCCAGCAAGTGACTTTTATGGTAGGTTCTCAAACAGAGAGAGAAGTTCAAGAGGTGGAAGAAGGGACAGTGGTTCTAGTGGTTCCCGTGGTGGTTGGGGCAGTAACAGTCGATTCTCATCGGGTGATGAAGGCGATAATAACGTCAGGCGAGGCGGTAGGAGTAGTGGCAGAGGTGGTAGCAATAGTTGGTCGAGTGGCGGCTCGAGAAGCGGTGGAAGTGATTGGTTGATTAGTGATAGACGACGCACTCCATCATCTGGAAGCCGGGACAGGTATTATACATTTGCAGATTTAATCATTTCGATAAACTATTTAGTAAAATATGTTATATGGTGATGGTTGATCAATGTGTAAATACAACAGAAATTTTGCGGGTCCGTGTTTCCACTGCGGGCGGTCTGGGCACAGGGCATCTGAATGTCCCAAGAAGCAAGACTATTAGTTGACGCACTGTGGAGGTTTGAACCATCGATAAAGCGTTGAAACGGTGGGCACAATCCGTCCCTCATGCTATGCTAGCGACCGTTCAGTGTGCTTTTAATCTTGGTCAAAATCGACAAATAGCCATTTGCTTGCATGATGCTGGAGAGGTTTGATCAGTCATTTTGTTGTCCGGCTGTATTTCTGTATCGGCTCTGCTTGTGCATGTGTTAAGTTCATTGTAATCTTTTTGTAAACTCGCTAACCGAACAAAGATTATTCATATAATGCTAAGGTCATTGACAACCATTACATTTCCAACAAGAAAAGAATTTTTGTTTCAGTTGGTACATGTAACCTGACCGCTACCCGTTTAACCCGAAAGGCGGTCCTGAGCAAATCCTAAACCCTCCATCTTCATCACTAGTTCTTTATAACTCTCTTCCTTTACTCCAGTCCACATGATGTCCCTAGATTTGGGTTTATAGAAATAATTTTTATAAAAATTAATTATTTTTTTTATAATAAATATTATGTTAGGAAACACAATACAAACATATTCACTCTATATTCTTATATGTTATCAACACAAGATCAACTTAAACATACCATCTAAAATTCTTTCTTGAAGGCAGTAGCACAAATAACATGAAGTCTTTTCATGTCTTATTTATACTAGCAGAGGCAAGTTCAACAGATATTATAAAAGTCGACTTCGCAGCCTCCCTCTGGTACTGCACATCTCCATTCATGATCTTCAACAGGTTTCTACTAATCACCAAGCTTATGCCCTCCTCCGTTGCATCCGAAATGCTTCTAAACATCTGTCTTAACAGCTCCTCTGGCACCCCATCTCCCGTGTGTGTTATCCTACCAAAACGAGTTCATAGTTCATATCAGCAGTTCAGCACATACAACTAAGCCAAAAGTCAATACAAACAAGCCCATATATCCAACTTGAGTCACGAACGGGCGTGTACCTGAGCTCTAAATTCACAAGGTGAACTAGTCTTTCTGACTGGTTTTTCGTCAAACTGGCTGCGATTGTGAGGATGCCGCGCGGTGGTGTGCAAGAGACTGATAGTGACAAGAACTCTGCAAGCACTTGCTGAATCCTCACACTATCGCCATATAGTTTCTCGAACAATATATCTTGTGCTATATTGTTCACTACTTGAATGCCCATTTCATTGCTCTTTGTCATTACTTGACTAATGGAAGCACTCAAGATATGCTGGAGAGTGAACTCAGTCATTTCAAGATCCAAATACCTGCATAAGTTGGAGAAATTGTATTGATCGCCTTCTATTACCTAATGGGTCGTTTACGACTAATTTTTTTGGGCTTTACAAATACTTGGGCCAGGATATCATTCCTATTTGTATACAGTCCAAGTTACGACTCATTGGGCCGGGCTCAATAAGCCCGCTTTTCCGGCCCAATGATTAATTTCTTTTCGGAGAATAGTCGACCCTTGGGAAATGTCCCAAGGTGGACTAATTGCCTTCAAGTGTTGTTTCTTTATTTTTTGCATTAATAAAATTTTACCGTGGTACCGTCCCATTTCCCATAACTTAACTTACCCGTCTACAATACCATCAAGATCGGTGTCATCAAGTACTTTATTGAGCTGTTGTTGACACAAAGCACTTGTGTGAAGAAGCTCCTTTTGCTCATCTCCCAGCTCGGTTTCCTCCATCATTTTTCTTGAAAATATAATCCCGGAAAGCGTATTTTTGACCTGTCTTCTTACATACGCCAAAGTTCTAAGTCGTTTGGCTGCAATTGTCTCATTTAGTCTCTGAAAATGAATAGCTTGTTGAAGATCTTTACTTGGTAACTGCAGGAAGCAGAAAAGCCCGGTAACCGTACCCTCGCTATCCACCCTTTTGCTAGCACACAACACACAATCCACATACTTTTCACTCTTGGCATAGAACCCGAAAGAAATCTTCTCTGCTTCTTGACTAATCATAGCTTTATTAAGAACAATACTGAGGTTTATGAACGTTTCTTGATTACCAAGCCGACAACATGCTCCATGGGTCCCAAACACCTCGCCCAAAAGCATTTTACCAATCACTTGCTCTCTTGACAGTCCAGATATGTCTGTCATGGCTTGGTTCCATTCAGAACAAGAACCGAATTCATTAGTTCCAAAAATTGGTGGGATCAGTGGGTTGGGGCTATGCACTATAGCGTGGTAATCGCCTTCTATTCGTGTGAACTTGTCCATTATAGTCTTTTGGTAAGTTATGTCTTGGGCAATACAACATACACCGACGACATTCCCATTTGCATCCATGCTTGAAAATGCATTTACAACAAGTGTGATCGGTCCAGTCTCTCTCTTTGACCCGTATGCTTTGATTTCAAACCGGACGCCTGTTTCTTGTTTTCCTAATCATGTAGAAAAGACGACATGAATGAACATGACATAAACATATACATATACATATACACCTATCATGTTTTGATATAAGTTGTAATAATAAGATATAATGTGAATACCTTGCACTGCCTGATTTAGCATCTTTTGGACAGTGTCAACCGAAGAATCTTCAACAAGTGTGAGAATATGGCGCCCGGTAGCCTCTTCTACGGTCAAACCGGTCAACTCAGCTATTTTTGTATTCCATCCGTTTATCAAGCCATCACGATCGACTGCAAGTATCGGAACTGGAGCAGTTTCAATCAACCGGACCATTTCACTTGTGACAGCTTCTTGTTCTTGCATCTCATCAAGCTTAAGTTCATAAAAACCGTCCTGAATCACCTTCGTGTAGCTCAAACCCGCAGCGTCATTCTCTTTCAAAGCATTCCTCATCATAAGCTGCAATGAGTGAATTCCATCCATCTCAAACTCTTTCCATGGAAAGCTCCTATTTTTCACAACTTCCAAGAAAGCTTTAAACGAAGACCTCGGGTGCATTCGCTTACCATCATCCGTTTCACCCTTCTCGTGTTTCGCACCACCCCATCGAACCTCTGAAGCCGTGCCGCATCTAAACCAAAAAAGAAAATCTTCTTCCGTTAGCCTAACCGATGCCATCCCACAAACATCAGGAAGAGCTAGAGCCCCGGGATATCCTGCATCACGGAAACTATCAGTACTCAATCCTGTTGAATCCGTATGGCATTTATGGAGCCATGCGACTATATCATGGATCTGAGACTCGGTAGGGCTCACCCCCATTCGGTACACCTTATTTTTGTACAAAAGACTCGCCCCATCACATTTGACAAGATCCATAACATTCGGGCTTTGTGACACGATGCCTAAAGGAACATCTCGCATTAGCAAATCACATAAAAGTGTTTGTGTTCTTAAGATATTGTTCTCCAGAATCTGGTGCTCCAATTCCAACTCTTTGTTGACATGAGTAGCGAAAACTTGCGCTAAAAATTCACACGCGTAACGCATTGGAAACGGGATGAATCTTGGAGACGTGTGATGACACACCACCAAGCCCCAAAGCTTCTTCCTTTTTCGAGGATTCGAGGTTTCACACTCTTCATCTGCATCATTTATCACAACAGCCATAACCAAAGAGGCAATGGAGGACATGTTCTTCATATACTGCAGATGGCAGCTATGCGCAGCCCGGAGGGTTGACCCGCAAAACGTTAAGTCAGACTTCAACTTATTATCTTGAACTACCATCACACTTTTCGCTCGACAATCACAAATCATTCGAACCTTGTTCTTCATAAACAAGAATCTCGCAGCCTGCGGGAGGTCAGTAGCCGGATAATGCAACCCAAGGTATGGTTCAAGCCTCGGTTTAGTCATCTCAGCCACCACCTCTCCATGATCATCCTCATGGAACTTATAAGCCATGACCCTATCATAACCCGTGAGCTCGAAAACCTCCTGGACCATCGTGTCACATAGCCGTTCAATGCTGCCACTAGGCAGAGACTGTAACCGTGAAATCGCTTTGGCAGCGTGTTTGTACGACTGCAGAGAACCTGCAGCTGTCGTTGGAGCTTCATCAGGCATAACTGGCTCGAAATCTATGATCAAACTGCCCGATACACGATGGATAATTGCGTAAAACGGTTTCCCAGATGTTTTACAATGTACCAAAATGGGATTTAGTAAAGACACCTCCCCAAATTTTAGTGCTTTAAACAGCGCATTCGCGCTGGGACCCGCGAACACAGTTCTAACATCAGTACCGATACCAATACCAATACCCGGATGCTCACCAAAAGCGGGCACCACATGGCTTGCCGCGGTGAGCATTTCGGAGGCGTTTTCGCTATAGGCTATTACTCTAAAAGTCTTTTCATCTAAGGCTAATAAGCATCCAAAAGGTTGTATTAACTTACCCTTTTGGATGTGGTGGAGGTAAGTGGTGGTTACCTTATCGGAACGAGGCGGTTCACCGTCCTTAACCACCGCGTTGCTGCTAACGTGCACCGAGCTAGAGTAATCAAATGATTCACCTGACTGTTCAAAATCTGCATGCAGTTTTGCATCCACAGTGGTTTGTTGGATGATTCTAGCATTCTTTTTTGAGCCAGCAGAATTGGTTGAATCATTTGGCATAGTGATCATATTTGAATACTGAACACAATAATATTTTATGATCAGTTATGCACGTTACACTGATAAAAGCAAGATTATAACAAAAAACTATATCAAAAGAGTTAATAGCCAAAATCGTCTCTGAGGTTTGGTCACTTTTTCACTTCAGTCCAAAACCCAAACGTCTTAAATCTGGGTCCGTAGGCTTTTGATTTTTTGCCACATTCGTCCCTGACACTAACCCAGTTAACTTATTTCGTTAAGTTGGGGGGTATTTCTGACTTTTTGCCTACCTTCTTCTCCATTTAGACCTGCCATCATCACACACCACCACCCTCACACAACCACCACCACCCTCACACAACCACCACCCTATTCTAGAGAGAGAGACAGACGAGAGAAAGAGACAGACGAGAGAAAGAGAGAGAGGGAGACAGGCGAGAGAAAGAGAGAGAGAGACAGACGAGAGAAAGAGAGAGAAAGGGATTTGAGAGAGGAATCGAGGGATCTGAGAAAGAGAGAGAGGGAGGCAGCGATTCAACCCTAAACAACCATCACCTCCGCCGCCACAACCACCCTAAACAACCATCACCTCCGCCGCCACAACCACCCTAAACAACCATCATCTCCGCCGCCTTGAACCACCCTAATTGTAACCCTAAACACCCACTCCTCCTTCGATCTATTCTCTCTATCTCTGCTCTCTGCTCTCTCTCTATCTCTCTCTCCTCTCTGCTCTCTCTCTCTCCTCTCTGCGCTCTCTCTCTCTCCTCTCTGCTCTCTCTCTTTGTCTCTCTCTGCTCTCTCCCTCTCTGCTCTCTCTCTATCTCTCTCCTCTCTCTCTATCTCTGCTCTCTCTCTCTCTACCTTAAAGTATGTTTTTATTTTTTTATTTTTTATTTATTTAGCTTTTAAATACAAAATGTCTAAAATGCTCTCGATTTTGTAGGCAAAAAGTCAAAAATGCCCCCAGAGTTAACGAGATAAGTTAACTGGGTTAGTGTCAGGGACGAATGTGGCAGAAAATCAAAAGCCTACGGACCCAGATTTAAGACGTTTAGATTTTGGACTGAAGTGGCAAAAGTGACCAAACCTCAGGGACGATTTTGGCTATTAACTCATATCAGAACTCTAACTTTGAAGCTATGTAACAAGAAATATTAAGTACACAAAGATAATAATAACAATAATAAATTAATAATATTAATCTGCAAGTTGGAGCAATAGTTCTACTGGATTACTATTACTCTATATGTTAAATTCCATCATCGATAGTAGTTTACTTTTTATTTTTTTATTTTAGCCACCAAGTTTTATTTTATAGTGACTATTTTGTTTTTTTCTTTGTCTTTTTTGTGGGGTGAAACCTCGCGTAGCCACTAGTTAAAACCAAGTCTTGACAGTCCAAACTAACAATTTCTGCATCAAAATTATTATTATTATTATTATTATTATTATTATTATTATTATTATTATTATTATTTTATTATTATTATTATTAACTTTAGTGATAGTAGTAGTATTTTGGGTTTGGAGTTTTGGAAAAGAAAAGGGGGTATGTGATTCACGTGGGAATGTTGATATATGCACGTGTCATCAGGAGGTAAGGAAATATGTAACACATGACAAACACATGACAAGGAACATATGTTTTGACCTTGCATTGTTTTCGAAATTTTGTTTGGCATGGAGAGTCAGAGCACTGGCAGAAATGTTTTTAGAAATCGACACAAAAGACTAAAGAGTTGGTCTCACCTGGATTGACACGTCAAACAGCTGGACTTGCAAACAAATTATTTGAGAAGAAAAAAAAAAGGGGAAAATCACCAAAATAGCCATTGACCAAAGTGGTTTTACCAAAATAGCCACCTTCTATATTTTGGGAGAGTCCGCACAGGTTCCGAGACCTCTCCAAGAGGCTTCCCATAAGAAACCAATAAGGAAGTGACACATGTTTAAAATATAATAAAAAAATAATCACACTTCCACCCCCATTTTTAAAACGGCCATAACTTTTTTATACGACATTATTTTTTAAAAAAAATTACATCATAAAAACAAGCTTTTCATCCTCTTTCATTTCCATACCATATTGCTATACTTTAAAAAAAATTTTTTTTTGCTGGGTTGATAGTACTTGCGTCTAAATGTAAACACTTGATATTATTACTTGCGTTTTAAACATGTCTGAACCAGAACAAGTCTAGTATTAATATTTGTACTTTAAAAATTTTTTTTTTCCCGGGTTGATAGTACTTGCGTCTAAATGTTTAAACACTTATGTTTAAACATATCTGAACCAGAAACAAGCCTAATTGTTATTGTTGTGATAAATAGACTGGTTTTATCAATTTGACATGGCTAATTTCTAGCATTTTGGAGGTTATCAATCATGCACATTGTATTATTTTCCTTTTATCCAACGGTTTCAAGGGTAACACAAAAACACGCAACATGTAGTAGTGACCGATCAAGATCATGAACCAAACCTACCACTGTAACTAAAATCAAAGCCACATGCATTAATAGCTGGTTTGGGTGATAACATACTTGGAAATTTGGGCTATTAATGCAACGTACAACCTGTAGAAAAAGAGGAACCATGCAAAGTTTGAACTCTGCAGGTTGTGTTGCGTCAAGAATTTCTTCCAGTTCTCCAAGAAAAAGAATCTCCTTTGTACAGTTAGTAACCGGCCAGTATTTCAATAACCCTCAGATCTGCACCCCTTTCGATAAACCAGTCTACTTATCACAACAATAACAATTAGGCTTTGTTCTGGTTCAGATATGTTTAAACGCAAGTACTATCAACCCAGCAATTTTTTTTTAAAGTACAAATATTAATACTAGACTTGTTCTGGTTCAGACATGTTTAAAACGCAAGTAATAATATCAAGTGTTTACATTTAGACGCAAGTACTATCAACCCAGCAAAATTTTTTTTTAAAGTATAGCAATATGGTATGGAAATGAAAGAGGATGAAAAGCTTGTTTTTATGGTATAATTTTTTTTAAAAAATAATGTCGTATAAAAAAGTTATGGCCGTTTTAAAAATGGGGGTGGAAGTGTGATTATTTTTTTATTATATTTTAAACATGTGTCACTTCCTTATTGGTTTCTTATGGGAAGCCTCTTGGAGAGGTCTCGGAACCTGTGAGGACTCTCCCAAGAGATGGGAGGTGGCTATTTTGGTAAAACCACTTTGGTCAATGGCTATTTTGGTGATTTTCCAAAAAAAAAAAAAGCTAAAAAGAAGAAATGTTGGTCAACAAGTCAACGGCTGGTGTTGAGCGCTGGATTGGCAACTCCTGGTTTATACTAGCTGTTTTTCAAATCCAACAGTTTTCCCGTAGTTTATAATTTCCAGTTGTTTTGTAGGTAAGTATCTAGCAGTTTCATAAACGCTGACAGTTACATTGTTTTTAGGTTGTTAGGGTTGCTTTCATGATGACATCACCAACACTTTCATTATCTCTATATATAGAATAGTACTTTCAGTCATTTGCAACTCATTGAGCAACTGATTGAGATCACTAGAATCCAACAACAGAAATCTAGTAGAGAGATAGAGTGCAACAGGTGAGGGGGAGTGTTTTGTAATCAAATTGTACTTGGTTCCATTTATACAAATCTGTGTTGAAATCACTTAATATATCTCTGTTTTCTGGTTATGATGTATGTATGTATGTATGAATTACTTGATGAATTTATGTTTATGAATTAATTTGCATATCAAATTAAAGTATTATATTAGAAACAAACACTAAACACACTCTCAGATTCAACATGTTTAATAAGGGGTGGCGGCGCAGCTTGTTGCCCGCATGCCCGCTATCTTGATGTAATTTTTCGCGGTTATGTTTTAATGAAACTATAATAAAGATTAATCGCCATTTTAGTAAAAACAAGTATTTTAAACAAGGGTAGAGCTATCTCTAATAGGACAACTGCCAATGTCATATCAATGGTAACTTTGTTATTTGTCATGTGTTGTTAGTAAGGTTACCATAAAAGAATAGACTAGATTGATGTCTATAACCCAGACCTTGCGGTGGCTTAGTCAGTAAACTTTCCAATAGGCTGAGGGTTGGAGTAAACAAGAGTCATTCCACAATAATTTTAAGAACATAATAAGTTAACTAGTCTTGTGTATCGGCAACACTAACGAGACTTGAGCACTTGATGCATAGTTGATTATTATGATTCAATGGATGATCTCCTCATTGATCTTTTGTATAAATACACAATACAATCCCACTATATCGGGAAGAGATAACTACAATCATAATGACAATACACTATCCTAAATACATAAAGCATATTCTCTAATATATCCCATTACACCCCCGCAGTCCAAGCAAGAAGCGGCTGAATGTTGAGACTGGAGCGAAAATCATCAAACAGAATCCAGGGCAGACCTTTGGTGAATATGTTGGCTATTTGAAAACGTGTCAGGGTATGTAGGATACGTATCGTACCATGTTGAACATGTTCACCGACAAAATGAATATCAAGTTCGATGTGTTTTGTGCACGGATGCTGAACGGGGTTGCCAGATAAATAAATAGCAATGATGTTGTCACAGTATACAAGAATGGCCGTTATCACAATATCTGGTGCTCCAATTAATTCCAACTCTTTATTAACATGCGTAGCGAAAAATTGTCCTAAACGCGTAACGCAATGGAAACGGGACGAATCTTGGAGACGTGTGATGACACACCACCAAGCCCCAAAACTTCTTCCTTTTTCAAGGATTCGAGGCTTCACACTCTTCATCTGCATCATTTATCACAACAGCCATAACCAAAGAGGCAATGGAAGACATGTTCTTCATATACTGCAGATGGCAGGTATGCGCAGCCCGGATGGTTGACCCGCAAAACGTTAAGTCAGACTTCAACTTCTTATCTTGAACCACCTTCACACTTTTCGCTCGACAATCACAAATCATTCGAACCTTGTTCTTCATAAACAAGAATCTCGCAGCCTAAGGGAGGTCAATAGCCGGATAATGCAACCCAAGGTATGGTTCAAGCCCGAGTTTAGTCGTCTCAGCCACTACCTCACCATGATCATCCTTGTGGAACTTATAAGCCATGACCCGATCATAACCCGTGAGCTCGAAAACCTCCTGGACCATCGTCTCACATAGCCGTTCAATGCTGCCACTAGGCAGAGACTGTAACCGTGAAATCGCTTTGGCAACGTGTTTGTACGACTGCAGAGAACCCGCATCGTCTCGAAGGTCCGAAAGCAGGAACCCTTCAAGCAAAGACATAAGCGTACACTTCACAGCCCTCACCAAAACTCCTCAAGAAATCCTGGCAACAGAAGAAGTCAAGCATACCTTTCGACCTCCTCGTCCCTTGCCAAAAAGCAAAAGAAACGAAAACTCCAACCAGTATTGTGAGTTTCATGAAGAGAAGGGACACCATACCAATGATTGCTTCCAACTTAAAAAGAGGATCGAGGAAGTTGTCAAATCTGGAGAACTAGCTCATTTGGTCAAAGGTGTCAAGGAAAACATAGCTGACAACAAAAAGAAGGACGTTGCCATGGTTTTTGTCGAACAAGAAACCCCCAACAAGCGACAGAGGTTGGAGGTTTGGGAGCATCAAGGCATCTTCTTCCCTCGTACCAAAGAAGAAAAGCATTGTGACCCTCTTGTCCTTGAAGCCCTTGTTGGTTCACTCAGAACACAAAAGGCCTACAAAGACACAGGAGCAGCTACTGAAATTATGTTCGCAAAATGTTTTAACCTTCTAAGCCCAGAAGAACGCTCCAAGCTCTAACCAGCTGAAGCCTCCATCAAAGGCATTGCAGATATACCCATCAAGCCCTTGGGAAAAATAACGCTTGATGTAACTTTCTCCGATGGACAAATGCAAAGGACTAAACCATTAACTTTCGTTGTCATAGACTTACCGTCCAGTTATGACGTTATCATCGGCAGGCCAGGTGTTGTGGTCTTCGACATGACCATCTCCATTAGCCGAAAGAGTGCCAAGTTCCCTACCAAGGATGGGATTGCAACCCTTCAACCCTCAACCTCAGTGTTAACAGTTAATGAGGGTCCTAGTGAGCAAAACAAGCTTGGCCTCAGTATCAACCCTCAATAGCCTGAGCAGAGGATACAGGTCAACACAGCCCTCCCTGCGAAGACGCTTTCGAAGCTTGAGGTATTGTTAAAAAATAATGCTGATATTTTTGCTTGGTGCCCAAGTGACATGACATGCATCCCTCGAGAGGTTGACGAACACGAACTCAAGATTCCCCCAAATGTCAAGCCAATAGTCCAAAAGAAAAGAAGTCTTGCTCCTGAACGAAGCAAAGCTGCCTACAAAGAGGTCGATAAGCTGGTCGAACTAGGAATCCTTCGTGAGGTAAAATATCAATCATGGGTTGCGAACCCTGTGATGGTTCGAAAGCCTGATGATTCATGGAGGATGTGCATAGACTTCAAAGACCTCAATAAAGCTTGCCCCAAGGATTGTTATCCTTTGCCTGAAGTTGATTTAAAGGTTGACTCGCTTACAGGCTTCCCTTTCAAGTGTTTTCTGGACGCCTATAAAGGTTATCACCAGATACAAATGAAGGAGGAAGATGAAGAAAAAACTGCCTTTCATACTGACAAATGTATCTTTTGTTACAAAAAGATGCCTTTTGGTTTAAAAAATGCAGGTGCCACCTACCAAAGATTGGTCGACAAGGCTTTTGCTAAGCAGATTGGCAAGAACATGGAAGCCTATGTAGACGACTTAGTCATCAAAAGCAAGACGGAGGAACAAATGCTTGAAGATATACAAGAAACGTTCAACAACCTCAGGGAAATCAACATGAAACTGAACCCTGTTAAGTGTTCATTTGGCTTCGAAGAAGGAAAGTTCTTGGGACATATCGTAGGGAAGCTAAGCATAAAGGCCAACCCCAATAAGGTTCGAGCCGTCCTTAATATGAAGTCACCTCAAACCAAGAAGGATGTAGAAAGCCTGAATGGCAAGCTTGCTGCTTTGATGCGTTTCATGTCCAAATTAGCCGAAAAATCCCTACCCTTCTTCAAAACTCTCAAAGGCTGCACTGAAAAGAAACACTTCAGGTGGTCAGAAGAAGCAGAGGAAGCCTTCAACCAGATGAAACAGTATCTGGCTTCCCTTCCCACCGTTGCAGCCCCTGAAGCAGGGGAAACGATCTCTGTCTATCTTTCCGTTACTGATGAAGCCCTCAGCGCTGTTCTCACCATCGAAAGAGACAAAGCTCAGGTACCTGTTTACTTCTTCAGTAAAACTTTAAAGTTGGCAGAGGTCAAGTACCCTCCTTTGGAAAAACTAGCCTTAGCCCTGGTGCAAATAGCCAGAAGGCTTCGAAGGTACTTTCAAGCACATCCTATACAAGTGGTCACTGACCAACCTATCAAGAATGTGCTTGAAAGGCCTGAAACCTCGGGACAATTAGCTAAATGGGCTGTCGAACTAGGTGAACACAAAATCACCTATGTCCCGAGAAAAGCAATAAAGGCACAAATACTTGCTGATTTCATTGTTGAAATTCCAAGGGTTGAAACTGCCGAAGTTAACATTACTACAGATGAGCCCCTTGACCCAGAAGCCTGGAAGCTTTACACAGACGGAGCTTCCAGCGTTGAAGGTTCAGGGGCAGGTCTACTACTGATCAGCCCCGAAGGGTTAGAATTTACATATGCCCTTCGTTTGGAATTTCAGACAACCAACAACGAAGCAGAATACGAAGCTCTGATAGCAGGATTGAAGCTTGAAAAAAAGGTGATTGTTCACAAGCTTCAAGTGTTCACTGATTCACTCCTGGTTTCCAATCAAGTGAACGACAGTTACATTGCCAAGGAACCTAATATGAAAAAGTATAGAGAGAAGGCCAAGGAGATCATGAACACCTTCCAGTCTTGCAAAATCAAACAGGTTCCAAGGTCACACAACAAGAAGGCTGATGCTCTTAGCAAGCTTGCTTCATTAAATTTCGCCCATCTCACTAAAAAAGTGTTGGTTGAAGTGATCCAGCATCCCTCCATATTTGAACTTGAAGTACAAGATGTAATCACTGAAAATGAACCAAATTGGATGACTCCATTCATAAGGTCCCTGAAGAAAGGTGAACTACCCCAAGATCCTGTTGAAGCCGAAAGGGTTCGAATCAAGTCTAAGCAATACATCATCCAAGACGAAATACTCTATAAAAAAGGGTACTTGGCCCCATTGCTTCGATGTGTTGGTCCTGAACAAAGTAGATATCTAATTAAGGAAGTTCACGAAGGAATATGTGGAGCTCATTGTGGTCCAAGATCAGTTGTTTCAAAACTCATGAACCTTGGATACTTCTGGCCTTCTATGCATCGTGATGCATATGAACATATGAAGAAATGTGAAGCCTGCCAAATCCATGCTCCTGTCCCAAAAAGCCCCAAACATGACCCGGTGCCCATCAGTTCAGCTTGGCCATTCCACAAGTGGGGGATGGATATCGTTGGACCCTTCCCACCTACAAAAGGAGGGGTCAAATTCTTAATAGTGGCTGTTGATTACTTCACAAAATGGCCATAAGTGAAGCCTTTGGGAAAGATATCTGGAAAAAAAGATAATTGATTTTGTCTGGGAAAACATCATTTGTCGATACGGCTTGCCCGGGGTACTTGTTATTGACAACGGGAAGCAATTCGCAGAAAAACCGTTCAGTGCTTGGTGCAAAGAATACCGAATAACACAAGTTTTCAGCTCTGTAGCATACCCTCAATCAAATGGCCAAGTCGAAAGAATGAATCGAAGTGTGGTTGAAGGGATCAAGGCTAGACTAGGCAGACAAGGAGGAAAGTGGTTGGATGAACTCCCAAGTGTTCTATGGGCCATCCGAACCACAGAAAAGACAAGCAACAAGAAAACGCCTTACAACCTTACTTTTGGATCTGAAGCCGTCATACCTGCCGAGATTGGAGTCACCACACCCCGAACGCTTCATATTGATGTCAAGGCTAACGAACAAGAAGCTTTGCTCAATCTAGAACTCTTAGAAGAAGTCAGGGACTCAACAGCAATCCGAGAAGCTCAATACAAACAAAAGATGGAGTCCTACTACAACGCCAGAGTTAAGCATGAATGCTTCAAGCCAGGAGATCTAGTCTTAAGAAATAATGAAGTAAGCAAGAAAGAGAACCAAGGAAAGCTTGGGCCTAAATGGGAAGGTCCTTACACCATCCTTGAATCCCACAAAGGAGGATCCTACAAGCTTGCCAACATGGAAGGCAAGAAGCTCCCTCGCCATTGGAATGGCAAGAACCTTAAAAGGTTCTTTGTTTAAGCTTTCATGAAATGTGGTTCTCTTCATGTTTAAACAATGTAACAATGACATATCAAATGAATGAAAAGATCACTAGATCCTCTTTTGAAACTTTGTCTTTCTATCCTATGTTCAGGCTGAGAACCTTGCAAAAAACTCCATGGCATGGGCCATGTAAGGGGATGAGCTCCCAGGCCATTTCGCTAAATAGGTTCGAGGTTTAAACAAATCTATATAAGGGGTGAGTTCCTAGATCAATCCAAGTCCATGAGATAAACAAAAAACACTTTTATAAATCTCATTGACGGGTTTGAACAACCTACACCAATCGTTCCTTAAGTTTAAGAAACAAACTTACGAAAGCATATTAAAGCACTTGTGTAAGTAAATATAGGATAGATGGTGACTTGTTTGCCTAGACTACCTTAAGGATGAATGACTGCAGCATTCAACCTTTGAAGGTGCTACCGGTTAAACATTCCCAAACACTAACAAAGACAAACACAAGTATGAAAAACACAACTCAAAAACAAATAACGAAAGCTACACGAACGAAGATACCTAATAATAGCATTAAGGGCTTAAATATTCAACACTACAAGGTTTAACAAGCCAAGTACCAGAACATTGTTCAAAGGGCTGTTTAAAGCCCACAACCACAAAGGAACCCATAGGGTTCCATCAAAAGATAAATTGTCTAAACACCACCACAAAGTTAATTGTTTACAAACCAACTGCTAAAATAGCTACGAATAAGGGAAATTAAAGAAGTCAAGCATCACCACCAGATCCTGAAGGCTTGGAGGCTTCATCCTCACCAACAACCTTCGCCACCTTTTCCTTCTTGGACTTCTTCCCTTTCTTTGGCAGCTTATCCATGAAACCACCAGCCTCAGAGGCTTTAACACTTGCATCCTTGGAAGGCGCTTCACCAACATCCAAAGTCTCCTCACTGTCCCCGGAATGAGCCCTCTTCCTGGAAAAAGATTCAAGCACTTTAGCGCAGACAGTTTCGTTCAATCCCTTGGGCTTCAACTTTTTCAACTCCTCTAGAGGTTTCCCATAGAAGGAAGATACTTGGGAAACATAGGGATAGGTTGAGTGCTCCATCTTTAGAACTGTCTCTTTGAAGACGTCCAGGGAATCAGGCTGGTAAAAGGGAGACTCTTCCATGACTTGACCCAACTCGTGAGCTTTAAATCCTGCCATAAAACCTGCATGTTTGCCATGGACCAGAAGCTTAGTGTATACCTCCCCAAGAGCAGAGTTGAATTCAGCAGAGTGAAGCAAGTATGTGACAACTTGCTGAAAGCCTTCCTCAATCAACCATTTGTTGTCATTCAAGGCAGCAGCAAGGGAAGCCTCTAGCCCTTTCTTCTCATCTTCAAACACTTTCTTCTTTGCTTCCAATGACAACCTGTCAGCCTCAACCTTCACTCTGGCAGCCTTGTGCTTTGCAGTCTCAGCCTCATGACCCCTCTTCAACTCATCGATCAAAGCAATCAAGGTCTTTTCCTTTTCAGCATATTCCTCAGCATCCTTTTTCAATGTTGCAAGGGACTGCTTCATCTCCCTTTTCTTCTTCGCAAAGTCACCATATTCCCCCATCATCTTCCTAAACCTGCTCACACCTTCTGGAAACATGGCAGCCAAATTGCAGGTACCAACCATCATCTTCGTTAACAAGGCATCATCATCCAACCCCTCCAAACAAGCCTTGGCACCAGGGGTAGCAAGATGTGCCAGTACCTCCTCACAAACCGATGAAGACTTGAACGTATCGCTGGGTTTCACATTCCAACCAGGGGTATACACCCCTTCCCCATCAAAGCTTGTCGAACCCTCATTACCCTTCAACATGGCAACTTTAGAGGCAACCTTCTTGCCCTTACTCTTCTTTCCAACAAGCTCGGTAACAATATGCTCCACATCCTTATCCTTCTCCTCTTCTGATTCCTCAATCTCGTCACTAACAGTCACTGTCTCAGACACATCAACAGACTTTGCAGCCTTCAGCAAACGTCGACTAGACCTCCTGGTCGAAGCCTTTGAAGAACTGGCTTTAGAAAAGCTTTTCACATTAGGGACAACAACATTGTTAGTCCCATCATACCTTCCCTTCTCATACTTTGTCAGAGCATCCTCACCCTCAGCCGCTTCAACATCCTTAAAAACAACCTCTGAAGCATCATCTCCCTTAATGAAATCTAGAGCTGACATAACTACAAATAAAGAAAACAAACATATAAACAAAAGGCAAAAAGAAAGAAACCAACGATAAACGAAATCAAAAAGGTGCATACCCTGATCACCCTTCATCAACACAGGATCTCTACCCTGTTTATCCCATCGAGTGCTAATACCGGACAAAACCAGAAAAGGTTCGCCAAAGGGATGAAGCCTTGAAGGACACGCTCGAATAGCTTTGAGAAAGTTTTCATCTAATTCAGATTCTAATGGTTCCTTTTCATTAAGAACGGCCTCGGGAGGTCTCCGCACAGGCTTAAAAAGAAAGATAGATTCTGAAACCTAAAAGAACTTTGTCTTCCATTGTCCAACGGTAGTCACATGAGAAGAAAGCAAGTTTGTTTCTACTTGAGACCCTTCGAATGTGAACCAGTCACCATTCTTTGCAAGACGAAAGAATCGCCTGAACATAAGAAGGGTAGGATAATATCCCAAGGCTCTACATAGGATTTCAAAATGAAACACGCGACCAACCCCATGTGGATGGATCTGACCTAGAGAAACCCTATAATAATCAAGAACGTTTAACAAGAAGACGGAAAACGGATGACCAAGGTTTGAAAATTCAAAATGACGACAGTACAATGCAATAGAACCAGTTGGACAACGAGAATCAGGCACTTTTTCACCAGGAGCGACAGAATTAAACGATAAGTCAATGTCCCACTCGGAACAAAATTCCTTAACTTTCTTTTGTGTAAGGGAAGAAAAGGTAACGACCATATCCTTCTTAGCACCCATAATGCTTGGAAGGATGATCAGGGACGAAAAAAATAAAAAAGAAAAACTAACCTGGTCGATCGGAAGTGAAAACCCTAAGAAGAATCGAGAGGTTCGTTGAAGGAAAGAGAAGAGTAAAGTGAATTTCTTGTGTGAAAAAATGTTAAAAACAAAAACAGACAGTGGTTATAATAATAATAAAAAGCAATGATACTATGCATTAATGACAAGGCTGCCACCTGTCCCATCATCAGTCTAATCACAATTCAAATTGCAGAGATAATAACCGCCCAAAACCTACCAACCTTCGAACCTTTCAAGCAAAAACAAAAACAAGCAAACAATCAGAAGCTTTCTAGCTACGCCACAAAACCCCCTGACTTGGGGGGCTAATGACGTGGGTAGCCTAAAGCAAAAAGAATAATAAGTATCATAAAGACAATGCTTAAAGGGTTGGAAGCTACGAAGGTTCGAAGGACGGAGAATCCCAGGTCAAAAGATGACCTGTCTTGTCACCTTTTCATCGAACAACACAAGCAGCTGTCGATGGAGTAACTACACCACTCAGACCGCAGGTCCAAAGCCACCATTGGCTTTAAGTGGATTGTCCTTTTGTTGCATCATACTTCAAGATAATATGCCTTCCTAAATTAGAAGACATCTTGTCTATATAATCAGATCAATCACAAACAGATCTGGACACCTCAAATTATTCTCTTACACCAAATCTTCTATTCCCTTGGTCCATACACACGTGAGGAGAATATCTTCTTCACTTACAACTCGAGTTAAGATAGTCAATTCTGGCTTTGAGACTCACTCAAACCAGAAATCCTACACTCGAAAATAATATTATCTTGAACCTCCTTCTACGTTTGCAACGTGGGAGGACACCACGACCTGCGTTAGGCAGATCGAAACCCTTGAACCTTTTAACCCTTTCTGTGACTCAGAACTAACGTTGGACAGTTATTTGTTGTAGCAACAACAACAATAATTATCTACACACATCAATTTTGATAAACAGAGCTGATAGATTGAGTGCTGTCAACACAGATTCAATTTTATTAGATTTCAAAGTACAATGATCACTCACTCCCACTCGGTTCATGGCTTTCACCTGTTAGATTCAATGATCACAACCAAGTGGACTGACTCTGTGTGAACAAGTATTGGATGTAGTGTTCTTGTAACACCCTGTTATCCATTTAGAACTAAAAACGGATTAACGGACAACTTTAGGCATGAAAAATTAAGTGAATGATTCCAATATTCTAGGATTGGACTAATAGTTACAAACTAACAAGATTGTAACATCAAAACATGACATAATCTTAAGTTAACCACGCGACTTATGCGTTTTACATTTCCAAAATACAAAATGATGGTTTGGTTTCACAAAAGGGATGGCGGAAGCTTTCAACGACTAATGCATTCGGTTCATGTATCGACCACGAACATCCTCCGGCTTCCCATCCAATGAACCTATGGTTTTACACATCAAAAGCCACAAAATAACATTAATATACAAGGTTAAAATTGAGTAAAATCGGATTTGTTGTTGGGATTAGTGGATTACTCATCAAAAGAAATCAACACAACCACCAAAACATTCCCGCTGTAGGCTACGGTTACTGATGCTGATGTTTGGTTTGAGCAGTAACCCACATGTTCTCCCATACTTAGCCAACATGTGATTGAACGGTCATGTTTGCGTCAACATGTGAACACACGTGTTGTATTCGGTTCATGTGTGTGACGGGATTTTTATGTTCCTGTGGGGTTCGACCCGTCAACTCTCAAACACGACCCTCTTATCCGTTCTACTTGGCTACTTCCTACTACCATCAGTATGGTTGTAATCTATAGACAGTTTTATGCTTGAATAAGTAGACTGAAGATATAATGGAAATCCAAGTGGGTCGACTAAAACAAAACAATAAAGCAGTTTGTCATCAAACTTATGGGTCCCTGCAAGTTCTTTTTAAATGTATCTTGTGATATTTGGTGGTTCAATTTCTTTCAGGATGATTCTCCCTGGTAAAAAAAATTTAAAATAAATATAAATAAAAATAAAATCAAGCTATTATGTCAAACTCACTGATCAAACATGTCATGAACACTAAAAAAAGATATGAAAAAAAAAACAGATTTTTTAAAATACACATATAAATCATTGAATTAAATTGTTGACACCATAAAAAGAAACACAGATCACCGTTCTGCCTCAAAATCATGGCAAAATAATAAGAGTAAAGTGTACGGATGGTCCCTGTGGTTTGCCCAAATTTCACGTATGTCCCCAAATATTTTCAATGGTTCCCAACGTTGATATTTTATAACATTTTGGTCCCTACCAGCTAATGTCGTTAAATTTTATCAGTTAAGTCATGTAAAATGACCAAAATACCCATAGGGACCATCCGAGCAGTTTAATCTTTTATATATATGACCAGCACCACCACCTCCTCCTCCTCAAACAACCAACATCACCCCCTCCTCCTCCTCCAACCACCACCACCACCTCACTCATTTTCAGACTTATTTTTTCCAAATCCACTATCCTCAAAGTCAACGAACCACCATGGATGAACCACCGAACAAATAGAAACCCCAAACAAACAGAAAACCAAACCCACCTTCTCATGAACCACCTTCTCGTGAACCCCAAACAAACAGAAACCCAAACCTAAACCCCAGACCACATAACCAGACCACGAAGACACAGCGCCGTCACCACCATCCCCGGTGGTGGCCCGCCGTCGCTTTACAGGAGAGAGGGAGAGACAAGATGATGGAGAGAGGGAGAGGTTTAGAGAGAGAGAGAGAGACGAAGACACAGCGCCGCCAGCTTAGGGCCTGTTTCCTTGATGTTGCTCTTGTTAGGGGTGTTACCACTTGATCTAGATGATATTTTTGAAGCCATAACAATGAATGGAACAAGATCGAATGAGGATGCCTTAATAAACAGTGAATTGAAGATGTGATTTGTTGAAGGAATTAAAATGTTAGATCTGGATGTGTGGGATAGGGTTTTGGATGAGGTGTGATGGTTTGACAGATAGAGGTTTAGAGAGAGAGAGAAAGATGGTAGTGGTGATGGTTGTGGTTGGGGAAAGATGGTAGTGGTGATGGTTGTGGTAGATAGGTGTGGTATTGTGGGAGTTTTTTGATAAAATAGTAGAATTTTTAAGAAATTTTGTGTCTTTGGTAGATGTCAGAGGATGGTTTGTGAAAGTAGGAGTCCCGCAATCTTAGATTGCGGGAATAGCTTACGTGTAACCAGAGCTGGCCAAGGTGGACGACAAGGTGGACGAGAGTGGTGGTCTGGAGCTGAAGTGGAAGTCCCGCAATCTTAGATTGCGGGAATGGGCTGAAAAGAAACAGACTTGCAATCTCAGATTGCGGATGTCTACTGTTTGCAGGTTTGTTTTCTAATTGCAGATTGCTGGACTCTACACTCTCTTCTTACACTTTGCAGCATTCTTTCATGCATGATAGTATATAGATTCCCTGCAAAGCTGCATGTAATAGTGAATTTGGTAGGCATTTAATCAATACATTGAAGATGAATGAATGCAATTCAGCTTATATAAACGAATACACAAAGCTTCTATGGCATATCTACATCTACATTCATAATTTCACAATTCACACAAATTTGTTAGTTATCTGTTTTACAAACATCAAGTTAAAAAAAAACTATGGCACATTTACACCCGGGACAAAAGGCCCCCCCTGAGGTGTTTGTTGAGGGTGACGGTAGGGTGGGTGGTTTAAATGGGGCTCCCTTTCCTGTTGGGTATGTGGTCGCACATTTGAGTTATTGGGAAACTGACAGTTTGGTGATGGTCGATGAGGTTGAGCATCATTAAAGTGGTAATGTATGTGTAGATGTTGTAGTTGTTCGGTGATGGAATTCAACGGATTAGGAGTCGGATTAGCTCTTAATTGTTCACCCCTTGGTGGCTCCACCCAACATACAAAGCCACAACTTCGTGGTCTGCGATTGCAACAATAATACCTACGGCCTGGGTTTCTTGTGCTCCTTGAAACTCGAATAATTGTGTCGGAACCACAATTGCAAAAAACCATTGTTTGACACGAAGATTTTAATGTGGAGTTAACTCGAAATATGGTTTCTGGGGTTCCTTATGTACAAATTCTATTTCTCTACTTCCGCAATCTAAGATTGCGGATTTCTCTACTTCCGCAATTTGAGATTGCGGATTTCTATACTTCCGCAATCTCAGATTGCGGATTTCTATACTTCCGCAATCTCAGATTGTGGATTTCTATACTTCCGCAATCTCAGATTGCGGATTTCTATACTCCCGCAATCTCAGATTGCGGATTTCTCTATCTCTAGTCCACAAATTCTACAAATATCGTTCACTAATCTCAGTTAAAACCAATCCACAATCAAAGCTCACTCTCCTTTACCTTCTTAATGGACACCTTTTCCCCTTTCATTGTTAAACTTTACTGGGGTGGTGCTATTACTTACAAATTCTATACAGACATTACCGTTGACAACAATACAGAGTCAACTACGTTTATTATGACCCATAGAATGTCATACACGGATTTTCTCGATCACGTTTGTCTCGTTACTCAAATAGACAAGTGTTCATACAATGTTAAGTTAACAATGTATTACACTTTCGAGGGGTGTTCTGAGGCTACATACATCACAGGAAATGAGGGTATGGAAATGATGTTCTATCTAGCATCGAACGTAAACCACTATATGGCAGTGATCCACGTTCAGTACACCCCATTAGTTCCATTAGCAGAAAGTAGTGCTATGGATCTCTTAAGGCGGTTCACGGTGTCATATGGTGAAGAGACATTTCATACTCCAACACAACAGCAGATGCAGTCAATCAATTTGGAACTGGGTTCTTCAATGTACAACAGCCTCATAGAAAGCTCAAATAGACAACCTGTTCCAGATTACCACTATACTGATTATAACTATAATGAAGAGTATGTTGCTAATTTAGATGCCAATGAAATCGATGAGGATAATGCTGTCGACTACGATGAAGGTAAAAAATCCTACGTTGTAGCATACTTTTTTATTTCTCTAATTTTTTTTCAATACAAATACTTGAGTTTATCTAATCAATATGTCGGTTTTTGATGTACTGACGATAAAGGGCAACATGAACGAGTTGCCAATGACGAAAGCAGTGATGACAACAATGATGAGAACGAGAACGATTATAACATTGTGCCTTCAGATGACTCTCAAGGTATTGATACTGTTATTTGTAGTACAAAATTTGGATTTATCCTGATATAAGTAATGTTCATTGCAAGGTTATGTGTCGGATTCAAGTAGAGAGACTGAATTTCAACCAAGTGACGTTGATTCAGAAGCAAGCGCCGAAGAAGAAGGAGAAGCCGGTACATTACAAGCCCCAACAGGTGCTGAATCATGAAGGGATTGATCCTTCATTCCCAATAGACAGACATGTCGACGAGCAAGACGAAGGGTTAGAAGCATATCGCCTACCCGATTTCGATGATGAAGATAAGATGGAGATCTGGAATGGAAACGTAAACAGTATTCGTGTCGGTATCTACTTCGAAAATAAAGAGAAAGTAGTTAAAGCCATTCGGTATTGGAACGTAGAATGTAACAGGGAGTTACGCGTGATAGAAAGCAGACCGGGTACATTTAGAGTCAAATGCAAGAACGAAAACTCTTCATGTATGTGGGCTGCTGCTGCATCACGTCCACATAAAGGAGCCTTCTGGCGTTTGCACAAATGGAGTCCAAGGCACACATGCTACTCAACGGTAGAAAGAAATAACAACAGGGCACTACGCTCCAGAGGTATTGCATCACATATTTATGCACGGGTCAAGGCTGATTTAACTTTCCCGGTTAAACTGATTATGACCCACGTAAAGGAGACGTTGAACGTCGATGTTACGTACTATAAGGCATGGACTGCCCGTAGAAAAGCAATTGAGAATGTCTATGGTACTTGGGAGAGCAACTTCAATGAGTTGCCTACCTACATGGAAAGGTTAGTCGCAACAAATCCTGGTACCGTTGTGAAGTGGCGTCATCATGAGAGGAGCACTGCCGAATGCAGGGTCTTCAAATATGTTTTCTGGGCTTTCGGCCCTCTAATTGAGGCCTTTAGACATTCAGTGCCTGTGATATCAATTGACGGCACTCATCTGAAGGGGACGTATAAGGGTAAGATGTTGATTGCGGTGGCGAAAAACGCAAATAACTACATTCTTCCGGTGGCGTATGCAATTGTGGATGAAGAGACAATTGAGAGCTGGTCTTGGTTCTTGGAGCAGTTTAGAGAGAATGTATCACATCACACTGCCAGCCGTCCCCTTTGTGTTATTTCAGACCGACATGTGGGAATCATACGAGCAATGGAGGAACTGGAAGGATGGAGGGAGCCACATGCTTACCATCGTTATTGTCTTCGTCATATAAGAAGCAATCTCGGGTCAAAGTTCAAGAGCGCCACGTTGAAGAAGCTTTGCTGGACAATCGGAAGCACCTCCCAGCATTATAAGTATCGGTATGCCATCAGACAGATGAAGTACATTAAGATACAGGCGTGGAGATACTTGAGAGATATTGGCCTCCATAAGTGGACGCTGGTGCGAGACCACGAAAATCGCCGCTGGGGTAACCTAACAACAAACATGTCTGAGTGTTTTAACCATGTGTTGTCGAAAGCAAGGATGATGCCTATAAAGGCAGCCATACAGTTTACATTTACCAGAGATATCGATCAATTCAACATCCATTATCGAATTGCCAGACGGTGCGAAACAATGTTGCCCCCCGGATATGGACGGTCATTTCCGAACGTGATGCTAAATCCCGAGAACACTATGTACGTTTGTATGATGCTTCCCAGAAGCGGTACCTCGTGGAGTCTCGTGTGCAACCCAATGATGACAGAGGGAACGAGTATACGGTTGAGTACAGTAACAGAAGTTGCTCGTGTGCAAAGTGGCAAATAGAACGCAGGCCCTGTTCGCATGCTATAACGGTTTGCCATATGCGACGTAAGAATATTCATGACCTTGTTGATCCTCGCTACCACACTTCCATGTATCGGTTGCAGTACAGCGGGCATTTTTACACCCTCGGTCATAAAAGAGATTGGGACCAGGCAACATGGAGAATTTGTGGTAACCCGTCACAAATTACCGTCAAACGTGGGAGGTTGAAGCAAAGGAGGATACATAACGAGATGGATGTTACGCATGAAGACCAACCAAGAGCACGCCCTAAATGTAGCATTTGTAAGTTGTCTGGGCACAACAAAAAGGGCTGCCAATTCCGTCAACAGTGATTTCTTGTGATGTGATTTCTTGTGATTTGTTTTATCTATGCTAGTTTGTGGTAGTACTATTTTGTGATGCTTTGATATTGTATGTTATCGGTTATCGACTTCTTATGTTATTGTATTAGTATCGTGATGTGATATATCGTGCATTGTTGGTTTACATCTTTAGAAAGACATCTACACATTAAATAGACACGACGATAAAATTATTATAAGACAAGGGAAATATTACAAAACAGTAGACACAACTCACCAATACTTATCACAACGACACTTGTATAGTTCATCAGCCATGTGGCGTCGGTAGTTAACATAAGCCTCTTCTACGGTGATTTGTTGGTCTATCATCAACGATTTTTTTTTAACTAGTTTCTCCATCATCATACAAACAAGAACCCCGGTGTTAGCAATGTTACCCTCATCTTGGGGGACATCCGTCTCAACCAAACCAAGGGACATATCACGTTCCGTTATGTATCTCGTGTTTGACCGAAAGTGAATACATTCTAGAAACCATTTGAAATATAACTGTAGCATCTCCATATAGTTCCTTACCTCTCGATGCTTTCCATTTCTCCATCTTTTATCGGTCCAGTATTGAGTAATCACCATGCTTTGCATATCAATACGGACAAGTAGCCAGTCTGTTTGGCCAATCCACAAAGGAAGGTAGATGCAGTCAACCTCCCATAATGGAGGATACGGGTCCTTTCGTCCAGCAAAATCAAGGGGGGTAGTAGATTTATCATCTTGCATGTAGTAATAAAAATCAGGAGGTAACCCCGTCCATCGACATTTTAAATTGGGGTTCTTTAAGAGCAGCGACTGTCGTACACGCATTAATCTTACAGTCCATGCTTCAACATGCTGCAAAACAGGAAATAACAATATAAATTAATCTGATGTGTAATTATGTTAACATATGAAAACAAATAAAAATTGATATGTTGTGTTAAATGTACAGTAGAGGACAGGTGACCGCCGGATTCCATCCCTAGTAGGGCACCCCAAAAACTTCTTTCCAGTTTTTTTGTAATGAAACGAGTGTAGCAATATGGGGAGTCCCCGTTGTTGTAAAACTCTAAAGCATCTGTGGACCAATTCTTGGGATCATCTTCCTTGGGGACTATAACACTATCTTTTTCAGGATCCTTTTCCGGTTGCCTTTCGGTCACCATATGCGTAGACGACCCAGCCTTCGTGGATGACGACGACCTCTTCAAACGCCTCCAAATATCATCCGTCCACTTTGATTTCTTAGGGACTGGTTGAGAACAGAAATATCCACCAACCTCTTCATCCTTCTCAGTACGATCCCCCATTTTTTATACTACAGGCACCGTGTTGCGGGATGTGTGATCTATCACATTACATATCCCTTTTATAGGTGGAAATGGGACAGCATTCTCATATTCCGTATTCTCAGATTGCGGATTTCTATACTCCCGCAATCTCAGATTGCGGATTTCTCTACTCCCGCAATCTCAGATTGCGGAACAGTATTAAATTCCGCATTCTTAGATTGCGGATCTATCAGTTTTAAAACAATACATTTTATTAATAAACCGTATTTAAATATTTATTGATATTAATAGGCAACAATCTACCAAGTTACAAAATCACAAGTTTAATAATACAATTTCACCGACAAAACATTAAAAACTACAAATTTACCAACTATTTTTTCAAACTAGTCAAACTATACAATCCCGACGTCGTTTAGCCAATTTGTTAAATTATGATATGTCATTTTTAACAGAGTTATTTAACAATAATAAATTTATTGAATAAAAACAACGTAAATTTATTTATCAAACAAAACGTTAAATATACAATCTACCAAAGTTACAAAACAATCTATTTCCGAGACCACCAATTCCAATGTAGCTGCAGCAGCAACATACAACTCCATATCTATCACACTACATATCTTTAGTGTTTTAACCAGCCCATATTTATGCATCTCTTCTCCCTCGACACTTGGCCCATATTTTAGCTTTATCTTTAAGTTCGTCGATTTGTTGGACATGGGTACCAAGTCAAGGGTATCTACGTAACTATGTCAGATGCCTCCTATGATTGAGATACGACAACGAGCAGGTGCATCCGATGTCCCCAACGTCGCTAATGATGGAGCGTGTTTCTTCGACGTCGGAGGGCCTTGCGCTGAAGGTGTAGAACCCGCAAGCGCAATAAAGTTTGCTGCCAAAATGATCGATTTTGATGAGTCGACCACCTTCAATTTCCGAGAACACCTATTCTAACTTTACACGCCTTGCCATAATCCTACAGGGTGGCGCGCTGACCCTGAGGAACTCCAACCACCACCTCCCTAAGGATTTGCTTGGAAGGTGGATCCCCCAAAAGAAACAATCGGCATGCCTGGGGGTGGTACACGGGATCTTCGAACCACCATTGCAAACCAACTATTTAATTTTATAAACTACAATACCATTGTTGCATTCTACATGTGTTATGATACGTGCAAATGTAACATCGATCCAAGTAGTTTCATGCAAATGTAACATCGATCCAAAAATAAGAGGGTCATGACCAAAAACTAGATGGATTATTCTACAACCTTTGGACCCTCCAACATTAATATATTTGAAATCACATGACCAGACAGCCATTTAACACGTGTTATATCACGTGCAAATGTAACATCGGTCTAAATGATTTCATGCAAATGTAACACGGATCCAACAACACTAAAAAACCATCGCCTCTAACGCATGAAAATTATGGAATTCGGATAGTAGTCTGTTTGTGTTTGAGTGTGTATGTTATATTATCTAAACGAGTAAACAAGTGTGTATCTTATATAAGAAATCCGATTGCGAGTGTCTGGTATTTGTGACCCATTTCCGCAATCTAGGATTGCAAGAACAGTTTTTGAAAGCATATTCCCGCAATCTTAGATTGCGGGACTTCCACGTCGGATACAAGCCACGTCTGCAAGTCCCACCCTCGTCCACCTTGTCTTGCTCGTCCTAGCTGGAAATCCACCTCATCAATCCCGCAATCTAAGATTGCGGGTCTTCCAAAGACACAAATTGGTTCCTGACATCTACCAAAGACACAAATTTTGTTGGTAAAACTACCAATTTGGCAAAAAACTCGGTATTGTGGTGGGGGTTGAGAAGGGAATGAGATATTTTTTTTAAAGAGTGATAACTTAGTAATTTCACATTGACTTAACTGAAAAACTTAACCTCCATCCAAGTCAGGGACCATCAATGAAACAAAATACAAACCACATATCCCGTACGTGTAATTTCGAAACGCTGAGGAGCAGAGTTTAAATTTGGGCAAACCACAGGAACCATCCGTGCACTTTACTCTAATAATAACTTAAAACAATATAAAATCGATACTAGATAACAATAATTAAGGTATTAAGTTAATAAATTTTCGTATAATATCTATCTATATAATAATTGAGGTCACTTGGGTTGAATCAAGGCCTTAGAGAGGGTTTGAGGTATCCATATTGAATATGGAGCTCCAAGTTAATACATATAAATACTCTAATTTCGTCTCCACCTTTGTGTACTCCATCGTCACTTTTCAGAAACCCTAATTTCTAAACCATATGTTGATCGTGTTTGCAAAATCGTATCCATATTTCATCTATTTTTATTTCGTGTATCCCTAATTCCTTTCTACTTCCACTACTTCATCCCTGGTAAGTAATCTCCAATCTCGTCTTCTCATCCCCAAAACTGTTTCATCATATATCAATTTCATTTTAATTAACTGTTTAATCTCTGCAAATATTTTTTTTAGATTTAAGTATCAGATAAGTGGGTTTAGATTTATCATATTAAAAAATAAAATAAAAAATCATCAACATAATTTCCCCAAAGTCTATTAATCTTACAAATAATCCCTCTGATACTTTCCCGTTTCCATTCCAAACCCTAATTTCCCTTTTTTCAATCGTCGCTTGATTATTACTATCAAAACCTATAACAATTCTATTTCAGGTCGTTTTGATTTGCTTGATTCCGTGGGTCGCGCAGACCTAACACCAAGAAATAGAATCAAGTATCTTTTTGCTAATTGAGCATGTGATATTAGGGGGGATATGACAATGAAGAGAAAGCAACACGAGCTTATGACTTGGCTGCTCTTAAATATCGGGGTTAACCATAAGAAGATGGTGGTGGTGCTGCCGGAAAATATGGTGCATATTCGCTTAAACGTTGGCTCGATATCGTAATGTTATTGTAACTGAAGAACGGGAGCCACTTGCAAAGGTTTGTGTAGCTTTTTACTTTTGTTTATTTGATTTTAGTATTTTGTTTTTTGAATTTGATTTCTAATTGGGTTAAAGTATCCGGATATGCCGCTGCAACGGCATGTATGAACATTGTTCCGATAATATTGTGAGCTTATTTACTGAGAGGAAGTAAATAGTTTATTGATTTGTTTTTTAGCTGAGGAATATTGCAAATTAGACTTACTTGGTTTTATTAATTCATATGCTCAGTTAGTTTGAGTTAATTAACTATTTTTGAAATGTATAGTTGATACGATTGGTGTATTAATCTTTGATGTTCCAATTATTAGTAAAAATTATGTGAGGGGCCTTGCATCCCATGTGGCTGCAATTCTCATTGGTCTGTTTTGCTATTCTACTCATAATTTTAGTAGATCTTTATTCCTTAAACCTATTTTCAGGTGTATTAGATTGTTGTATAAGCCATCAAGTGGACTGAATTATAATTACTCCTGTGTTTTGAAGGAATGAGTTTTATTTGGTTTAAACCGGTCTTTGTCCCGTTTTATGGTTGATCAATTTTATGAATATTGCTAATACCCTTGGGTTAGTGAATATAAGTTTTAGTGTTGTTGAGACAAAAAAAAAATGCTAAAACATTTTGTCCTGTTTATTTTCGGTATACAACTTTGATGCGTATATGTGACTCATAATTTGATGCTATCTATTTTTATTGGTATTATATTTATTTATCACTTCTTTACCGATTACCAGTTTATTGATTTGATATTTTGCGTAATTTACACCTTTCTGTTAGCTTTATATAACTACTTTTTATAACAATAGTGATGTATGTTTTCTTTTTATTGATAGTAGTTTAAGTTTGATATATTTTGTCCATCACTTACCAATAATACATAATGTTGATGCAGCCAATTGCTAGATTTATATTCATTCGGAATTTGGTTTTGTATTCGATGAAACTACCATGAGACTACGAGGTCTAACTTTTTTATGGTCGACATTTAAGCAACATATTATGGTGATGAACTATCCTCTGTAGTGTTTGTATATATTCTTTATTGATTATAATTGTTAGAGAAATACTCGAGTTGTCTCTTATCTTGTCAAATGATTGTAGTGGTGATGCTACAGGTCAGTTGGGGTGAATCGAGTACGATTGAAGCTGAAAGATTGTTTCTCCGAGCAGCTTTTAATAATCCGGTAAACAAGTCGTTCAATTAATTGAGTTCATGTTTTCTCAAGCCATGCCTTCATCTAAACATTTTGATATTTATCTTTATGCCAATTAAAATACTTGCAAATTAATGGATGCCATAAGTTCAATGATATTATCCGATAACCTATGTAAGTGGATACCGTATACCCTGCTTTGAGTATGATTTTTGATATAAATATTCAGTTTTATTACAAATTTTAGCACTAACATTGTCTATATTTTTCATTGTTACAGGGTTTGTTAATGTTAAGCAAATTGGGAGCAAGTAATAAGTATCATGTGTTATTAATTATCGTAAATGAGTAGGTTGTTTTTTTTTTCTTTTCTCTTTGGTCAATAAGAATTTTGTTGGGTTGCTTGAATGGTGATATTGGATTGTTATCAGTATTAACGGGCCATATTCTACCCGTTAAGATGGATAATCAGCATTAAAAGTAAAAATAGAACAATTGCTTAAAAGGAAATATGTGTCAAACGGGTCAAGCATGTCGAAAGTCGAAAGCCTATCTTAATGCATATAGCCTCCTAAATATATTTGTAATTATGCATACCTTTTATAGCCCGGAGAAAATGTATTTCAAAACGCGCTTGGTCAATACCACTAGAGTAGGCTTGTATGCTAATAAGGTTTCAGTTATCTTTTCTCTGTTTCTGTTCATACAGGTACATCAATTTGAGGTGAACAACTTTTCAAAGGTATGTTAATTACTAAAATTAGGTTATCCATTTAGTTCAGTTTTCAGATCTGTGTTTTGTGTTAACAAAAATAGGGTTTTTTTTATAATGATTAATAATATTGAGAAACAGGGTTTTTGGATCTTTAGACTGGGGTAGTTTTCGTTATATGCTAATATTGGTTACATGGATTTCGATCTTTAGATTAGGGTAGTTTTTCGTATATGTTCAGATCATTTTTTTTTGGTGCTCAGATTTGTTACTATTTTTTTAGATTAGGGTCTTTTTTCCTTCAATGTTTGTTCATTGGTTTGATTTTGAAGATGCTATGCTTATGTGTGGTGCTTCGAGGAATACACCTAATCCCGATATGTGCAAGGTAATTTAATTTCATAACAAAGTTTAATTGATAACTTTTCTTTTTTGTAAAATTTCCATTTATTAAGATCATTTTTCTTGCTTGTAGATGCCTTGCTATATGTCATATAGTACTCCCTGAGGGTTGTATTCGGCTAAGAAAACTAAAACCTAATCTCAACAATGTTATTCATTTTATAATCAGTGAAGTTTGAATATGGTTATACTCCGGCAAAGTTCAGACGACGGTCAACATCTGACGAAGCTCCAATGGAGTTCAGGTAAGCCCTCTTTAGCTTCATGTTTTGTTTTCACAAGGATCGTTAACTCATCCATTATTTAACAAATTGTTAGCAGGTTATTTGCAGTCCCAATCTACACATAAAGGCATCCTCATCGACGGCTGTATAGGTATAAAATAGACCAGTTCATAGCCTCTTTTGGAGTCCAAATCTGGTGAGGTCTAAATAGTTTGACCAACTTGGTTTTTGTATTGGTTTAGTTCTTTGCTTTTACCTGCTTATTTGTTCAGTTTTGATACCTACAAAGATAGCTTGAATTCATCAGTCTTTCTTTATTTGCAGAGTTCCCATAACAAGAAGAAATAAGCTTGTGGCAATTGTGGTTTGTTTTTTCCCATGAAGAAATCCAAAGTAATAACATTGTTTCATGATAATGGCACCAATCACTATTTTGTTGTTACTTTGTTCAGGGAATAAGAGGAAGATATGGAGTCGCCATCTAAGGTAAAAGTAATAAAGGAGCCGATAAAGCAATTGATCGAAGAGGGTGGAAGCGATGACGATCGCCTCCTCTCTAAATTATTGTCTCAGGTAGGTGCTATCCGAGTCTACTTCTAATTGCAGTGATCATTTAATTCAGTAATTTATTGATTTGTGGCTTGTGGGTGTTTATATTTTGGTATCATCATCATCTTTATATATATATATATATATATAACAACAAGATCAGATTAGGATTAACTGAACAAAGTTTAATATTCAATATTAAGGAATATGCTGACATCAATTAGTTTTAGTAAGATTATGTTGTGTCAAGTTTAAAGAAATGAAATAAAAGAAGGTAAGGGATTTGAAAAGAGGAGAGGAAGGGAAAGATAGAGCGAAAGTGTTTCAGGGTTTGAAGGAATGGAAAAGGAAAAAAGGATTTTATGTGTTCTGAATTGAAAAGTGTATTATCAACATGAGATATGTATTCGGACATTGAATGGAATTTAAAATATAGTTACAATTTTATATCTATGTGTTTGTGTATTACCCCGTGCCTATATAATATACACATACATATATGATATATGACACGTGCACACATTGATTTGGACTGTTGATAATATTCTCTGTGTTTTTTATTTTTTCTACATTTTTAAAAAATTAATCAAAACCTCCTCCATTATTCCGATTCTATAGCAGGCATAAGATGGGGGGCATTCAACTGATGAAGCAGTTATTGACAGTATGTTAAAATTGAAATTGAAATAATCTTTGTTACTGAATGTTTTGTGTCTAATGTTGGGCTCTATTTGGAGAACATTATGTTTTAGACTTAATTTGTTATTTGTTAGGCTGTTATAGATAAAACTTTACCATTTCAATGTGTCACCATCGAGTAAAACTACCTTCGTAGTATGCAAATGTGACTTTTATAGACTTAATTTGCTATTTGTTAGGTGGTTATATGTCAAATGGTGGCCCTCATGCTGATGGAGATTCTAACGATACTAAGGTCAGTATGTATTTTTTTAAATATTATATATGTGAAGTTGAATCAATCTGTTTTTGTTTTGTTTGCGGCTAACCCTTGGTTGATCATAAATCTTTGTTGGAAGGTTGGACCCAATCGTAAGTGATGAGGATGTTAGGCAGCCTTCTCCAAATATGGTGACATACTTTCAGTGAAAATATCCTTTGGAAAGTGATGGATTTGTACAATTTGTCAACAGGTACATGTTTTCTTATATGATGTTTTTTCATTAATCAAAAGATCATTGAAGTGACTCATAAAATTAATAATTTGTGAGCAAAATGCCATTGGTTGAGTCATAGTTCTTGAAAGTTGGATACTTGGTGCACCTTACGTGGCTTAGGGTACTTAAAAAAGAGGTTTCTAATGTTTGTTTTGTTCCCCTTTTATCATAATTTTTCTAGAAATAATGCTGAAGAGGCACTGCCCAAAAACACACAAAGTAAATAAACTAAAATAAATAGAACATGGTGGCTTTTCATGGAGATCACGGCTTACAGAGGGAAACAAAAATACATAGCAATTTTGACTACATTCACTTTATGCATGTGGATGAAGTGTGCACATAATCAAGATGCAATTTGTTAATCCAGACATAAAAATTTGTTATCGAACCATTTGTTGAACTCAATGCATATGACACCCTGACCCGATTGTAACAACATATAACAATTTTAGTTGTGGCATTTTTTGTCGAGTCAATATTGGTATCATTCAGATCTTCATTCTCACATTCAAAGTAAGGTTGGCAAATTAAGTTATTCGTTTTTCACATTCAAATTCATTCTAGGCTTCTAGCAGTTTATGAAGAAGTTGTCTTATCATAACTAATTTTACGAATGGTAGATGTGCTTTTGATTCACTTGTAAATTGTAACGTAGGAAGTTGAGGCTACCGTCGTCAATGGGAATGGAATGAAAAGTAGCCAAATAATAGTGACTTATGTGATATGCTTTTGTTCAACCTAGCATATGGAGTCTACTGCTGCGTTAGCTATTAAATTAGGCATTTGGAGTTTAGTTGCTGACTTTTACATAAGGACGTCTGATCCATACAATGAACGTGACACTCACAACCTGCCTCGGATGCGCTTTCTAAGTCGGCATTTATTTTCCCTACTAGCTATTAATAAAATATGATTGTAGATGATTGTTTACTCACCTAATTAGTGATTACCTTTCTGGCTCTTAATTAGCTGCAAGATCAACAACCAATATTGATGTAGATGGTTCATTTGGATACGATGCTAACTTTTCTTGGATTTTATCTTTGGATTAGGGATGAGCTCGGGACGGTATCGGTACCGAACCGATATCGATAACGATCCCGACAATACCGATACCGAAAATTTCAAAAAACCAATACCAATACCGATTATACCGGTACGGTATCGGTATCGGTTCGGTATCGGTGTGGTATCGGTATTTTACCTTAAAATACCGAACTGATACCGATACCGATAATACCGAAACCGAAAACCTCTAAATGTGGGTACCGATACAGATACTAAACACCTCGGTTCGGTACAGGGTCGGTATTTTTTGGTTCGGAATCAGTATTCGGGACCGGATGCTCATCCCTACTTTCGATAACCTCAACAAAAGCATTGAACTTTTCCAAAGTGCATCAAAATGCTACATTTCAAGTAGTACCAAATAATTTTGGTGTCCTTGCTTGTGTTCTTATTTGGTCATAACTCATGTTTGATCAAAGACAATTCAATCGTCATGGTTAATTATGTATTTATATTTCTTTTTTTTCTTAAATGTATTATGCATTTCTTTTTTGCTTTAAAGTATTAATTAAATTCGATAAAGTTATTTGAAGGATTCTGTTTTTACATATGGACAGTTGTATGTAGCGATATCAAGAGTCAAAATGGATTGAACATACTAATATCGGATAAAGATGTTAGTGTTAAGAACCAAACAACAAATGTTGACTACAAAGAAATATTAAGAGGTTTGTGAACAAGTCTTTGATGATATTTTGCATAAGGGGTAAGTCTTTGTTTTTGTTATAATTTTTTAATTTATGTTTCGTTAAAATATAATAATTACGTTGAATGTTAATGTTAATATTCATTTACCTTCCATTAGGATAAATATGTTGTTATTCATTTCATTCCATTATTTGTTTTTAAATCAAACATTGGTTCATCGATATATCCATTATTCCGTTACATAAGAACCCTCTGATGATATTTTGCATTGCAACCAAAATCCATTCAAATTGTATTACGTAACTTACAAATAAAGAAAACTTGTATGCTACAATCTTTATAGAATTTTTTTATTTGACTTGGGGGATTAGTAAAACTTTCTTGTGGAAGACACTATCTGCATCCATAAGATCGAAACGTAAGATTGTTTAGAATGTTGTTTCGAGTGGTATTGCATCCTTGCTATTGACAGGTGGTAGAACAACACATTTTAGGTTTTCGATTCCTATAAACCTGAATGAAGATTCTATGTGTTATATAAAATCAAATAGTGATGTTGCTCAATTACTTAAAAAACGGATCTTATTATTTGGGATGAAGCACCGATGATTCATAAACATGCTATTGAAGCATTAGACCAAAGTTTAAAGGATGTTTTTGGTGTTCGGGATGTTAACAATACCAAAAACTTATTTGGAGGGAAGGTTATTGATTTTGACGGTGACTTTAGACAGATTCTACCGGTTGTCCCAAATGGAACCCAACATATAAAACAAGTTTTATACTACAATCTTTATAGAATTTTTTCATTTTACTTGTGTATCCGCCGGGTGTACACCCGGGACTCTAACCTAGTATATAATATATTGTGTAAACATCATATACAAATGTATCTTATAATGTTAAACGTGAGAGGTTTCAGGACTAAAACATTGACTAGATGGAAAAATATTTTCAAATTTCAAACTTTCTTCAAGAGTCAATTCATAACTTTGATCCAACAGGAACTTGCACTGTTTACTAGTAGGCCTCTTTTGAGGATTCGAATGAGCACAAAAACAGGCAATCCTGAGAACAGCAAGCATATGTTCCTCGTGCCCGTTCCCCACAAGACTTTGATGAATTAATTGGTTTCGATTATCACGATTCTCAAGCATCACCTTTCTCATCCATACCATCATATCCATTTGTACGGTGTCCTTGTAAAATGTATGCGATGGTAGCTTTCCATTAACCAATACTGCAAGGAGAACCCCGAAACTGTAAATGTCACACATTTCGGTATATTTCCCAGTTCGATAGAACTCTGGTGCAATGAAGCCACGAGATCCGTCAATTGTAGAAAATGTCTTGTGTGTGTCGCCATCCGCAATAAAATTTGCAAGCCCAAAATCAGTGACTCGTGCCTCCATGTCATCGTCAAGGAGCACGTTGGCAGGCTTTATATCACGGTGGACTATGCGTGGGCTAACACTCGTGTGGAGATACTCGAGAACAGATGCTACCCCAACTGCGATCTTGTATCTGGTAAGCCAGTCTAGCTCTTCTATACCAATCTCAACTTGTTCAAGCCTGTCGTTTAAGCTTCCGTTGTTCATATATTCGTACACGAGGTAATGGTAGGTGGGCCACGAAATGTAGGCGAGTAAAGGCAGGATGTTCTTGTGACGGATTTTGCCGACAGTTTGTATTTCCGACTCGATTTGACTCATTCGGCGTTTGAAGGTTGTTATAATGCTTGAAGGTAGTATAACTTTTTTAATGGCAATGGATTTACTAGTGCCATTTAGTAGTATGTTGGCTTTGCGTACCTGTCCACAACCGCCTCTTCCGATAACAGGCAATGTAGAAAAGATGTCGTCTTTCTCAAGAAAAACGAGATCTTTCTCCGTTATCATGAAGCTACAAGGAAAAAGAACTGTTTTACCCGATTGACTCTCTCTATCTATGTCAGTAGATAAAAAATATATTGTAATAAGCCCGGCAAGTATTCCACTTATGACGCTAGCAAAAAAAAGAAGACCCCACTCCAGGTATTTCATATATGTCATGATTTTGTGTTTATGATTTAGGGTTTGGTTTGGTTTAATTTGAGGAAGATGTAACGGTTAGGGGCAAAGGTTGAGGGAGGGAGTGGCGATGGCTAGGATTTCTCTAGAGGGTGAGTGAAGGGGTAGGGACCCAAATCTACATGGGCCCTACCCCAAAAACAAAGCCCAAAAGACGAAACAGGCCCACGAGGCCCAAACGTAACATCGGGAACACTCTAAGCGGGTAAGCAATACGCGGGTGCGGAGCCTAACGCGGAACAAGTAGCCGCCGAACCGTGTCCGCCCACAGTACAACAAGACAGAACAACGACGGACACGTGGCATCAAACAAGAGGTTAGTACAGGCATGTACGAACCAATCAACACACGAGGACGTGTGGCAGGGAGCATGTTGCACAACCGGCCTCTTAAGGGACGACACCTGTCCCCAGAAGGACCCGCAGGAGACAACCAGTACATATCCTGCACGCGCCCACCAACCGGAATGCACGGGACCACCTCAGCAAGGTTCTCCACTAACCTGGAGGGCCGCAGGGGGGACAAGGCCCCACCTGGCAGCCAATCACGTCAAGACAGACCTGGGACTGCTCACGGGACGCCACGTCACCAAGACGGTACGATCTCTCTCCCTGATATAGCACGTGTCTTGCTTTATCTTATTGGGCCTAACTTTGGGCCAATGTGGAGGCAAGCCCTTAACTTGGGCCTTGGCCCTTTGGGTGAGTTAAGGGTAGATGTTGAGGCCCGTGTGGAACCTATTTAAGGAGCACTTGGTCTCCTTGAATAGGCCATTCAGAAATTCCCTGAAGAACACACTAAGGCCGATTACGTTTTTGTGTCTGCTAAGTAGATTCCTTCGGGATTCGAGGCGGTCGCCCCACATCGGTATATTGTGTGTTTGCAGGAACCATCCATCTCAGAGCCATTTGGATAGCGAAGGATCAGTTCTGTAGAGACGAGCCTAACCATTGGATCCAGGTTAGACTTTTGTTTCTTCATTGGCGCCATCCGTACCGGCTAGAGCAACAACCGTTCAATCCTTTAGCTAGACAACATGGCAAACGAGGAAGCCCCTCGGAAAAACCCTGACGAACCCATCATCGAGGATGATGATGACGTCAGCACTGCAGAAAGAACTCCAGCTACTGTAACCAAGGTCGCACATCGAGCTGTCAGAACGACCAACCCTGGTCCCGTCGTCACCCAGCAAGCTGCTGACATCGACGAAGGTGAAGAAGACGACGAGGATAACGTTGAGGAAGACCCAGACGAATGGCTCTTCAAGCAACAGGCAGAGGTCACTGCAGGATACCAAAAAAGGGTAATGAAACAGGCACAGCAAAGAGTGCAGAAAACACTCAACTTTGACAACAATAATAAGACCTCAGGAGCAGCAGCTAAAAACAAAGCAAGCAGCAAATCAACAAAAAATAACACACATGGTAGTCGCAGCGGAGGCCGCGGAAAGAGTTCCCACAGCCAGGGCCGCGCTATCACAGATGAAGATGACGGCTACGAGTCCAGCTCACACGCGGAAAGCGACGATGACCTGGTCAAACCATACCGGCCGAAAGACTTAGCAGAAAAATCCAAGTTCTGTGCAAGAATCGCCATGGCACCCATCCCCGCCAAGGCGAAGCTACCGAGCAGCATCGGCAAATATGATGGCATACGCGATCCGGACGATCACGTACACGATTTCAGGACCGCAGCTCACAGCCAGAACTGGCCCATGCAAGTTTGGTGTCATCTCTTCGCACAAACACTAACGGCCGCAGCCAGGGTGTGGTTTGATAACCTACCCGTGGGTAGCATCCAAGACTTCGACGACTTGCTGTCAAAGTTTTCCCTTCACTTCTCTCACCAGAGACGACATAAAAAAGACAAAGCGCACATCCTGCTATGCGCAAGGAGGGACACCGAGACAGTCGAAGATTACATCACCCGCTACACGCGGGAAGCGATGCAGATAGGATGCAATGAGGAGCTGACGCGGGCAGCGTTCATTCACGGAGTCAACAACGACGACCTCATGAAATGCCTCACGGGAAAGGACGGGATTCCAGAGTCTTGGGACGACGTAATCAAAGCTGCAAAGATATATGAGTCCTCAGAGAAATCATTCCGCCACTCACGTCAGAACCCGTACATCCAGGGGAACAGCGGCGGCCGTCGAGACAAGGGGAAGCAATCCGTTTGGTCACGTATTACTGGATCCGCCGAGGAGGGCAAGTACTCCGCGCAGCAGGACGCCCGCAATATAATCAACGGCAAGCACGGCCGCGACAATCGAGGCGGATCAAGGAAGAACACGGATTGGACCCCATTAACGAAAACCCCATCACAAGTGCTCGCAACGGAACAACACAACTTCAAAGAACCACGGCCACTAGGAAAACGAAAGAATGTGGACACTAGCAAACGCTGTGAATACCACAATGATTTCGGGCATAACACAGACAACTGCTACAGCCTCAGAATGGAGATAGAGGTGGCCCTGAAGTCAGGACAATTGGGACACCTAGTAAAAAACGTACAACGTAATGGCCGCGGTAAAGATTGCGACGACAAGGGGGAGGGTTCGAACAAGCGTATCCGAAACCTACAAACCCATACCATCAACCGCGTGACAAGACACACATGCCAGATGACAAACAAGGGGGCGGCAACCAACCGCCGGAACAAACGCCCGCTGGTGAACACTGCGGATGACACCTGGAAGGAGCAGCCAGTAATCCTGCCCGCCGTCAAAGGAGGCGCTTCATCCACGTCACCACTGATCATCACAGGGGTATTCGGCCACTACCGTACCCCATACATGTTCTTAGATCCAGGCAGCAGCGCGGACATCATGTACGACCAATGTTTCAATCAGTTGGACGAGGCAGACAAGAAACGCCTCATTCCAGTCGCGGAGCCCATATCAGGATTTATACACGAGACAATCATGCCGCGTGGAGTAATCACATTCCCGGTGACATGGTCAGATGGGAACCTCTCACGAACCGAAGAATGTGAATTCATGGTCCTCCCAGTCGTCTCCTCACACGACATACTGATCGGAAGGGAAGGTTTGGCTAAATTCAACAGCAACGCTTCTACACCGCACCAAATGGTGGGATTTCCGACCAGGAATGGCGTAGCATTCATCCGCGGAAATCGACAATGCCATTCCGCCGAGGCGGCGAAACCGCCAAAGTCCGCCAGGCAACAGGTGCGGACGGAGCCAGAGAAATGGGCGCTCAACCCCCGCTTCCCCGAGCAAACGGTCACAATCGGTCACGCACTATCAGACGCGGTGCGCGTTCACTTAAAGCAGCTACTTATCAAGAACATGGACATCTTTGCTTGGCAACCAGCAGACATGGTGGGCGTGCCACGTGACGTCGCAGAACACAGACTATCCACATACAAATCAGTAGAACCAGTGGTACAGAAAAAGCGAAGCATGGGACCGGAAAAAACTAAAGCAATGAATGAACAAGTGACCGAGCTACTGAACGCGGGAATCCTCCGTCCAGTCAAATACCAGACATGGGTGGCAAACCCTGTCATGGTCGGCAAAGCCAACGGCGGGTGGCGAATGTGCGTAGACTACAAAGACCTTAACAAGGCATGTCCGAAAGATTGCTACCCATTGCCAGAAATAGACTTGAAAGTCGACTCGCTAGCACCATTCCGCTTCAAATGCTTCCTCGACGCTTACAAGGGATACCACCAAATCCAGATGGCTAAAGTGGACGAGGACAAAACGGCGTTCAGAACCGACATGGGGACGTTTTGCTACACAAAAATGCCGTTTGGGCTTAAAAACGCGGGTGCAACATACCAACGCCTCATGGACTCGGTGTTCACAAAGCAGATAGGCGTCAACTTGGAAGTCTACGTGGATGACCTTATCATCAAAAGCGTGGAAGAAGACCAAATGCTGCAAGACATCCAGAAAACATTCGAACAACTGAGAACGGTTCGCATGAAGCTGAATCCCAGCAAATGCTCCTTCGGCATGGAAGAGGGAAAATTCCTGGGTGTCATCGTCACGAAGGATGGCTTCCGCGCAAACCCAGAGAAAGTGCAAGCGATAGAGCGAATGCCATCGCCAGCGTCTGTGAAGGAGGTTCAAACCCTGATGGGTCGCCTTGTGGCCTTGAACCGCTTCCTATCCAACTACGCTTCAAGGTCTTTCCCCTTCGTCAGTACGCTCAGGAACTGCCTAAAGAAGACAAACTTTCGTTGGACAGCGGAAGCAGAAAAAGCATTCCAAGACATGAAACAGTGTCTCATGAACTTACCGACATTAACAGCGCCTCTCCCTAAAGAACCGCTCACGTTGTACCTGGCGGTCTCCGACAAGGCGGTAGGGGCAGTCCTGCTAGTGGAAAGAAAGGGCGTCCAGACGCCAATCTACTATGTAAGCCGGACATTATTAGACGCGGAAACCCGCTACTCAACAATGGAAAAGTTGGTACTGGCCCTGGTGCACGCTTCACGCAGGCTGAGAAGGTACTTCCAAGGACACCCGATCAACGTTCTAACGGGATACCGCATAAACGATGTCCTGAAGAAGCCCGAACTGTCGGGAAGACTAGCCAAATGGGCCATAGAGCTAGGGGAGCATGATATCTATTACAAGTCGCGGCCAGCCATCAAGGGACAAGTCCTAGCAGACTTCACCACAGAGGTACCCACGGACAAGATTGCTGAGTGCCTAATAGAACAAGACCCGCCGCCAGCAACGGTCGCAACAGATAAATGGCTGCTATACACCGACGGCGCCAAAAGTGACGATGGCGCGGGGGCCGGCCTGCGTCTCATCAGTCCAGATGGCACAGAGTTTACGTATGCAATCCGCTTAAACTTTGAAAGCACAAACAATGAAGCGGAATACGAAGCATTGCTCGCCGGCCTGCGTCTGGCAGACAAGATGGGAGCCCGCTTTGTCGAAGCACACGTAGACTCCATGTTAGTAGCGGCACAAGTGGACGGGACATATGAGGCTCGAGATAGCAAGATGGCCCTGTACTTGGAAGAGACAAAGAAACTCATGCAACGCTTCGCTTACTGCAAAATCTTTCACATCAACAGAAGCGAAAACAAACCCGCAGATGCTCTGAGCAAAATGGCGGCCACCGTCTTCGAGCATTTGGCAAAAGAAGTAAGGGTGGAAGTCTTAGACAACCCATCTGTCTCCGCTCACCAAGTACATGTCGTACAGACAGGCGCACCTTCATGGATGGCACCTATAGTCCGCTACCTCACCAACGGAACGCTCCCCGAGGACAAACAAGAAGCGAGAAAGATCCAACATAAAGCAATGCACTACCAGATGGTCGCGGGCACACTTTACAGACGATCGTACTTGGGACCCCTGCTGAGATGTGTCAACACCGAGGAAGCCACATTCCTGGTCAAAGAAATACACGAAGGAATCTGCGGCCTACATGCAGGACCGCGCATGGTAGTGGATAAACTAATGAATGCGGGATATTATTGGCCAGGCATGCACGTAGATGCAGTCAAAATACTCCGCAAATGCCACGCGTGCCAACGCCATGCGCCCAGCACGCTACGTCCCAAGAACGATTTAGTCCCCGTCACCTCAGCATGGCCATTTCAAAAGTGGGCGATCGACATTGTGGGACCTTTCCCCACAGCGCCTGGGAATGTCCGATACCTCATCGTGGCTATCGACTATTTCACGAAATGGGTGGAGGCCAAACCGTTGGTGTACATTGACGCTCGGGCAGTCAAACGCTTCATTTGGGAATTCATCATCTGCCGTTTCGGCCTCCCAATGGACATCGTCAGTGACAACGGCCTCCAATTCACAGATGGCGGCTTACAAAGTTGGCTCGCAGACATAGGGGTGAGTCAAACGTTCACTTCTGTAGCCCACCCACAAGCCAATGGCCAAGTTGAGCGAGCAAACATGAGCATTGTGGAAGGGATCAAGGCAAGGCTGAACACAAAGCGCTCAGGATGGGTGGATGAAGTACCCAATGTACTATGGGCTCACCGTACGCTAACAAAGACAAGCAACGGAGAAACCCTGTTCAGCTTAACGTACGGAACGGAAGCTGTAATCCCAGCGGAAATCGGCTGCCCATCGGCGCGTGTTCTCCTCGCCGAAAGCAACAAAAATGACTCCGAGCTGCGTCTAAACCTAGACCTCCTTGAAGAACGTCGCGAACTAGCGGCATTCAAAGAAGCCAAGTACAAAAGGCAGCTCGAGCGTTACTATAACGCGCGGGTAAAAAAGGTGACATTCAATGTGGGGGACTTTGTATTCCGCCACAACGAAGCGTCGACAGCAGAGGCAGCGGGCAAGCTTGCGCCGACTTGGGAAGGTCCATATAGAGTCCAAGAGGTACTGGGGAAGGGCGCATACGCGCTAGAACGCCTCGATGGCACCCCAATCCCGAGGACCTGGAATGCCGCGCAGCTTAGGGGTTGCTACATGTAGTCGAAGTAGGAAAGGACCTCTTCGATATGTTTACTTTTATATCTCTGCAACTTGTCATTTCTAAAGTTTTAATGTACTAGCAATCTTATGTCTTTATGACTTATCTATGAATGAATTAAACGATGTTATATGACTTTACATCACGCATAACATACTACATAGCAGAGCGCATACCAAGGCGCAACGCGCACCACGGCTTTCGCACAACATGCGCCACCTTGGTCCGCGGAAACCATTATATAACGTGATTCCGCAGACCAAGCAGTGGAAGAGACGCGTCGTTGTGTTCACAACGAACGCGTCACCTTGGCTAGCGGAAAGCACCATCTTGGGTCACTCCGCAAGCTAAGCAGATCAAACAATCAACGAGACGCGTTGTTGGGTTCATAACGAACGCGTCATCTTGGCCAGCGGACAACGCCATCTCAGGTCACTCCGCAGGCTAAGCAGATTAAGAGACGCATCACGATTCTCAAAACAAATGCGTCACCTTGGTCCGCGAATTCGGCTAACTCGAGCGACTTCGCGGACTAAGCAACGAGCAAGACGTGTTGCTGCTTTCACAGCAAACACGTCGCCTTGGCCGACGGAGCACACCATTCCAGGTTGCCCCGCGAGCTAAGCAGCTAAAGAGGCGCATCGACGCTTTTGCAGCGGATGCGCCACCTTGGCCGGCGGGCAACGCTTTCATAGCTAACCCAGCCGACCAAGCAAAACCAGAAACGAATCGCCGTTCCCTCGGCGGACCTAACAACAGCTAAGTGGACAAAGCCAAACTTAGCCAGGTCCACATGAAGGGCCGCCAAGGGGACGCATCATTGTCACACCACATAACGAGTTACCTAAGCCATCGAGCTACAGTAACTAAAATAACTATGTGACAAAGTAAGAAAACGCGTTAACACTTCACTGCATATTTCATAATGACAATACAAGTTTCGAGTACATAGACAAAATTAAACCCCTACACATGATACAAAAAAAAGGGTTTTCCTTGACGGATACACACATATAAACAACAATTTAAACCATGACATAGAACACTTAATCTATGACAACCATATGCACCCAAGCACCATCACTCCGGCGAAAACGAACTTTGGGAGTAGGCCTAAAAACTCCAACTGCTGGGCAAGCAATGATGACCGGTCGGACTCCATCAACAGCAACAGGAGCCACTGGAGGAGCTTGGCCACCACCTCCCCGCAGTAGTCTGCCAGAATCTTCATCTTCCACTCCGGGTCCACTGAATGGAAGGGGGGAGGCTCCACCACATTCACCGGAGGGGGAGCTGGAGGAGCACGTCGCCGGAGTTCCAGCAAGGAATCAACGGCGGCAGAGTGGTCATAGCAATCCACAAGGGTCTTCGTTCTAGGCTGGTTGGAATCCATGGAAGTTTACAACCGGAGAAGAAGTGAATGGATGAATAAGGGAATCCCCCACTAATCCCCTTTTATAACCCAAATCTTAGGGGTAATTATGAGGGGCAATTAATGGGGGTAATCATGCACTTCGGAAATAGTGACTCGCGTCACTTCAGGTGTCCTGCTGCGCCGTCAATCAGTCATTAATGACTGACGGCTGACATCATGACTGCAGAATTAATTACAAGCAATAATGGCAAGAGAAGAGCAAGAGACACAAACTAAATGCAATAGCAATCAAAGGACAAGTGTTCACAACCAAACATGACAAAGCGTAAGCAAACCGAAATTAAACATAAATTGTTTAAACACAAAAGGCAAAGTTATGCTACTCCAACATCAAACACTAGTCTTCACCATCGAAGTCGACATCATCAATGAAGTCGTCGTCACCTTCATCTCGTGGCGGAGCGGCAGAAGTTCCTTCACCGCTTAGAACTGTTTTACCCGATTGACTCTCTCTATCTATGTCAGTAGATAAAAAATATCTTGTAATAAGCCCAGCAAGTATTCCACTTATGACGCTAGCAAAAAAAAGAAGACCCCACTCCAGGTATTTCATATATGTCATGATTTTGTGTTTATGATTTAGGGTTTGGTTTGGTTTAATTTGAGGAAGATGTAACGGTTAGGGGCAAAGGTTGAGGGAGGGAGTGGCGATGGCTAGGATTTCTCTAGAGGGTGAGTCATAAGAGCTTCAACCAATTTGATTCTTTGATGATAAAATCTACACATTACCAAACACAATATTTTAATTATTTTTTAAATATTTCATTAGAATTAAAATAATAGAAACAAGGGCTATAGCAATGAGTCAAAAGTCAAAACACAGAAACAAAGATCAAATACAAAAATTGAACTTACACCAACCAATTAACCAGCCTAATCAATCAAGGTATCTTTGCCTTAGTTTTTATAAGAAACAAAAAAAAAAAAAAAAAAAGAATTTGCTCCTATGTCTTTGAGAACCTTTTTTACATTGTTGTAGACGTTAATTCCTCATCTTCCAGATACACCATAATGAGACTAAAACAATATATGGAACTAGATATTGTGATGGACGCGATAGAAATCAGCATGACAAATGGTTTTGAAGTCATATTTTTATAGTTCTAGTAGTGGTAATAATGATATGATGATAATAACAACAAATTGAAATTAACATGATTAACTGATAACATCAACGGATCAGGATTTTTTTTTCCCACTGAGTTCACCATTTTTAGATGCTCCAATTCATAGGACGGGACAGAAAAAATATCGGGTAATAAAAGCAAAAACAAGTATCAAGGATCTGAGCGTGTTACGATAGATGAAGTTAATGAAAATATATAACAGCAATTTTAACGCCAATATACAAATTCAACAAGAGCAGGTTAAGCCGTTAAGGTAGGGGCTGTAACTTAGATGTGACCATAGTTGTGTAGGTTTACAATACCATACTATATTGTACAATACACACATATAAAAGGTTTTTAGAGCCACTGGAACCAGGCCTTAACTGGTCCAGGTTAGGGTGTTGAACCGAATTTATGAGAACAGGAGGTCGGACCGAAAAAATGGTCGGTTGAAGCGGAAATTAATTAGATTCTTCAAATTTATACCAGTTTTCAAAACTTTAAGTTGACCAGTCTTCATTAACAACAAATAGACCCAAACAAAAACGACATCGCATATATCCTTAAAAGCTACTCTTAACAGCAATCAAGGCCTGGAATCGGAAGAGACATGTAGTAATCAACCGATACGATTCAAACGCTGAAAATATTCGAATTAGGCTGGGAATCCTCTGTTATATCCTCTGAATTTGCAGAAAATGAACTGATTGTATATAATACGGATAAACGGGCAAAGTTTGGGTTTGAATGTGATTTTAGGTTTCTGGGATTTGAAGGTTTGTGAAAAGGGTTTATTTGGCAAGAGTAGTTATTTACAAGGGCGATGGTAACACACCCCATTTTATAAGACCACTCACATACCTTTAAAGATTGGCTCTTCAGCCTTGGAAAACATGCAGACTGAAGCGGTATGATCAGGATCCAAAATATTAAATTGAAAGTTACCTGATGTAAACAACATACGCAACAAAAGCTGCAAACACAGAAGATCAAAACCCGATAAGGTCATTACTACCGGATAATGACCTTAGACTGTGTGATTTGTTGTTGGTTGTTAAGGGGCCTAAAGCAAAGTCTAAATATGGAGCCTTTTAGTTAAAAATTATGATTTTGCTGACAAGAAGATGAAGGCTCTCAAATATGACTATAATAAGATAACACAATAGTAGACTGTAGACCTATGAAAAAGACCTTGAAATCATTCTCAACACATGAGTATATGGTACCTCGTAGTTAATAACACATTGATAAAAACATGCTGATGCATTAGGGAACTTTTGTATTCATGGTAATGCTAGTTTGCTATCAATCCTCAAACGATATAAATCCACAAAATTAACAGCTCATAGTCTAAACATCTAACACCTTCACTTCTCAATAACACTAACTCCATCAAATTATCTTCATAATTCACATATTCAAACGACCAAGTTTCACACGACAAGCATGAATCTTACTATCTAACCCCTGTATACGACAATCATCGATCTGACTACCCAAAAAAAAAACCACTATGCAAACCTACCCTAAACAATTGACCCCTTCAATTCGCTCGATCACCAACCTCTAAAATTACATAAACTACTAAGCAACATGACTATATAACAAAGATCAACGTTACTAAAGGACATAAAATATATAAGAAACAAAATGACTCGAAAGCAACTAAAAAAATAGTAAGAGGGAGAAGTACTTGATTGCCGACAGAAGGGACACGCAAATCAAGAATTAACACAAATTTGATGCTCTGGTGACAGAGGGTGACGGCTGTAACAGGAGGTGGTAGATGAGAGATGGTGGTATGTTAGGTTAAGTGAAGGCGGTGGACGGTAGTATTGGCTGATGGAGGGTGTTTGATTGTGATGTTGATGGCAGTGGACGACGGTGAACAGTGTCAGGGATGGTGGGTGGTGGTTATTGAGAGAGAAGACGGTGGGACAGTGTGTGATTTTAAAGGGGTCGGTCTATTCACACCTCCTCCTTCTATTTCCACCTCACTCAAAGCTTATCGCTTTAGCTAAAACGAGACGCTTCGGGTCAGAGTTTTATTTTTGGAGTATTTTTTGGTGTTTTTTATTTGTTTATTATTTTTTTAATATAATTATGTAAAAAAATTTAAAAACAAAGTAATAGCCCTAATCAAACGTCTATATAGGCGTTTTCGATTTCCAAATGAATCAACGACTTAAACTTGACATCATCAACCATGAAAGAAGATGGCAGCTCATAGCCACGTATAGTCAAAGATTTTAACACAAAACAAAGTAATAACCCTAATTAAGACTTTGATCTTCAATATTTGAAAATTATCATTTCTTGACATGCTTGGTAACAGAGAGAAACACTTTATTCTTTTGTTGTACAATCTTTGTTAGTTATTATTTACCTTCCAGTCGATTTCAAGTATGTTGTACTGGTTGTGGAAAGAAATCAACAGTCGGATCGGCGCTAACAAACGGATGAAATTTAGACGATTTTGTTTACCTTCCCATCGATTTCAAGTATGTTCTTTTTTCTTCTCCGACATTAAACTTAGTACAAGTGTGACCTGGTTTTGCATCACCAAAATGTGAAGACGTTGATCTTCGAATGCGGTATGCGCGTTAAATTTCATTAAATAAGTGAAAAAGACGAATTAGTCAAACTTTGTAGAGGCCTATGTTCTACGAGAGGTGAGGTGGCAATCAAGGGATCCGCTTGGAGTCTAAAGTTTCGTGTGTCATCTTGGTCAAACTCATGTTGCAACATTCCTATCAAACAACGCAGGCAAGTCCTCGTCTGATCCACAAAACAAAACCATAATTTTGAAGTGTTTTACTATAGCCATTTTTCCCTGGTTTACGAGGAATGGGTTGAAGGTGTGTGTTGCAAATGTAATAAACAAAGATAATAGGAAGAAGATCAGAGCTCCAAAAGCAAGTGTGAAGATCAAGAGAAAGAAATTAGAAGAAGAAGATGAAAAGTGCTCCAACATAACTTGCACCGGCTTGAGATATGAGTTTGATTAGCTTAAATCTCTCTGATCCATGGTATCCACTTTCACCTGAAGCTTTACTTTCCTACCTCTGTTTTGAATTAGGATACGGAGAGCAAATAGACGAACATCATTCAAAATTTCAATTTCCGGTTAATCTCTGCGCCATCATCGACTACAGCAAACCAACGATCTTCCTCCACGACACTCCGAATAGGCCTCTCCTTACATCATGATACGATTTAAGGTTCCAATTTTTGTTTTATGTTGCTTTTTAATAATAACTTTTGTGTTTATCAAACCCAACGACGATGTTTTAAAGGCTGAACACAAGTATAAATAAACAAGGGTTCCTCTGAAAACCACCAACGATCAATTAAACATTTCGAAACGTGCCAAACAGAGTCCGGAAGTCGAGCATATCGATTAGACATGCAAAAATTGTATTCTGAAAAAATATGGGTATCGAATGTATAGTCCGAGCACCACGTACAATGATTCATCAAAGTTGTACAAAGTTGGATGTTTCTACCGAAAAACACAAACAAGTAATAAACGAACCGAAACGCCTCAAACGAATTTTCTTGGCTTGGAAACAACTTAAAAGAACTAAAAATGAATTAAAAATATTTTTTAGTCATTAACAAATATTTATAAAGAATTATAACAACTTTATTTTTTTTTTAAAAAAGGCTAAAGCACCTGGATTTGGCCAAAACGAGGCGCTTGAAAGGCTTGATTAGACCACAGGCGCCTCGCTTTGACCAAAACGAGGCACTTTAGCCTTTTTTAAAAAAAATAAAGTTGTTTTAATTCTTTATATTGACTAAAAATATTTTTAATTCATTTTTAGTTCTTTTAAGTTGTTTCCAAGCCAAGAAAATTCATTTGAGGCGTTTCAGTTCGTTTATTGCGCGTTTGTGTTTTTCGGTAGAAACATCCAGCTTTGTACAAATTTGATGAATCATTGTACGTGGTTCTCGACTATACCAAACACACAACAATTTGTTTTAATTCAATTTAAAGTGTTTTCAATTACTTTTCAATCAATCACATTGTTACTAAGTAGCTTCAATCAAGGTCTTCACATTTTAGTAACATTTTAGACCAACCACATGTCAATAAATGATAATTTTCAAATATTGCATGTCTAATTTTCAAATATTGCATGTCTAAATCATAATGACCCTCTGGCAAACCTGTGTAAAGGACTAAAGCCACATATCTTGCCATTAATACTAACGACGATTGCCAGAGGGTTACTATTCTTATATAAAAAACATTAATTGGTTTCATCTTTGTTTCTTGAGTTGAACTTTCCATGATTTACCTTTATCATCTCGGAGAGATATCTGTCAACGATGAAGACAACCTGAACCCATAATTTATTACATTATTATTATTATTTACATTATTATTATATTTGCAACGTAGTTCCTTTCTATTATATTTGCAATCAGAATCAGAATATTATATTACAATAACATTACGTTGAGCAAAAAGTTGTGTTTGAAGCCTAGTTCTTTTGGCCAAAGGTACAGAAAGGTTATAAATGTTCATTGTAGAAGAAGAAGAAAACACTAAAACATTGTAGAATTCTATTAATTGATTTTAGGAATTGTTTGAGAATATATTTTTTGATCAAAAGATCCGTAACTATTCATTGTAGTTTAGATTTTCTTAGGACTTTAAACAGAGAAGATGGAGGGTTAGTTATTACTCTGCACTTCAAGTAGAAGAAGATGAAGAAGAATAAATGAAGTCTATTAAAGAGGTTAGTAGGTTACTCATTACTGGCGGGATGCAAATCGTGATGTGATAGGATTTTTATAATTTTATTGGTTATACTTTTTTTTTCATTTTTTTAGGAATTGTTTGAGAATATATTTTTTGATCAAAAGATCCATAACTAAACCATTCGGAATAGTAACGATCGCTTTACAAATGCCGAAAATGACTATCATCAATCTGGTATTAGTGGTTGGAAACTCTGATGACAAAGCTTGTGTTGAGGGATAAACCATTCGGAATGGGTTGAAGGTGTGTGTTGAAACAAGGTATGGATATGGAGAACATGGAATGAGATGATTTCGATTTTCGTACAAAGATTCCATAACTGAACAGTTATTTGGAATGCTCCTTATCATTACAGTTATGACTTTTTTTATCAGAAAATATATTCCCAAACAATTAAAAACAACTTTTCATGCAAGCAAGTAAAATTTAATTATTGGACATTGAGATGGAGAATTCCTATGGAAGTTGCTAAAATAGTTAAACAAAAGCTGAAATTGAACAGTTATTTGGAATGTTTCTGATCATTACAGTTATGGCTTTTTTTATAAGAAAATATATTCCCAAACAATTAAAAACAACTTTTCACGCAAGCAAGTAAAATTCAATTGTTGGACATTGAGATGTTCCTGATCATCTCAGTTATTTGGAATGTTCCTGATCATTACAGTTATGGCTTTTTTTATAAGAAAATATATTCCCAAACAATTAAAAACAACTTTTCATGCAAGCAAGTAAAATTCAGTTGTTGGACATTGAGATGGAGAATTCCTATGGAAGTTGCTAAAATAGTTAAACAAAAGCTGAAATTGAACAGTTATTTGGAGTGTTCCTGATCATTACAGTTGTGGCTTTTTTGATCTATAATATATATTCCCAAACAATTAAAAACAACATTTCATGCAAGCAAGTAAAATTCAGTTGTTGGACATTGAGATGGAGAATTCCTATGGAAGTTGCTAAAATAGTTAAACAAAAGCTGAAATTGAAAAATTATTTGGAATGTTCCTGATCATTACAGTTATGGCTTTTTTGATCAGAAAATATACTCGCAAACAATTAAAAACAACTTTTCATGCAAGCAAGTAAATTTCAGTTCTTGGACATTGAGATGGAGAATTCTTATGGAAGTTGCTAAAATAGTTAAACAAAAGCTGAAATTGAACAGTTATTTGGAATATTTCTGACATTACAGTTATGGCTTTTTTTATTAGAAAATATATTCCCAAACAATTAAAAACAACTTTTCATGCAAGCAAGTAAATTCAGTTCTTGGATATTAAATTTAGGTAAGAACATTGTGGATGATGATGATGATAACTTCTCTTCAGGAGAAAGGTGTGGATTATCGGAAGATTGATTTTAAGAATTGTTTGAGAATATATTTTTTGATTAAGGGATCCATAATTGTTAATGCAAGCAATAACACAAGTCCTTCTTTAATGTTATTCACAAATATATGATGGAAGGGTTTAAAAAGAAATAGCACAAGTCATTCTTTAATGCTGTTTATAATTAAAAGGAACTAGGTTGCAAAGGAACTTCAGGTCAGTCAGACGTTTTGTCAAAAGAACATAGTTGAAATCGATGGGAAGGTAAACAAAACCGTGCAAAACAACTGTTCAAGCAAGCAAGTAAAATTCAGTTGTTGGACATTGTTGGACATTGTTGGACAGTTGTCGGTGAGATATCTGTCAACGATGAAGGTCACACCTATACAGTTGTTTAAAAATCAATGGGAGGGTAAACAAAAGCGTCGATCCGACTGTTGATTTCTTTCCACAACCAATACAATGAACTCTGTATGGGTTGCTTGTTAGCGTCGATCCGACTGTTGTTTCTTTCCGCAACCAGTACAACGAACTCTGTATGGGTTGCTTGTTAGCGCCGATCCGACTGTTGATTTCTTTCCGCAACCAGTACAACGAACTCTGAAATTAGTAAACAACTGTTCAGGCAAGCAAGTAAAATTCAGTTGTTGTCGGAGAGATATCTATCAACGATGATGTTAGGATCTGAGTATTGGATTGTTTTGATTAAGTATGAAATATGAATGAAGTATAAATGGAAAGTGCAGCGGAATAAGAATAAATCAAAACATAGAGTATAATTGTTTTTAATCGAATGCTTTCATTAAAAGGAAAGATTACAATTGTACAATTAACTCCCCCTCAGCCTGATCACTCAAAGAATGTTTGTCTAAAAGAGAATGACGAGTGACCAATAGAACAGTACAAGTACTGTTCGATTTATAGACAAGCTCAAAACTCTGATGATCAGTTGCTGACGTCACCTAGAAAGCGACCCCTAACTGACTAACAAACTATAACATCTGTTAAACAATAAACTACTGTTACATTGAAACAACTGATAATAAACTCTGTTAATCTAAAGCTCTGATGTCTTCTTATCATCTGTTGAACCAAAGTGCTGTTGGTTCAACAGACCTTTGCTCTTCAGATCTTTGATCAGCAGTTGTTCTTCATCAGACTTTATCCTTCAGACTTTATCCATCAGACTTTGTCAGCAGCAGTTGTCTTCTAACAGTTGTTAAGCAGCAGCAGTTTAGGAATCAACAGTTCTTTGGAGGAAGCTTTATTGTAACAACTGTTCTTTATTCTTGATCAAACACTTAGTATATTTTGGCTTTCAATCATCTGTTCTTATCTAGGTCAGCAGACCCAACAATCTCCCCCTAGAACAGATGATGCCAAAACTCTGCTTTATTCTTGATCTTTATTCCTCATCAGACTTTCTCTAATATGCCCTTTCAGTTGTAATTCAAAGCTCATAGAGAAGAGGTCTTCAGCATCTCTATCCAGTGTCAAATTCAGAAGTGTCTGGAGATCTTCTGCACTTAGGCCAGGTGCATCATCCATACTTAACTTCTGAATACTACCATCTGACCTGATCAGTGTCAATTCATGGGTCTCTTTGTCAGACTTCCATTTTAGAATTTTAGAGTCAGAGGAGTGACTGGGATGCATCTTTATTTTGGATGAGTTGGGAGATGGAGGCCTGCCAATGAGTTCTCTGAACTTCTCTGTGACAGGGTCAGAGAAGAATCTGAGTTGGTTCAAGAGACCCTCTTTTACATAAGTTTCATTGAACTTTCTTGTATCCTCTTCAGACATTTCCTTCTGCTTCTTGTATTGTCTTTGAGCAGCAATAGAAAGGTCAGAGGTTTCAAGTAAACTGTCTAATGTAAAGGCCTGTGAGGGTTTCTTGGGAGCATCATCATACACTGGTTTTCTTGGAAGTTTAGGATTGGTCTTTCTTTCTTGTTCAAGTTTCTTGTATGTCTCAATTAACCTGACCTCTGACCATCTAGCAACAGATCTCATCTCTCCATACTTGGCTGCTACAAGCTCTTGTCTCATTCTCTTGAACTTCAAGGCTCTAGCTTGATCTCTCCCTTTACTGAAATCAGGGGCAGAGACCTTAGCAGGAGGATTCTTGGCCATGCTCTCAATTCTGATCAATTCTTCCCTGAGAGCATGTGTGGTCCAGCCTGTGAATTGATTCTTTGTTGCTTTATAAGGCTTGGTTGCCAAGATCTGTTCTAGTAATGAATCCCTTACTTCCATTTCCAAGTGTCTGCTGAGAGGCATGGTAGACATGGAATTGCTCAGGGTCTTAGCATAATCTTCAATCCTTCTGAGTTTGCTAAGCTCTGCTGAATGGATGCCCTGAGCAGTCCTGTCATCCTTCCCTTTGCATTTCTCTTTGATGATGGCATCAGCCTGTTCACCCTTGTATTTAAGATATGTGTCAATGTTGAGTGGAACAGGGAAGCCTTTGAGAGATGGGAAGGATCTTTTTGATGGCTGATCAGTATTGTAGAAGGATTGAAGTTCCCCCTTGATTAGATCCAAATCAAGGGGATACTTCTCAGCCAATGGGGTGATGGTTGGTGGTGGTCTATGGGATCTGAATTGGGCAGTGTGTGGTGAGAAAGATGAAAGTGGAATGGCATTGACTGGTGTGGGTTGTGAGATTGGGGTGTTAGGTGGTATGTTGTGGATGTTTTCATCTTGTATAACAAAGGTGGATTTCCTTTTTCTGCTATACAAGATTTTGGGTGAAGGTGAGGATGAGGCAGTGGTTTGGGAAACATCTGTTGGTCCTTTTGTGGAACCAGCAGTTGTTTGGGTTTTAGGTTGTGTTGAGGTAGGTTTGGGAGTTGGTTGAGTTGTGGCTGGTTTAGTGGTTGATGGTGTAGTGATTGGTTTGGTTACTGGTTTGGGTTGAGCAGATGTTTTAGCAGCAGTGGTTTTGGGTTCAGTGGTTTTAGGTTCAGTGGTTTGGGTAACAGATGTTGTGGTGGCAGTGGTTTTAGTGGCTGTGATAGCAGGTGTTTGAACAGCAGAGGTTTCAGCAGTTATTTAGGAAGGTGGTTTTCTAGTGTGTTTGGCAGGCATTTTCTTTCTCTTTGAGGTATTCACATCTTCCACTTCCTGCTGCTGTTCCTTCTTCAACTGTACTAACATCTCTGCCTTTACTTCCAAAGTATCAGCCCTTTTTCTTTTGTCCTGAGCAGCTGTCTAAGCTTGTTCATTAGCTGAAGTGTCAACTTCTTTAGCCTTTGATGCTTGAGCTGGTTCAGTGACAGGGATCTGAACATTTGGTTGTTGAGGAGCTGATTTGGGTGACTCTGGTTTGTCAGCAGTTGGCTTCTTCCCTTTTTGTGAGGGTGGTGCACCAAAAGGATCTAGCTTTGGCAGCCTATCTCTGCCACTCTCCCCCTTTTTGGCATCATCAACTGTGAACTCATTGTCATTCTCATCTCTGAGGATGGTGGTAGGGGCAGAGCCAGTAGTCTTCAGCAGATGTTCCTTGATCACTTTGATGTCAGCTTTAGTATCATTGAATCTTGCATCCACCATATTTCTGATCAAGGACATGTAGGTTTCTTGGGTCTGATCTGCCAGTTTTCTGTGAGCTATGATGATGGGTGAAACTGATTTCCATAGCTCACTGGCAATATCAGAGGTGGAGGGTTGACTTTTGGTAAAGGTGTTCAGTGTTTCCAATATTGACTTGACATCAGATTTGATGTCAGCAACAGAGGATTCAAGGTTTTGAACCTTAACCGTCAATTCTTGAAGTTTTGACTCATCACCTAAGTTAATAGGATCATCTGAATCCCTACCAGAGGTAGTTTTAGCTGGTTCAGTTCTAGGAGGTGAGTCCATAGAATGAGAACCTGCTGCCCCTTTGTCTTGGTACTGGGGACTTCCAACTGTTTTAGGGGACACAATTGTGGCCTCTCAGTTGTTGCCTTCAAGGAAGTCTTATCAATGGAACCACTGTCCTGCTGTGAGACAATGGTCTCTACAGCAGTAGTAGCTGCTTCTCTTGAAACCTCATCAGAAGTAACATTGACTTCTGGGAGTATAACCTCCTCTTCTGTTTGTGGGATAGCTAATTGACTTTCCTCAGCCCCAGTCACTGGTGGTGGTATACTCTCAGTGATAGGTGAAGGAGAGGAACTGGGGTTGTCCTGAGTTTTGTCAATAGCTTCAAACAGGGGTTGCATTGTTTGTGGGACATGTGGTGGTGATGTAGGTGGAGTAAGAAGCTGATTAGCCCTGGGAGATGGACTTATAAACATATGATCAAGTGACTCATATGCCTCAGTATGAGGTTCCCTTTGGCTTACAACAAGATCCTTTTGTGAGGATTCTTGAGGAGTTTGCTGGGGTTGAGATATCTCCAACTGTTGTGAGGAAGTAACAACAGTGGTTTCATGTTGCTTTGGTGATGCAACAGGGTTAGCTTCTGGTATCTCATCTTCCAGAAGTCCCTTTTTGGTTTTGGTGGTTGTTTTGGAGGATGGACGTTTTCTTTTGGTGGCTGGTGTGGGTTTCACAGCACTGGATGAAGTGCCATGATCACCAGGAGCAGTGGGCTCACCAACAGAGGTTTCAACAACAGTTGTTGTCTTTGTCCTCTTTGGTTGTGTTTTTGAAACTTTTTGTACTTTTAATACTTTTTCTTGGGTAGAAGAACCCAACATTCTTGTAAAAGTTTCATCAGTTAAACTTTTCATTTTGAAAGACTCTCCCTTTTGAAAATCCTTTTCAAGTAAAATCTTTTGTAGAATCACACTTAGAATTCTAGGGTAGAGCAGAAAAGCATTGTTTGAGCCAGATTTTATGGCTTTCACATTTGATACCAAGTCTAAGAACAATCCCTGAGACAGATTGAAGTCAGAATCTGACAACATTGCATATCCCAAGTATTGTATCCTCAATGGGATTTCATTGAAGGATGTAGTCTTGGCAGAGGCACAGAGGAGGAGGGTATGGAAGAAAAATTTCATGACTGGTGGGAAAAACTTTTTGTATAATGTGGAACCAGTCATTTGTGCATCATACCCTCTCTCTTGAAACTCAGTGTGAAGCTCTGTTTTTGGAAAAGTTTCCATACCTGATAAGTCGTTTAGTGAGAAGGTAGTGGATATGATTGCAGGGGTTATGGCGATACTGGTGTCTCTAATTTTGGAAATTATGGAAGTTGGCTTTTTGTCTTGGTATAAGACTTCAGCATTCGCCCAGAATTCTTGGAGTGTTTCCAGGTATATGGGGGCATCAGCAATAAGAACATTTTTATACTTTGAGTTATTGATGATGTCGATGGTGGAATGGAATGGTGTGTTGTCTTCGGTTTTTACCAAATATGGAAGGAAATTATGAGTGGCTTTTGTTTGGAGTTCCATTTTAATGGATTTGGATTGTGAAAGTGATGAACTTTGATTGAGGGTTATGAGGGAGACGAGAGCGGTTTTTCAGTATTTTGAATACAATGAGACAGTAAAACTGCTGTTGGGGGAAAGAACAGGGTTTTATAGGCTCTGGTGAAACCGCTGATGTGGCAAAACTCTGCTTTTGAGAGCAGACGTGGCAAACATCTGATGGTTGAAACATCTGGTGGCATACAGCTGTTTTGTTAAACCTCTGTTGCCAACCTCTGTTGTTTAACCAAAAGACTGATGAAAACAGTTGTTTTATCTGATCAGATGTTTGAAACAGATTTTTCAACTAACAGTGGTTTTAATGAAACAGTGGTTGTTTTATCTGATCAGTGGTTTAAAACAGATTTTTCAACCAAAGTGTCATTTTAGCAAAATTTGATTTTCTGAAAACATTTTAATGTTTTTATTGAAAACATTTTTGTTGTTTTAATCCATGTTTAACATTCCAATTCGAGAAATCAGGTTTGTGAAGGTAGATGTGTCTAAAGCTTTTGTCAGCACATCTGCCAACTGATCCTCTGTTGGAACATGGTGCAGAGAAATCAAACCTTTTTCATAGCTATCCCTGACAAAATGATGTCTGATATCTATGTGCTTGGTGGTTGAATGAGAGACTGGATTTTTGATGATATTTTCAGCAGCTTGGCTATCCAACATGAGTGGAGTCCTTAGTGCAGTTATCCCAAAATCCAGTAGTTGATTTTGAAGCCACATAAGTTGGGCTGTACAGCTTGCAGCAGCAATGTATTCAGCTTCAGCAGTGGATGTTGAAACAGCTGCTTGCTTTTTGCTTTGCCAAGAAACTAAGGCATTCCCTAGAAACTGGCACCCTCCTGAAGTGGACTTCCTTGTGGTATGGCAGCCAGCAAAATCACTATCTGAATAGCCTGAAAGCTCAATGTTTCCATTAGCAGGATACCAGATACCAAGTGTGGGAGCACCTTTTAGGTATCTGAATATCCTTTTCACAGCAATAAGGTTAGACTTTCTAGGAGAAGCCTGAGATCTAGCACACACACAGGTTGCAAACATAATGTCTGGCCTGGATGCTGTTAAGTACAATAAAGACCCAATCATGCATCTATAGTGTGTCTGATCAACCAGTTCATCCTTTTCATCATCAGTGAGTGGCTTGACAGTGCTCATGGGTGTATTACATGGCTTACAATCATTCATCTCAAATTTTGTTAACAAGTTTTTCACATACTTGTTTTGATGAATGAAAGTGCCATTTTGCAGTTGCTTTACTTGAAGACCAAGAAAGCACTGAAGTTCACCCATAGCACTCATTTCAAACTCTGCTGTCATGAGTTCCCTAAACTCCTCACACATTTTGTTACATGTGGATCCAAAAATGATGTCATCCACATATATTTGAACAATCATTAAATCTTTTCCTTTCCATTTTAAAAACAAAGTTTTATCAATTTTACCTCTTGTGAAACCAATGGATAAGAGAAAAGTGGAGAGAGTTTCATACCAGGCTCTTGGTGCTTGTTTCAGTCCATACAATGCTTTGTTAAGCTTGTAGACATGATCAGGATGGAATGTGTCTTCAAAACCAGGTGGTTGACATACATAGACCTCCTCCTGAATTTTGCCATATAGGAAGGCACACTTGATGTCCATCTGATACACCTTGATGTTGTGGTTGACAGCAAAGGCTAAGAAAAGTCTGATAGCTTCTAACCTTGCTACAGGGGCAAAGGTTTCATCATAGTCAATTCCCTCTTCTTGTCTGAAGCCTTGAACCACTAACCTGGCTTTGTTCTTGACAACTATACCCCTTTCATCAGTTTTGTTTTTGAAGACCCACTTTGTGCCAATTGGACAGACATCCTTAGGCAGTGGTACAAGTTCCCATACTTGTTGTCTTTTGAACTGAAGGAGTTCTTCTTGCATGGCTTCTACCCAACTATTGTCTTTCAGTGCCTCTTGGTACTTGACAGGTTGTGTAAGGGATAGAAAGCCTGCAAAAAGACAGATGTTTGAAGATTGGCTCCTTGTGAGCACACCTTCTCTGATGTTGCCAATGATTTGGTCTGGTGGATGAGCTCTTAGGTAGATTAGATCTCCCTGATATGGTATGATGGCATTTTGTGGTGAAGGACAGAGGTTTGGAGACTCTGTTGACATAACATCTGTTGGCACTTTTGAAGAGTCAACAGATGTTTGGAATGGAGGTGGAGGAATGGGTCCAAGTGGTGTAAAATTGGACTGACTTTTGTCAACAGATGATTGACATTTGTCAACAGATGATTGAACAGTGGATTGGCTGGGTGAATCAGTGGTTTGAAGGTAAGACTGGTCAACAGTGGCTGACTCAGCTATGACAGAGTTTTGACAGTTGTTTTGAACCACTGCTTCCTCTGATGCAGGATAGACTTTGTAGTGGTCTGGGACCACAACATCTATTCTGTAGTCTTGTTGTGAAGATTGTGGAGTACCTGCAGGGTTAGTTTTGACAGCAATATCTTCAAATTTGAATTCATCTAAATCAAACAACTCAGCAGGGTTTGCTGGGATTTTCAAAGATGAAAGTTCATTGAACTTCACATTCAGAGTTTCTTCTTTTGTTTTAGTCCTTGTGTTAAACACTTTATAGGCCTTTGCAGTAGAGGAATACCCCAGAAAATATCCACAATCCACTTTGGCTGCAAATTTTGAAATGGAATCTTTAAGATTTAAAATGAAACATGGGCAGCCAAAGACTTTGAAAAATGATATCAGTGGTTTGATTTTAAACAGAATTTCATAAGCAGTCTTTTGATGTCTAGGGTTGATTAAAACTCTGTTTTGAACATAGCAAGCAGTGTTTACAGCTTCTGCCCAAAAGGACAGAGGTAAACCAGAATCTGCTAGCATTGTTCTTGCAGCCTCAACGAGAGTCCTGTTCTTCCTTTCAACCACCCCATTTTGCTCTGGTGTTCTTGGGATACTGTACTGCCTTACAATCCCTTTTGACACACAGAAATCATCCAACTCCTTATTCTTAAACTCTGTTCCATTGTCACTCCTAAAGACTTTTACTGGCAAGTCATATTGTTTTTCAACTTTGGTGACAAAGTCCTTCAAAATACCTGCAGTCTCATCTTTAGAGTGTAAAAAGTAAGTCCATGTAAACCTAGAAAAATCATCAACTATGACAAGACAAAATCTTTTCTTCTTAGACTCATGATTTTTACAGGGCCAAACAAGTCCATGTGCAACATTTGTAAACACTGACTAGTTTTGGACTCATCAATGGATTTGTAAGAGCTTTTATGTTGTTTACCTTTTAAACAGGAAACACAATGCTCATCACATTTGAATTCTTTTGATGGTAAACCTCTGACAAGGTTTTGTTTGGAGAGTGAGTTGATAGTTTGAAGGTTGGTGTGACCAAGTCTCCTATGCCACAATTCTGTCTCTTTGGTGGAGGCAGCTGAGAACAGACAGACATTTGCAGTAGGATTATCCTTCAACATATCAACTACATACACATTGCCACTTCTGTGAGCAACAAGTTGTGCTTTGCTCTCAGCAATGATGGTGTTAATCTTTTCTACAGCCTCTGGGCCAACAATCTTACAAGTTTGCTTAGTGAAGAATGACCCAAAGCCTTTGTCACTCATTTGAGATACACTAAGTAGATTAAATTTTAGATTGTCTATTAGATTAACATTTTCAAACTTACGCCTCCCTGCTTTGACAGTACCAGAACCCAACACTTTACCTTTAGAATCATTACCAAAGGATATATCACCCCCTCCATGAGCAAGAAAGTCCAGAAGAAGGGCTCTACATCCAGTCATGTGCCTGGAGCCTCCACTATCTACATACCTTAAACTGTCTAAACAAGCAGAAGCTCCCTGCACATCAGTAAAGATTTTAGTTTTGGTGAGTGTCCAAAGCCAAATTGGCTTTCGATGGGTCCTTTGCTGACTCAGCCTTAAGTTGAGGAGAATGATCAGTGGTTTGGACTAGCTTTTGAACTAAGTTCAACAGCTGCAGTTGACCATTTGCCAGTGCTTGTATGTCAACACTTGGTCCAGCAGACGTTTGATCATTTCCTATCAGTTGTTGAAAACCATGAGGGTGTCTGTTCACTTTTGGTTTTGAAGACCTCTTGGGCTCTTCATAAACATGTGGCAGACGATGACAAGTGGGTTGTCCATATCCTCTTGGTAATCTGTTAGCAGGTGGAGCATCTGTTACCTGAACTTCTCTGGGAGCAGAGTTTTTGTTCAGACTTTTGGTAACAGATGTTTGAACTGATTCAAAAGTCTGTTTGGGTTTTCCTTTTGAAGTACTTACCACTTGACTTTCCTGAGTTTTAGCCTTATACTCTTTTATCTTTTCATCAAAAATTTTGAGATATAGGCACTCTTTTGTTTTGTGATTCTTTTTCTTGCAAATTGAACATTCTTTAGATTTAGAATCATTTAAACTTGTTGTTTTGTTGATGTCATATGCTTTTAGAAGAAAACAGTTTTTAGTGACATGGTTCTTCTTTTCACAAAAATCACAAAACAAGTTGTTCTTGGCTTTCCCTTTTTCTTTCTTCCTTTCAACAGATGTTTCATCATCTGTTGGAAGATTTACTAGAGGGATTACTTTGGCCTGTGGTGCCATTTTACCATCAGAGGTTTTGAAGGTCATTGGTTTGAAAGTTTCAAGGACTTCACACTCATCTAACCATGTTGGTTTGAATTGATATTTCTCAATTTCATCAAATGAGGGTGTACCTTCCAACTTTTCAAGAATGATTTTCTTGCCATTGGGTTCAGTAACCTTGATTTCTTGACCTTTTGAGTTTGTAGGGATGACCTCAACCAACTGTGGTTCCTTTTTGTCAGCGGTTTGTGAAACTTGGTCAGTGGTTTTAAAACCAAACCCAAATTTCACATGACTTTTAGATTGTTGGTTGACAATCATCTCAAAACCCTTAGATGATTCCACCCACTTTTTACATTCAACTTGGGTGGACTCAAGCTCCTTCTTACAACTATGATATTTTGTTATCATAGTCTGAAGCTGGTCTTTGGTTATGCTTGCTTCATGTTTTAAACTGCTGATTTCAGACTCTTTTTCAGATATTTTTGATTTTAACTCTTTTGTAAGTTTTTCAAACTGAATTTCAGAATCCAAAATTTTCTTTCTAAAGTTTTCATTCACCTCTTTTATCTTAGCAAATGCCACAATACATTTGTCTGAGCACAAGTCATTTAAGATTTGAGGAGATACCTTAGCAGCAGCCATCAAGGCACAGTTACACTGGCAGTCACAGTCATCACTACCCCAGGGGTCTGAGAGATTCACAACCTCCACTTCAGATTCTTCAGCTGAAACAAACTCACCAACAACACTATCAGTCACATTTTCAGACATAGATACCACTTCCTCAGAATCAGTCTCTTCAACAATTGTTTCTAGTGCCATAAAACAAAAATCCTTTTCAGTGTTGGCAACTAGAGCAATGTTGTCATCTGTTATCTCATCTGGTAGACTGCTCCAATCAACAAAGCCCTGAGTAAAGAAACTCTGTTGGCCTGGTTGACTGGTCTCTGCAGGAGCAGAGGGTGGAGTAACAGTCATTGGCACTGGTGCCTGAGCAACAGGTGTTTGGACATAGTGATACTGAGGAACAGTGGTTTGGACATAATGCACAGGAACAGTGGTTTGGGTCTGTGCAAAGTGAGCAGTGTTTTGCACATTAGGTACATTGGGGATGGTTTGATAAGTGTTGGCCTGTGGTCTTTGATTTGGATAGGTAATCATAGGAACTCCATTTTGACTCCTACACTCCCTAGCAAAATGACCCATTCTATGACACTTGTAACACTTTATCTTTGATTTATCCAACCCAACCTTTGACCCACCATGTAAACCTGGGTACCTCCTGCCAGTTTTCTTATAGAAGTTATTGGTTCTAATACTGAGCAGGGCAACCTGATGTAAGATGTCCATTTCTTCTAGGTCCAAAGGGTCAATATATTGCAAGTCATTGTACACAAAAGATGAATTATCAGAAGCCTGGATATCACCACTGGCTGTGAAAGCACAGTTGTTTGGTGATGAGTAAGAATCATTATTGAAACCAGTTGTTATGTCAATGTAATGATCATAACTCTGATCCTTACTACTTCCAAAACCATCATCCTGACCCAACAGTTTAGTATTACCAAATACATAGTCATCTGACACTTTGCCAGAGTCCTGGAGCTTCTTTTTCTGGTTAAGCTCCCTTTCATAAGTCAGGAGCTTACCATGAAGCTGGGTCAGGGTTAGGTCTTTGAATCCGATAGAGTTTCTCATAACTATGGCTATAGTGTCCCATTTGTCCTGAAGTGATCTAAGAAACCTATGATTCAGTGTTGAATTAGGAAAAGTTAGACCAACCAGTTTAAGTTCACTAATTAGACAGTTAAACCTTTCAAACTGCTGTGTTAATGACTCCCTTTTATGTGACTAAACGTTTCATATTGTTGGTTAAGTATTTCACGGTTGTTTTCAATCACATCATCAGTTCCCCCGAATTGCTCTTTGAGAGCATCCCACAGTTCTTTAGCACTATTGCAGTGCAAGAGACCGGATTATCGGAAGACTGATTTTAAGAATTGTTTGAGAATATATTTTTTGATTAAGGGATCCATAATTGTTAATGCAAGCAATAGCACAAGTCCTTCTTTAATGTTATTCACAAATATATGATGGAAGGGTTTAAAAAGAAATAGCACAAGTCATTCTTTAATGCTGTTTATAATTAAAAGGAACTAGGTTGCAAAGGAACTTTAGGTCAGTCAGACGTTTTGTCAAAAGAACATAGTTGAAATCGATGGGAAGGTAAACAAAATCGTGCAAAACAACTGTTCAAGCAAGCAAGTAAAATTCAGTTGTTCGACATTGTTGGACAGTTGTCGGTGAGATATCTGTCAACGATGAAGGTCACACCTATACAGTTGTTTAAAAATCAATGGGAGGGTAAACAAAAGCGTCGATCCGACTGTTGATTTCTTTCCACAACCAATACAACGAACTCTGTATGGGTTGCTTGTTAGCGTCGATCCGACTGTTGATTTCTTTCCGCAACCAGTACAACGAACTCTGTATGGATTGCTTGTTAGCGCCGATCCGACTGTTGATTTCTTTCCGCAACCAGTACAACGAACTCTGAAATTAGTAAACAACTGTTCAGGCAAGCAAGTAAAATTCAGTTGTTGTCGGAGAGATATCTATCAACGATGATGTTAGGATCTGAGTATTGGATTGTTTTGATTAAGTATGAAATATGAATGAAGTATAAATGGAAAGTGCAGCGGAATAAGAATAAATCAAAACATAGAGTATAATTGTTTTTAATCGAATGCTTTCATTAAAAGGAAAGATTACAATTGTACAATTAACTCCCCCTCAGCCTGATCACTCAAAGAATGTTTGTCTAAAAGAGAATGACGAGTGACCAATAGAACAGTACAAGTACTGTTCTATTTATAGACAAGCTCAAAACTCTGATGATCAGTTGCTGACGTCACCTAGAAAGCGACCCCTAACTGACTAACAAACTATAACATCTGTTAAACAATAAACTACTGTTACATTGAAACAACTGATAATAAACTCTGTTAATCTAAAGCTCTGATGTCTTCTTATCATCTGTTGAACCAAAGTGCTGTTGGTTCAACAGACCTTTGCTCTTCAGATCTTTGATCAGCAGTTGTTCTTCATCAGACTTTATCCTTCAGACTTTATCCATCAGACTTTGTCAGCAGCAGTTGTCTTCTAACAGTTGTTAAGCAGCAGCAGTTTAGGAATCAGCAGTTCTTTGGAGGAAGCTTTATTGTAACAACTGTTCTTTATTCTTGATCAAACACTTAGTATATTTTGGCTTTCAATCATCTGTTCTTATCCAGGTCAGCAGACCCAACAGATGAAGGCAACATACTTGAAATCAATGGGAAGGTAAACAATTCCTGCTCATCATGAGGAATATCTAGCTCATCCTGGATCTTGGATTTTACATTGCCAAAGGTCTTGATGAATATCTTCATCAATCTCCTTGATCTACGCATAAGTGTGAGAGTCGATTTCCCTTTAGGGGTGACTAACAAAGAGATGGTCTTTTTTGATGAATGTATTATTCACAAATATTTTCATCTTTCCCTTTGCGGGTGACTAAAAAAGAGATGGTCTTTTTGATGAATGTATTATTCACAAATATTTCCATCTTTCCCTTTGCGGGTGACTAACAAAGAGATGGTCTTTTTTTGATGAATGTATTATTTAGAAATATTTCCATCTTTCCTTTTGCGGGTGACTAACAAAGAGATGATCTTTTTGATGAATGTATTATTCACAAATATTTTCATCTTTCCCCCTGCTTTATTCACAATTATTTCCATCAAGTTGGTGGTTATTATTTTGTTTTTTAATTTTTTTTTAAAAAATAAAAAAAAAACCAACTCAAAACACCAAAAAATACCCCAAAATAAAACTTTGATTCGAAGCGCCTCGCTTTGGCCAAAACGAGGCGCTTCAGGTCACAAATCAGCTTTTTCTAACCTCGGACCGAGATAGTTAAAAAGTAACCAAAGCGTCTCGCTTTGGCCAAAGCGATGCGATTTGAGGGGGTGAAAATAGAAGTGGGGGAGTTTTAATATAAGCACCATTTTAAAGGTAGAAGACGGATGCTGATATAGGTTTTTTTTTAAGCAGGCAAACACTCCTAAGACTATCCAGTATCACAACCCAACCCAACCCAACCGAACCTTTTATTAAAAAACTAATTTCTCTCTCTTCCACCTACACAACCCAACCTAATACATTTTTCACTCACATTCACAACCCAACCTAAATCAATATTTTATTAAGAAAAGTTGATTTATAATTATTGTATATTATCTAAAAAATTTTAAAAATATATATTTTTTATTTTGAGACTAATTAATTATTTATATTTAATTTAAGAACTAATAAATATTTTATATATGAATAAAATGAAAAAAATTAAATACCACATAATATTAAACGTAATCACACATACAAAAGATACAAAATATTTAATTATTATCACTAGAAAACTTTTGCCATATATGCTCAATGAGGTCGTTTTTTAAAGCGATATGAGCTTCTCTATTACGAAGTTGTTCCCTATTTGTCATATAATTTGACAGGCTTGCAATTCGTTGAGTAGAGTATTGAAAAGGTTGTTCATAATTTTCACCGGAGCTTGTTCGTTGGCGATTTGTAGGCATAAACTTTTGAAAAATTTGGATCAAAATAACTGATTTTCAAAGAATAACCGTTTTTCAAATGGGTCAGGTCGAACCAGAGAGAGTAGGGTTGAACGTGTAAGGTTTTGGGTCGAACCAGGTTATTTTAGGTCGAACGTGACTTTATTTAGGTCGAACCAAGACTTTGTTTGTGTTGTGTTTGTTCATTCGACCAAGTGTTGTTCATTTGACCAACCGGGAGGTCGAAAGAAGGTTTATAGCGGTCGAACGTGAGTCTAGTGTGTTTCATTTTTTACATTCGAGTCTGATTTAGGGGGTCGAACCTGATAGATCCTACATTCGAACCCACGTCTACTTATTCAGAGGTCGAACCAAGTTTTCTTTGGGAAATTTTCTAAGTGTTTCGCATTTCAAACTTTATGGACAACATGTGGGGATTTCCTATAACGCCTAGACCTACAACAACACAGCAGCAACACGTTCCAGTGAACCCATGGGCTGTAGCGTCTCAGAAAACGAACACTCAACCATCTCAACCGATTAATTACCTCGCCATGAGTAGTTCGATTCCACACACTGTTACTCAAATCGATGAATGACTATTGGGGCATTGCAGCAGCAACGGTACACACTCAAACTATTAATGCTATTTCTACACTAATCAATGATTTATCTTCAGGTAGTGGAAACCGTCCACCAAAGCTGATGGAAATGGCAGAGTACAACCAATGGCAGAAGAAGTTCAAGATACACCTTGAGGGCATGGGAATGGAAGGAACAGAAGCTTGGCAGATGATTGCAAAAGGGTATGTTGCTCTGGTGCTTGAGAATTCAGGAGAACCAATTCCACTTGATGGTTTATCTGAAGATGAGAAGAAGAAGTTCACAGTAGAGAAGAAGGCTTTCTCGCAACTATCTCAAGCTATAACTACGGATATACTACATCAATTTGGATCGTGTAATATATCTAAACAACTTTGGGATATGTTGAAGAACAGACATGATGGAAATGAGAAAACAAGACGATTGAGAGTGGAAGAGCTAAAGAAGGAGTTTGAAAACTTTAGCTATGTTGGAAATGAGACTTTGAAGGAGCTTATTCCAAGATATTGTCATGTTTTGACCGAGCTGTCTAACTATGAGATTAGTATTCCAATGTCTGAGTTGGTAGATAAGTTTGCTTATTCTCTACTACCACATTGGATCAACACATTGAAGTTTTGAAAGAAAAGGATGTGTATCAATATTGGACAATCAATGATCTCATTCAAAAGTTGGAGAATAAAGAATTAGAGGAGAGGAGAAAGGCAAAAAGGTCACAATTTCCACAAAATCCGGAATTGTACCATGCTACTTCATCCTCATCTATGTCTAGCTCAAGTGTTGGCGGGAATGTTGCACCACACATAGCTTGTGTTTCTAATGTTGCAGAACCACCGAGAAACCCAATTAACTATCTTGCACAAACATCCACCTACACACCAAACTATTCAACTTCTTACATTCCACCTCCACCTCAAATGTCCACAGCTTGTTACTCATCAAATATTAACACATCTCAACAACAACCTTATGCTCCATCAATGTCACAAGATTTTCCAAGTCAGAGTCCAGTCGTGTTGGAAACTTCCAACATGAATAATGTTACAGTTGAAGTTGCTCAGCAACATATTGCTTTGGTTTCAGCAATGGTTGCTTCGTATAATGGACTTGTGGCTAGTCAGATCGGAAACAACAATCAGACTAATGAAGATTATGCCCAAATTGATAAAGAAGAGATGGAGTTAATTGATATTCAATGGGCGTTCATGAGTGTTATGAGAAGAGCTATAGAATTTATTGAGAAGACAGGCAGGACTGATCTTGCTACCTCACCAAATACCACATATGGCTTCAACAAAGCCAAAGTTACATGTTTCAATTGTGGTGGTAGAGGTCACTTCAAAAGAGAATGTACTCAACCTATGCAACAAGGTAACAGGAATCCTTTCAACTCAAACTATCAAAACCGACCGACACAAAACCAGGTTACCTATCAAAGACAAAACAATAAAAACTATCCTCAACAAAACAATTTCCAAAACCGACAGAACACCTCACAAAATACCTCAAACAGACAAACAACTACACCCAACCAGACTCAAACTCAAACTCCACATAACCCAACCAGAACCATCATTCCTATTTCGACACCAAATAGCCAACCTCAAACCGAGAATCAAAATCAGGCATTGGTAATCCAAAAGGATGAAGGATATGATTGGACCTCAATGCAACTGGGAGTTGAGGAAATAACTAGTGGGAATGTTGCATGTCTTGCGAAGGAAATAGTAGAGGAGTCGGTGATAGCTGATGAAGTTTTGAAGACTAAGAAGGTATCTGAGGTGGTGATTGAGGAGATAGTTGATGATAATCAGATTCCTGTTGCTGATCAAGTTGAAGATACATTTTCTGAGAAGATTTCGAGAACTGTCATTGATTCTGTTACTGATATTCCTGATGAGCATGAATGTGTGTATTCTGATTCAGAGAGTGAAACGGATTCGGAAGCAAGTATCAACTCGTTGGATGATGAGATTGATCAACTCTTAGCCGAAGCTGATTTTCTAATGACGAGGAAGTCGTGTATTGTTGATGATGCCTTCACCAAGATTGACTATTCAAAGTTCTTTGTTGGAAAAGAGGCTCATTTTGCTTTAATGGCTATGCCAGATCCACTGAAACAGGTAAGTTCTGAATCTACAATTGACATGAAAAGTGATAAGTATTGTGGAACTTACGATAGACTGACTGAGGAAAACAAGCAACCCAAGGTTCAACTTGAGAGTGCTAGAATCAACTGTCAATCTTATCGTAAGGAGGCACATGATTTTAACAAAATACTTGATGGTTACAAAAAGGACATTTCAGATTTAAAGAAAACTCTTGCTTTAAAACAAATTGCTATTAATAACTACATTAATTAGCTTGAAGAAAGTAAATTAGAAATGGCCACCATCAAGTGTTTTGCTGAAAAGGTCAATAAGAAGTTGGAAAGCTACAAACACATATCTTATGTTGTTGATCATATCATTGAAGAACCATCACAACCCAGTAGTGCAAACTACAAATCTGTTCCTTCTCCAGTGTTATTTGAGAATCACAACTTACACTCAGTAACACCGGAAGTTCAGTTAAATTAGACTCTGACGTTCCTCTAGAAATTTTAAAGAAATTATATTTGGATACTCCTAAAGAACAAAAAGTTCATGTCACTGAGTTCATCAAGCCTAAAGAAAAGGCCAATGGATTTCTTGAGCCGGCTTACTCAAAGGACCCAGCTCCAATGAGTTTAAGACGTAGATGTGTTGATGATCAATATCTGATCAATTCATACGCAAAGCCAAATGCTAAGAATGTTTTTGAGGAATACCATGCATGTTTCAAATGTGTGGAGAGAGGGCATTTACTTGCTCACTTCCCGTACGTGAGACACAAAAGGCACGAAGTTGAGAAGAGGCAACCTTATAGAAATCCGTTTGATAATCATAGTTATCCTCAAAGACAGTTTGTCCCTCAAAGACCACCATTTTATAATCAACACAATTATTTTCAAAGGAGGGAAAACTGTCAATTTACCTATGATCATAGAAACCGGATTGATATGGAAAAGAAACTGAAGAAACCAATGGTGAACTCAACTAATGATAAACATAAGGTTGTTCCTAAACCCGCTATCAAGTCATCAGTTGGACTTGTATCTGTTAAATCAGATAAGGTAACTAAGAAAGTTTCATTCACGAACGATACAAAGAAACCGGTCGAGACACAAAAATCTCAGATCAGGATTCTGAAACGTTCCGAATAATCTTGGTCACCATCGGGTTCTCCAGGTTCCTCTACCTCAAATGCAAATGTGAAATCTCAAAGTGAGAAAGGTTTGAATTATCAGAAAAATATCGATTCAAAACCAAGTGTCTGTGAGAATGAATCTTTGAAGTCTAACATTCAAAGACCCAAGACCAAGTTGTTTTCCTTGATATGTGCAGGGAGCCAGTCTTTGGATTGTCGACAGTGGAGCTTCTGGTCACATGACTGGTGATTTGACGCTGCTATTCGATATCAAGAATATTAATGGTGGGTATGATGCATTTGCGGGAAACAAAGGAGGTTATATCACAATGGAAGGAAGTGTTAGCAATGGGATTGTGAGTTTTGAGAAGATTTCATATGTGAAGCAAATTGATTATAATCTGTTAAGTGTCAGTCAAATTTGTGACAAACAGTTTTCTGTACACTTCGATGATAAATCTTGCTATATCCTCAAACCTGGTTTCGTCATCCCAAAAGAATGGATCATGTTGAAAGCACCAAGAGTGAACAATTTGTACATTCTTGATATGAGCAAAGCAATGACAACTCAGGGCCAAGTTACGTGTTTTCTATCCAAAGCTACAGAGAAAGAATCAATAATGTGGCACAGAAGGATGGGACACATTCACCTTAGAAAGATGAATCATTTGGTGAAGAACAGGCTAGTTGAAGGGGTTAATGTTAAGCATTTTCATCTCAATGACAAGTGTGTGAGTTGCAAAAAGGGGAAACAGCACAAACAGTCCCACAAACCAAATAAAGTGAACTCTGTAGAAATGCCACTTGAGCGTTTGCATATGGACCTTTTCGGACATGTCAAGCGTAAGAGTCATTGTGGAGAGCTTTACTGTCTTGTTGTTACAGATGATTATTCCAGATTCTCGTGGGTAATGTGTATGCAACACAAAAGTGAAACGTTCAATAACTTGAAGGTTCTATTCACTCGTTTGGAAAATATCTACAGTTTGAAGATAAAAAGAATTCGTAGTGACAACGGGACGGAGTTCAAGAATTCTCAGATGGATGCACTTTGTGAAGATAAAGGAATTCATCATGAATACAGTGCTCTGTACACTCCACAGCAGAACGGTGTTGCAGAGAGGAAAAACAGGACTCTAATAGAAACGGCACGTACAATGCTTGTGGATTCTAATCTTCCAGTAATGTTCTGGAACGAAGCTATTTACGCAGCTTGTTACACATTGAATCTTGTATTAACGGTAAAGAAGTTTGGCAAAACTTCTTATGAGCTGTTGAATAGACGAAAGCCGAATTTGGAGTATCTAGAACCATTTGGGGCACCCTGTATGATGTTGAATCCGACTGAAAAGTTTGGACCGAAAGCTGAAGAGGGATACTTTGTTGGATATGCGACCCCACTCAAACGGGTATTCAACAAAATAACTCGACAGGTTGAGGAATGGGCGAACGTAGATGTACAACGTTACACCCATAACGTATAAGGCAGTGGTCCTGACCGGATGTTTGATTATAAAGATTTCTTTGATGTCACACCCTCAAATTTCCACTGCGGGGTTTTACCGCGAGGCGCATGACATACCAGGATCCCATAGCCATAAGTCATATGAACGAACTCTAAATGCCCAAACCATTTAGTTCGTTTTCCCAAAAATATAGTTTTAACGTTTAACCAAAAAGTTTAGATAAGTTGCGGAAGCGTAAATCAAACATAACCGTTTAAGTTCATGCGCAAAACAACGCGCCCAAAATAAAACCATTGAGTGTAAAGCAAAGTATAAGTTAAATAATGTTCATAACCCATGACACAATGATGAATGTCCAATCGTGCTCCAAACCTAGAGACCTGCAAAAGCATGCTATCGTGTGTCAACATAAAGTTGGTGAGTTCACAAAGTAAGTAGGCAAGTAAGTAAAAGTGTAGGTTTCCCAAACCAAAATTAACAGTTAGGTTTCCCAAACCCGTAAGTAGTAATAACAACACAAGAAACCACTAGTTCAGCGTATGCCAAGGGTAGCTAACCCATTCATGATAACTAAACCATGTTATACCGAATTGCTATTCAAACGATGCACTCGCCCCGCGAGTTGGTTTTTGCCTTCCATCATTGCCTATCAACAATGATACAGTCTAAGGTCGTAGTTCACGCCCGGCTCCCAGCACGGTGTGAGGTTTGTCAAACCTAATAGCGCTATCAACTAATAACCCGCTTGCCATAACCCGGCAACTCATTCGGTAAATAGTGAAGGACTTCCGTGATAGTATGCAGTTTAGTTCATCAAGGACACCGAGTGTGAAACTAGCAAAATCCGACCCACACAAGGAGTCAAAACCTGAGTTGTAAGAGTAGTCCCAAACCCGGACCAGAAAATAGTAGTCCCAAACCGGACCCGAAAATAGTAGTCCCATACTGGACCCGAAAATAGTAGTCCCATACTGGACCAAAAAGTTAAGTAAGTTGTCTCAAACCCGAGACGCATGCTTTCGAGAAAAAGTAGTGAAACTCACCTTAGGTTGCAAGCAAATAAATCCAAACTCCAAAGTAGGGTGTGCTACCGACTCCCTAATACATGTGTCACTAAGTGAGTATATGTGCATAACCAATACACCATATAACCCGTTTGTCCAAGACGTTTCAATGTTCAAAATCGTGTTAGTGACACCTAGTGTTTCTATATGGCACAAGTAGACCCTACGAACCCGTTGGTGAACGTTATGATTAACATCGGTCATACACTTCATATACATCCCATACAAGTGTCCATACAAGTTCATGTCAAATACATACCATATAAGACTCCAAATACTCACGTAAAGATCCCGTACACAATCTGCGTTTTTAGGACAGATTGTGCGCTGTGAAAAACGAATTATTTAAAATACTTAACGAATAAATTAAAGTCCCAAATTTTTACTAAGTATTCATTGGGATTCATTCGATAACCCATATTTTTGTTTTGTCTTAAAACCAAACACAAAAATTATGAAAATTCGTACAACACAGCTATGTCCAGAAAATTTCCATAACAGATCAGTTTAGTAGAAAAATTCCTAAAAATTGTGTATTCATCCAAACGGGATGATCCACTTGGAAAAGCCGATTTTTTCCAATGTTGACTTACTTTAAAAATTTCATAACTTAATTCTTTATAAAACCCGAGTTATGATTGTTTAAAGTTGACTCAGTTTGTTAATCCGAAATTCTGATATGACCTCTTAACAAATAAAATTCCAAAAACTACTCAAACGAAGTCCAAATCGGATGATTTTGCTCATTACGAAAAGCTAAGACCATGTCCATTACACCCATGCAAAGAATAGATCAAAACAACGGCTTTTATCCTACGTAACAGACCCTACAAGTTGACATTCAGATTCTGTCCAGATTTTAATCATGCAATAACATCAACTATATCGAGCCCTAGTTGCATATTATCTATTAAAAACACCAAACAAACATCCTATAACATTAATAAGACATAATCTGATCAAAACCTAGCAAGATACTTGTTTATATTATCATTCATCAACCCTAGTTATCTAAAACATCAAGAACACACATGATCATGCAAAACACATAACATTCATTACATAACAATGTGCTTGACCCTTTTAATCTTCATAATCATCATGTTTTAACTTTTATAAAATACTTTCAGACCTGGACAAACAAGGTTTTGATGTTTTAAAACAATTTAAAGAAGATTAAAACACAAGAGAATGAAGATTATACCACAAGCACTTCAAAACAATCAACCGAATGCTCTCCAAGCTTCCCTATCGATGTTCTTGAGCTTTTGCAGGTGTTTAGGGGTTAATAATTCGTAAGGAGGCAGTAGGGGGCGATTAGGGTTGAGTTTAGAGGTTGCATGGGGCTTAAGAGTGTTTAAATAGCGGATTAAGTCGGTTAGGGTTCGTCAGGACCCGACGCGCGGCCGGTCGGATTGATCGCGCCCGTTCCGGGTGACCTGCTTTGTTGTAGAGTGCGTTTTCTTCGATGTTTTCGCTATTTTGGACCCTAACAAGTGTAAACCCTTGTGTTAAGCCCCCAACCATCCTAATGGTCCACCTATTATGATTTTTATTAACGTTTTCGGTTTAGGTTCACGTAATCACATACAGTTTGCACATAGTTTCACAGCAATTCATAGAAGCACGTAATTGCAATCAATCTCAAACCATTAATTCACAATCTTCTTGTTTAACAATTCACCAACGTCTGGGGTTCACTACTCATTTAAATAGTTTGGTAGTTCCTCGAATTACCACTTCATGCAGTTATTAACCTATAACTGTCCAACGTGTGACCTATCTAGCTAACCCTAGTTAAGTAAAATGCAAGGTATGTAACTAGAGTTTAGTTAAAGTGACCACCTGAAATTGCGGGGTATCACATCATCCCCAAGTTGAAAAGAATTTCGTCCCGAAATTCAGTAAGTAACCGGTAAAGTTGGCGTCAAGTAAGTGTCAAGCGAGAGAAAATTCCGAAAAATTTTCTGGGTGTCACATCATCTCCAAGTTGAAAAGAATTTCGTCCCGAATTTCAGTTCGAGTTTTCAATTACGTGCTCTGAGTTCTCCTAAAAGAGAGGTGCAAATGTTGGCGTTGTTCTGATGTCGCTGGCCAGATAAGATTTCCTCCACAGAACGAGGGACTCCAATCACTATCTCGTGCCAAGGGTTTAAGTTCATGGCTGGACAACCCGTCCACACCCATGACGATGTCAGAGCTACGAGGGATAGTTGGGATGATGAGATTAATACCTGATGGTTAGCTAAACCGTACGGGTTTCTGCTTGTAATAGAGCTAGGTAACTTTGATAAGCTTACCATCAGCTAGTGTGTTTGAATTCAAAGGGAGTTGGGTCTAACCCTAAAGTTGCACTAATGTCTAAAGGCGCATGCTCAATCAGCATCAGAATCAAGTAGAACATTAGTAAGTTACGTACCCGTCATGCGTTGTTGTCATCATTGTTCCCATTGTTGTTCTTACCGTTGAGCTAGGGACAGTCCCTTTTGAAATGGGTTTCACTCCCACACTGGAAACACCCTTTTGCAGTATTTCGACGACTCTGCTGCCCCTGCTGTTGCTGTTGACTCTTTGGGAATTGAGCACGACAGTCCTTAGCTGCATGACCAGCTTTTCCGCATCGTTCACACTTTCCGTCCTCACATGGACTAGAATGATGATACTTGCACAGTTCACACTTTGGGTGCCTCCCTTTGTAAGTGCCCTGGTTATTGTCAGAAGGGGTCTGGTCGTTGTTGTCGTTTGCACCTGACCTCTTTCGCTGCTGCTGACCGCCACCGGCACTTGAGGCCTTGCCCGGGCCATCTTCCCATTTCCATTTGTTGTCAGTAGTACCAGAAGATGAAGCACCTCGAGGGGGTAACAGTCCCTCTTCCACCTTCTGATAAGTCAGCTGGTGTGCCATACGAATAACCTGCTGAAGGTTGTTGAAGTTTGCAGCACTGACCATACCCTTGATTTGCAGCACCAAACCCTTGATGTACAGTTCAATCCGCTTGTAGAGCGGTGTAAAATAGTTAGGGCACATAGTTGCCAACTCATGTGACCTAGTAGTATAAGCTTCAATCTCCGACCCTACCATCTTCAGGTTCAGGTACTCAGTTTCCAGTTTCTGAATTTCATCCCGAGGACAGTACTCCTCCCTCATCATCTCCTTGAAAGCATCCCAAGGCGTAGCATTTGCCACATCCACACCCAGTATCTGTTTCTAAGAGTTCCGCCAGGATAATGCCGCATTCTCAAGGGTACCAGCGGCATATTTGACCCTGTCAGCTGGCAGACAGTTACCCATAGCGAAGCATGACTCCAACTTCTCGAACCACCTAAGTAGCCCGACTGCTCCTTCTGATCCTCCAAAGTTCTGAGGCTTGCAGTCCATGAACGTCTTGTAGGTACAGACTGGAGGGTGATGTGGAGGTTGGCCTATGTACGAAAGTGAAAGTCACGAATGAGTAAAAGAGTTTAACGCTGGAGTTTGAAAAGAGAATAAAGCAATTTGGCGTTACCAGCTTGGATAGCTGCGAGGGCTGCAACCACCCTATCGTTGACAAGTGCAGTAAGCTCAGCTTGTGTTAGGTTGATGTTTCCACGTCCAGGTCCACGTTCAGCCATCGTGATCCTACATTTACCATAAGCTCATGAGACATACAAGTATGCGGCCGTACGATCGTTCACACGTGATGTAGGCGAACTGGAATAAAAGACAAACTTCAAAAGAACAACTCAGTCTCGACTGGGTCTAGAATAAAAGAAAGAAAGATCAAGCGAATGAAGATAGAGATCAATCCTCTCCGTGCTCAGTTAGAATAATAGAGTCTCCATATTCAATCTCTTCAGGTTTCGTAGGTTGAGCCGCGGACTTACAAGGATGCTCTTTTGGATGATGCTTGAGTTGAAGCTATGCAGGAAGAATTGTTGCAGTTTCAGAAACTGGGTGTTTGGACACTTACAGATTTACCTCCAGGTAGGAAGAAAATAGGAACGAGGTGTGTTTTTAAATGTAAGAAAGATGATCGAGGCGTAATCGTGAGAAACAAAGCTCGGTTGATCGTTCAAGGTTTTCATCAAGTTGAAGGAATAGACTATAATGAAATCTATGCACCTGTGGCACGTATAGAAGCTATTCGAATGTTCTAGCGTTTGCTTCGTATAAGAAGTTCAAGGTGTATCAGATGGATGTGAAGAGCGCGATTCTGTACGGTGTGGTCAAGGAAGAGGTATATGTCAGTCAACCTCCAGGCTTTGAAGACCCTATCCACCGGGATAAGGTTTACATTCTCAACAAAGCACTATACGGGTTGCACAAGGCTCCACGGCAATGGTATGAGGAGCTGAGCACGTACCTACTTTCGAAGGGATTCAAACGAGGTTTGGTAGACTGTACCCTGTTCACCAAAAGAACAGAGGGTGACTTGCTTCTCGTTCAGATATATGTTGATGATATTATTTTTGGATCTACTAATGAGCTTTTATGTAGAGAATTCGAAAGTATCATGCAGGAAAAGTTCGAGATGAGTGCAATGGGGGAAATGCAGTTTTTCCTAGGCTTGCAGGTGGATCAATTGCCAACGGGCATCTTTATTCACCAGACGAAATACGCATCTAAAGTCTTGAGCCGGTTCCAGATGGAAGATTTGAAGCCGATGGATACCCCGATACAACCTAATCACGGGATTGGAGTTGACGCTAAGGGGGAGCTGACAGATCCTTTCACATATAGAGCCATAGTCGAATCTCTGATGTATCTGACCGCATCGCGTCCAGACATAATGTTCGCAACATGTCTCTGTGCTAGATTCCAATCGAAGCCGAAACAGAGTCACCAAACAGCTGTCAAGCGAATCCTGAGATATCTGAAGGGTTGTCCATCGAGAGGACTTTAGTACACTAATGATGATAATTTTGATTTTGTAGCTTTTAGTGATGCAGATTGGGGCGGTTGTGACAAAGACAGCAAATCCACAACGACTGGATGTCAATTCTTTGGAAGCAGGCTCGTGACCTGGCACTGTAAGAAGCAGACAGCAGTTGCACTATCTACTTGCGAAGCCGAATACGTGGCAGCCTCGAGTTGCTGCTCACAGGTTTTGTGGATTCAACAGCAGATGCGTGACTACGGTTTGCAATTTCTTAAAACCCCAATTCACTGTGACAACGAAGCCGCAATAGCACTCACTAAAGACACAGTCAATCACTCAAAGGCTAAACATATCCAGATTAAGTATCACTTTATACGTGATTGTTATGCTAAAGAGTTGATTGATATGGTCAAAATCCACACTGACTATTAGAGGGCTGATCTTTTTACATAAGCTTTTGAAAAATCAAGATTTGAATATTTACTAAAAGCTAATGGTATAAAAGAAAAACAAGACTAATCGTCACCTCGGTTTATCACTTTTGGTTTTTAAATTCTAGTTTTTACAGTTTTTCAGAAAAATTCAAAAACCCAAAAATATGTTTTACATTTTAGGGGAAATCTTTATTAAGAAAAACAAAAAGCATCGAAAAATTCGAAAAGCCATAAAAATCAGAAAAACCCAAAATGATTTTCCAGGAGTAAAAGAGGAAATGATAGTACATCGGTGGGGATATGACACATGCTAAAGAATTGAAATGCTATATGAGGCGTGTGTTGATTTTGTGTGATGTGCTGGTAGGCTTCGTAGACCTATTACTACGTGCCTTAGTGATACAAATATAACGAACTACTCGCTAGTGGCGGAACACCTCATGGGCATATGGTCTTAGTACCGTAATTTCATTTGATAGGGTTGCCAAAATCTGAGGTTTCGGGTCGTTATGTTAATTGTTATCCAGGGTATCTTGATTGATCTTTTGTCGTATTGATTTACGGACCTAGATTCAATCAAGATATTTGCTAAAAAGAGCTTATATGCCAAAACCTGAAAGTTACTGAGGAACTTAATGTATAATAATGATCAAAGATCATTTAATGCATCGTATCAATTCTCTGATGAAAATCATTGATTGATATCAGCCTCAACCTGGTATATATGGACATGTTACTCTGCTGCATTACTTTGCTGACCTGTATACCTCTGTGCTATATATCTTGTAATATTATGGATAACATTTGGCATAATCACGCGTTACGACGAAGCTTTGTGCAAATTCCTTGATATGGGAGTATGTCGTGTGCGTGGGAACCATAAGCTTGCTAGTTATAATCCACCGAATTGCGTATCATTTTAAAGCACTGCATAACAGTCTGCATGTGAGCTTATGTGGATAACAATATCAGCAGTTTCCGGATCACACATTGTCTTTATTGATAATAAACAATAAAGATCAACGGTGTGATCAGATTTCTCAAAAACTGATATGATCCTCTTACCGGAAATCACAATATGTTTACTGCTTTATGTTTACATTTATGCATTTTACATTCATTTTCTGCAAAATATACAAAAACTCAAAAAGATTTTAGGTGTGTTTTATTTTTGATAACCGGTGGTGATTGATGGTTATTTTCTGAAACTTGATGGACCAATTTGAGTTTTGTATCATTTAAATGGAAAATGATGAATGTTTGAAGGTTAAAATGTGTGAAAATGATTGAACGAGGTTCGATTTTGAGACTTGGTAAAATTTTCAGAATTCCAATTGTACATTCGCCCCTTCGTTGGGTCGAAGGTACAATTGAGGTTACATTCGAACCTAAAAGTGAGGTCGAATGAGAGTTTTCTTATAAGATTTTCTCATTCGAGCCCTTTAGTCTCCTTCGAACTTTTCAGTAGGGTCGAAGGTGGCTGAAGTTTATCATTCGAACCCTCATATGGGTCGAATGTAGCATCCTATATATAGATGAGTCCTCATTTGAACCCTCATTCAAACTTTTTCAAAAATTTCTGACTTAGCCTCACCTTGTTGCCTTTGCTTTTTCAACCTTATAATCTTGTTCCTTGTCGATTACTGATTCTTATGCACCAAATTTCACAGGTATTGGATCTATAATCATCACTGAATCGATGCTTTTGTGTTCAAACCCTAATGACCTTAATCAGACACCTTAGACTGAGTTTGAACTTGAATTGGTGAATAGGAAACCATTATCGATGGTTTTAGGGGGAGAAGGAACCAAAATTAAGGGTTAATTCACAGTTTTGAATCAAATTGATGTTTAAAGTTTACAACCCTAAAATTTTGATTGAAAACCATCTATAATGGATTAATAACAACAATTGATTGAATATATATGTTAGTCGGCCATATTAGGTTGCAAACAAACAAGATTTGATGTTTAAATGGTTAAAATTGAGTTTGGTAATTTTTAAAATAAGAACAGTCAGGTTCGACCAAATAAGAAGGGTCGAATAAAGCCTTTTTAGGTCAAAAGAAGACTTTTTGGTCGAATGTGAATGTTATAGGGGTCGAAAGTAGATTTTAGGGTCGAATCTAAATTTTTATTATTATGTTTTTCTCATTCGAACCTTAAATCTTCATTCGAACCATATAAATTTCTCATTCAAACCCTCGATGAGGTCGAATGTAGAATGATTTTTTGACCAAAATTCAATTTTGTCCGATTTTAATAAATTTCATGTTTTGTTTTGCAGTTTTCAAATGGCAGATCAACAAAACCCTGAGAAACAAGCTGAAACATCAGGGAAAGTAGTTGAGAAAGAAGAAGAGTTGTTGTTCGAGGCAGCACATAACTGTTGTGCTTTTATCGGAGAAGTTAAAAAACATACCGAGTTCTCTAGTATTGTTGATTTTCTAAGACTGAGCAGAGTTATTCATGCTATTGCAACAACAACAAATATATACAAAGATCATCAAGAAGACTTTTGGAAGAATGCTCGTATGGATTTCTGGGAGGATAAGACAGCTATTGTTAGCAGGATTCAGGGGGAGCTAGCTATAGTTACCGAGGATGATATCCGAGAAGCTCTTGAATTGAAGGATTCTCCAACTGATCCCAGAGTGTTATCCTGGATTGAACAGAGACTATGTTTTCTACGCATGAAGTATAACGGTCCCATAACTGATGGACTACTCCACAAAGCTAAATTATGTCCTCAGTTTAAATATTTTGCTCATGTTATTTTACACGTATTCGGACCAAATCATGGTGGATATGATGTGATGAGGAAAAGCATCAGTTCGTTAGTGGTTGCTTTAACTTTGAATAAACCATTCAACATTTCGGGAATGATACTTGATCATATGTTGGAACCTTTGAAGGGATTGAAGGTTGACAAGTTCTTGATGTACCCAAGGTTTCTGCATATGATTTTTGACAGAAAGTATCCAAAGTTGAAGAGAGACCCGAAGCAGATTCTAATTCAAAGCCACATGAATATGAGTACGTTGAGTAGAATGAAAGGATACAAAGGTGTTCCAGATAATGAGAGACCTCCACACAAGAATTTGTTTGGACATCTGATTAATCCAAATTATGAGGTTCCAGGTGAAAACAAAGCCAGGAATGTTAACAGTGAATCAGACAATGATGATCCTCTATTCCCTGTTGATCCTGATGCGAAGAGGAAACGTCAAGTGGTGAATAAAGGTGCTAAGGGTGGTAAAGGAAAAGGCAAAGCAAAGGTGGTGGAAGCTAAAACAACAACAACAAAGAGGAAAAAGAGCGTTGCAAGAAAAGGAACAGGTAAAACCAAGACGATGTTGATAGATGAAGAGTCTGTTGATTTAGAAGAGACTCAAGATGACGAAGTATGGGATTCTGGTAGTGAAACTGTCAAGCACACCAAGCCCAAGGCCACTGTCGCTGGTGAGAGTTTAAACAAAACCATTGAAGAACAACAACAGAAGAGTCCAATAGTTGTTGATGAAGATGATCTTGAACTTACTATTGACAAACAAGACTTTGTTGGATCTCCTGCTGTAGGTGAAAAGCAGAAAAAGCCTAAGTTTAAAACAATGGCTAAGAGGGATGATAAAGAAAATCCAAAGAAGAAGAGAGATAGAGAAGTGGAGTTATTGATAGCAGGTAAGAAGGTACCTGAGATTGGAACTTCATCAAAAGTTACTACTCCGGTTACATCCCCTAGTGCTAAGAAGCAGAAAAGGTCTGGTAAAGAAATAGCTGTAGATCCTCTTGAAGATTTTGAAACAACATTGGAAAACGTGTTGAAAAAGTTTCAAAAGAAGAAAGATCATGTTGCTGAATCAATCACACCAAAAGTTATAGTTTCTGGTGATGTGATGGAGATGGTGAATAAAAGGCTTGGTGAAATGATGAAAGCCTTTAATAAGCAACAGAAAGAGATTGAGAAGCTGAAGAAAAATGAGGAGAAAATGTTACAGATTGTTGTATCTTCCAAAGAAAGCCAAAATGAATTGGAAGAAAAGTTAAACACACTTCAAGAAAATAATAAGAGTTTGGTGATTCGAGAGAAGAAGAATGCTAAGAAGATTAAAGTTTTATAGATTGAGAACACCAAGATTAAAACTAGAAACAAAGAGATGAAGAAACTTTTGGATGATTTGTATTCTAAAGCTCCTCAGCTAAAAGGAACTGAAGAAGAAAATAAGGAGGATGAAGAAGAGCAAGTTAATTTTGAAGACTCGGATGATGAAAAAGAAGATGATGACGAGTCTGATGATGAATCTTCAGATGATGATGATGGTGCAGGTGATAAGTCGGATAATAGAAAGACTGATGATGCAGATGATGATGATTCTGAAGATGATGATGATGATGTGAGTAAGTTTAGTTATGAAGAGAGTAAGAATAAGAAAGGAGATGCAGGGCAGTCTAGTTCTAAGAAGACGCCTGGTGAGAATATGGATGATGATGAAATATTCTGGACATAAAAAATCAAATCTTTGTCTGAAGAAGATAAAAGTTTGTATAGACAGATGTTGAACAAAAAAATCTAGACTAAAGAATTGACTGGAAAATTTCCAGAAATCTTTGTTGCTGAAGATATGAAGTATGAATTGGAATATAATGATCCGGATTTTGAAGAGGGAGAAGTGTTTGCGGCAGTGGCTAAAGAGATATTAGAAGGAATAGCACTGCAGACTGGAAAGACACTAGAAGAGATCATGGCTAAACAGGTGATTCCAGATATTCCTGAAAAGGATGTTGGAAATCATTCTGATGATAAACAGACTCCGGAACGTGAGGAGATTGAAATTGAAGATGTTACTCACGAAGAATATCCAGAATACTTCAGAAGCAAAGAAAACGAAGTATTTCCAGATCTGAGTGAAGTTAATTTGAAAGAAGCTGAGTATCTTGCAAAGAACAAGAGCGAAGAGTTTGTGAAAACAGTGTTTAATGATGATAATCAGAAACCAACGGGAGAGCAAAGTGATGATTTGAAAACTTTGTTGAAAAGATTGAAAGAACATGACGAGAAAAGACCAAATCCAGAAGCTCAGGGTGGATTCTATAAGTATCATAATCAATTGTTCAAGGGAAGAGCGTTGGGCTGGAAATACTTGAGACAATTGAGATGTATCGGTGTGAAGTGGGAGAAAGGAGTCTTGTACTTTTATAGATTTCATGATTTAAAGACTTTACTATACTGGGCGGTTAGAGATATATGTAGATTCACCATGACTGGAGCATCTGTTAATTGTGACGTAGTAGGTTGGTTTGCTGAGAAGATAACTTGGGAGAGTAGAACCAAATGGGACATGTTTACTCCTCAATATCCCAAGAGAAAGGTACACAAAGAAATTGATCCTGCTACAGGCTTGAAGAAGGTTACCTTAAAGTACAAACCTCCAATAGTAATGAGAAGGATACCGTTAATGCATATTCAGTAGCATTTCAGCTCTGAATTTGTGATGTGGTACTATGACTGGAGAACAGCCAAAGCAGTGATACTTTTGCAAGATAAGAAGGGTGAATATAAGAAGATACATATTTTTGACCCAATGTGGATCATAAATTGTTCTTTTGAAGGCATCATCATGCTTTATTACAACCCAATTTACTGTGAAGAGAAGGATGCCGAGCAAGCAAGAAAATATCATCATGTGGTATGTGTTTGTTTTGCATATGATGTGAATGCGGGGAGTAACTTGGAGAAGAAACTGGGTAAGCGTGTCAAGATGAACGAAGTACCCAAGAGATCGACTAAACGTAAACTTGAGCCTAAGATGAGTAAAGATCAGAAAAAGCAGCTCAGAATCAAGTTGATGAACAAGATAATGGATCACGAACGACAACAATCCAAGAAATAGTCGAGGGGGAGTTTGTAGATGCACGTTTTGCGACTAATGCTTTTGGATTGTACATAATATGATGTTTTGGTAAAAACGAGGGGTCGAAGGTGGCATTATAGAGGTCGAATGAAGTTAAAGATGGTCGAAGGAAGAAGTGTTTGGTCGAAGGAAGAAACAGAAGACATATGTGCTGATTCGAGCTCTATATAGGGTTGAAAGTGCACATTCAACCATGTCGTGGGGTCGAATGTGCAGGCCTATATAAGCTAAAAGTTTTGTTTTGTAATTAACTTTTGCCATTTTGCATGTGTGTGTCAACTAGGTTTTCTCTCTAGGTTCTAGAAAAGTCTGAAACTTGTTTATTTCATCTTAAACCTACATTGTAAAGATTTATAACATTGTTTATGAATGAAATGAAGATTGAAAAGGTGAATTACTGTGTTTGATTCGATTTCTATCATTTTGTAATTGATCTAGGGTTTCTGCACCTGGATTGATAAACTTGTATGATCACATATCTGTTTTTGTTGAAAACGATACTTTACAAACGACTTTGCTACTTTAGGAGTAGCATCTTTTGGTTTCTCAGGCTGTTTAGACTTCTGTGGTTGAACAACCTTCCGTTTGCTCTTGGCAGCATTCCAGTCTCCCTCAGATGGTTTAACTTTGGGATTCATGTTCTTCCTTGCCTTAGGTTTCTCAACCTTCATTGGCTTGGAGTAGTAGTTATCCCTAGGCATAACCCTCTGATTCTGTCTGTAATAGGGCACATAAGGATGATTTGTGCAGTTCCTTGCAATGTGACAGGGTCTTCCACAATTATACCATGTCTGCTTCTTTGCATAAGGAGCAGATCCCGGTCTGTCGATCCCACTGATGAATGTGAGTGATGGAATCCGTTGGATGATTTGTTTGCAGGCTTCTTAAAGTTTCTGCTCTGCTTAGAACATCTAGAACACTTGTGTGAACAAGATTGTCCTTGTGATGTTGACTGTCTTTGAGCTTTCTGTTTTGTTTCAGGAACCTGTACATGAGAGTTAGCACAAGTAGTTTTTCTATGTGTTGGCACGTATTTATCGGTCGTGCCATTAACATATAGCTAAGAAACAATCTTTTTAACATATGGTACAACATTAGCAGATAATCTTGATGTTTTCGAACAAACATCTGCATTGTTAGTGCAAACAATGTCATCCCCCTCAACCTTAACTTCTACCTTAACTTTATCTGCACATGAAGTAGAAGCCTCAGTGACATTCACACATTTAAAATCAGAGATTGTTGGCTTTACCACACCAGTGCCAACAGTCTTTGATGAGGGATCCTCACATTCTTTTTCAGTCTCGACTCTCGACTGGCCTTAAGCACACAGATTCTTTAGATTTTGGCTCAGTCGAGGGTGTGACATTTGATTCAGTCGAGCCACTTGATTCAGAAACTTGTGCTGGCTCTACTGAATCCCCCATTGACTCAGCTGCTCTTGAGGACTCACAGTTGAATTCACTAGATGCAACTGATACTGATTTCTCAGATTCAGTTGCTTCAGGTGAGTCACATGTTGAGTCCCGTTCAGAAGTTTGTGGGGCAACTGATTCAACGGTCTGTGGTGCCCTGTACTCTTTATAAATCTTTTTGAATGTTTTCATGAAATCAAACTCAAAGGGCACATTTGAGTCTTATTGGGCAATCGGTTCAGGTTTTAAAATAGTTTCCCTTAAAACTTCATTTGATTCAGTTGAGTCATTGGGAACTGGAACTTCATCTCTTTTAACCTCAAAAACTCTGTCAACTTCTTTATTTTTCTCAAAATTTAATGTCTCAGTCTGCTTTGAAGCATCTTGAGACTTGAGAAACGTTTTTGATGGGGCCTGCTCTTGCTTAAGTTGTTTGTTCTTGGGTTTAGAGATTCGGATGGGGGCCGATCCAGGTTTGGAGATCGCAATTTGATCCCTCGATGGTTGACTAACTGGCTCTTCTAATGAGGGACTATATCCTTTAATGGGCAAAGTTAGCAACTCGTCATCTGACATAGGAATTGAGGAATAATTTTCATTAAGGGGTGGTGGGATTTCTACAAACCCCAGACCTTTATTCCCCACTTCCTTTGATCTGAACTTTAACTGAGTATTGATTATTTTTTCGACTTTGTTACTAGAACAATCGAATTTTTTACAATGAAAATCTGCATTTCAAATTTGGATTTTAAATCGATCAATTCCACAGTTAAAGTATCAGACAGTCGTCTGAAGTGTAAGTATCGACACTTGTGTTCGCTCACCTCCTGATGCAAGCACTTGATATTGAGTTCTTCTTGCTCGACCATTTCTTTATAGGACAAAAATTTCTTTTTCATGTCCCAAGTGGCCATTTTCTCGTATTCAAGCTGCTTGAATGCGGAGAGAGTTTCTTCTCTAAACCCCTTAACTTTTAACTTACACTGCTCAGTACAACAAAAAGCGGCTAACATATCAGAATATACCTCAGTTACAGGAGCAGCAAGAGTGGGTGAGCAGTTAGAGTTTGAAAAGATGAAGTGTCAGAGGCGGATGAGCATGTTGTAGCAGAGGTGTTGCTTTGAGTCTTCAGCTTTGCACGCTTAGCATGTTCTTTGACGAGTAAGATTAACTCATTTGACGTCATTTTGGACCAACTTGTTTCTGTAATGATCCAATTGACATACTTAAACCAGCTACATGTTTGCTGATCTGGTATTCTTTTTAAAGCGTCTAGAAGACTCTTGTTGACCCAACGATTTGACATCACAATCTCTGCATTCTTCATTTATGACAGTAGTTCGGTAAATCTGGCAATCAGTACATATACGGTTTCACCAGCTATGTAACTGAAACCTTCAAGACTCTGTTCAAACACCTCACTTTGAGAAGACATCTTTATATCTCTAAACATTGATCCCCCAAAAATCTAGACGTTCCACAAAAAATTTAGGCCTAGCACCGAACGTCCAACCGTAGTCAACCGTCAAAACGTATTCACTAAGGTCAATCCCCCCCAAATTGAGCTTCTACTCTCCAAATAATACCCCTATTATTATTATTATTATTATTATTATTATTATTATTATTATTATTATTATCAAAAGATGAGAATGCTCTTCCCAACACTTTTAACTTCACTTTTTCATTCCTCTTCCCAACACTTTCTTTTTGACAATCTGCTTTCTTTTAGGGTTATTCTAAATTGTTAGACCCGTCCCGAATTACCAAGGCTTAACGCCCTAAAATACAGGATTAGTTGTATAAATACAAAAATGGGGTTGACTTAAACTTTGAGAAAATACTCGTGTACTTAAAAGTTTTGTCGTGACCCATAGGGTCAATGAAATTGAAACAATGTAAACATCTCACGAAAGGGTTTACAATCCCGTTATAACATTTACATGTATTTATTTTCCAATTAAGGTGTAACCCTATATAGTTTGAAACTCAAAATCGAATGTGCGGAAGTGTGTTAATAAGCATGTGCGCATTCGGTCCTCATAAACGACTTGATCTTCTTCCCATGCTCCTTAAGATTGGTACCTAGGGTTATACACGGTTAAATAACCCGATTAGTATTGATAAACCTGAGTTTAATTCAGACTAACATATGTTTATAGTCGTTACACGTTGAAATGGAACGAACTAGGCCAAACGGCCCCATATCAAGAGAATAAACTGTTGCACTTTTTGCGCAGCAGCTGTTCGGGTCGGTTTTTCCCATTCTAAAACCTATAATCTGACTTAGGCTTTCAAATGAGAAATGTTCTTCATTCAAATACCTTTCCAGGCATATAAAGAACACCTCCTAACGATTTTTCTATGATTTTATACGAATATTTGAAGATCAGCCTGTCTGCATGTTGATGTTGCAGCAGCCGTAAGCTACGGCTCAGCCATACCCTACAGCTGAAAGCTGCTGTCCCTGAAGGCTGATTTGGCCGTAGGCTACGGCTCAGCCTTTGCCTACGGCCAAAAGCTTCTGAAATGAGTTCCAAACCTGCATTTTTATCAAGTTTTATCGCCTACATGTCCTGTAAGAGTGAAGCCTTCAATGTGCAGCCACAAACCCGATTTTAAGGCCACAAATGCTAACTTTTAAGGCTTGTTTCGCAACGTATAACGAGTTAATCCTAACCATTACCAAGCATAAACAAGGGAAACATAAGGCTTTCTTGGTGTCACCTAAGGTGCATCAATTCCACGTCTTTGGCGTCTCCATCTAAGTACGCTTTAGACTATGCTAATTTCACTTATGACCCCCATGTATTCCATCTTTTGTACTATGGAGAATGTATTGATAAGAAGTTCGCGTCTACTTGGTTTTTAATTTAACTAACCAACGCTAGATTAATCATCATGAGAATTTAGAAGTCGTAATGTGACTTAACTAGCATGCTTCCAATCTTCGTCTAAGGTTGTTTCTATCGAGATGCATTATAATACAAGCTCCCCATTGTGAAGCTCTCGTGACGATGTTCAAACATATATATCTAAGAGTATAGGATTGATATTTAACAAGATTCAAGTCATCGAGTGACTTACCTTACTCGCGGCCTTTCCAACTTCAATTCTTTTACCTCCCTTGGTTCCCGAGCTTTCCAACTTCACACCTATTTCATGCTATATACGCATAGGTGTTTAGTTATTTATTCATTGTGCGTCCATTTCATGGTTCCACATAAACCTAATTTAACACATATATCAATTATATCATTATCATATGTTTTCATGAAATTTCATTCATTCAAGCCTTTAATCGAACACCTTATGTGCGCATTTTCTCCTACATTGATTATAAGCACTCAAGCTTCCTAAACCATACCATATGTCTAGTTGATTATCCTCATGGGTTCAACTCCTAATTTATACATTTACAAGTTAGTTTAATACCTCCTAGTATAGGAATTCATCATATACAAGTGTAGTTAGGGTTAAAACCCACTACTTACACCCTTCAAGTGCTAGATTAAACACATGAATCATACATAATCCAACATATTATTATTAATTTGGGTTTCTTTAAGGTCTATGAACATGTAGAAACCCTTAGATATCATCAATTCACGTTTTCATGAAAACCCTAAAATAATCATCTTCTACATACAAGTGTTTTTGATGATTTAAAAGAGAACCAATGTTACCTTATGATGATCAACACACTAGATGGCCAAGAAATCAAACATGCACAAGAGGGGTCCTTGGATTTGGGCCGAATTGAACTAGAATAGGAGATGGATGAGAGGTGTGTGTGTTTTTGATAGTGAAAGTGTCGAACACTGTATGTGTGCATCGACCTACACCCATTTTTATATAACCCCTCTTTTTAACTATCACACATTGACAATTCAAGCCCCTCCATGAGTTTAGTGCAAGGCCATTGATTAAATAGGCTAACCATATTAACTTTTAACACTAGTTGGTCTTTATTTTACCAGTGGAGTTAACGGGTTTAGTTCATGTACTAGAGTTTTACTCTTGTCGTAGTTTATTTAAGCCCCGCATATACGTGCTTAACATTAGGCATGTTTATAAGATTTGGGGCGTTACATAAATACACCCACTCTATTTTCCATTTACACCCTACACTATAAATTAATTATGTATTAATTACTTTTGACCATTAATAACATCGTTGATCAAATCAAGGAAGAGACGTTCTTGTGGATCAACAACAGATGGAAGCCGGCCACTGTCTCTTGGGATCAATGGGCTGTTTTTGATGTTTCACAGATTGTCTAGCTTGTTAGTTTCCTTGTTTTTTGTTTTTTTTGGTGGTTTGGTGTTGTTTAGCCTTCGCGTGTCGGGGCTTATGGTGTCTTTTCAGCTTCTTGCTGGCGCTTTATATTTAGCTATAAAGATGGTTGGCGTTCAAAAAAAAAAAAAACTAATTGACTTGAAATATGGAAGGTATGATATTTAGTTTTATTTTTATATAAGGAGTGATATTTAGTTTGAAGAGAGATTATGGATCTACAGCCTAAAGTCCTAAATTACATCTTTAAACAAGTACGCAATTTTATTTATGTAAAATTGGATTAAAAATCCCCATAACTAACCTTACGTTCACTTTATATTTATTTTAAACAGTATTTGACTAAAAAATCTCACAAACTATTATTCTAACAAAATCAAATTTCAAAATAACATGCCATAAACTATATAAAATTTAATTGTTTTTGACAGCTTAATTTATAAGTTTTTGTTGAGTTTTAATCCTTTAACGTCCATGTTATATAAAATTTAATTGATTTTGTGGTCATATACTTGTTTTATAAACTTACTCTTTTCTTACTTATATATTTTGATGTTTTTTATAGATGGCTAGTAATAAAAATAAAAGATGACCAGAGCAATCAATGAAGTGCATACGTTCACTAAAAAAAAACTAATGTTTTAGTAAATACGCTTAAAATCAAAAGTTCAAACTTATTAAATAACAAAAACTGTATAACTTAGTAAATAATAAAAAAAAACCATGCTTTAGTAATAATAAGCTTGAAAACCTTTGTTTTCAGTAAAATAATATGCTTACAGAAAATATAAAAGAGTATGGTGTTACTAGTGGTATGTAATAATTAATAAATGATTATAAAAGTTTTATTTAATGATGGATAAAGTATGATAGGATAAACTGTATTTATTGAGAGGGTTTCTAGAGTAGGGTGCATTATAGAGTAGGGTGTAAATAGCAACACCCTTCTTTTATATTAGGGCACAAGGGGTGTTTCTAGATTTTTTTTTCTTTCACTGATTTTAACCAATCATGCTTTGCCACATCACTTTACTGATTTACTTCACTGAAACACATTTTTGTAGACATCACTCCACTGATTCTTTTATTTTTTTTCAATTAAATACAAATACAAACCTTTTTTTTAAATTCACACGGTTTATAAATTGCACCACCAAACCGTCACACCGTGTTTATTTCTCAACCGTCTCCACTCAACACGGTCAAAAAAATTTATTCCCATTAGAATCGGTCTTATCTAAACGTCAGGAAAATTGAATTTTACATGCAATACGGTTGAGTTTTTTGTATATATAAACGACGGTGGTGAAAACACAATTCAACATCAACAAAACCCACACCTTAAAAATGACTCGCTAGATCGAAAATGAAGAAATTGCTCTGCTCGTGTGCGTTAGAGACGCACAGAACGACCACTTTGGACTTGACCACCTTTCTTGATGACACTCCTGCTTCCCTTTCACCTGATGTACCCAAGCCCAATCCCACTATACCGTCCCAACCCAACCCTGAACCCACCTCATGCCCTATTTGTCCCTCACACAATCTACCTAACCAAACCTCTCATACTCTACACAATATCACTTCCACCAGCAGCCCATTAACAACCACTCATACACCACCTACGGACCCAATAGCCACCTCACTTACGGCCTACTTACCCACTTCACCTTCGGCTCAAATACCAACTCAACCAATATCACCTACGACCCAAATACCTACCCCACCTCCAACTAGAACGCCCCAACCTATCTCAAACACCCCAACCTCACCAACTCCTACCACATCTACTGTCCCACCTACTGATGTTCCCACTCAAGAAAATATCAACTCTCACCCAATGGTTACAAGGTCCAAAGCAGGAGTGTTTAAACCCAAGTACCCAGCGAACTATGCTTCGTTTGCCACTCATTCCTTATACGTGGCCCTATCCACTATTACTGAACCTCATGGTTTCAAAACTGCAGCTAAGGATCCTAAATGGATGGCAGCCATGGTTGATGAGCTTAAGGCTTTACACCAAAATAAAATTTGGACCTTGGTTCCTAGACCTACCTCGGCCAACATAGTTGGCTCCAAATGGGTATATCGAATCAAGTATCATTCTGATGGGAGTATTAAACGCTACAAGGCTCTCTTGGTAGCTCAAGGCTATACCCAAATTCCTGGCTTGGATTACTCCCACACCTTCAGTCCAATCGTTAAGGCATCAACTGTTCGAATTTTCCTATCTCTTGCGATTTTACACAACTGGCGTTTGCATCAACTTGATGTCAAAAATGCCTTTTTAAATGGTCATTTGCAGGAAACCGTATTTATGGAGCAACCACCAGGTTTTGTTAACCAGCAGTACCCAAATCACGTTTGCAAATTATCTAAGGCTCTCTATGGATTAAAACAAGCCCCTCGGGCATGGTTTCATCGATTGAGCAACTTTCTTCTAGCCTACGGTTTCCAGTGCAGTCATGCTGACACCTCTTTGTTTGTTCTAAACAAAGATTCATGCATAATGTATTTACTCGTCTATGTTGACGACTTGATACTTACAGGCAACAACGAAACCGCCATCACCACCTTTATATCCCATCTTCATAATGAGTTTGCTATTAAAGACCTTGGGGATTTAAATTATTTTCTAGGACTCGAAGTTGCTTACACCGATTCCGGACTCTTTCTTACTCAGTCTAAGTATGCTAAAGATATTCTTCAGCGAGCACATCTTTATGATTCCAAACCGATGAGTACTCCACTTGCAGCTCATGAGTCTTTTACCACCAATGGTTCACCATTCTCCGATCCAACGCTTTATCGCTCACTCGTTGGTGCTTTGCAATGACGATTACTCGCCCGGATTTATCCTATGTAGTAAATCAAGTTTCGCAATTTTTTCATGCACCCACCACGGATCACTTTCAAGCTGTTAAGCGTATTGTTCGATATGTTAAAGACACTATTTCCTTTGGTCTTACCTTTAGCCGTCCACACAAGAATTCTATTCTTGGTTATTCGGATGCCGATTGGGCCCGTTGTCTAGATACTCGCCGGTCTACTTATGGGTACTCAATCTTTCTTGGTGGGAATCTCGTGTCTTGGAGTGCAAAGAAGCAATCCACCGTCTCTCGTTCTAGTTGTGAATCAGAATACCGTGCTATGGCTAACACTGCAGCCGAAATTGTATGGATTACTCATCTACTACGAGAGTTGCATGCTTTACCACCTGATCGGCCCATGTTACTTTGTGACAGCAAAAGTGCTCTTTTTATGACTCAAAATCCGGTTTCACACAAACGAGCAAAACATATTGATCTAGACTATCATTTCATTCGTGAACTGGTAAACTCTGGGAAGCTCTACACAAAATTTATTCCAACCAATCTTTAGGTGGCAGATATTTTCACTAAAAGTCTTTCGCGCACTCAGTTTGAACTCTTTCGAGCAAAGCTTCGTCTGAGACCGCCACCATCTCGATTGAAGGGGGGTATTAGATGATAATAGTTGGTCAAATGTTACAGTCAATCGTATTTATTATGTGCTAATTTGTTGTATTCAAATCTCCTAAATTAGTGGAGAGATTGTTGTATTATTATTATTATTATTATTATTATTATTATTATTATTATTATTATTATTATTATTATTATATAAAGACCTCCTACCCTCAATAGAGTTTATTGAGGTTGATTTAGGGGGTGTTTGGGATTGATTATTCAAAATAGATTATGCGTTTTGGAAAAGCAGGGGTGGAGCTGCTTATAGATTATTGCGTTTTGGTAGCCTAAAAAACTGATTATCAGCGTTTTCAAAACGCAATCCAAACACTAAAAACTGATTATCTGCATTTTCAAAACACAATAATCTAAAAATCATATTCAAAACGCAGGGTTAGGATCAAATACACAGTGAAAGAAAAATAGGAAGTCGTAGGAAGGGTATCAAACGGACTCCGATTGAACTCATTCAAGCGGCATTGGAACCGTCTTATCAAACCCTACGACATCGGTTTTCAGGTCTTCATTTTTTGGAGTTTTAGCTTGTAGTTTTTAGAATATGTCTTATATCATTGTGTCTTTTATGTACCGTTGTGTCTTTTTCTTATTTTTATCATTGTGTCATTTTTTCAATTCATTGTGTCTTTTTTCTTCAGCATTATGTTATATTTTTTGGCATTGTGTTATATTTTGTGGCTCATTGTGTCATTATCTATTGTGTTTTTTGTATCCTTCTCACCCTTCTCATTTTTTGTAGCCTTTGTAGAATAACCCAACCCTCAAAACGCAATCCCAAACACCCTCTTATCATTTAACACACAATTACAGGTTGAAATTTCAAATTTTGTACGTACTAACACCCTTAATAAAGTTTGTTTTCTTTTTTTCATCAATTCACATACAAAACTCGGGTTTGCTATTGAGAGCTTTCTACCGACTTGGATAAAGCTCCAAACAATTAATCGGACTAATGTTTAATTAGATTATAAGAAGTGGTCATGATTACCTCATTTAAAGCCGTTAAAGCAACTTGAATCACCCCACTTGATTCTAATTTCCATATTTTTGCGGGCATTATTGAGACTAGTGTGAATGTCCGCGCGTTGCTGCGGGTGTCCCGGCTGATATGAGATTTAATTATGATGTATTATGATGTATTTTGTACCGAATTCACTTTGGTGTCGACATTGGTGATTTTGTGAGTGTGGGGATCGATTTAGAATTTGTTAAATCCTTCAAAGCCAATATGAAGTTAATCAAAATCTATTTACATATTGCTTCAAAACTTCAATGCATGTCAAAATTCCAATGTATACATCTCCCAGTCAGTTACACTTCATTTTAGAAATGCACAAACAAACCTAGGTGCGAGATGAGTCCTGGGCCCGGCATGAAAAAACATTGTTCCTTTAGACCGGTTGAGCCTGAAAGTTGCATGTTGGTTCTAACATTTTAACCAAAGCTCCTGGCTAGGGCTGGTCGAAGGACCCTTTAGTCTCCGTTCCTCAAGCCAAAAACAATAAATTGTTTTTTCCAAGTCGTAGATATTTTTTTATTTTCATACACTATCTAATCTTTTTGTTAGTTGAATTATTTTAATATGTAAATATGTTACAAAAATATAACTTTGCATATTTCTATGGTCCATAAGACTAACTTAGGATAATGGAAAATGGTTGGTACAAGCATCTTAATGCATTATGGTACAAGTATCTTAATGCATTTAAGGGTAATTTGGGGAAGATTTATATGACATTTGAGGGTTAAATCATATGACTTTTCAAATGCCATCTTAAATTTGCTAATATGGACACATTTAGTCATCACTCCTCCTTTATAATGTAGTAGAGATAATATCATGTTAAACATCTATACGAGTTGGTAGCATTTGTTTTGTAGCAAGGTTTATCTGTTTTAGATATTAGCGATGATCTTTTGTTTAACACACTTATATGACTTACATTATTCTTGCAAGAAACAATTGTAAAATATGATACTTCCTTCTTGTTCAAATGAAATTGCAGCAGTTTTCGGGTTTTTATGTGTCTTTGTACAGGCCGTTTTTGGTAAATTTATAGAGATCCAATTTGATAAACAAGTTTTTTATATTTACTTAAAGTGATTTGTCTAATATCTTACATGATTCTGCTTTATTTTTTATTTATTTATTATTATATATATATTTTTTTTTTTTGTGGAGAGATGTGGTAACCTGATATTATACTTGCAGAGTGACTATGTGTAACATCCCAAATTTTGAAAGCTTATAAAAATAATATTAACCATAAATCAAACACCAGTAGACATTTGTTTAAAAGTTATTCTAATGATAATTCGACGCTTGATATAATATTACGAATTTAGAATTTGTTTTCTTTTTGTTTTATTTACGTAGAGCTTTTCATCAAGTTTTAATAAAAAAAAACACACAAATAAATGAATTCCACTTTAATGTTGGAAGTTTTAACGTAAATCTATATCTATCTATATATATATATAAAACAAAGCTATTTTGCTGACGTGGCGTCCATAGGTTCCTTCAACCCCCCCTTGAAATCGCCACGTGGCATCTTAATTGAAAGATTTTAGTGTTTTTGAATTTTTTTAAAACCCTAATCCTTTTACCATTCTATTCTCTACATTCTTTATCTCTTTCATAATTCTCTCACAAACCCTCTCCCTCTCTCTCTCTTTCTCTGCCTCTCTAAACACTAATTCGTTCCACGTCTCCTGCTATTCCATAATCCATAACAGGTAAACTAATTTTTTTATTCTTCTTCCTATAATTTTTTTATAAATCTGTTATAATATCATCAATTGCTGATACATACGATCCCCACACCTTCGTAACATATGCATACTCGCCCACGGCAAGACCACCTTAGCCGACCACCTAATCGCCTCGTCACATCATGAAACTGGGTATCGATGGTTTCGTTATATTATAATTATATAAAACAGTTTCATGTGGTTTGAACTGAATTATATATACTGCTATGATTGATGATGATATGAACTGTATTGAAGGTCTGTACCTGAATAATCTGTGTATCATTAATTGTATGGTTTTTGTCAAGGTAATTAGGAGCGAGGGGTGTAGGGAAGTAGAAGGGGAACGACGACGTCACTGGCCACACAAACCCTATTTATTTAATTATTTATTTAATATCAATTCAAACTTTTATTTGTGTTATCTTCTGAAGTTATGATGTAATTCAATATACTTCTTATAATACTAAACATTAATAATTGTACATTAATATAATTAAAATAAATGCGGTTGATATCAGTTTATCATTAATGAGGGTTTGTTACAGAAGGCCAATGTAGAAGGTGGTGGTTGTAATGTTTATAACACATCTTGCACATATGTTCAAAAGGCTGCTGTTGATGATATTGCTTCTAAAAAGCCCTGTTGCTCTGATGAATCTCTTCGTACGGTCATGTATCTCAGCTGTTGGGGTCTTAACTGATGACGATCTTAGTATTGATCAATAATATTTCTGAGTTTTTTACGTAATGATCAGTGGTCTTATCCTTTTCATTATATATGTTATGTATATACTTAGGCCAAATATTATTCGTTTCTTTTTTAGTTTAATTTGTACATGTATGTATGTTCATATGCTAGCAGTTTAACTTTCTGATAACTAAACATGTTTCTGTTATATGGATCAGGCAAGTTTTAGGTTTTTCGGTTAATTAACGATTTCGCAAACGATTGATCACGTCTCGATTTGAACTTGGAAGCTATAGGTGGTGAATCGAAGGTTCAGTCTCCTTGCAATAGTGGTTGCCCTACTTCTCACTATGGTAAATATTATTAATATTTGTTATTTGTTAATAATAATTACTAACTCTTTTATGTTTTTATTTTGAATTTAAGTGTATGTTAAAGTTTGTATTAATTATAGATATCTTGCTAATTTAGTTAAAACAGTAAGTATTTTAATGACATTTATTCATGTCACATATGGCAGATCTTAAGTTCATGTTACGTTAATTGATCATCTGCAGTATGACCGTTCAATTACACCTACAAAGAATATTGGACTTCCTGATTCCTTGCTGTCACGATTTGATTTGCTGTTCATTGTGTTGGACCAAATGGACCCTGATATAGATCGAAAAATCTCTGATCATGTTCTGCGTATGCATCGTTTTCGATCTGCTACAGATGGAGGTAGGATCATTTGTGTTTAGTTTTTGAGGTTTTGATCTTTTTGTTAGTTTTATCTTATGTTATATGTTATATGTTATGTTTATTATCACTTAGCGTCAAGAAACATGTTTTTGTACGTGATGATTCAGTTTCAATGTATGGAAGGGAAGATGAATCTGATTTAGATGCTTCTATATTTGTTGAGTATAATCGAATGCTACATGGAAAAACAAGAGGTAGGAGGCCTAATGCTGAAGCTTTGAAAATCAAGTTTCTTAAAAAGTATATTCATTATGCAAAACACAGGATTCAGCCAGATCTCACCGATGAGGTATTTATTTTTCTTGAACTGATACGTGGTTATGCTTGAATTTATCACTCGCAACCGGAAGTTTCTCACTCTTGTCCCCGTTGCATTTGGTATTTGTTTTCTTTCAGTTTTTCTTTCTACCTAAGGTGAAGGACTTGAAGACGATGGTGGTTTAGGTGGGTGATAACGGCAGTACTCGATTATCTGGCAACAATAACAGTCGTAACTAAGGTTGGAGTTCAGCAAACTCGACTGAGGTAAGAATTACAACTTAAGACTTATGATTATTATGGATGATGTCGGATGATAATGATGGTTAACATGTTTTTGTACGTGATGATTCAGTTTCAATGTATGGAAGGGAAGATGAATCTGATTTAGATGCTTCTATATTTGTTGAGTATAATCGAATGCTACATGGAAAAACAAGAGGTAGGAGGCCTAATGCTGAAGCTTTGAAAATCAAGTTTCTTAAAAAGTATATTCATTATGCAAAACACAGGATTCAGCCAGATCTCACCGATGAGGTATTTATTTTTCTTGAACTGATACATGGTTATGCTTGAATTTATCACTCGCAACCGGAAGTTTCTCACTCTTGTCCCCGTTGCATTTGGTATTTGTTTTCTTTCAGTTTTTCTTTCTACCTAAGGTGAAGGACTTGAAGACGATGGTGGTTTAGGTGGGTGATAACGGCAGTACTCGATTATCTGGCAACAATAACAGTCGTAACTAAGGTTGGAGTTCAGCAAACTCGACTGAGGTAAGAATTACAACTTAAGACTTATGATTATTATGGATGATGTCGGATGATAATGATGGTTGTAATTGTTAGAAAATGTTCACATAGTAATTGGCTGTTATTGTTGATGAGTAACAGAATTTATGAGTGTAATGGTCGATTAATGTGGTTAAGGTCTAAGTGACGGTAGTATGGAACAGTTAGCGGCTGTCGTTGTTAATGCGTTATGAGGAAGATTGTGGTAAGTGGGGTTAATGTTACAACCATGGATGAACTTATTGACATGTTATTTGCTGATATAGGGAGCTTTGGTCAAGGGGGTTGACCAGGTCAACCATGGTCAACTGTATATTGAAATTAGTCAACATAAGTTAAACAATAAGCTAAGAAGGTGGGTGCAGATCAAGCATAGTTGCAGAAAGCAACAAGGTATAACCTCACTATTACATTGTTTTAGGTTATGGGTTGAATATTGGTATTAGAGTTATGTATTTTTTTAGCATTTATGATAGGTGTAAATATTAGAGTTATACATTCTTTTAGGTTAGGTATCAATATTAATATTGTGAGACTTGGTACATAGATGTTATACGTTTTTAATGGTTACAACTTCCAACCTAAGTGATTGTTTAGTTGATTAGGTTAAGAATTATAAGAGTCATTAGAGATTGATGAGTTTTTGATTTGTTGCAGCTTACATAAGTGATTATTTAGATGATTACTGATGGTTTTAGGTTAGGGACATGCAGTGATTGGGAGATTTTGTGGTTAGTTAACTTGAGTCATTTGCAATACGTTATCACATAGTGAAATTTTTTAACTAAGATTGATTATGTTTAAGTTATTTACTCTTTGGCATTCCCATGTTGCTCTTCAATTGTGTAGCCTATCATATTGTGCCAAGTGGCTAGGGGTGTTCATCGGGTTTGGTTTTCGGTTATCGGGTTATTCGGGTCGGGTTATTCGGGTTTTCAGTTGTGAAAATATTACCCGATAACCGACCCAATCTAGTTAAATGGTTATCGGTTATGGGGATAATCGGGTTCGGGTTTTTCGGGTCGGGTTAAATGGTTATCGATTTAATGGTTCGGGTGTTTGAGTTACATATTTCCAACCATTGGGGTTGTGTATTTCTATCCATTTGGGCTACAATATGTGTAAAATAACACAACATCATGGGCTACATTATTTAGTTGCAAATTTGGCTACAAAAACACTACTCCGATATACATAAAAATATGAAAATTGGATCATTTATTTGTTTTTGAATTATTCGGGTTATTCGGGTCAACACGAATTATACCAAACTAATCCAAAGACCGACCCTAAAGACTTTAGTCGGGTTCGGGTTAATCGGGTAAGGTAGTTTCTCGGTTCGGGTCACTTCGGGTTCGGTTCAGTTATTGGTTATCGGTTAAAAAGAACACCCCTACAAGTGGCCAAATGTGAGAATTTATAAAATTTTTCTTTTTTCTAAAAATAAAAAATCATTCAATTAATTTTGGTCAATAATCATTTACCAATATTAATTAACTTTCCTAAAACAATAGAACCCTAATTCGATTTGGTCAATAATCATTTACCAATATTAATGGGTCTTTGATTGCTTGCTTGACAATAATGGGTCTAAATCATTCATCATATTGTTAACTCTAAATCAAAACCTCTCCTCTCCATGATCGATCATCAACAACTCATCTCTTTCAACATAGACCCTAACCGCAAATCATCTCCACGATTCGTATCATCCAAATCAGGTAACAATTCTTTTAAAATATTATGGTTTCATCTATTAATCTTATATTCGATTTTGTATTCAGTTTGATCGAAATCCTGTGTTCAATCAAAACCCTAACTTGAACGCATCTACAATATCTATTTGAATATCCTGTTGATTAAGAATTCTGGTTTATTCTATTCTACTATGGGTTTTTTTCTTTAAGATTTGGATATTTTGATGATTTTATTGTTTGATTTTCGCAGATCGGATTCTTATAGCCGTCATCTTCAAATCCGAGTACTCTCTTTGTTTGGTATCTTGTGATTTTTTATTTAGAAACTTTTAACTGAAATCATAGAAACAATTTTATTTTAGGTTTTTTTTTTAAAGATTTGGATGTATGTTTGATGCTTCTACTGTGTTTGTTATTGCACTTTTTGTTTGTCATCTTCTACTGTGTAGGAAATTATTTTTTGTTTGCGTCTACTCTGTTTTTTATTCTCTGTTTTTTATTGTAGATATTTATTCTATATTGGGTTTTTTGTTCATATGGTGTTATCTGCTTTGTTTTGAAGAATCATGTTGTTCAATTGGCGTAATATTTTGCTAATAATATGTGACCTTTTTAATCGCATCATTTGTTTAAATAAGCGTTTGTGTAAGTGTTTGTTTTAGTTGAATCCTAAGTTGTGTTTTAATAAACTTTAGATGTTGTTCATTTGAAATGGGTCGGGTTGCGCCAATTGTTTAACCCATTTGATCTTTTTGAGACAAGTCACAAAACTGCTATGTGTGCTAGAGTAGGCTTTCTTGAACTTCTTTTAATTTTCTGGTTGTTGTTATTGCGGCAGGTAAATGGGTGACACAGGAGGTGGCTTTTGCTGTTGCTACTAACCATTCTTCCAGGCTATACAAAAGAAACCTATGAATGCTAGAGCATCAAATAACTAGAAAGTAAGAGCTACACTTGCAAAATGGGCAAGGTTTAGTCTGATATAAATTAACTTCATATAGAAATATTTTTTTAGTTTCTTTGATATAAATTAGGTTTGTAAGCACTTACTTTTTTATAAATAAATTACTAAGTAATTTTTTAGATGTTGAGCTGACTCAACCTCAATTTGTCACAAGGAACTAACATGTGTAGATATTATATTTGGTTAATATTAAGACATTGTAAAGGGGTTGTGTATACTTGCTTTTTTTATCTTGAAATAATAATGTTATTTTTCATTCTTCTTAAACTTTCAGTATAAGAACTATTTGAGATATTATTTAGCCATATTCTGTGCAGGAGTGTACGTGGCGTACTGATTTGTTTCGGTTGCCAATAAATTGCTTATCCGGATAGAGACAAAAGGGAAAGGCGATTTTTAGGCGCAACGACTAAACCAACAACACAAACAATGGTTAGTGACTTTTATTGGCTACTCTCTGTATAAACGTTGTGTGCTCTTTGATTTCATCTAATTTTCTTATTGAGATTGTTACATCTTCTGGCCTGTGCATGTTTGAGAGATTAGATGCGAACAAGAATGTGGTTCGTTTCTCTCGCCTTTTGAAATATGGGCCAATATAAGATTTTTTCTTTAAATTCTTAGTTTTTCATTGTGTTTATCTTTTGATGATTATAGGAGTTAGTACGGGTCAATTAGTGCCCCAAGTAAAGAGTGTTGAATTTTTTTTTGTTGAATCAAATTGTATATAGGTTTGAGTTTGTTTTTGATTGTGGTGTCCAATCTTGAATAGTATTCTCAGAAACTTGCTAGACATCATTTGTGGTATAATAAAGTGGTAAGCTTTGTTTTCTTTCTTTTATATGTTTTTTGCAAGTTATAGTTATAAGAGTTAAATGCTTTTAGTTTGAGTGGTTTAAGGGTCGAGGTGCTAAAGAAGCACACACTTGACTCGAGCAAGGTGCACGAGTATTATTTATAGGTCGTGTTTATGGTCTAACGAACATTACCCTTTTTGTTCTTATTTTTTTAAGAAAAAAAAGCTTTAAATCAGTGCAGTTCCTATACTTTGGTTGTCAGTTGCAATAAAATGACTAAGGTGTTGGTGGCTTGCTTAATCTTTAAATGGTTTCTTTTGACAAAAGTATTTTTAATAGTACAGTTTAGTTTTTAAGATTGCATTTTGTGTATTGTTATATCGAATTTAAAATCACAGGAAAGAATTAGTGGATTGACCGGTCCATACCGAAAATTCCAACCGAACGAAATCAATTTTTCATGTTCTCTTTTAAATTCTGCTCTTTACCTCATTACATTTATCTATGTTTGCAGATTGTTATGTAAAGTATATATACATTCGAGCACTTAGCGATGCGTTTATAGGTAACTTTGGTCATTATGCCTACATGTAGTTTTTTCGTAACATACCATGGAGGGTTATACATCCATATGAACTTTCTTTTGAGTAGTTATCGGCAGTTCGCGGGTGCTAACATGTTAATAATTCCATTTGACAGTTTTGGTGGCTGAAGTGGGACTGAACATCCAACAAGCACATGCTTTTTCCGCAGTGGATCGATACTCATTAGATGTCTTTGTTGTTGATGCTTAGCCATATGAGGTATTTTCTTGAACTACTAATTACTGAATGTATGTTAAAAATAAGTGTAGTTGGATTAATCTACTATTTTAGCTTGACTTTGTCTCAGAGATTGGAAATTTGTTGCATGTGTTTTCAGGAAACTGAATAGCTCCGAATTGATCAATGACTTAGCACACTGTTTCAGCGACTTCAAGTGTCCCTAAACAAGAGGAGTTATAAAACTAACACAACATTTTTGGTTTACAGGTTTCAAGATCCATTGGAAATGCATACCTAAAGAAGCCAGAGTTAAACGTAATACGTCTTTGTTAAAAGCACTCCAGTCCGGAATTGTATGATAATGATATTAAGTATGGTTCTCGACATAACTACGACTGTTAAGTACTTTGTGGAACCATGGTTAGTTTATCATTGCTTTAATGGGCATTTGACAGGTAGTTAATGACTCTTTTAGTGAAATGACATGTGTAAGAGTTTATATTTATGAATTTTAGTACACAAATGTATTTAAATAGTAAAAATTGATAGATCACTTTGGTGAGAAAGCTATGTTGAAGATTGTTGATATAAAAAGACTGTTTGAAGACATCTGTTGATGAGAAACGACATCTGTTGATTAGAAACAAAATCTGTTGTGGGGCTATTTAATTAGGTCTGTTTAGTAAGATCTGTTTACTAAGGTCTGTTTCAGAGCAGCGTATCTGTTAAGGAGATCTGTCTGAAACAGGAAATTCATGTTCAGACAAATCTTCTTAACAGACCCACTGCTCTGAAACAGACCTTAGTAAACAGACTTTTCTTACAACAGATGATTAATTTCTTGATTTGCTATTTAGTAAACATTGAAGACTAATTTTATTAAAAAATGATATAGACTTCCTGTATTCTCACATGGTCAACTTTATGTCGCATTGTCAAGAGTTAAAAGCAGGGCATGAGTGAAATTACTTATACTTGATGCTGATGGGAATGTGAAAACTAAAACCAGAAATGTGGTGTATAAAGAAATATTTAGTGGTATTTTGAATTAAATTTGTATTCGTTGTTTTATACTTTAATACAATATTTTTACTGTATTTTTATTAAACGTTATAATTCCCTAAATACATGTACGTTGGTGAACTGCGTGTACATGCGGGCAAAAATCTAGTATATATATAAAAGAAAGCATATATGCCCATTGAGAGTGCCACGTGGCTTAATAATTGAGTGTTTTTGGTGTTTTTGAGTATTTTTCTAAATTTATCTCTCTATCTCTTAATTCTCAATTACTAAAATTAAATTGAGTTATTTTAAGAAAAAAGAATTTAAAAACAAATTTAAATTTTTCTCTCTTATCTTCCTCCCATAATTTTTAAACATAAATATCTTTTATATTCGAGATTTTTTAAATAAAAAAATTACACCAAATTAACGAGCGTTTTATTATCTTTCCAACGAGTACCATAGTGCTATATAAAAACGAAAAAAAACGACTGTTTTTTATGGGGTTATATTCATACAGAAAAAAACACAAAGTGTTCAGGTTATTCATTAATCAAATTGTAACATATTTTAATTTACGTGAAGATGATTATATGTTGAAGGTTATCCTTTTAATACTTTATTATGTTTAATATGGTTTATGCTTTTTATTTTTTTTAACTTTTTAAATAAATGTTTTTTAACTAAGATTGATTATGTTTAAGTTATTTACTCTTTTCGTGATTTGAGTTTTCTTTTTTTTTTTATCATTTTTTATTAAATCATATTAAATTTTTCAACCCCGGGACCTTCCCGGGGTAATCGGCTAGTTAATTTATATATTTAAATCCTAGTCAAGGTTGGCAACTACCGGTTTCGATGATTTCGCTAAATGGTTAATGCATTTTAATTACACAAATTAAAGTAGGAACTCATACAATTTATAAATTGAAGGCTTCCATATGAATAACAAAAGGTTTTCAGAAAAAAAAAATAATAATAAAGAAAGAAACTCCTATCCATGTTTTCGATTCTTTACCAGCTGTTCAGCATTCAAACTTCAAAGTGTTTTTAGTATTTGCCTTAGATCACCATGAAATTGAAGCATGAATTAAAAGACATAGAGCTACTCAAGTTAGATTCTACGCGATTAAGGTATGGACTTTAAACAAGATTGCATGACGGGTTTGGGTTCCTTACTACTTTGTAGTCGAGAATTCAAATTCGATATTGATTGATATATTACATAGTATTGTTTGTATATGAATATTGACTGTACCACTGAACCACTGATATCACCGAAAGGTGACCACTGAACCTGTAAGTCCTTCATATAAACCGGTTGAGTGGGAAACGAAGCCTTCCTTATAAAGGGGTTGATACCCTTTCATATTAGGATACGTTTCACCTGGGCGAGCAACTCGTCGGGTGAGCCGTGAGCTTCTGGATGGGTAACCCATCGGGGGCAAAACGGTAGCGTCCTAAACTGGTTTACGTGGGATGTTACAGAAAAGTGATCATTGAACTACTGCACCGAAAGGTGACCACTGAATCTACTGATAGCACCGAAAGGTGACCAATGAATGTGAACTACTGAATGTGTTATGTGAACTACTGAACATGCTACTGAAAGTGAACCACTGAATGTGCCACTGATTGTTTATATACGTATATATAGATATTGTTAGGAATTATATTGTTGTTGTCCCACTGAGTAAATTTTACTCAGGCGTGCATATGTGTTTTATGTACGTTAGGTTCAGGAAAAATCTAAGAAGACTTGGAAGCGGGCTCAAGGGAACAAAAGACTCACATGGATTTTTATAAAAATTATCAATGTTTTGTATTGTAATTTAAATTTTTTTTTTTTTGAGAAATTGTAAAGTTTTTATTATAAACGGATTGATGTATTGAATTCTGCTTACCGTTATAGTGACACGTCAGCCCTAGAACGGGCGGGGTGTTACACTATGTTCCACACAATGATGCCATTCTGCTGGTTGTAGTATCTGCCCTCAAGCACCCGAAGTTGCCTCTGCAAAAGCCCTCAGAATCGCAATGGACTACAATGGAGAATGTAAGATTTTGAAATTTATTTTATTATCAGCTCTTTATAATATTCAACTTGTAATATTGCTGTTCGCGTAATGTAGCCACAATATACTCCTAAGATCAAGTTGGATCTAAGCATGTGATTCTATCTTCTTGCTTTTTGTTTTGACAATTTGTAAATACTGGAAGAGATTATTTGTTATTTTTAAAATTCGAAAAACTAGAATTTAGTGATATGTTATTATGAATACAGGTTCATCATGTACTTGCTGACAAGTTTCAGCATCAGCTAATTCTACACCAGGACTGGGTAGATATCCACCATTTAAGAGAGAGGTACTTTTGTACAATATTTTCAACATAAAAGAATCTTCCAATTTAGCATCTACAACATTTTTGCTTTGAATGCTAAATTTAACGTATTTTATATTGTATTATAATGATGCAAAGACCATGGTGACTGCACTTGTAGATATGGAGCGGGTGTTTGTTCCACCGCAAGGTTTTATTCGTTTGGTACAAAGAAGGTATGCCCAATCTTAGCTATTAGTTTAACTGATTATAATATAATTAGGCTTTTTGACATGACCATTTATAAGTCTGCCAATTGTTCCATATAGTTTGTTCTCTTACAATGCATTAGTGATTTCAGTAATGTTTGGTAGACTATATTGGGTTAGATTAAGGCTAATATGTGCTAGTTCTAGATCTTATATTGCTTTCTTTTCACTTTCTGTTCTTGATATCTTTTGGGCCTACCGTGGTTTTCTGTTTAGATATGTCACTAGTGTGAATAAATACATCATTTTCGGTTTATTTTTTTCCTTATATTCTTGTATCAGGATGGATAGACAGAGAAGAGAAGAAGAGATTAAAACCAAATTTTCCAAGAAGGCTGTTGATGCAGAGCGCTCCTTGTTGAATAGGGTAAATACTGTTCGTTATAGCTACTGCTTTAACAACCTTAACTTGATTGAATTTTGTATAAAGAATCCAAGCTAAGTTTTTGTCTTGATCTCCTCCATAGCTTTCTCCCATTTGTTAATTTTTGTTTAGTCAGCTAGTCCTCAAACAGGAGGGAATTCAAAATCCATGAAAGATACAAATCAAGATAAGAACGGACAAGAGGAACCTACTTCAAAGGCTGCAGGACCTGAGGGGGAGATAACAGTAGGTTTACATTTTGACATCTTCATCAGCTTTTAATTGGTTTTACACTTTATATTAAACATTTGATGGTCACTTCATATTCGAGCTGTCGTTATGGCCTTATGTGTACGTGTTATGGCCTTATGTGTACGTGATTATTTGTGTTCTGTTAGATATATTGTGTGTAATTTTATAGCGATTTAGGTTGTTGATTAGGGCAATTTAGATTGTCAACTATGCTATTTTTATTTGATTTGGTTTCATTGTTTAGGTTTGTTTTGTTATCTTCTTTTGGCCTCATGTATATAAATTAAGGTGATTCCCTTACAATGTAATTACTCAAATAATTTCCCAGACAGAATTACATGCTCTTTTCAATTCTGTGTCGGTCAAATGAGAATAAGACAGATCTGTGTATCTTAATCTGATTTGTGGCTTAATACCCATAACATCTGGTGTTTTGAGGTTTAGCCGTTTAGGCCAATTTCTCTTTAGTGTTGTGGATATCCATATTTGCAAGCAGTTAAACTCAATTTAAAATGAATCATGTTTACTTTGGCCATCATAACTAGTAGCTTTTGCTAGTGTATTACTTTCTCATAGTGCTGTTAAATACAAGTTTATCATTTAAATTGGTATCTTTATCATTTTGTAACATGTGTATGAAATTCTTGATATCTACAAAAGTATAGTGATTTCTAACATGCCAATGCATTCTCTAGATTAAGTTTATTCAATGTATGTTACCCTTTGGATCTTGTATTCAAACGATCGTGCATATTGAATTATTGGCTTGCTTGTAAGGATATGCGATGCATTAATAACTTACATTCTCTTCACGCAGGATTCTTGTTGAGGAAAAGTGCAAAAACGGATGGCTGGAGTAGGAGATGGTTTGTTTAAAAATGAGAAAACTGGGAAGGTTAGTAGCATAGCATGAGTTTTGAATTTTAATATACTTCAAAGCCGTGTCTAAATATTGTTAAACATTCTAGTACGCTTAAATTCCTCTTTTGTATCGTAATTTTTGACAAACCGTTGTGTTGTTTATACTAAATGATTGTTTAACAGGTGTTTAAGATTCTACAGTTTCTTGATCTGCCGGTTTTGTATTATAACTTTACTTTTTTGGTAAAATAGAGTTGTATTTTCAATTGTCACATAAATCATACTATGCGTCTCATGAAGCAGAGCATAGTATACAAAGTGGCAGACCACATAAAGCTCATGATAGCAGAGCATAACAACAAAATCTAGTATGGGCTAAAGCTCGATGATCTACCCAAATAACGGAGAAAATAACATAGTATACAAAGTGGCCGCCACATATATAACATTGGAAACATCATAATATCACAACTTCAATTTTATTACTTTGGCAAACCACACTGATAAATTACATTTTAAACCAGCTTTTTCTTTACTCTTCTAATGATAAGTGGAGCCACAATTATTAAATATCCTACACAAAATCCACCAACAATTATGCTAATTTTAATGCCCCAACCTGATACATCCTCTTCTTTCTCGTCATTAGCACCTGTTACATTAGCATTGTGTGCCACACATTTATCAACATACAATGTAACGCCACACAGATGGTTGCCAAAGAAGCCCGTCTCACTGAAACTCTGAAATTGAGCATTTTCTGGAATTCTTCCTGTGAGGTTGTTGTGAGAAATATTGAAATGACTTAGGAAATTCAACCTTGTCAAGCTCAAAGGAAGTTCCCCGGAAAGGTTATTTATTGATAAATCAATGGATTCAAGTGCTTCCATGTCTCCAATCTTCTCTGGAATCTTTCCCGTCAAGTAATTTGAGGATAAGTTCAAAAAGTTTAACCCCCGGAGGGATGTTAGCTCACTTGGAATGTGCCCAACAAGATTGTTTGAAGAAAGGTCCAGCAAGGTAAAAGTGTTAACATTGTTGATATATGTGACCTCTTGTGCCTTTGTCACCAATGAATCTCTAATAATTGTAGCTGATTTAAAGAAAAATGTCCATGGAATTTCAACCAGAGAGGGGGATTCCTTGCTGGAAAGGAAGCTAAGGTTATTCAAACATCTTGGAATATTTCCTGACAGTTTGTTTTGTGCAAGATTTATTACATGAACATGGGAAAGATAGCAAAGCTCCTCAGGAATGTCCCCCGAAAACTTGTTGTTTCTTAGGGAAAGAATTTGCAAAAATCCAAGTCTTGTTCCAATCCATGTTGGAATTCTTCCAACAATTTCATTGTTACCAAGTTGAAGCAGCTTTAACCTTGTTTGTCCTGTTGAAGGAGTGGGTAACTCTCCTGAGAACTTGTTGTTACCCAAGTCCAATACTTCTAGACAAGGTGAGGAAACCAAGGCTCTTGGAATCACACCAGAAAAATTATTGTTCTCCAAAACTAGGACTCTCAAATTCGGCCAATTCTCCCAACTAGGGGTGTTCAAAACCGGATATCCGAAAATTCGGATATCCGAAATTTTCGGATAGCTGATTTCACTATCCGAATCCGTATCCGAAATTTCGGATATCCGAATTTCGGATATCCGAAATTTCGGATATCCGATCGGATAGTGATTCGGATATCCGAATATCCGATTTTATTATAATATATTTTATTTTATATCTTTTACATATAAATTTTCGGATATTTCGGATAGTTTTGGATATTTTTTGGATATTTTTCGGATATTTTTCGGATATTTTCGCATATTTCGGATATTTTCGGATATTTTTCGGATATTTTCGGATATTTTCGGATATTTGGATATTTCGGATATCCGATAAAATTTTATTATAAGTTTTCGGATATTTTCGGATATCCGAAATATCCGAAAATTTTCAAAATCACTATCCGAATCCGAATCCGAAAATTCGGATACGAAATTTCGGATATCCGGTTTTTCGGGTAGTTTCGGATTCGGATATCGGATATTTCGGATCGGATTTTCGGATTCGGATATTTTTGAACACCCCTACTCCCAACAGTTTGGAATCACACCCGCTAAATGATTGTTTGAAAGAAGAAGATATGATGCATGTTTCACACCACCACTAGAACACAAAAAATGGTCCAATGGTCCAAAAAACTCATTATTGCTCAAGACGAGTACATCAATATTTGGTGAGATATCTGAAAACAATGCTAGCGCCCCCTTGATCTTATTTTCTGACATTTCTAGATAATTTAAACTTTGGAATGATCCTATAAATAAATCGGGCATAAATGAAGAAATGCTAGTGTTTCTTATGTTCAAACAAGTTAAATTGTTTTGGGTTTTTAACCACAGAGGAAATTGTGGCCCTAATATCCAACAACTTAAATCCAAGTATTCCAAGTGGAAAGGGGGAATCCACTTTTCGTCTTCCAACTTTAAGATTAAATTGTTTTGTTTTGCACTCAAATGTTTCAAGTTCACCAGCTTCTGAAAGTGCGTTTGTGTGACCACTCCTGCCAAAGAGTTACTGGAAAGCTCTAAAGTAATTAACTTTGATAGTTGACCAAGGCTATCCGGAAGACTTGCAATAAAGCGAGAGTTTGAGAGGTTAAGATACCTCAGATTGTGAAGATATCCAATGAATTTCGGAACTTGACTCCCTTCAAAATAGTTGCAACTCAAGTCGAGATGCTTGAGATGCTTCAACTTCAATAAGGATCGACTTATATTCCCTTTCAACCTACGGTTTAAGGTGTTTTGTAATTCCATGATAGTTTGGTCATAACAATTACCATTAAGCGCACGAAGATGAATCCCGTGAACGTGACCGGTAGATGTATCACATGAAATCCCAACCCATGTGCAACATTCTTCGTTCTCAGCAGCCCACGAAGCCAGTTGATTTGTTTCATCAATAAGCTTGCTCTTAAAAATAAGTAACGCCTTTCTCTCTTCGTACATGCATCTTATATTATTGCGCTGCTCACAAGAAACGTACAAACTCGATCGACAATACCAACCACACAAAAGAAAAATGGTAAAATGAAATCGATACATTCATAAGGCTATGTGTTACCATAAATCCAAAGCAAGCCACGTCGATGATGATGATGATGATTATGAGAAGATCGAAATAAACCTGCAATGGAGATGAACGAATAAACGATGATGATTGATGAAGATGAATGATGATGAACGAGATGATGATTGATGAAGATGAACAGAGATTATTGTTTAAGGGTTTGGGGGAGGGTTTGGTAAAGTCTGTATAACTCTGTACTTTATGGTTTCTTCTTTTGACTTTTTAGAGAAAATTGTTCGAATAGTAACTGTGGTTTGCATAATTTTCACCTATAGTCCTCAAGTTTTTAAAATTACAGTCATAGTCCTCAACTTTTGATGTTTCTTAACTCGGATAGTCCTTGGAGTGGCTGTGAAATTACTAAATTACCCTTTTGATGGATGGAGGTTAAATAATCCAGTTAAGTGGATGTAAAATTACTAAATTACCCTTACCCCAATAAAAATAAAAAAAATCAATTAATTAATAAAATATAAAGAGGGTCCACTTAACCCCTTAGCCAATTATTTTTCTCCACCTATTTTAGTGGGACCCACCAACTTCATCTTCCTCACCCAATCACCACCACCAACCACCACCATAACCAACCACCAACTCACTTTAATCAACTGAACCAAAAACTCCCTTCTATTCCACTTTCTCTTGAATGTTTCAACCGGTTATTTTATAGTTCCTATTTCTTCCACACCCACAAAAGAATCACAGTAAACACACAATACCTTTTCCTCTTCAACTTTTCTTTGGAACAATAATAGCCAAGAGAGTCTTAGCTTCTTATCTAGATCTTGAACCTTTATTGCTCTAAAAATAATATCTCCCACAAGACACTCCCAGTAGACACCCATATCATAACCCTCTGTCCTCACCCGTCTTCACATCAACCAACCATCAGTCGTCATCATCGACAACCACCACCCTCATCACCTCTGGTAACCACCACTGAATTTGTTTTTGTATTTAGTCGTGAAATTGATTCGTTGTTAATTGGACGAATTTAGGGATGAGAATTGGAATTTGGGGGAATTACTAGTTGAAAACTGATATGGAAAGCACTAATTTAGTATCTGGTATGAACGAGGATCATCATCCTCGATTGAAGTTTTTGTATAGTTTTAATGGCAGTATATTGCCTAGGCCACAAGACGGAAAGCTTAGGTATGTAGGTGGGGAGACACGGATTGTGAGTGTTAATAGGAATATAGGGTTTGATGAACTGATGGGGGAAGATGAAGGAGTTATTTGAGGGGGCAAGTGTGTTGAAGTATCAGCAGCCGGATGAGGATCTTGATGCTCTTGTGTCGGTTGTGAATGATGATGATGTGATGAATATAGTTGAGGAGTATGAGAAGTTGGGGTTTGGAGATGGGTTTACGCGTGTTTGGTTGTTTTTGTTTTCGGGCGTTGAACGTGATGAGTCGGTGCTTTTTGTTGATAGGGATAATGACAGGAGGTGCTGGTTGGTGGTGGTGGTGGCAGGTGGTGGTGGGTGGTGATGGTTGGTGGTTGTGGTGGGTGGTGGTGATAGGGTGGAGAAGATGAAGTTGGTGGGCCCACTAAAATAGGTGGAGAAAAATAATTGGCTAAGGGGTTAAGTGGACACACTTTATATTTTATTAATTAATTGAATTTTTTTATATTGGGGTAAGGGTAATTTAGTAATTTTACATCCACTTAACTGGATTATTTAACCTCCATCCATCAAAAGGGTAATTTAGTAATTTCACAACCACTCCAAGGACTATCCGAGTTAAGAAACATCAAAAGTTGAGGACTATGGCTGTAATTTTAAAAACATGAGGACTATAGGTGAAAATTGTGCAAACCACAGGGAATATTCGAGCAATTTTCTCGACTTTTTAAAGTTTTTTTTGGAAATTTTATGCTTTTTATGAATTTGCATTTTTTTTGAATATTTATGAAACATCAATGTGTAAAAAAAATTTTAATTCACATTTTACGTTGGTGTTCTCACGGTTCTTCTAACTCGAGCTAATTTTCATTTGAACCTAATATTATATATATATATATATAGGGGAGGGTTATATTGAGAACACCTATTTTTGTGAGAACCATGAGAACCAATTTCATCCATTGATAAACATCAATTAAAGGCCAAGATTAAATAGGGGTTTAAGTGAGAATGAGATCATAAATTAAGGCTAAAGGGCAAGATGGTAAAAAGACATTTCAACCACCAAAAAATATTTCTTCCAGGTTTCATCTTCTTCCTCATGCTTTTTCTTTCACATTAACTCTAACTCTTTTATAAATATATCATCATCCTTCCTCTCATCCATCAACTACCACCAGTAGCCTACACCTCATCGTCGTTTAACTCACCAGAGAGAGATATGTATAGGTTCTATTGTTTTAATTAATCTTCCTGTCCTCAGTTAACCACTACCACTAAGCTCCGCCTTATTTACCGTTCAACTCACTGGAGATCTGTACAGGTTATATTGTTTCGGTTGATTTTGTGTCTATTTCACATATGTGAAACTAGTATTTGGTGTTGCTTTGTTTTGTTTGATGTATGTTGTTTTGGATCTTGTGACGATGTAAGAGGGATAGTTGGGTTTGAGTAGTTGCACATAAGGTGTTTGATGAAATGTCTAAGTGTGTGTTAGGTTGATTGTGTGTAAGACCCGCAAAACCGGTGTCAAACAGTTGGCAACCAAAGAATAAAAAAAAAAAAAAAAAAACTATATTGATAACTCAAAGAAGTCTTAATTTATTTTAGAAAATGCGCAGCGGAAAATTATTTAAAATAAAAATTACAAAACACATGAATAATGCTTTTTCAATTGTAAATCGAATTTATAATTATCATGTGTATTACAAAAGTCGTCTTTCACTAGAAATGCCTTCAATTGCCAGGTAGCTTCTTACATCGCCAAGCAGTCATCCATGCCTCACTCATTTAACCTGAAATCAATCTAACGTGTATGCAAAAAGTCAGCTACGCTGAGTGAGTTCAAGTTTTATAAATTTATATAAACAAGTAATTTGTCAAAATAAGAATTAACAAAATACCTCAACCTCAGAGTTAACAAAAAGCGCAATCCGCTAATTTGTTTTCCCCAAGCAACAATCGAAATCTGGCATTGGCATATTCTGCCTAATTACCACAAGACTTCACTTAACAAATATATAATAAGCGCATCTCGCTTTTCAACACGAAGAACAATACAATCTATTTAAGCAAACCAAAGCTAGAGATTAGAGCAGGCATATCCCACTTCTGTCATAGCTCAGTTTATAAAAATACACATAATATAATCTATGTAATAACCCTGACTCAAAACCAAGACCAGAGATCAGAGCAGGCATATCCCACTTCCATCATAGCCCTGTTTATAAGGTCATGTAGTCACCAAACACATTTTATGTACAAATATCTATATAAATATATATAGTAATCCATATAACCTAAACAGGTAGCACGTCAAAACAATACTCGATCTCACAAGTAGGGTTTCAAATACGTGGCCAAGACATTAAGCGCATTCCGCTTATTAAATAAAAATTTAAGCCACACTTCAATCAAGACAATAGTCTATTCATATATATATATATATATATAATAACACATATAACTCAGACCATATAATAACACATTCGGCACATTAGGCGCATTCCGCCTATTCACGTTTCATGCCAAAATATTACATATGAGTAAATATGGATTTATATCGTAAGCAAAAACCATGCCATAAACCATAGTAGGCCTACCCCACTTCTAATAACACATATAACTCAAACCATATAATAACACATTAGGCGCATTCCGCCCACTTACGTTTCATGTGCTAAAATAATATGTACGAGTAAACATAGATTTCGTTCGTACACACAAAAATATTTATAGCGTCATCAAAATATTTTGTGACTTCATAAAAAATAATCATACTGGTTTAGCATGCACGTCAGCCCAAAAATATTTAGAAAAATAATAACTAAAAGAGTGGGCGCAAGAACTCACCTTAGTAAAGTGTATAGCTTAACGAAAGCTAGAAAACTGAGAAGAAATGAATGATAGAACAGCGTCTTTAAATTGCATCATATCCTCATCATTCCTTGCATAAATTCCACAAGTATTTAGAAAAGATTTACATTTTTTTTTCCCCTCTATGCAAGGCAGCTTACTTTCTGATCATAAAATTTCCATGACCATGCAATCAAGTTATCATCCTCATTCCCATGTAATATAATCAACCCTAACTGAATTTATCACCCACCTGGATGAACCCATGCATGCTTACAAACCAACTATCAAAATTATGTGGTATCAGTTCCCGATCGTTCCAATATTAATTTTCCATTCAAAAACACCATAACTATTTTGTTTTCTTTGCAAGAACTCAACTCACTACTGTTTGAAATCTTAAAATCTGGAATGAAATTGGGTTTGTTTGAGGGAATGCGATCGGATGTATGTATGTTAGAGAGGAGGAGGGAAAATATGGAGGGAAGTTATTATGAAAGAAGTTAGATAAACTTATCTTTCAACACACCAAATAAAATACAATGTTGACCCTATATATACATGACTAACCGGTGCAAACACAAACCGGTGTGACCCTAGAATAAACCAACATAACCCTTCACTAATGTATGTGACATACCGGTTCACATAAGGGTTTCTAGACTTAGGAAATAAAACATAATAAATCCTAACATATGTACACAATTAACTTAACACATGTCCGATAATAATAGCAATAATGAATCAAGATTATAATCATCTAACAATCTCCCCCCTAATCTTGATTCTTCAACTTGTCTTCATTCTTCACTTGATGAGGATCTTGAGCGTTTCTTTGGGGGCAATGCCGAGTCATCCCATGCGGCTTCCTTTTCTTTGTAATCCTCCATCATTTCTTCATTGATCTCCACAACCAACTCTCTTCCCTTGTACTTGAGATGGTACCATTCTAGCATCTCCAAATAACGAACATATGTTTGCCTCAAGTTCCTTGTGATATCTTCTTTTGACACTAGGCTTGGCAAACCTCTTCCATAACCCATAGACATAGCGACCACCGTCCAATTACCATCACTTGTTACCTTCTCATAACCACCAAATACTTGAACCGTTTTGTATAGTTCCAACAAACTTATAGGATAACCCATTTCGTCTCTTGGTGGGATAGGTGCCTTGATTCTTATTTGTAAGAAATCCCTTAGGAACCAATTTACGGTCCTTTCAAACTCCAATTCAAACCTTCTCTTGTATCTCTCAACCGTGCTAGTGATGTGAATCATATCCATAAATACAATGCAATCTTGCAATTCGGATCCTTCGGTTGGATACATAATTGGACCTCTTTCCATGACACCTTCATATTGATCTTTGTTGATGGAATAGTCGTCAAAATTCTTAAAGATGGACGCCCTTTCTTTGTCTTCGTTCGTTAAACCCTCCGACTTGTCGCCTTGAAATCTAACCCGCTTCCCTTTGCTTCTTGAACCCGATGAACTTTCTGCATAGGTTCGGCCGAAAGGTTCCCCATACCCACGGCCCTTTTCTTCTTCTTTCTTAACACTTTGATCAAATGCGGGACACTTAAATGTGAAATGGTCATCCGATTCACATATGCGACAAAGTATAATCCTTCTAACCTTTTGAATAATAGGCTTCTTGATGTAACAAACATCGCCTTCAAATTCTACTTCAAATCCCTCTTGTGTCAATTTCTCAACACTCAATATATTCTTTCTAAGTGTGGGTATATAGAAAACATTTTGAATCTTATGTTCTCTACCACAACTATTAATCGCCACACATCCCTTTCCACGGAAATATTCATTTCTATAACCTTTTGGGCAACCTTCTACACCAAAAGAGTTGTTCAAGACAATAAACAAACTCTTGTTGCCACAACCGTGTTCTTGGCGAGTCAAACTAACAAACCACAAATCATCCCAACCCTTTTCATCACTACCCTTAACCATAAATTCGGTTTTACCAATTTTCTTAGGACAATTACGCCTATAATGAAAGGGTTCTTTGCACTTACTACAACACATGGTAGAGGGGTATTCGGCCACTTCTTTCTCTTTTCTGGATTGCCGAAAGATATCCCTACGTGCGCTTCTTTTTCTTTCTTCGGTATCCCTCACGGACACACTACTACTTGATCCGATGTTAAACGAAGATAATTGCATATTGAGAGAGTCTCCTATGCTTTCTTGGTTCGCCTTCTTGGCCTTCCATCGATGATCTTCATGATCATACACTAGACTAGGGATTAGCGGTCCTTTCCCATAACCGCCATCTGTCCCCATCTTCACTGCTTCGTTTTCTTGTACATCGAATATACCACAGGTCTTGATCGTTGGCTCTGATGCCATGTTTGAAATCTTAAAATCTGGAATGAAATTGGGTTTGTTTGAGGGAATGCGATCGGATGTATGTATGTTAGAGAGGAGGAGGGAAAATATGGAGGGAAGTTATTATGAAAGAAGTTAGATAAACTTATCTTTCAACACACCAAATAAAATACAATGTTGACCCTATATATACATGACTAACCGGTGCAAACACAAACCGGTGTGACCCTAGAATAAACCAACATAACCCTTCACTAATGTATGTGACATACCGGTTCACATAAGGGTTTCTAGACTTAGGAAATAAAACATAATAAATCCTAACATATGTACACAATTAACTTAACACATGTCCGATAATAATAGCAATAATGAATCAAGATTATAATCATCTAACAACTACTTGGCTATATCTCCTCAACATGGCACCATATAACTTCATCACTAACCCAAACCATAATAAAAATTCATGGTCTAAGCAATATCCCCCTGGTTACTAGATGTTTGAAACCTTTAGGCTTACGAGGGACCCTAGCATTGGTTGATATCGGCTTCAGGTGTGGCAAAAGTATCAAGCACACAATAGATGTGTGACCGATACATTACTGAACTATGATCAAACAAGGCATCTTTCTTACCTGGTGGTTTTCGAGATGACCACGATACCGAGAGCCTAATGAAAATCACTTCGTAACTTCACCGCTCGATCACCATAACCTAGAAACGACCCACGAGCTCGCTTGTCCTTCCTGGTAGGTGCTTCAATATCGTCTCGAAGCCGAGCGCAAGTAACAACCGATGACAGTGGTGGCTTCTAAACCCTCATTCACAAGTGCGGATGGTCGAGATCGAAACACATACCAGGGACCATGGTCGAACCCTTAGATTGAGGGTTTGATGGTGAATGCCGAAGTAGCCTGGGTTCTCTCTATATTGCGGTGGAACGAGGAAAAGTTAGTCACGTTATATATATAGAGGATGGCTTTAGGGTTTTAAGTTTGGTGAGGGTGATTACCAATTGAACATTTGGTCCTCGTACTATATTCTTGTTGCAAGACATACACATAGCTAACTTCTTAAAAAAATCAAATTTATAGATACTACGTGATTCACATTCCATGCCTTTATGTTTTCCCTCAAACATTATGTTCCAAAAGAAAGCACTAATGTTGTCTTAGCATTGAACCCCATTATTATAAATATATATCGAGTCAAGTGCTCCAAAGTCGTAGGCGGAAAATTGGGGTGTTACATTGTGTTGGGTTACTTCTGTTTGAGTAGTGAAGATGTGATGTTTGATTAAATGCCTAAGTGTTTGTTTCGTTGATTTTGCTAAATTACTTACATGTGAGTAGTTGCATATGAGGTGTTTGATGAAAGTTTTAAGGTCTAAGTGTTGATTGTGTTTTGTTGTATTGTTTTTGTTTTTGTTTGAGTAGTTAATAAATGATGTGTTTAATTAATGTCTAAGTGTATATTATAATTTATCAAGATATATCATGTAAGGTTAATATATCTTGTATTTGCAGGTCATAAAAGCTAGGGAATAACAAGGATAAGAGCGAGAAGTTTTTCAGAATATAGCAAGCAGTTTACACATGTGTAAGTGAGCTATTTACACACATGTAAGTCAGTAGGTTTATATGTTTAAAATAGAAGAAAACCAGATGATTTAATGGTTTTGTAATTTTGTTACTTTCAATAGAAACATTTTAGAAAAATGGTACATACATATGTGTAAATAAGCTGTTTACACATGTGTAGTTAAGTTGTTGCATAAATTGCCACTTACACATTGAAAATGCTATATTTAATTACATTATATTGTTTTAACAGAAGCATCAATCAATGGTAACACAAAACAATCATAGTATATAAGTTTATACATGTGTACATCATCATGCTTAAGCTTACAAAATCTTTATGTATGTATAATCATGTTAGTTTATATTGCATTCATGTAATTAAGCAATTTACACATGTATAAATAAATTGTTTACACATGTGTAAGTAAGCTTTTGTATGACTGCTACTTACACATATTGAAAATGTTATTTAATTGCATTCTTTTACTTTACAGTGGTAAACAGTATAGATTGTGGAGGTCAATTGTAGAAGCCCTGAAAATACTACGAAGATTATACTTTCGAAAGTGAATATTCACCGAGGATATGTGATCAAGAAAGCATCAGAGTTTGAGGGAGACTAAAATGAAAAGAGAGACTAGCTGAAATTTTGAGTTATGATTTGTTTTATGTTATCATGCATACTGTGTGTCAAAAATTATGCATTTTCTTTTCATGTAATATTGGATATCTCACATAAAGGATTTATGACTTTTTGAATACTTTTGATATATACATATTACATATTAAATTTTGGTTTAAAACCTTAATATTATACATAAATAATGTCTTTTCTAATTCACAATTTACACATGTGTAAATCAGTTGCAAATGTGTAATCTGAAAACAAATTACTAACAGTGAGCAATTTACACATGTGTAATACAACTTAACATAGTTAAGTAAAAATAAAAGACAGGGAACAATTTACACATGTGTAAATTAACTACAACTGTGTAATCCATAAAAAAAATTAGTGATAATGAGCAATTTACACACATGTAAAACAGACACTTACATATCTTTAAAACAAACACTTCAACATCTGTAATACAACCGAACATAGGTAAAACGAAAATAAAAGACAATGAACAGTTTACACATATGTAAATTAGTTGCAATTGTGTAATCCAGAAACAAATTAGTAATACAACCTATGTAAAATAGAAATAAAAGAAAGTGAACAGTTTACACATGTGTAAATCAGCTGCAAATGTGTTATCCAGAAACAAATCAGTGGCATCGAGCAATTTACACATGTGTAAAACAAACACTTAAAATATGTAATACAACTTAACATGGGTAAAACAGAAATAAAAGAAACTGAACAGTTTACACATGTGTAAATCAACAGCAAATGTGTAATCTAGAAACAAATTGTATGAGCTCTCAGACCATTGTCATCATAACTCAATGAATGCAATACTAGTCGTCCTCTATATATATACAAGAAAAGGAGACAACCAACTAACTACTAGCTGCCTAACTACTCTCTACCATAATCGACTCTATGATCGCCAGGCTTTCTTATTTGTCTTCTGTTTTTAGTGATGTATACAATAGGAACACCGATGATCTATCAAACTTGCTGCTGGTTTTTTACCCTCTTAGTTGTTTTGCTGAAGCGTCGTATGTACCTGCTGCATCCTTTGCAGCATCAAGCATTCCTAGTAGGCCTGCACCACTTTATCATAAACGAGTGAGTTAGATAACGGATGAAGAACATCAAATAATTTGCTTAGTACTCAAACTGATTTGGCGTGTGGGCATTGGCAGTTCCATGTGGCAAACAATACTTAAACTTTAGTGTTGGATTTGTGATTGAACTTTATTGTTGGACGAAGCACATAAACAAAAATAGATTAACTACAAAAAAACATGATTAAATCATGAAACGGTACAAAAAAACAACTACTAATTGAACAAGACGATTTATACCCAGAAATAATAGCACCCCAAACTCCCCAGATCCTTAACCGGTGCTTCGTCAAAACCGATCTTGCACCTCAACATCCCCAATTTTAGCATACTTAGAAATCCAAACTACCCACGGCATAACACAATGCCTAAGCATTTCATCGAACACATTTCGTGCATCACCCATTTTACCACAGAAAGAATACATCATCATCATCTAACGGTTACCCACAAACTCATCGAACAAAAAACCCAATTTTAGAAATACATCATCATCATCTGTTTTAGGTTGATCCGTATCATATATTTTATGTTAAATTGTGGAATCATTATATGAATCCTCATATGATCCGTATAATATGTTCAAACCACACACCAATAGAAGAATCAAAAAGCATATCAAAATTGCGATTGAAGAATACATACATATGATAGGGATTGAAATTTTGGCAAAATCAAATGGTTGAATAAACAATGATTGAAAATACCTGTACTTGAAATGGAATAAGATCATAGAAGGAATCCTTAATGTTGATATAGAATTGAATGTCAATAATAAAAAAAATGAAGATACCCCTCATTCACGATCTTGGAGTGTAAATAAAACCCTAATCTATGATCTTCTGGATGAGAACCACAAAATACGAAGATGGCTGGTAAAAGAAAAATAAGATTGGTAGAATTACCAAGTTACCCTTTTCATTAAAACATAAGGGAAGATAAATTAGTGGTTGAGATTTGTTCTCATTGTTCTCACAAAAGATGGGTGTTCTCATTTAAACCTTCCCATATATATATATATATATATATATATATATAGGGGAGGGTTATCTTGAGAACGCTAAATATTGTGAGAACCGTGAGAACAAGTAAAAAAATCAATCAAAATCAATTTTTTTTCATACAAACCTCATTATAATCAAAATACAACATTAATAAATGAATGTTCTTTTCAAATAATTCATCTTTTCTTGCAAAAATATCTTCAAATTAACTTTTTACACATGTGTAAATGAAACAGTTTACACATGTATAAACAGCAAATTTACACATGTGTAAAAACAATTTTTTTTCATATACGTTTGAATTTTTACGCGTAAATTGTGTTTTTGGGATTGTATTTTAGTAATAAAGATAAATGTAAAATTTTTTTTTGAATTTGAATGGTTTTAGATGCCGTTCTCACGGTTCGCACGAAATATAGGTGTTCTCAAATTAACTTTCCCCTATATATATATATATATATATATATATATAGAGAGAGAGAGAGGATGGTTCAATAGAGAACTCATTTTAAGGAAAAAACTTGAGAACTCCAAACTAAATACAAAAAAAAGTAATAAAAAAATCATAATTCAAAATTTAAGTAAAAAAATAGAAAACTAGTTCGGAGCTTCTCTTTCCCACGTCATACCCGTTCAGAAAAAAATAAAAAAAAAACACACCTAAAAAACGCTACTGCACATGTGTAGTATAACCCACAAGCCTAAACCCCCCACCCCCAACTTACCCCCACCCAAAAACCTAATTCCACCCTTCCCACCCCCACCCTCACTAAAAAACCTAAATCGCTTACCCAAAAACCTAAACCACCCATCCACCCCCCACCCAAAAACCTAAACCCACCCCACCCACTGCCTACCAAAAACCTAAGCCCTCCCCGCCACAACCAAAAACCTAACCCCCACCAAAAAACCTAACCCCCTACCCAAAAACCTAAACCCACCCTACCCTACCCACCCCCAAAACCTAAACCTTACAAGCTAAACTTAAAAAAAAACTAACCCTAAAAGCTAAACTAAACCCTAAAGCTAACTGGACATTTACTACACACGTGTATTAGAAGTCGCCTGTTTTTTTTTATTTTTTTATCTGAACGGGGATGACGTGGGAAAGAGAAGTTCCGAACCAAATTTTTAGTTTTGACTTAAATTTTGAGTTATGATTTTTTTTTATTTTTTTCTTAATTTAAATAGGAGTTCTCGAGTTTCCCTAACTATGAGTTCTCAATTGAACTTTCCCATATATATATATATATATATATAGGGGAGGGTTATCTTGAGAACGCTAAATATCGCGAGAACCGTGAGAACAAATGAGAAAATCAATCAAAATCTTTTTTTTTTCAATACAAACCTAATTATAATCAAAATACAACATTAAAAAACGAATTTTCTTTCCAAATAATTCATCTTTTCTTGCAAAAACACTTTCAAATTAACTTTTTACACATGTGTAAATGAAACAGTATACACATGTACAAACAGTCAATTTACACATGTGTAAAAACAATTTATTTCCGTATACGTTTAGATTTTTATGGGTAAATTGTGTTTTTGGGATTGTATTTTAGTAATAAAGATAAGTGTAAAAATAAATTTTTGATTTGAATGGTTTTAGATAGCGTTCTCGCGGTTCGCACGAAATATAGGTGTTCTCAAATTAACTTTCCCCTATATATATATATATATATATATATATATATATATATATATATGTAGGGGAGGGTTATCTTGAGAACGCTAAATATTGTGAGATCCGTGAGAACAAGTAAAAAAATCAATCAAAATCAAAATTTTTTAATACAAAGCTCATTATAATCAAAATACAACATTAATAAATGAATTTTATTTCCAAATAATTCATCTTTTCTTGCAAAAACACTTTCAAATTAACTTTTTACACATGTGTAAATGAAACAGTTACAAATTAACTTTTCGTATACGTTTGAATTTTGACGCGTAAATTATGTTTTTGAGATTGTATTTTAGTAATAAAGATAAGTGTAATTTTTTTTTTGAATTTGAATAGTTTTAAATGCCGTACTCACGGTTCGCACGAAATATAGGTGTTTTCAAATTAACTTTCCCCTATATATATATATATATATATATATATATATATATATATATATATATATATATATATATATATATATATATATATATATATATATATATATATAGGGGATGGTTCAATAGAGAACTCATTTTATTGAGAGAACTCGAGAACTCCTAATTAAATACAAAAAAATATAATAAAAAAATCATAACTCAAAATTTAAGTAAAAAAATAGAAAACTAGTTCGGAGCTTCTCTTTCCCACGTCATACCTGTTCGGAAAAAAATTAAAAAAAATAAAAAAAAACACACCTAAAAAACGCTACTGCACATGTGTAGTATAACCCAAAAGCCTAAACCACCAACCCCCAACTTACCCCCACCCAAAAACCTAATTCCACCCCACCCACCCCCACCCTCACTAAAAAACCTAAATCGCTTACCCAAAAACCTAAACCACCCATCCACCCCCCACCCAAAAACCTAAACCCACCCCACCCACCGCCTACCAAAAACCTAAGCCCCACCCGTCACAACAAAAAACCTAACCACCACCAAAAAACCTAACCCCCTACCCAAAAACCTAAACCCACCCTACCCACCCCCACCCCACCCCCAAAAACTTAAACCTTACAAACTAAACTAAAAAAAACTAACCCTAAAAGCTAAACTAAACCCAAAAACTAAACCCTAAAGCTAACCGGACATTTACTACACAGGTGCATTAGAAGTCGCCTATTTTTTATTTTTTTTATTTTTTTTTTATTTTTTTTCTGAACCAGGATGACGTGGGAAAGAGAAGCTCCGAACCAGATTTTTGGTTTTTGACTTAAATTTTGAGTTATGATTTTTTTTCTTAATTTAAGTAGGAGTTCTCGAGTTCTCTCCCTAACTATGAGTTCTCAATTGAACCTTCCCCTATATATATATATATATATATATATATATATATATATATATATAGGATTTGGATCATTTGAGAACCACCACTTAGGGAGAGAACCAAGGAACCAGTGTGAACAGATGACATTTTTGTAAATATGAAGGGTATCTACAAAAACCCCTCCATCAAAAAATAAAAAAAATAATAAAAAAATTATATAACCTAAATAAATAAATAAATAAAAAAAGTAAAAATACCAAAATGATTATTTCGCATTAATAATTCGAAGAAAAAAATAAAAAAAATAAAAAAAATGAAAAAAATGAAAAAAAATGGCTGTTATGACGTCATATGACGTCATCCCTGATGCACATGTGCATTTCGCTGTTATATAAGCAGAAATACACCGTATGCACATGTGCATTTCACTATTAAATCACACTTTTGAATGAATTGTCAATTACCATACTTAAATGATTATTAAATGGACCCGATATAGATATATAAGCAGGGGTCACAAATTCTATTCAATTATCATTAAATTGACGCAAAGTGAGATACAAAATACACTCGAACTCGTCAAGTGTTTATTCATGCATATTATAACATAAATTGAAAATAAAACACATGTATGACAACAAACATGAAAAAACTTAAAACACCTCTATGTAAGACCTATAAAATAAGAAACGTGTACTGCATGCACATGTGCATTTCACTAATATTGTTAGATTTTTTTAGTGGTTTAACTTTCGGGCATACATATATGCATGCATCATCCTTTAACCAACAAAGTTTTTATACCAATTTGTTTTTATCATACAACTACATGTAGTCTCTACCAAATGTATTAACTCAATAAAACAAACGATAACAAAAAAATATCCATATTACAAACCAACTATGTTAACCACTTACATACAAAATTCTAATTATCTCACAATCTCACGTTCACCAACATAACAAAATGTTAAACCAAACATACATTACACAAAATGTTATACAAACTTCTTTGTTCGTTTGACAATTTCCTTATCCCCAACCAAAGTTGATGTGGTGTAACGTGTGTTTGTTTCAAACGCCAATTTGCTTTTTTCGTAACCTTCTTTTGATCTGACTTCGTTGCCACCGTTTTAACACGCTTTGCTGTTTTTTTCTTTATTATACATGCATCTGCACACACATTTGTCATAAAACACATTATATCACGTTCATCCATAATTATGCACATGTGCATAATCAACAATCTATGTTAAATATGGCACAAATCAACGTACCATCATTATTCGTCGTTTCAATATTTTTCCGCTTGTTTGACCTTGTTTGAACCTTCCTTTTTAATTCTAAATCTGCACATAGGATATTTTGTGTGAATAAACATCAAACATTTAATATTTCAAAAGATAAAACTACACATATGCACATGTGCATTTCTATATAAATGTACTTAATACATAATAATAACCTGATTCAACTTCCTGATAAACAACTGTGCCATCACAAGCTTCTGCTTCTGGGAGATAAAACGGAACTCAATCAAGTTCTGCTATATAATAAATAAAAAACATAACATGGAACAAGGGAATACTAATTACATTAACACTAAATAAATAATTCCAACCAACACTAAATAAATAATTCCAACCTGATTCAACTTTCTGATTAACAAATTTGTCAACATCTTCACTTGCATCCGGCAACTTTTTTGTTCCTTTCTCCCTTGATTATAATACAAATTTTACTTTTTTTGTTGTTTCATCTATCTATTAACTACAAATAATAAATAACACATGAGAAAACCAATATTTCAACCTGAATGCACATGTGCAACAACATCACTTTCGTAATTATAACAAAACATTTACACATGTGCATTATTGTTAAACACTTACTTATAACAGTTTGTGATTTCACATTACTTTTAACATTATAACTACGTTTTGCACATGTGCATTAACAATCTTAATGCATATGTGCATTCATAACACAATGCATACAAAATTATTTACTATTCCATAAATCATTTAAAACAACAAAAAAAAAAAAAAATCAAAACAAAATAAAATAAAAAACATTATTAAATTGTCAGCCTTCTTCACGTGACTTCGAGATTGATCTACAACTAAACAAATATATCTGCATATGGAACATTGGAACACCAGATGCACAAGAAACTACATTAAATTAAATAATTATTTTATATCCTCACAACCTACATTTCATTCTTCCTATAATAAAATTCCACCTCGATACTCATAGAACTTAAAAACAATTCAAAATAATTTAAGCGCTTGTCAATGGCATTAGGTACACTTTTTTTTAATAAAATACTCGTGCGAAATCACAGATATGTGCATCAAATTCATTCCAATACACTACGCATTCACAAAAACATCAATACGATAAATTAACATGAATATTGAAACGCATTTAGTAGCTCAGATTCAAATTGCGTGGTTGTTATGATATGACACATATCGATGAAGATCTGGTTTCATTGGTTTTAAATATATGAATGTTACCTGAAAATTGTTGGAATGGAGATGGATTAGTGAAGAAAAGGAAAATATTGTGATTGAATGAGCTTCGATAGACGGTAGTAGGGTTATCAGAGGATGAAGATATGGTGGTTCTATTTTAGGGTTGAGAGTTGTGAGGGAGGAAGACAACAGGAAATATTTATGAGGGATATGGGGTTTTTTTTTTCTAAATCTAACTATATATTTACAATAATACCCCCTGTTCACATTGGTTCTTTGGTTCTCTCCCTAAAGTTGGTTCTCGCATGACCCCTACCCTATATATATATATATATATATATATATATATATATATATATATATATATATATATATAGGGTAGGGATCCTAAGAGAACCAACCCCTATTTGAGAACTGAGAGAACCATTTTTTTTGCTTTAATCGCACATTTTTATGCAAGGAAAATTTTTTTTTATTTTTTTTGAATTTTTTTTTCATTTATACATATGTGTATATGTCAATTATACATATGTGTATATAGCAATTATACATATGTGTATATAGCATTTTTCAGCTATACATATGTGTATATTTTTGCAAAAAAAAAAAAAAAAAATTTTTTTGCCTTAGAGAAATGTGTGGCCCAGAATGGTTCTCTCAGTTCTCAATTTGGGAAAAGGTTCTCATTTGAACCAAATCCTATATATATATATATATATATGATTTGGTTCAAATGAGAACCTTTTCCCAAATTGAGAACTGTAAGAACCATTCTGGACCACAAATTTCTCTAAGGCAAAAAAAAAAAATTGGCTTAGTCGCTGCTTAATATGCAGGGAATTTTTATTTTTTTTTTGTATTTTTTTCAATATACACATATGTATAGCTGAAAAATTCTATATACACATATGTATAATTGCTATATACACATATGTATAATTGCCATATACACATATGTATAAATGAAAAAAAAATTCAAAAAAAATAAAAAAAAATTCTTGCATAAAATAGTGCGACTAAAGCAAAAAAAATAAATAAAAAATTGTCTTTATATGAAATGTGTGGCCCATAATGGTTCTCTCAGTTCTCAAATAGGGGTTGGTTCTCTTAGGATCCCTACCATATATATATATATATATATATATATATATATATATATATATATATATATATATATATATATATAATCTAAAAGACTAAGACAAGCTCCAGTTTATGGCATGCGATGCCTTTGTAAGGAGAACTCTCTTAGGTGAAGATCATGGGAAAAGTAGTTGCTTTGATAACATAATAAAAGAAAGGATTGAATAATTGTAATTTATTTGTTTAGTACCTTTTTAAAAAAGTTGGAATATGAGAAAATATATAAATGATTAACAGGAAATAAGGAGTTAAAGTTAAGGAGTCGGACTTAATCAATCATTGATAACCTTAAAACAATCAAGCGTTTAGAATTTTTAGATCTAGAATTCACTGAACTACGTCGTGTTAAAAAATATAATACAGAAAACTTTAGTATAAATTGTGTTGTTAAAGATAATTGTGAGCATAGTTTACATACAAGAGATAGTCCACAGCTGAACGATGTAATAGATCTTATTATAAATCTAAGTAACAATTTGCAAAAAGAAGCTTTAGATAATAGTAAATTATTAAACAGTGTATTAAAATGAGCATAGTTTACATACAAGAGATAGTCCACAGCTGAACGCTGTAAGAGATCTTATTATAAATCTAAGTAACAATTTGCAAAAAGAAGCTTTAGATACTAGTAAATTATTAAACAGTGTATTAAAAGATATAAACAACTATACACAAAATTTAGACTATATTAAAACTTAAGTTGAGTACATTATAAAAGAATTTGTAAAGGTTAAAGACAATAATATAACAGAAAATACATCTCTTGAAGTAGATCAATTAATAGAGGCAATAAAAAATCTAAATATTAATATTAAAAAACCTACGCCATATACACATTGGCAACCAAGAAAATGAGTATAAATACAAATTTTATGGGAAGAAGTAGAACTTTACAAGAAGCTAGAAATTCTACAAGTAATATGCATGACTGTATAACATCAGACAGTATTTTAAACAGAATACTTAGAAGAGGATCAGGATCTAATAGTGATAAAAGTATAGTACAGTTAGAAGAAGAAATAGATCTAGAAAGTAATTTAAATTTATACAATCAACATCAGTTAGACATATTAAATCCAAAAATATTATATCAAACTAGGATGATAAACATAAACACAACTTTAATCAGCAGTAGTAGAGAAGAAAGTTTAAGGGTAGTAGATGATACTGTAACTATAGATTTATTATCACCAAACACTATAGAAAAAATTAAAAGGTCAAATAAACATTTTGTACACACAGGTTTAATAGTAATAGGTGTTAAAGCCTTAGGAAGAAAAAAATTTAGGAACAAAACTTTTGGCTTTAATACTTGACAAAAGTTGGAAATCAGAAATGAAAAAAGCAATAATTTCAGGAATGGAAGTTGATCTAAGTCAAACTATTGCAATATTCTACTGTACACCTGATATATTAAAAGATGTTAAAGATATACAAAATATAAAATTAGCATTAAAAACAAAAGGCTACAAAAATTATGATGGAAATAATTTAGTAGTAAGCATAGGAGTGTTAGGAAAAGCTAGTAACAGATCAGGAATGAAATATAAAGTAAATATAAATGGAATTGTAAAAATGATTGCTTCAAAATCAATACAAATGATAGAACCAATAAAAATTGATCCAGAACAATTAGCAGGATTAGAATGGAATCTAGACGATATACAAGAAGAAGAAGAAGAAAACACAGTTCTAGTACCAAAAAGACATATATATATATATATATATATATATATATATATATATATGAAAAAAGTAACAGTAAACAAAGTTTAAGATTTACAGATTTTAGAGAAAAACAAACAGAAAAAGATGATGAAGAATATAATTTTATGAATATAGAAGAAATAGATATATTAACAACATATGATACAGAGAGTGATGAGATAGACATAGACTTTTTAAAATTTGAGCAAGAAGAATATATGGATTATACTCTATTAGATTATGAAGAAGAATTAGCAGATTGTTTTAAAATAGAAGAACCGAATAAAACAATTGAACAAATTATAAACAGAAAGTTTACAGAATTAAACATACAACAAGAAGTAGATTATATGATTATAGAATGTATGACAGATTTAGGAATGACTTACGAAGAAAGTTATATAAAGCTACAAGAATATTACAATTTACCTCTAGTAAAAGATATCATTAACGGAAATGTTATGATATCAGACTTTTACAAACAAGAACAAAGTTTTATGGATGCCGAAATAAATAGGAAAAGACCAAAAATAGAATGGGGAGGAGAAAATAGTGGTACACATGAAACCTATGGTAGAGAACCATGGACACCACCTACAGTAAGTTATCAATAAGAGTCCAATTTCACAGGAAAAGGAAAAAGATTACCTATAGGGCAAATATATAGTGGAAATATGTTATTACTAGAACAACAAAAACCTCAATTATGGATAGATGAAGTTTTGACATGGGAACAAAATGTGGTAAGATTATGGGAAACAAATCAAAAGGAAAGTATGGATATGTTTTCATATTTAGAAACTACACTAGGGCCAATAGCTTTAGGAATATGGCAAAGTAAGAAAACACAAAGTCCAGAAGAAATAAGTAATCTTAAAGCCTTAGGAAACAATCCTTATAATTTCACATCACAAATTAGAACTCTTATATTAGGAGTGGATCCAGCAAAAAATAACAGTTTAATACAAGATACTGCTGTTAGAAATTTAGAACAATTAAGCATAGTAGATATGAAGTATATAAATGAATTCACATTAGATTTTACAAGGTTATTCTCACAAACAGGAAAGGCTATGGATGATGATTTATGTGATAAGTATTTTATAAAGTTACCAGGAGATCTAGGAAAATCTATATACGAAGCATGGAAAACAAATTATGGTACACAACAAAATCTAGGAATAGGACCTAGAATAACATATACGTTTAGTATATTAGAAGAAAAATGCAAAGAAGTAGCATTACAAGAACAATTAAAAAAAATGCTTATGCTTTTTGTAAAACATCAATCTATACACCACAGGCTTATGGTTTTTATGACAAAAAGAAAAAGATAAGAAAAAGTACAACATATAATAAGAATTATAGGAAAGACTATAACAAAAATAAATATGTTAAAAAACCACAAACAAAAAAAATGTAGATGTTTTATTTGTGGAGAACAACTCATTTGGCTAATAAATGTCAAAATAAAAATAAAAACATGGAAAGGGCAAATCTAGTCAAACAGTTACAAGATTATGAAATAAAAGAATTAAAAACAGATAATGATTCAGATAATGAATCCATATATAGTATATATAGTGAAGATGAGAAACCAACAACAAAGGTAACTTATACATACATGAATACAGAAGAAAATTGTGAGCACAATTGGATACAAAATAAAGGAAATAACCATGTTAATTGCTATAATTGTGGATATTATCCTAGCATGGAAAAAAGATCACAATGTGACATATGTTTTAAAGAAATATGTTTTAGATGTCTTAAAGAAATCTATAATAAAGAAATAGTTAGTACATCTAAACAAGAAGCTTCAAAAAACAACAATAATGACAGAATAGAAAAACTAGAAATCATAACAGAATTACATAATTTAAAACTAAAAAATTTGGAAGGAAGACTAGAAGAAATTGAAAGAATAGTAAAAACAGAAGAAATAAGTAAGATGACTGAACAACAATTAGAAGAACAAACTTTTATACAAACACACGGATCTATAAATATGACTAATATACAGTGTAGATTATGGTTAGATAATAATAAATATTTAGATTTAACAGCACTAGTAGATACAAGATATAATCAGCTTAAATTAGGATCTGTGTGAGACATTATGCAAAATTTTACCTTTCTTTGTGAGACATTATATCTTAGCGTTGGAACTGTATATAAACATTTATATACAGTTCCAAAATTTGATTTAAAATCAGGATATAATCAACTTAAATTAGAAGAAAGTTTTAAACCATGGACAACTTTTACATGTTCAGAAGGGCAGTATGAATGGAATGTTCTTAGTTTAGATTAAAAAATGCTCCTTCAATATTTCAAAGATTTATGGATAGTATATTTTTAAAATATGATTTTTGTTTGGTATACATTGATGATATCTTAGTTGCAAGTAATACAGTACATGAACATGAGAAGCATTTACAACAGGTTTTTGAATAAATAAAGAAGAATGGCATAGTAGTTTCCAAAAGGAAAATGGAATTATTTAAAAGAAAAATATCCTTTCTGGGTTTGGAAATTGGAAATGGAAAAATAGAACTACAACCACATATTTCTACCAAATTTCTAAATTTTCCTGAAAAGTTTGAAAATTTAAAACAAATACAGGCCTTTTTAGGGCTAGTAAATTATGCTAGAAAATTTATTCCAAATTTGTCAAAATTAGTAGGCCCTCTTTACAATAAAACAACTAAGAATGATCAAAGATATTTTAATCAAGAGGATGTTAAACTAGTACGAAAAGTAAAGACAGCTGTATAAAATATTAAACCATTGGAATTACCATTAGTAACAGATTATATAATTATTGAGACAGATGGATGTAAAGAAGGATGGGGAGCAGTCCTTCTATGTAAACCAAATAAATACAGTTCAAGGGAAGAAGAGAAAATTTGTGCTTATGCAAGCGGTAATTTTCAAAATAAAACATGTTGTAATACAATAGATTTTGAAATACAAGCTTTAATTAGTGCTTTAGAAAAGTTTAAACTTTTTCTTGATAAAGAATTTACAATAAGAACTGATTGTGAAGCAAAAGTTAAGTTTGTAAAAAATGATCAAAGTAAAAAAGTAAATAGGACTCGATGGGTTAATTTACAGAATATTATTCAAGGAAATGGACATATCATAAATTTTGAACATATTAAAGGAAAAAATAATGGGATAGCAGATATGTTGTCTCGTAATATAAACAAATGGTTTATTACAGATGGACAGGAAAAAGAGCAAAGGTAAAGCAATCCTTGTACAGCCTACATAGCCTACACAAAATAAGAGATCTTCAATGACCTCTGATTCAGAAACAGAAAAACTAATGGGACAGACCATTAGAACAGAGAGAGAAAACATTCAACAGGCATACAAGCAATCAGCTAAAAAAATAAACAATCAAAGAAGGCTTCCAGCCTCTATTACAGGAGTAGAAATGACTCAATACTACAATCCAGAAATGACTCAATATTACAATCCTGGTGTTGAAGATATGTCCCAATATTATCAAACTCCATCAAAAAATACACAAAGTACACAGCGTACACAAAGGACGCCTACTACACCTACTTCAACACAAAATACACAGAACTCTTGCCTTAGGTTTGGAACATATGATCTCCAAATATGCAATGATGTTTATAAAAAATTTCATCCTGTCATTGGGATGAAGTTGACAGAAAAGCAACAATGCTTACTGACAACCTTTGGCATATTCAAACCATGCCACAAGCTTCAAATTTTAAAGTCCAGGTTTTAAATGCATTAAGTTTTTATTTTGCTGAACAAACTGTTACAACACCTGAGAAATATAATAGACCCAGGTTTACACACTATATTATTTTTAAAGGGACAAAAATTGGAATTTTTAATAAATGGGCAACAGTTGCTAAATATATTCAATGTCCCAATCCTGTTTACAAAGGTTATCAAAACTTTCAACAAGCTATGGAAGCAACAAGAGAACACTTTGGGTTACAAAATTTTTTTATTGAGCCCAAAGAAGTACAAACGTTTGCTGATATAACAAATAAAAAGCCTGATCAAATAATTAAAGCTCAACAGGAGGTGATTGCTGACTTACAATCACAGCTTATAGAGCAAGGAAAAAATACACAGAGTATAAAATATAAAATTGAGAATGAAATATTTAAACAACAAATTGCATTACTCGAGGAAAAGAATACACAATTATTACAAAGGCTCGAGAAAAAGAAAGAAAAAACAGAAATAAACAGGTCTTTCGAGTCTTTCAGAATCAGGATTCTTGATACTCCTTGGAGGAATTGCCTGGAACCTGTTACAGAAAGATTCCCAGAATTTGAACATCTTGTTTCACTAAAAATATGTGAAGAATTTCCTTTAATTCTTTACAAGCTCCAGCATCAAATCCTAGATTTGGCTTTTGCTATGGATAAACAAAACAAAGGTTACGAAGTTGTAGAAAGAACAGATGAAGAAGGAAAGGGTACAAGAATATTGGTTCTACAGATTTTTCATCCTACAACAATCACAGAAGAACAAATAATTCAATTTTACCATCATGGTATGATTGATTATTTAGAAGTAAAATACAACAGAAAGACAGAAGATCTTCTCAACAAACTTGGGGAGAAAATTCTATTAATAGCAAGAAATATTGCAGCAAGAACTATTGCACCGAGGATTCGTTGCAAAATTATTGCATCATTTCCATTTGCAGATTCACATACCTATAGACCAGCCAGAAAAAGAATCTTTATAGAAGATGATCCTACATACCCTTGTCCTTGGTTATGTACGAGCATGATAAACACAAATATAGATTTTGCATAAATATTCTGGTTAAATCCAAATGCTCAACAACCTTTGCATGAGCTAAAAAATTTCTTTAAAAAATATCAAGAAACTCCTACACTTCCAGATAATGTCCCATGGAGACAGTACAAGTTAATAGGTGAAGGACACTATATTCAAGTATATGCAATAGACAATTGGCGTGTTCTTCTACCTTTTTCGGTCGAAGATGAGGAACTAGAAGACTGTTCAAGTCCACAGTCGATAGACAGTACACATAGGGATTTCTGAAAACAAACGTAAGCAATGACGTCACATGGAAGACAGTTGTACAACAAGACACAAAGCATCAAAATAAATTTTAAAGTCAAGAAGAGGCCAATATGTGTGTCAATAATGGCCAACATGAGTTGATTATTTTTTGAACTTTGTAAAAGTAGTTTTGTCATTTAATTTCTTTAGTGTTAACCTTACATGTGTGTAATAGCTATAGTGTTTAGTTTCTTTGTAAATTGCCTATAAAAGGCAAGCATCTCATTCATTGTAAGTACACCAAGAAAACCATTGAAAGCAATAGAATTTTAACTTTCATGGCACACTAAACTCTCTCCGACGCTCCTTAACTAAAGCTCCTTATTCTTCAGTTTGTCCAAGATCTTCATATTGTATTCCAACAACTATAAAAAAAAGAAGAAGCTACTACTACCACTACTAATCCACCGCTGTGCATACTCTCTACCATCTATCCGCTGTGCAAATCTCACTGTAAGTGTTATGATTACTTTGCTTTTTTATAATATTTGAGTATTAATTCTACTTTATATATGTATTTACTTAAAAAGAATTAAGTTTTGTTTCGTTTTAAACATATATCAGAGAGGGTGGTGGATGACTATGTTTTTTTGAAGCTTCTTATTTAGATGTACTAACTATTTCATTATTATAGATTTCTTTAAGACATCTAAAACATATTTCTTTAAAACATATGTCACATTGTGATCTTTTTTCCATGCTAGGATAGTGTCCACAATTATAGCAACTAACATGGTTATTTCCTTTATTTTGTATCCAATTGTGCCACAATTTTCTTCTGTATTCATGTATGTATAAGTTACCTTTGCTGTTGGTTTCTCATCTTCACTGTATATACTATATATGGATTCATTATCTGAATCATTATCTGTTTTTAATTCTTCTATTTCATAATCTTGTAACTGTTCGACTAGATTTGCCCTTTCCATATTTTTATTTTTATTTTGACATTTATTAGCCAAATGAGTTGTTTCTCCACAAATAAAACATCTACATTTTTTTTGTTTGTGGTTTTTTAACATATTTATTTTTGTTATAGTCTTTCCTATAATTCTTAACCTGCTTATAGTGTTTTGGGCAATTGGGCGTTCATCTCATAACCAATACTATGTTTAGAACAAGAAACACATAATGTACCTGTACCAAGCACTTTGAATGCGGTACACAAGATGGTTACGGATACATACATAAATAGAAATGTTGAAAATTGCTCACAAGAAATGGTATGCACAGTAGTGATGACATTATCAAGCTGCTGCTGCTGCTGCAGTTTGGCTGTCTCTTTGAGGATCCTCAAGCGTCCTTTGTTTATGTCATTTGCAGTTACCATACCTGGAGTGTATAATGTACATAAACCATATTAAAACTACTTAGATGCATCACGATATATAACAATGTAAATGTCCTTTTACAGGATGGATGTTGGGATCTGCATTTTTGAACTGATTATCATTTCCCTAGCAGCTGTAACAAAGCTAATTATTTAGGGGTAAACTAGAATTACCATTTTACCCTTTCTTTTAACATGACTCGAAAGACTTTTACTCCCATTTCACATGTCTCTAGTTTTTTTTCCTAGAAATAAAAAGTCCTTTCTTTTTTTATCATTAAATTTCACACAAACCTGTTAAACCATACCTTGGCCACTCAAACAGGCTGCCATGAAAAGAGTCTTCCCTCCAGGAGCAGCACAACAATCGAGTATGGTCTCTCCAGGTTGTGGATCAACAATAGAAACCACCAAACCTGACTCCAAATTTATCAATGACGATGACAACCTGCACTGCACGCTAATCTTGGACAGAACATAAGCCCTCTTTTAGTAGTCCAACTTGTATAACACTCTGTAAGCAGATCACAAAGTTTTTGGAAATAAATTATAGAGGATATCTACAGCAGTCATTGCACAAAGAACATTACAACTGCAATACCTGCATTCCCACCCTGATACGAATAAAATCATCCAGGTGAGGAGAGAGCTCATATGGTACCTATTGTTTCACTAGAACATCAAAATTTGGCATTTTACTAAAGAACATAACATTTACTAAAAAATACAAGTGCACCTTCAATGTGTCAAGTTGTGAAACATGCCTTGATCGTGTGAAACCTTTTCCTCTATTCGCCCTAAAATGATGGCATCCACATTTATATTAGTAAGGAAAAAAAAGACGTGATAAGTTTCAACTAAACTAAAACTAAACTAGGATCACTATTATTCCACATCATCAGTGTTGCTGCAAAAAATAACTGTCTAACGTTGGTTCTGAGTCACAGGAAGGGTTAAAAGGTTCAAGGGTTCCGATCTGCCTAACGCAGGTCGTGGTGTCCTTCCACGTTGCAAAACGTAGAAGGAGGTTCAAGATAATATTATTTTCGAGTGTTAGATTTCTGGTTTGAGTGAGACTCAAAGCCAGAAATGAAGACCTTAACTCGAGTTGTAAGTGAGAGAGGGATTCTCCTCACGTGTGTATAGACCAAGAGAATAGAAGATATTGTGTAAGAGAATGATTTTAGGATGGATCAGATCTGTTTGTGATAGATCTTGTTAAATAGACAAGGCATCTTCTATTTTGGGAAGGCATATTATCTAGAAGTGTGATGCAACAAAAGGACAATCCACTTTAAGCCAATGGTGGCTATTGACCTGCGGTCCGATGGTGTGGTTACTCCATCGACAACTTCTTGTGCTGTTTGATGAAAAGGTGACAAGACATGTCATCTTTTGACCTAGGATGCTCCGTCCTTCGAACCATCGTAGCCTCCAACCCTTTAAGTGTTGTATTTATGATACTTATTATTCTTTTTGCTTTTAGGCTACCCACATCATCAGCCCCCCAAGTCAGGAGGTTTTGTGGCGAAGCTAGAAAGCTTGTGACTGTTTGCCTATTTTTACTTTTTGCTTGAAAGGTTCGAAGGTTGGTCGGCTTTGGGCAGTTATTATCTCTGTAATTTGAATTGTGATTAAACTGGTGATGGGACAGGTGGCAGCCGTGCAGCCTTGTCATTAATGCAGAGTATCATTGCCTTTTAATATCATTATAACCGCTATATATACTTTTTTTTGTTTTTAACATTTTTACACAAACATTTTCACTTTACTCTTTCCTTTTCTTCGACAATATTCCTGATTCTTCTTAGGGTTTCGCTTCTGATCAACCAGGTTAGTGTTTTTTCTTTGCTTTTTCTCGTCCCTGATCATCCTTCCAAGCATTATGGGTGCTAAGAAGGATATGGCCGTTACCTTTTCTTCCCTTACACAAAAGGAAGTTGAGGAATTTTGTTCCGAGTGGGACATTGACTTGTCGTTTAATCCTGTTGCTCCTGGTGAAAAGTTGCCTGTTTCTTGTTGTCCAAGTGGTTCTATTGCATTGTATTGTCGTCATTTTGAGATTTCAAATCTTCGCCATCCGTTTTCCATTTTCTTGTTAAACGTTCTTGAGTATTATAGGGTTTCTTTGGGTCAGATTCACCCACATGTGGTTGGTCGTGTGTTGCATTTCGAAATCCTATGTAGAGCCTTGGGATATGATCCTACCCTTCTTATGTTCAGGCGATTCTTTCGTCTTGCAAAGAATGGTGACTGGTTCACATTCGAAGGATCTCAGATAGAAACAAACTTGCTTTTTTCTCATGTGACTACCGTTGGACAATGGAAGACAAGGTTCTTTTGGGTTTCAGAGTCTATCTTTCCTTTTAAGCCTGTGTGGAGACATCCCAAGGCCGTTCTTAATGGAAAGGAACCATCAGAATCTGAATTAGATGAGAATTTTCTCAAAGCCATTCGAGCGTGTCCTTCAAGGCTTCGTCCCTTTGGCGAACCTTTTCTGGTTTTGTCCGGTATTAGCACCCGATGGGATAAACAGGGTAGAGACCCTGTGTTGATGAAGGGTGATCAGGGTATGCACCTTTTTGTTTTTGCTTGTTGTTAGTTTCTTCCTTCTTGTCTTTGTTTATATGTTTGTTTTCTTTATTTGTAGCTATGTCGGCTCTGGATTTCATTAAGGGAGATGATGCTTCAGAGGTTGTTTTCAAGGATGCTGAAGCGGTTGAGGGTGAGGATGCTCTGACAAAGTATGAGAAGGGAAGGTATGATGGGACTAACTATGTTGCTGTCCCTAATGTGAAAAGCTTTTCCAAAGCCAGTTCTTCAAAGGCTTCGACCAGGAGGTCTAGCCGACGTCTGCTGAAGGCTGCAAAGTCTGTTGATGCGTCTGAGACGTTGACTGTTAGTGATGATATTGAGGAGTCAGAGGAGGAGAAGGACCAGGATGCGGAGAATGTTGTTACCGAGGTTGTTGGAAAGAAAGGTAAGGGCCAGAAGGTTTCTTCTAAGGTTGCCATGTTGAAAGGTAATGAGGGTTCAACAAGCTTTGATGGGGAAGGGGTGTATACCCCTGGTTGGAATGTGAAACCCAGCGATACCTTCAAGTCTTCAGCGGTTTGCGAGGAGGTATTGGCACATCTTGCTACCGCTGGTGCCAAGGCTTGCTTGGAGGGGTTGGATGATGATGCCTTGCTAACAAAGATGATGGTTGGTACTTGCAATTTGGCTGCCATGTTGCTAGAAGGTATTAGCAGGTTTAGGAAAATGATGGGGGAATATAGTGACTTTGCTAAGAAGAAGAGGGAGATGAAACAGTCCCTTGCAACTTTGAAGAAGAATGCCGAGGAGTATGCTGAAAAGGAAAAGACCTTGATTACTTTGATTGATGAGTTGAAGAGGGGGCATGAGGCTGAGACTGCAAAGCAAGAGGCCGCCAGAGTGTAGGTTGAGGCTGACCGGTTTTCATTGGAAGCACAGAAGAAAGCGTTTGAAAATGAGAAGAAAGGGTTAGAGGCTTCCCTTACTGCTGCCTTGAATGACAACAAATGGTTGATCGAGGAAGGCTTTCAACAAGTTGTCACATACTTGCTTCACTCTGCCGAATTCAACTCTGCTCTTGGGGAAGTATACACTAAGCTTCTGGTCCATGGCAAACATGCAGGTTTTATGGCAGGGTTTAAAGCTCACGAGTTGGGTCAAGTCATGGAAGAGTCTCCCTTTTACCAGCCTGATTCCCTGGACGTCTTCAAAGAGACAGTTCTAAAGATGGAGCATTCAACCTATCCCTATGTTTCCCAAGTATCTTCTTTCTATGGGAAACCTCTAGAGGGGTTGAAAAATTTGAAGCCCAAGGGTTTGAATGAAGCTGTCTGCGCGAAAGTGTTTGAATCTTTTTCCAGGAAGAGAGCTCATTCTGGGGACAGTGAGGAGACTTTGGATGCTGGTGAAGCACCTTCCAAGGATGCAAGTGTTGAAGCCTCTGAGGCTGGTGGTCTCGTGGAGAAGCTACCAAAGAAAGGGAAGAAATCCAAGAAGGCAAAGGTGGCGAAGGTTGTTGGTGAGGATGAAGCCTCCAAGCCTTCAGGATCTGGTGGTGACGCTTAACTTCTTTAACTTCCCTTATTCGTATCTATCTTAGAAGTTGGTTTGTAAACATTTAACTTTGTGGTGGTGTTCAGACAATTTATCTTTTGAAAGAACCCTATGGGTTCCTTTGTGGTTGTGGGCTTTAAACAGCCCTTTGAACAATGTTCTAGTACTTGGCTTGTTAAAGCCTGTAATGTTGAATGTTTAAGCCCTTAAGGCTATTATTAGGTATATTTGGTTGTTTATCTTTCGTTATTTGTTATACTTGTGTTTGTCTTTGTTAGTGCTTGGGAATGTTTAACCGGTAGCACCTTCAAAGGTTGAACGCTGCAGTCATTCATCCTTAAGGTAGTCTAGGCAAACAAGTCACCATCTATCCTATATACACTTACACAAGTGTTTCAATATGTTTTCGTAAGTTTGTTTTTTAAACTTAAGGAACGATTGATGTAGGTTGTTCAAACCCGTCAATGAGATTTATAAAAGTGTTTTTTGTTTATCTCATGGAGTTGGATTGATCTAGGAACTCACCCCTTATATAGATTCGTTTAACCCTCGAACCTATTGAGCGAAATGGCCTGGGAGCTCATCCCCTTACATGGCCCATGCCATGGAGTTTTTTGCAAGTTTCTCAACCTGAACATAGGATAGAAAGACAAAGTTTTCAAAAGAGGATCTAGTGATCCTTTAATTCATTTGATATGTCATTGTTACATTGCTTAAAAGAGAACAACATTTCATGAAAGCTTAAACAAAGAACCTTTTAAGGTTCTTGCCATTCCAATGGCGAGGGAGCTTCTTGCCTTCCATGTTGGCAAGCTTGTAGGATCCTCCTTTGTGGGATTCGAGGATGGTGTAAGGACCTTCCCATTTAGGTCCGAGCTTTCCTTGGTTTTCTTTCTTGCTGGCTTCATTATTTCTTAAAACTAGATCTCCTGGCTTGAAGCGTTCATGTTTAACTCTGGCGTTGTAGTAGGACTACATCTTTTGTTTGTATTGAGCTTCTCCAATTGCTGCTGAGTCCCTGGCTTCTTCTAAGAGATCTAGATTGAGCAAAGATTCTTGTTCATTGGTCTTGATATCAACATGAAGCGTTCGAGGTGTGGTGACTCCAATCTCAGCAGGTATGACTGCTTCAGATCCAAAAGTAAGGCTGTAAGGCGTTTTCTTGTTGCTTGTCTTTTCTGTGGTTCGGATGGCCCATAGGACGCTTGGGAGTTCATTCAACCACTTCCTTCCTTGCCTGCCTAGTATAGCCTTGATCCCTTCAACCACACTTCTATTCATTCTTTCGACTTGGCCATTTTATTGAGGGTATGCTATAGTGCTGAAAACTTGTGTTATTCGGTATTCTTTGCACCAAGCACTGAACGGTTTTTCTGGGAATTGCTTCCCGTTATCAGTAACAAGTACCCCAGGGAAGCCATATCGGCAAATGATGTTTTCCCAGACAAAATCGATTATCTTTTTTCCAGATATTTTCTCCAAAGGCTTCACTTCTGGCCATTTTGTGAAGTAATCAACAGCCACTAATAAGAATTTGACCCCTCCTTTTGCTGGTGGGAAGGGTCCAACGATATCCATCCCCCACTTGTGGAACGGCCAAGCTGAACTGATAGGCACCAAGTCATGCTTGGGGCTTTTTGGGATGGGAGCATGAATTTGGCAGGCTTCACATTTCTTCAATTGCTCAGATGCATCGCGATGCATGGAAGGCCAGAAGTAGCCGAGGTTCATGAGTTTCGCAACAGCTGATCTTGGACCACAATGAGCTCCACATATTCCTCCGTGAACTTCCTTAATTAGGTATCTGCTTTGTTCGGGGCCAACACATCGAAGCAATGGGGCCAAGTACCCTTTTATAGAGTATTTCGTCTTGGATGATGTACTGCTTAGACTTGTGTTGGATCAGTGGCCTCTTTTAAAGCAGTTAAGAACACTTATGTGTTTGCAGTTTATATCAAAGTTATTGCACAACGGAATAGTAAATGTTCTTAGGTTAAATTATCACTTTTAACAGGAGTTATTACTCCCCCTTGACTGAGCAGTTAATGAGAATCAATAAGCAATTGAAGTATAAAGCAATAAATACAAGTTATGATTCTCAGATGTGAAATGGATAATAAGTTTAAAAAGCCTCGAAGGTTTTTCAATTTAAATCAAAGTAAATCACATGTTAAAATAGATGAACAAGCTCATCTATTTATAGACAAAGATGCAAGACTGTTGTACTAAGTAATCTAAGATATTTAGCTAGGATATTATACTTAGGATAATGTTTACAACAGGCTTTACATCGAAACTTGATCCAAGACTTTAACAAAACAATATAATACTAAACTACTGAAGTCAGGGTCGGTTATGAAGATAAGATCAACAAACTACTGATGAAAAGACAAACTACTGATGAGTAGTTTTGTCTTCAGTAGTTCTGAAGTGAAGTGTCTGGTTAGACCTCAGAACTACTGATCAATTCTTCTTCAGTACTTTGCTCTTCTATTCTTCAGTACTTGTGTTTTCTTCTTCAACAGTTTCTTCTATACTTAAGCAGAATATGATTTGGACTAAGGTTATCAAAAGTGGTTTCTTCAATCCTCTTTGTCCCAACAATCTCCCCCTGGATTGATGAAGCCAAAACCTTATCCAATCTTTATTGTTCTTGATTCTTTCTCTCTTCTAGTATCCTCCAGACTTCTGCTGTCATCTTGGTAGTAAGAGTGTCTTTTTGTTGCTCTGTAAGAGATCCTTGTTCAGGTGTAATATGTTGAATGGTAAGCAGGTCCTTTGTTGACAGTATGCTCAACTCCTTTGAGTTCTTGTAGAACTTACTTGAACGATCTCTTCTGGTCACTAACACTGAGTTTGAATCTGTGAATGACCATTTGATGATATTCACCTTTGACCTGTCAAAGTCAGAGGCATAGGAAACCAAGCCAGTTTCTTGAGGTTGACCTGAGGAGGATTGGGGAATGTCTTCAATTTCTGTGACTCTCAGGTGAGAATCCTTGCTAGCTTGAAGGTCAACACCACCTTGGAAAGCAATGTTGGGTAGGTGATGTTCTGTAACAACTTTGGTATGAGTTTTGTCTTTGATAGACTGTTGTAGTTGGTAAGCATAAGTAGCAGGATCTCTGAATTGTGTAAGCAGGGGCTTCTCTTCCACATCAAAATCACCATGAACTAACTGATTTCCTTCCAAGAGTACCATCTTGAAATCAGTCTTCACAGTCTCCTCTGCCTTTCTCTTTGTAGCTGGTTTTCTTAATGCACCAGATGATCTCTTTATGATAGAAGTTTGTTGAGCTTCAGGAATTTTGAATCTATCTGGATTTGCAGCTTTGCTGGCCTTGAACTTCTTATAAGTTTCATAAAGTGTTTCTTCTTTCCATCTTGACACTGAGGCCTTTGAACCAAAATCATTAGCTACAAGTTCTTCAATAATCTCAGCCCTTTTGGCTTTTCTCTCCTTCTCTGTTGCTAACTTGTCAGAAATAAGTTGAGCTCTTCTGGTTAGTTCTTCTGTGGAGAGTCTATTCAGAGAGACTTGTTTTGCCTTGGAATTTTTTGTAATGAATATAATCAGCTGTGCTCTCTTGTCTTCTTCAGCAGCAGCCTCAAGTGCTCTCTCTTCAGCTTCAAGTTCATCAAGTTTTTCTTGATACTTGACTAATTTTTCTTCAAAGCTCAGATCATCTCTAGCTTCTAGGTTGTTCCATACTTTGTCTTCCTTTGCCTTCTTCTAAGCTTCTTTTAAACTCTTCTCCAGCAATTCTTTTGACATTGAGATAGGAGTAGGGTTTAAAACAGTTGTAGTTGTTGTTGTTGGCTTAGGAATAGAAGTTGGTTCTTTTTCAGTTGCCTTTGAAGACTGTCCTTGACTGGTTTTGGAAGTTAAAACTTCTGAAGGGTGAATGGTAGTCACAACTACTGAAGGATTGTCTTCAGCAGTTTGAATAATCTTTTCAGTAGTTTCTTCTTGTGCCTTAGATGAACTAAACTCTTGAAGGATCTCCTTTCCTGGTCTTTTGGAAGTCTTTTCAGCATCAGGAGATTCTTCAACTATTGGTTCCTTAATCTTCTCCCCCTTTTTGGCTTCATCCACTTCTGGAAGCCTCAAGGAATGAGAAGTTGCAGCAGATAATGTTGCAAGCTGTTTTTGTGTATCATCCATCTTCTTGTTCAGCTCTACAAGTCTTGAATTTATCAACCCAAATTGATTGTTAGCCTTCAACTCCCAAGCAGTTGTGAAGGATTTGAGTTAAGCAGTTAAGATTTCTTTCATCATCTGGAACAGGGGACCATCTGGGCTGCATAGTTGGTTCAAATCTATGCCAGTGAGCCCAGGGAATTGGGTAGGCTGTTTTTGTGAAGGGGGTGTTTTTGGGTGATCTTCAGATTTTTCTGAAGATGCCACTTTAGGGGAAATAGGGCTCAAGTGGTCTTTAACCTGATCTTTGGTGACCAGCTCTTTGAGCTTAGAGACCTCAGATTCAGGATCTTCATCATCAGCCGTCAATTCTTTTTGTGGAATTTGTGACTCATCATCCAAGCTAATGGAATCATCTGAATCCCTGATAGTGTCCTCAATGAGGGCAGTATCAGTTATATCATGAGCTGGCTCCAAACTAGTCTTCTCATGAAACTCTTTGTCTTGGAACTGAGGATTTCCTACTTCAGGCAATAAGCCTTCATTAGTAGTTGCCAAATTTGAGGTCTTAGCAATGTTACTACTGTCCTCAGGTTCACCACTGGGTGATAAATGAGTAGTAGCAGCCTCAAAAGTACCAAGAGTTTCTAAGTTTGGGCTTAGATACTCTGGTCCATCCTCATCTCCCTGGTTAGGCCTAATAAGGTCCACATCCATGTCAAATTCTGAAGGTATCTCCCCTGTTTGATGTGTTGCTTGGGGAGTGACATGTGTTGGATGGGATCCTTTTAGTCCTGAGAGAAGTTGGGCTATTTCTATGGTTGTATGGGTGGGATCAGGTTCAGTAGTTGTAATGGGTTGGTGTTCAGTAGTTGGTATGGGTTCAGGTTCAGTAGTTTGGAAGGATTGGTCAGTAGTTACAGTCTTTTTAAGTCTTTTTCTATGGAAATTGGTTTCCTTTTGGGTGGTGGAGATGGTGTGTGCTGAGAGGATGTTTCAGCCACATCCTTATCAAGTGCAGATTGCACATCAGTAGTTTCAGGGATCTCCACTTCCTAAACTACCTTTTTCTTTGGGTTGGTTGGTTTTTGTTTTTGCTGTTTTGGCTTTTTAGTTTTCTTTTTTTTTTGGGTTTGGAAGATGTGGGTTCCTCAGGGATTGGTTGTTCTTCCCTTTGGTCATCTTCTGGCAAAAGTGCCGGTTTGTTATGCCTTGAGAATACTTGTGAAGTCAGTGGATTTAAAGTTTTTGACTCACCCACAAGTACTCCTTCACCAAGTTCTTTGATTATGCACTGCATAACAAATCTTGGGTACAGTAAAAACTTCTTTTTATCATTTTGATGGTGTAAAACCAACTCATTGAAAAATAGAGAAGATGCCTTAAAAGATGTTTCATTAATGATTGAATGAAAAATAGGTTGAAAAGTTGAAGGCATCTGGTCATATGATCCAGTTTTAGGACTTAAACACATGATAATATAATGAAATAACAGTTTATATTGTGGATCAAAAAATTTCTTATAAACTGTTGCCTGTGCTAAAGTACCTTGGTAACCACATTCAGTCATGGTTAGATGAATATCAGCAGTGGGAATGCTTTCAGGAGCATCAGAATCATTAAGGCTAAGCCTTATTCCCAGTGACTCTTGTGTGATTGCCATATGTTTCCCTTGGATGGTTGAGTTGAGGGAAATCACTTTATTCTTAACTGTCACTGCCTCTGCATTAGCCCAGAACTCATTGAGAGTTTCTACATGTATTGGAGGATCAATGGTGAAAGCTTGATAATATTGGGATTTGACGACAAGATCAATGATTTCATCGTATTGGGACCAGGCATCATCTTTCTCGAAGTAGCCTCTTTGATTGTGTCCCTGTTTTAGAACGAGAGCCATGGATGTTTGATCGAACAGTAATTTTAGGTTAGAGAGGGGGTTTTGGTTTTGCTTTGAGAGAGAAAGAGGGAATTTTGCTTTTTGAATGGATAAGTGTTTGAAAAAGGTATTTATCAGAAGTTTTTAACCGACTAGGTCAAACTTCTGATGAGTGAAATGTCAGTTTTACCCTTTTTAATGAAACTACTGATGAAGAAGGTTTCTTCATCAGTGGTTTTGGTTATCTCTTCAGTAGTTTGAAACAGCTGATGAGAATGACTTTCAAAACACTTGAATAACTTCTGATTTATCATCAGTGGTTACTTCTTTTCTAAAAATTTCCCATTTTGATGTTTTTCAAATTTATCAGTAGTTTCTCTCTCTTTAAATTGTTCATCAGAGGTTTGTGACAGATAAGTATGTAAGTGAAATAAAATATGTGCAGAACTAAAAAGTGAAAACACTTACAGACTTTCTTCTAAATTTAGCATCCCAAGCATGGATACTAACCTTAGAAATGTTGTTGAGTCAAGGGGTTTGGTGAAAATATCAGCTATTTGATTAGCTGTTGCAACATGTTTCACCTCAATCTTGCCTTTTTCATAGCAACCTCTTATGAAATGATACCTGATTTCAATATGTTTAGTCTTTAAGAACTGAACAGGATTTTGAATGATGCTAATGGCAGATTTACTATCTACTAAGAGTGGAGTCTTGGTCTCTTTGATTCCATAATCAAGAAGTTGATATTGGAGCCATTGTATCTGTGATGTACAGCTTGTAGCAGCAATGTATTCAGCTTCAGCTGTTGAAGTTGCCATAGATGTTTGTTTCTTTGATTGCCAGGACACCAGACAGTTTCCCAAGAATTGACAACCACCAGATGTTGATTTTCTTGACATTTTACACCCTGCATAGTCACTATCTGAAAAAGCTGTTAACTTGGTATTGCTTGAAGCAGGATACCAAATTCCTAAAGTAGGAGTTCCTTTCAGATATTTGAAGATTCTTTTGACTGCAATTAAGTGTGATTCTCTTGGTGCAGATTGGTATCTAGCACAGACACAAGTTGAGAACATAATATCTGGTCTAGAAGCAGTTAAATATAAAAGAGAACCTATCATACATCTATACATGGTTTGATCAATCTGTTTCCCTTGATCATCTGGTTCAACTTGTGTGATTGGTGTCATGGGAGTGGAACATGATTTACAGTCTTGTAAAGAAAATTTGTTTAATAATTCTTTAACATATTTTGATTGATGTATAAATGTTCCATTTGATTGTTGCTTGATTTGCAGTCCCAAAAAGTACGGCAATTCTCCCATTGTACTCATTTCAAATTTTGATTGCATGAGTTTCTTAAAATCTTCACACAGTTTTGAATTTGTTGAACCAAAAATGATATCATCAACATAAACCTGAACAAGTAAGACATGATTTCCCACATGTTTTATGAAAAGAGTTTTATCAATGGATCCTCTTGAGAAGTGATTCTTAAGTAAAAAGTTGGAAAGTGTTTCATACCAGGCTCTTGGAGCCTGTTTTAGCCCATAAAGAGCTTTGTCAAGTCTGTATACCCAGTCAGGATGAGAAGGATCCTCAAACCCTGGAGGTTGACAGACATACACTTCCTCTTTTATTTTTCCATACAAAAATGCACTCTTGACATCCATTTGATAAACTTTTATGTTGTTGGAAATTGCATAAGCTAAAAATAACCTGATAGCTTCAAGTCTTGCAACTGGTGCAAAGGTTTCATGATAGTCAATCCCTTCCTCTTGAGAATAACCTTGTACCACCAATCTTGCCTTGTTCTTGATGATCATACCAGCTTCATCTGATTTGTTTCTGAAGACCCATCTTGTACCAATTGGTTGCTTGTTTGGAGGTAAGGGACAGATTTCCCAAACCTGTTGCTTCTTGAATTGAAGCAATTCTTTTTGCATGGCTTGCACCCAATTGTTATCTTTGAGGGCTTCTTGATATTTCTTTGGTTCCAACTGAGAAATGAATGCTGAGAAAAAGCAAAAGTTGGAGAGCTGGTTTCTTGTAAGCACCCCTGAAGCAATATCACCCATGATTTGATCCAATGGATGATCCTTGTGTTCAATCAATTGTTGTAGACCTGTACTAGAGGATGGCTCTACTGTTTCTTCAAATAAACCACTGAGATTGATAATATCTGGTTCAGCTGTTGTTTGAGGTTCAGGAGTTTTAGGTTCAGCTGAATCAGTACTTTCAAGTTGTTCATTAGTAGTTCCTGAAGTAGAAGCTTTTGAAACTTCTGAAGGTTTAAAAGTTGATCTGCTGACTGTTTTTGGAGTCCATGGTGTAGGACTATCATCTTCAAATCCTTGAAAACCATTTTGAGGAGGTTTGGATGATTCAACAGTCTTTTCAGGTCCGAAATGAAAGTTGTCAAGATCAAATAATTCAGCAGGATTTGCTGGAATAAGAGTGTGTTTTGATTAATTGAACTTGACATTCAGTGTTTCTTCAACTATCTTGGTTCTTGAATTAAAGACTTTGTAAGCTTTTCTCAAAGGAGAGTAACCAAGAAAGTAACCTGTATCAACTTTTGCAGCAAATTTTGAGATAGAGTCTTTGATGTTGAGGATAAAACATTGACATCCAAAAGCCCTGAAGAAGGAGATAAGGGGCTTTATGCCATGAAGAATTTCATAGGCAGTCTTGGTATGTTTCTTGTTGATAAGAACTCTATTCTGAACATAACAAGCTGTGTTGACTGCTTCAGCCCAAAAGTACAAAGGTAGGCCTGAATCAGCTAACATTGTTCTGGCTGCTTCTATTAAAGTTCTGTTCTTCCTCTCTACCACATCATTTTGTTCAGGAGTTCTGGGAATGCTGAATTGTCTAACAATCCCTTTAGACAAACATAATTCATCCAGAGTTTTGTTCCTGAACTCTGTCCCATTGTCACTCCTGATGACTTTGACAGAGAGAGAATATTGCTTCTCTACTTGTAGAATGAAGAACTTGATGATTTCAGCTGCCTTATCCTTGGAATATAAGAAGAAGACCCATGTGAATCTTGAGTAGTCATCAATGATGACCAAGCAGTACTTCTTCTTACCAAGGCTCATAATTTTGACTGGTCCAAATAAGTCCATATGGAGTAGTTGAAGACATGCAGTTGTTTTTGATTCTTCAATAGACTTATAGGAGGACTTATGCTGTTTACCTTTAAAACAGGAAACACAGTGTTCTTTACACTGGTATTCCTTCAAAGGTAGACCCCTGACCAAGCCCATTTTAGTGACTTTATTAATGGTTTTAAAGTTCACATGGCCAAGTCTCCTGTGCCAGAGATCATTTTCTGAAGTTGATGCCTTTGAGAAGAAACAGGCAGTGTTGTTCAATACTTTGTCTTTTTCAATGTCCACTGCATAGACATTGCCACATCTTTTGGCAATCAGCAAAGTATGATCTTCAATAATCTTCTCTATCAACTTCTGGCCTTCTGGTGATATGATCTTGCATGATGTCTTTGTGAAAAAGGAAGAATATCCTTTATCACACATTTGAGAGACACTCAGCAAGTTGTACTCAAGGTTTTCAACCAGATTGACCTTGTCAAACTGCATTTTGCCTGAGGATACATTGCCATATCCTAGCACATATCCCTTGGCATTGTTCCCAAAGGACACAGATCCTTCTCTTTGACTGATAAAATTGTTTATCAGGAATCTGCATCCAGTCATGTGCATTGAGCCTCCACTATCAACATACCATATGCTATTCAAACCTCTGGAGACCCTCTGCACAAAATAGCAAATTAGTTAGATTTGGCAACCCAAGCCAATTTGGCTTTGGGTTTGCTCTTGAGAACAGGTGCAGCTTGTTGAGGACCAATTTTTGAAATCCATGTCTTTTTGGCAATGGATTTGTCATTAAGAACAATGGTGGTGTCTTTTTGGTGACCACCATCAACTTTGGTCATCAGAAGTTTAACCAAATTTATCAAATCTTTAACTTCAGTAGTTTGTGAAACTACTGATGAGTTTGGTGTAACTTCTGAAGATGAACTTTGAGAAAAGGACTTTTGTTGAGATAAAGTCTTTTTCTGAGAAAGGTTTTTACTTGATTGTTGTTTGTTGGGAAAGAAAGTGTTTTCAAAATCTTGTTTTATTTGTTTTCCCACAATCAGTTGTTGATTTTTCTTATTAAACTGATTTGCCTTTCTGTATCTACAAAGTTCAGTTATGTGGTTAAACAGACCACATATTTCACATGCTTTTGCCTTCTCTTTCCTTTTAGATAAAGCAAGAGAGTTGGAAGGCAATTTACTGACAATATCAGTATTTTGAAATAGGTCATCAATAGTTTTCAGAGTCTCAACTCCTGATGTAGATGAAACTACTGATGGCTTATTGTCAGTTGTTTTAACTTCTGCAATACTTTCATTTTTGAGAAAGTTCTGATGGTAGGATGTGCATTCCTCCATATCAGAAGTTTGAATCAATTTCATCCCATCATTATCAGTTTTGTGGGTGAAATCTGTTGGTGATTTAGTGTGGGTATACCCTATGCCAAACTTAACATTTGCTGCAGTTTGTTTGTTAAGCAGCATTTGGTACCCTTTACAAGACTCAACCCATTTTTCACAATCAACCTTAGTGTCAGCAAGCTCTTTTCTGACATTTCCTAGGTTGTCTATCATGGTTTTAATTTGTGCTTGGGTTTCTCTGGATTTATCAGTTAATTTAGAAATTTCTTTATTTTTCAAAGCAATTTTTCTTTCTAAATCACACTTCATCTGAGTGTATTTTCTCTCCATATCATTAGTTTTGCCTTGTAAATGCACATTGGTTTCCCTTATTAAAGCAAAAGATTCTTTGCAAGATTTTGAGCAAAGCTTTAATAGAGATTTTTATGATACCTGAGTGAGTGCAAAATTGGAGGAGTATCCCTCAAAAGCCATTAAGGCAAAGTTCTTTCTGCCATTGTCAGGTTCTCCCCAGTTGACATCATAGACTTTGTTGTCTGCATCCTGGCTCCATTCAGATGTGTCAAAAGGAAGACTGCTCCAGTCAACATACCCTGATGTAAATAAGCTTTGTTGTTGAGTTTGTGCAGGTTGTTGAGCAGTTGGAAAAGGAGGCATTTGCTGCTGTTGATGAGCAGGCATTTGAACATATTGCACTTGTGGCACATATTGAACTTGTGGAGCTTGTGCCTGTACAAAATGAGCACTCCCTTGACTTCCATTATTCCTATTATAAGTGGGGTTAAATTGATTTCCAGACATGGGTTGGTTGTAGCTAGAGCTTCTACACTCTCTAGCAAAGTGTCCCAACTTTTGACACTTATGACATCTCAGTTTTGATTTGTCAAAACCAACTTTTGTTGAGTTGTTTAGTCCTGGAAATTTCCTTCCTGACCTTTTGTAAAATTTGTTAGTTTTAATGCTTAACAAGGCCAGTTGGTGTAAAATATCCATTTCCTCTAAGTCATCACTGCTAAAATATTTTAAGTCATCCATGATAAAACACATGTTATCAGCAGTTTGACTTAGGTCTTCATTGTCATAAGCTGGGAAAGATCCATCTGATGAGATCCCAGCAGTTATGTCAATGTGGTCAAAAGATCCAAAATTATTAGAACAAGATGGTGAGTCATGTCCTAATAAGGCTGTGCTACCTGGAGTATAGTCATCAACAGTTTTACCAGATTCTTGTAACTTTTTCTTTTGATTGATTTCTCTTTCAAAAGTTAGTAATTTTCCATGTAACCTAGTTAGGTTCAGGGTGTTAAAATCTGTACTTGATCTGAGGACTATAGAATAAGTTTCCCATTTTGAAGGTAAAGACCTTAAAAATCTATGTAACATAGATGCATTTGAATAGGTCTGATTGTTTATTTTTAACTCAGAGATGAGTGAAGAAAATCTTTCAAACTGTTGTGTTAAAGTTTCACCATCTATGTGAGTAAAAGTTTCATATTGTTGAGCGAGGATTTCTCTAGTGTTGGCTATCACCTCTTCAGTTCCTGCAAACTGTTCTTTTAGGCAATCCCACAGCTCTTTGGCACTTTCACAATGTAAAAGCCCAGCATAAACATTTGGGAGAGCCATAGCCAACATAGAAAAAGCTTTTGCATCTAGCTCAAATTTTTGGAAATCTTCTTCAGTGTAGTCTTTTGGGTCTTTTGGTCTCTCAGTTTTTCCTTCTGGATCAGTAACAACTGGTTTGTGAGGTCCAAACATTACAGACCTCCAACAACCAGTGTTGGTCTGAGAAATTGTATGTGCCAACCTTCTTTGCCAGATGTTATATTCATTTCTAACCAGCATAGGAGGTTTATTGGCAGATCCAGTATTATAAGGGTCCATTTTTAAGAAGTTTGGATTTGTCAATACTTCTTTAAAGTGATGGATGAAAAAGTGAACCTTTTAATCCTTTATTGGATATCAATAAGAGCCTGTGTCTGATTCTCAATTTGTTAGATTGATATTTAATCAGATAAACCAGTGCTCTGATACCAATTGTTAGATCAGTGGCCTCTTTTAAAGCAGTTAAGAACACTTATGTGTTTGCAGTTTATATCAAAGTTATTGCACAGCGGAATAGTAAATGTTCTTAGGTTAAATTATCACTTTTAACAGGAGTTATTACTCCCCCTTGACTGAGCAGTTAATGAGAATCAATAAGCAATTGAAGTATAAAGCAATAAATACAAGTTATGATTCTCAGATGTGAAATGGATAATAAGTTTAAAAAGCCTCGAAGGTTTTTCAATTTAAATCAAAGTAAAACACATGTTAAAATAGATGAACAAGCTCATCTATTTATAGACAAAGATGCAAGACTGTTGTACTAAGTAATCTAAGATATTTAGCTAAGATATTATACTTAGGATAATGTTTACAACAGGCTTTACATCGAAACTTGATCCAAGACTTTAACAAAACAATATAATACTAAACTACTGAAGTCAGGGTCGGTTATGAAGATAAGATCAACAAACTACTGATGAAAACACAAACTACTGATGAGTAGTTTTGTCTTAAGTAGTTTTGAAGTGAAGTGTCTGGTTAGACCTCAGAACTACTGATCAGTTCTTCTTCAGTACTTTGCTCTTCTATTCTTCAGTACTTGTGTTTTCTTCTTCAGCAGTTTCTTCTATACTTAAGCAGAATATGATTTGGACTAAGTTTATCAAAAGTGGTTTCTTCAATCCTCTTTGTCCCAACAACTTGATTCGAACCCTTTCAGCTTCAACAAGGTCTTGGGGTAGTTCACCTTTTTTCAGGAACCTTATGAACGGAGTCATCCAATTTGGATCATTTTCAGCGATTACATCTTGAACTTCGAGTTCAGATATGGAAGGGTGCTGGATCACTTCAACCAACACCTTTTTAGTGAGGTGGGCAAAATTTAACGAAGCAAGCTTACTAAGGGCGCTAGCTTTCTTGTTGTGAGATCTTGGAACCTGTTTGATTTTGCAACACCGGAAGGTATTCATGATCTCCTTGGCCTTCTCTCTATATTTTTTCATATTAGGTTCCTTGGCAATGTAACTGTCGTTTACTTGATTGGAAACCAGGAGTGAATCAGTGAGCACTTGAAGCTTGTGAACCATCATCTTTTTTGCAAGCTTTAGTCCTGCTATCAAGGCTTCGTATTCTGCTTCGTTGTTTGTTGTCTGAAATTCCAAACGAAGGGCATATGTGAATTCTAACCCTTCGGGGTTGATTAGTACAATACCTGCCCCTGAGCCTTCAACGCTGGAAGCTCCATCTGTGTAAAGCTTCCAGGCTTCGGGGTCAAGGGGTTCGTCTGTAGTGATATTAACTTCGGCAGTTTCCACCCTTGGAATTTCAATGATGAAATCAGCAAGTAATTGTGCATTTATTTCTTTTCTCGGGACGTAGGTGATTTTGTGTTCACCTAGTTTAACAACCCATTTGGCTAATCGTCCCGTGGTTTCAGGCCTTTCAAGCACATTCTTGATAGGTTGGTCAGTGACCACTTGTATGGGATGTGCTTGAAAGTACCTTCGAAGCCTTCTGGCTATTTGTACCAAGGCTAAGGCTAATTTTTCCAAAGGAGGGTACTTGACCTCTGCCAACTTTAAAGTTTTACTGAAGAAGTAAACGGGTACCTGAGCTTTGTCTCTTTCGATGGTGAGAACAACACTAAGGGCTTCATCAGTAACCGAAAGATAGACAGAGATCGTTTCCCCAGCTTCAGGGGCTGCAATGGTGGGAAGGGAAGCCAAATACTGCTTCATCTTGTTGAAGGCTTCCTCTGCTTCTTCTGACCACCTGAAGTCTTTCTTCTCAGTGCAGCCTTTGAGAGTTTTGAAGAAGGGTAGGGATTTTTCAGCTAATTTCGACATGAAGCGCTTTAAGGCAGCAAGCTTTCCGTTCAGGCTTTCTACTTCCTTCTTGGTTTGAGGTGACTTCATATTAAGGACGGCTCGAACCTTATTGGGGTTGGCCTTTATACTTTGTTTCCCTACGATATGCCCCAGGAACTTTCCTTCTTCGAAGCCAAAGGAACACTTGACAGGGTTCAGTTTCATGTTGATTTCCCTGAGGTTGTTGAAAGTTTCTTGTATGTCGTTAAGCATTTGGTCTTCCGTCTTGCTTTAGATGACTAAGTTATCCACGTAGGCTTCCATGTTCTTGCCAATTTGCTTAGCAAAGGCCTTGTCAACCAATCTTTGGTAAGTGGCACCTGCATTTTTTAAACCAAAAGGCATCTTTTTGTAACAAAAGATACCCTTGTCAGTATGAAAGGCAGTTTTTTCTTCATCTTCCTCCTTCATTTGTATCTGGTGATAACCCTTATAGGCATCCAGAAAACACTTGAAGAGGAAGCCTGTCGATCCATCATCAGGCTTTCGAACCATCAGGCTTTCGAACCATCACAGGGTTCTTCATCTTCCTCCTTCATCAGGCTTTCGAACCATCACAGGGTTCGCAACCCATGATTGATATTTCACCTCACGAAGGATTCCAGCTTCGACCAGCTTATCGACCTCTTGACAGGCAGCTTTGCTTCGTTCAGGAGCAAGACTTCTTTTCTTTTGAACTATTGGCTTGACATTTGGAGGAATCTGGAGTTCATGTTCGGCAACCTCTCGAGGGATCCCTGTCATGTCACTTGGGCACCAAGCAAAAATATCAACATTATCTTTTAGCAGTACCTCAAGCTTTGAAAGCGTTTCTGCAGGGAGGGCTGTGTTGACCCGTATCCTTTGCTCAGGGTACTGAGGGTTGATGCTGAGACCAAGCTTGTTTTGCTCGTTGGGACCCTCACTAACCGTTAACACGGAGGTTGAGGGTTGGAGGGTTGCAACCCCGTTCTTGGTAGAGAACTTGGCACTCTTTCGGCTAATGGAGATGGTCATGTCAAAGATCACAACACCTGGTCTGCCAATGATAACGTCATAACTGGACGGTAAATCTAGGACAATGAAAGTTAATGGTTCAGTTCTTTGCATTTGTCCATCGAAAAAAGTTACATCAAGCGTTATTTCTCCCAAGGGCTTGATGGGTATATCAGCAATGCCATTGATGGAGGCTTCAGCTGGCTGGAGCTTGGAGCGTTCTTCTGAGCTTAGAAAGTTGAAGCATTTTGCAAACATAATTTCAGTAGCAGCTCCTGTGTCTATGTAGGCCTTTTGTGTTCTGAGTGAACCAACAAAAGCTTCAAGGACAAGAGGATCACAATGCTTTTCTTCCTTGGTACGAGGGAAGCAGATGCCTTGACGCTTCCAATCCTCCAACCTTTGTCGCTTACTGGGGGTTTCATGTTCAACAAAAACCATGGCAACGTCCTTCTTTTTGTTATCAGCTATGTTTTCTTTGACACCTTTGACCAAGTGAGCTAGTTCTCCAGATTTGACAGCTTCCTCGATCCTCTTTTTAAGTTGGAAGCAATCATTGGTATGGTGTCCCTTTTCTTCATTAAACTCACAATACTGGTTGGAGCTTTCGTTTCTTTTGCTTTTTGGTAAGGGACGAGGGGGTCTAAAGTATGCTTGATTTCTTCTATTGCCAGGATTTCTTGAGGAGTTTTGGTGAGGACTGTGAAGTTCACGTTTCTGTCTTTGCTTGGAGGGTTCCTGCTTTCGGGCCTTCGGGACTCAGACCCTCTGGGTCTTTTGTCATAGGTCCCGTAGTTACCCCTCTTTCGGGTAGGGCTGCTGCTTCTCCAGCTAGATGCCATTTTTCTTTTTTCTTTGATATCTACAGCCTCTTCCCCTCGGATATGAGCTTCAGCTCTTTCTAGGGCCTCTTCAAGGGTTCTAGGGAGGCTCTTGTTAAAGTCCCTAGTGAGGTATTTTGAGTTGATGACGTTCATGAACCCTGCAACCTTCATCTTTTCATCTGCACCGACATAGGTAAGGCCTTCTTTCTTGTATCTTTCTATAAAGCTTTTCAGGCTTTCGTCGTCTTTCTGTTTAATCTGAAAGATAACGGTTGCATCCTTGACGCAACGCCTTTGTTGTGAGAAGTTGGCCAGGAATCCCTTGCCAAGTTCGTTGAAGGTTCGGATGATTCCTGCTGGCAAGTCATTGAACCAGATCCGAGTGGATCCAACAAGGGTCTACATGAACATGAGGCAACATTCGGGATCACCCCATTTCTCGATCCGAGAAGCCCCAGAGAAGATCTGAAGGTGATCTTCTGGATCATCAGTGCCATCGTATGTTCTTATATGGGCTGGCATCTTCAGCTTGTTAGGGAACTCGTAGTCTGCTATCTCTGGCGAGAAGCAGGACAAGCTGCTTGGCTTGTAGGGTTGGTTGACAGTGTGTTCCACCCTGTTGTCGGTGACTCCACTGGGATTTCCTTGTTGAGCAGCGATGGCTTGAGTGATGATCTGCTACCAAGGAAAGTTAGCCATCATTTGTGATATCATGTAAGGCATAAGGTTAAAACCTTGGAGGCTTTCTGTCACTGCTACATTGTTGGTTGCCATAGGAATGCTCATGGAAGCGCTACGAGCCATAGGCAGCGAAGCCATGGCCCATTCCCATGAAGTGGCAACTGGAGGTGGAACACTAGCTATTAGTGACTGCAAGAGTTGGTCCAAGGTAAGTTCATGCCCAAGTGGTGCACCGGTGGTGACAGCTTGGGTGGTGAATAGTGGGAAGGCAATAGGACTGGGCCTTGTTTCCTGACGGGAGGCAGTGAACATGTTGCTAGGACCAACATCATAGTTCCTGGGTGATGGTCGGTGACCATAGGTGGCAGTAAGAGGGTGAGGTGGCCCAGGAGAAAGTGATACTTCTTCTTCTTCGTTGTAATCCAGCCGAATACGGACTCCTTTGTCCCTCTCCCTCATGACATACTGGTTTAAGAGGGATCTGAGCTGCAGAAAGTTACGCTCAACTCCCTCAGGGGTGAGATCTATGCGCTGTGGCGTTCGGGCAAAGTCAGGGAGAGGAGACAACACCCCTGAACGAGTGGGAGGTGGAGTTTGCTAGTTTACCGACTCGGGACGAGTGGGTGGGGTTTGAGTACCGACTGGAGTGCCTCCCGGAGTGGAGAAGGACACAGATCTGTTAGGAGAAGTTTGATCTGTGTCCGGAGAGATCTGGTTGACCTCTTCTTGAGACTCAGGATCAGACATGAAGGGAATTTGGAGCTACACAACTGATTTTTTTTAAAAGACAATGGCGCAGCCCCACGGTGGGCGCCAACTTGTTGCTACAACAAATAACTGTCTAACGTTGGTTCTGAGTCACAGGAAGGGTTAAAAGGTTCAAGGGTTCCGATCTTCCTAACGCAGGTCGTGGTGTCCTTCCACGTTGCAAAACGTAGAAGGAGGTTCAAGATAATATTATTTTCGAGTGTTAGATTTCTGGTTTGAGTGAGACTCAAAGCCAGAAATGAAGACCTTAACTCGAGTTGTAAGTGAGAGAGGGATTCTTCTCACGTGTGTATGGACCAAGAGAATAGAAGATATTGTGTAAGAGAATGATTTTAGGATGGATCAGATCTGTTTGTGATAGATCTTGTTAAATAGACAAAGCATCTTCTATTTTGGGAAGGCATATTATGTAGAAGTGTGATGCAACAAAAGGACAATCCACTTTAAGCCAATGTGGCTATTGACCTGCGGTCCGAGTGATGTGGTTACTCCATCGACAGCTGCTTGTGCTGTTCGATGAAAAGGTGACAAGACATGTCATCTTTTGACTTGGGATGCTCCGTCCTTCGAACCATCGTAGCCTCCAACCCTTTAAGCGTTGTATTTATGATATTTATTATTCTTTTTGCTTTTAGGCTACCCATGTCATCAAACAGCTTGATGCCTTGATAGCTTCTTCATGTCCAAGGTATTTTATCCAGCGCCTTACCATCCACCACAGAAATATTAAAGTTTTTAGCAGCAATTTATTTGAAGAAATTAAGCCATTTACTTTAACTGATTTTGGTTGTGTTTTATTTTATTTCTAACCGGTCCAACGGTAAAGTTACATGATTAAACTAAAAATTAAACAAAACATCTGTGGGTAAACCAAGTCAAAAACCATCAAAAGTGTTTTTAAAGGCATAAAATCCCCTAACTCGCTTATTATTTGTTGCTACAACAAATAACTGCCTAACCTTGGTTCTGAGTCACAAGGGAGGTTCAGGGGTTCAAGGGTTCCACTCTGCCTAACGCAGGTCGTGGTGTCCTTCTACGTTGCAAACGTAGAAGGAGGTTCAAGGTTTATTTTTATTGTTTTAGATGCTTTAAGATTCTGGTTTGAGATGTACTCGAAACCAGAAGAAGAAGTTCTTGAGATCCGAGTGAAGAGAGTTATTCTCTCCACGTTCAAGACCAAAAGAATAAGAAGAGTTAAGTGGAAGTGATTGTGATGGTGTAATCAGAGCTGAGGAATCAGCCTCTGATTTATAGAGAAAGGAGAACTCCATAAGGAGAAAGCATCTTGCCTTGAGCCTTGTTGCAACTAAAGGACATCCCACAAATGGTAAGTGGCTGTTATGGACCTGCGGTCTGTTGGCTGATGTTACTCCATCAGCTGTTTGTTTTACTCGATGAAAAGATGACGGGACAAGTCACCTTTTTGACTTAGGATGCTTCTGGCTTTTGAACCCTTGTAGGCTCCAACCCTTTAAGCATTGTTCAGTAATGTTGTTTATTTATTTTTGCTTTAAGCTACCCACGTCATCAGCCCCCCAAGTCAGAAGGTTTTGGTGAGATAGCTTGAAAGCTTCTGACTGTTTTCTTAGTTTATTCTTTGCTTGAAAGGTTCGAAGGTTCGCTGTGATTTGGGCGGTTATTACTCAGCAGTTTAATTTTGATTGGACTGTTGATGTGACATGTGGCAGTTCGCTCAGAGGTGATTACTGCATGCCATAATTACGGTTTTTAAATTAAAATAACCGTTTCTTATTTCTTTTTTAACCCTTCTTTATTTCATTTTACACTTTACTCTTTCCTTTCTTCATCTTCTTCCTCTCAGCCATTCATCCATCTTAGGGTTTCGTGATTTTCACCATAGCAGGTTTGTCTTTTCCTCTTTTTGTTTTGTTCACTGATCATCCTTTTAAGCATAATGGGCGCTAAAAAGGACATGGCCATTATTGTTTCTTCTCTTTCTCAGAAAGAGGTGGAATCATTCTGTGCCAACTGGGATATAGATTTATCATTTAATCCCGTGGCTCCCGGTAAAAAACTTGTTGTTTCTGACTGTCCATCTGGTTCTATTGCTTTGTATTGTCGTCATTTTGAGTTTGCAAACCTTCGTCATCCTTTTTCTATGTTTTTGTTGAATGTTCTTGAGTATTATAGGGTTTCTCTTGGTCAAATCCATCCACATGGTGTTGGCCATGTTCTACACTTTGAATGTCTTTGTAGAGCATTAGGGTATGATCCCACTCTGTTGATGTTCAGGCGATTCTTTCGCCTTGCCAAGAATGGTGACTGGTTCACCTTCGAGGGGTCATCAGTAGAGACTAACCTTCTTTCCTCCCATGTTACAACTGTTGGGCAGTGGAAGACTAGGTTCTTTTGGGTTTCTGATTCTATTTTTCCCTTTAAGCCTGTGTGGAGGCATCCTGAGGCTGTTCTTAATGAAGGGGAACCCTCAGAGTCTGAACTAGATCATAACTTTCTGACGGCTCTTAGAGCATGTCCTTCGAGGCTTCGTCCATTTGCTGAACCCTTCTTAGTATTATCCGGTATTAGCACTCGTTGGGACAAGCCGGGTAGAGATCCTGTTGTGATGAAGGATGATCAGGGTATGAATTTTTTGTTTGTTGTTGATTTCATTCATTTTTGTTTTTTCCTTATGTGTTGTATTTTCGCAGTTATGTCGGCTCTTGATTTTATCAAAGGGGATGATGCTTCGGGTGTTGTCTTCAAGGATGCTGAAGCAGCAGATGGGGAGGATGCATTGACCAAATATGAGAAAGGGAGGTATGATGGGACTAATTATGTTGATGTCCCTGATGTGAAGGGTTTTGCTAAGGTTAGTTCTTCCAAGGCTTCAACAAGGAGGTCTAGCAGACGGCTTTTGAAGGCTGCCAAGTCTGCTGATGCTTCTGAAGCGGTGATAGTCAGTGATGATATTGAAGAGTCTGATGATGAGAAGGATCAGACTGTGGATGATACTCTGGTGGATGTTGTTGTCAAGAAAAGCAAGGGTAAGAAGGTGCAGGTTGGGGTGGTGAAGGAGATGGATGGGTCAGCTAGTTTTGCTGAGGAAGGTCTGTATGTTCCTGGTTGGAACGTGAAGTCAACTGACAACTTCAAGTCTTCGGCTGTTTGCGAGGAGGTTCTGGCACACTTTGCCACTCCTGGTGCCAAGGCTTGTCTTGAAGGTTTGGATGATGATGCCTTGTTGGCAAAGATGATGGTGGGTACCTGCAACCTTGCTGCTATGTTGCCAGAGGGGATTAGCAGGTTTAGGAAGGTTATGGGTGAGTATAGTGAATTTACCAAGAAGAAGAAGGAGATGAAACAATCAATTGCTTACATGAAGATGGATGCTAAGGAGTATGCTCAGAAGGAGATTACTTTGATTGCCCTAATTGATGAACTGAAAAGAGGGCATGAGGCTGAGATGGCGAGGCATGAAGCTGCTAGGCTTAAGGTGGAGGCGGATCAGTTGGCCTTGGAAGCAGAGAAAAAGGCTTTTGAAAGTGAGAAGAAGGAGTTGGAGGTTTCCCTTGCTGCTGCCCAAAGTGATAACAAATGGTTAATAGAAGAGGGCTTTCAGCAAGTCGTTACCTACCTCCTTCACTCTGCCGAATTCAACTCTGCCCTTGGGGAGGTGTATACCAAGCTTCTAACCCATGGTAAGCATGTTGGTTTTGTTGCAGGGTTCAAAGCTCACGAGTCCGGCCAAGTCTTGGAAGAATCTCCCTTCTATCAGCCTAACTCCTTAGATGTGTTCAAGGAAACTGTCCTCAAGATGGAACACTCCAGCTATCCTTATGTTGCACAAGTTTCTTCCCTTTATGGGAAACCCTTGAAGGAGCTGAGAGAGTTGAAGCCCGCTGGTCTAAACGAAGCTGTATCTGCGAAGGTGCTTCAATCTGTTTCAAGGAAGAGGGCACATTCTGGCGATAGTGAAGAGACTTTGGATGTGGGTGAAACACTTTCCAAGGATGCTAGCGTTGAAGCCTCCGAAGCTGGTCTTGTGGAGAAGCTACCAAAGAAGGGGAAGAAGGCAAAGAAGGCAAAAGTGGTCAAGGCTGGGAATGAGGATGAAGCCTCCAAGCCTTCAGGGTCTGGTAACGATGCCTGAACTTCCTATTCGTAGCTTTCTTAGCATCTGGTCTGTTAAAACAATTAACTCTGTGGTTGTGTCTCAAAACACTTTTAGCTTTTGTTGGAACCCTTAGTGGTTCTTTGATGGTTGTGGGTTGTTGCCCTTTGAACAATTATGCTACTCTTTGGCTTTGTTAGAAGCCTTTAAATGTTAAGCCTTTAGGGCTGTTGTTTAAGTTTTATCGTTGTTCATCTTTTGTTCATTTCTTGTTACTATGTGTGTTTGTCTTTGTTGTTGTTTGGGAATGTTTATCCGGTAGCACCTTCAAAGGTTGAATGCTGCAGTCATTCATCCTTAAGGTAGTCTAGGCAAACATGTCACCACCTATCCTATATATACTTATACAAGTGTTTTTTAATGTATTTTCGTAAGTTTGTTTTTTAAACTTAAGGAACGATTGGTGTAGGTTGTTCAAGCCTGTCAATGAGATTTGTAAAATTATTTTTTGTTTATCTCATGGAGTCGGATTGATTTAGGAACTCACCCCTTATATAGGTCCGTTCAACCCTCGAACCTATTGAGCGAAATGGCCTGGGAGTTCATCCCATTACATGGCCCTTGCCATGGAGTTTCTTGCAAGGTTCTCAACCTGATCATAGGATAGAAAGACAAAATTTCCAAAAGAGGATTCAGTGATCCTTTCATTCATTTGATGTTAACATTACATTGCTTTTCAAAGAGAACAACATTTTCTTACAACTTAAACAAAGAACCTCTTAAGGTTCTTGCCATTCCAATGTCGAGGGAGCTTCTTGCCTTCCATGTTGGCAAGCTTGTAAGACCCTCCTTTGTGGGATTCAAGGATGGTGTAGGGACCTTCCCATTTGGGTCCTAACTTTCCCTGGTTTTCCTTCTTGCTTGCTTCATTGTTCCTTAGAACCAGATCACCTGGCTTGAAGCGTTCATGCTTGACTTTGGCATTGTAGTAGGACTCCATCTTTTGCTTGTACCTGGCTTCTCTTATTGCTGCCAAGTCTCTTGTTTCTTCTAGGAGATCCAGATTGAGTGACGTTTCTCGTTCATTTGCCTGGATGTCAACATGAAGGGTTCTAGGTGTGGTGACGCCAATTTCAGCAGGTATGACTGCTTCAGATCCAAAGGTAAGGCTGTAAGGTGTTTTCTTGTTGCTTGTTTTCTCGGTGGTTCGAATTGCCCAAAGAACGCTTGGCAATTCTTCCAACCAATTTCCTCCTTGACGACCCAACGTAGCCTTGATCCCTTCAACCACACTTCTATTCATCCTTTCAACCTGGCCATTGGATTGAGGGTATGCTACAGAGCTAAAGACTTGTGTTATTCGATACTCTTTGCACCAAGCACTGAATGGCCTTTCTGCAAACTGTTTGCCATTATCTATAACAACTACCCCAGGCAAGCCATATCGACAGATGATATTTTCCCAGACAAATTCGATTATGTTTTTCCAAGATATTTTTCCCAAAGGCTTCACTTCTGGCCATTTTGTGAAGTAATCAACTGCCACCAACAGGAATTTGACCCCTCCTTTTGCTGGTGGGAAGGGTCCAACGATATCCATTCCCCATTTGTAGAATGGCCATGCTGAACTAATGGGCACAAGATCATGCTTGGGACTCTTTGGGACAGGAGCATGGATCTGGCAGGCTTCACATTTCTTCAATTGTTCGGATGCATCACGATGCATGGAAGGCCAGAAGTAGCCTAGGTTCATGAGTTTTGCCACGACTGATCTTGGACCACAATGAGCTCCACAGATTCCTTCATGAACCTCCTTGATCAAGTACCTGCTTTGTTCAGGACCAACACATCGAAGCAATGGGGCTAAGTACCCCTTTTTATAGAGTATCTCATCCTGGATTATGTATTGCTTGAATTTGATCCGAATTCTTTCAGCTTCAACAGGATCTTGGGGCAGTTCACCTCTTTGCAGGAACTTTACAAATGGAGTCATCCAATTTGGTTCATTTTCAGTGATGACATCTTGAACCTCAAGTTCAGATATTGCAGGGTGTTTGATCACTTCAACCAACACCTTTTTGGTAAGGTGAGCAAAGTTTAACGAAGCAAGCTTGCTAAAGGCATCAGCCTTCTTGTTATGAGATCTTGGAACCTGTTTGATCTTGCAACATTGGAAGGTGTTCATGATTTCCTTGGCCTTCTCTCTGTACTTTTTCATATTAGGTTCCTTGGCGATATAGCTATCGTTCACTTGGTTGGAAACCAGTAGTGAGTCAGTGAACACTTGAAGCTTATGAACCACCATCTTTTTTGCAAGCTTGAGTCCTGCTATCAGGGCTTCGTATTCTGCTTCGTTGTTAGTTGTCTGAAATTCCAAACGAAGGGCATATGTGAATTCTAACCCTTCAGGGTTGATTAGTACAAGACCAGCCCCTGATCCTTCAACACTGGAAGCCCCATCTGTGTAAAGCTTCCAGGCTTCCGGATCAATGGGTTCATCTATGGTGATATTAACTTCGGCCGTTTCCACCCTTGGAATTTCAGCAATGAAATCAGCAAGTATTTGTGACTTTATTGCTTTCCTCGCGACGTAGGTGATTTTGTGTTCACCTAGCTCAAAAGCCCATTTGGCTAGTCGTCCCGAGGTTTCAGGTCTTTCAAGCACATTCTTGATTGGTTGGTCAGTGATTACTTGTATGGGATGTGATTGAAAGTACCTTCGAAGCCTTCTGGCTGTTTGCACTAAGGCTAAGGCCAATTTTTCCAAAGGAGGGTACTTGACCTCTGCTAACTTTAACGTTTTACTGAAGAAATAGATGGGTACCTGGGCTTTGTCTCTTTCTATGGTGAGAACAGCGCTGAAGGCTTCATCAGTAACTGAAAGATAGACAGAGATCGTTTCCCCTGCTTCAGGTGTTGAAATTGTGGGAAGGGAAGCCAGGTAATGTTTCATGCTGTTGAAGGCTTCCTCTGCTTCTTCCGTCCACCTGAAGTCTTTTTTGTCAGTGCAACCTTTGAGGGTCTTGAAGAAGGGTAGGGATTTCTCAGCCAACGTTGACACGAAACGCTTCAAGGCAGCAAGTTTGCCATTCAAGCTTTCAACCTCTTTCTTGGTTTGGGGTGACTTCATGTTGAGGATGGCTCGAACCTTGTTCGGATTGGCCTTTATGCTTTGTTTTCCTACAACATGACCCAAGAACTTTCCTTCTTCGAAACCAAAGGAACACTTGACAGGATTCAGCTTCATGTTGATTTCTCTGAGGTTGTTGAAGGTTTCCTGTATGTCAGTGAGCATTTGATCTTCAGTTTTGCTCTTGATGACCAAGTCATCCACATAAGCTTCCATGTTTTTGCCAATTTGTTTGGCAAAAGCTTTAGCAACCAACCTTTGGTAAGTAGCACCTGCATTTTTTAAACCAAAGGGCATTTTTCTATAACAGAAAATACCCTTGTCAGTATGGAAGGCAGTTTTTTCTTCATCTTCCTCCTTCATTTGTATCTGGTGATAACCTTTATAGGCATCCAGAAAACACTTGAAGGGGAAGCCTGTAAGCGAGTCAATTTTCAGATCAACCTCCGGTAAAGGATAACAATCCTTGGGACAGGCTTTGTTGAGGTCTTTAAAGTCAATGCACATCCTCCATGAATCATCAGGTTTTCGAACCATCACAGGGTTTGCAACCCATGATTGATATCTTACCTCTCGGAGGATTCCGGATTCAACCAGTTTGTCTACCTCTTGGCATGCAGCCTTGCTTCGTTCTGGAGCAAAACTTCTTTTCTTCTGAACTATGGGCTTGACGTTGGAGGGAATCCTTAGTTCATGCTCAGCAACTTCTCGTGGGATCCCAGTCATGTCACTTGGGCACCAAGCGAAAACATCAGCATTGTCTTTCAGTAATGCTTCAAGCCTTGTGAGAGTATCCCTGGGAAGGGTTGTGTTGACCCGTATCCTTTAATCAGGGTATTTGGGGTTGATGCTGAGACCAAGCTTACTTTGATCTTCATCAATTGTTAACACCGAAGTGGATGGTTGGAGGGTTGCAACACCCTCTTTGGTGGGGAACTTTGCACTTTTTCTGCTGATGGAAACCGTCATATCAAAGATTACTACCCCTGGCCTTCCAATGATGACATCATAGCTAGACGGTAGGTCTAGAACAACGAAGGTTAGTGGCTCAGTCCTTCGCATTTGGCCATCGGAAAAGGTTACATCAAGCGTTATTTCGCCCGAGGGCTTGATGGGTATGTCGGCAATGCCTTTTATGGCAGCTTCAGCAGGCCGTATCATGGAGCGTTCTTCAGAGCTTAAAAGGTTGAAATATTTGGCAAACATTATTTCAGTAGCAGCTCCGGTGTCTATGTAGGCCTTTTGTGTTTTGAGTGAACCCACGAAGGCTTCAAGGACAAGTGGATCACAGTGCTTTTCTTCTTTGGTACAAGGGAAGTAGATGCCTTGTCGTTCCCAATCCTCCAACCTTTGTCGTTTGTTGGGGGTTTCATTTTCAACAAACACCATGGCACGTCTTTCTTCTTGCCATCTGCCATGTTTTCTTTAACACCTTTGACCAGATGGGCTAGTTCCCCGGATTTGACGGCTTCTTCGATTCTTTTCTTGAGTTGGAAGCAGTCGTTGGTGTGATGTCCCTTTTCTTCATGAAACTCGCAATATTGGTTGGAGTTTTCATTTCTCTTACTTTTTGGTAAGGGACGAGGAGGTCTGAAGGTGTGTTTAACTTCTTCGGTTGCCAGGATTTCTTGAGGAGTTTTGGTGAGGGCTGTGAATTTGACATTTCTATCTCGGCTTGGAGGGTTCCTGCTTTCAGACCTTCGTGACTCAGACCCTCTGGATCTTTTGTCATAGGTACCATAGTTGCCTCTCTTTCGAGTAGGACTGTTGCTTCTCCAGTTGGAAGCCCTTTTCCTTTGTTCCTTGATGTCTACAGCCTCTTCTCCTCGGATGTGAGCTTCAGCTCTTTCTAAGGCCTATTCAAGGGTTCTAGGGAGACTCTTGTTGAATTCCCTGGTGAGGTACTTTGAGTTGATGGCATTCATGAACCCTGCAACCTTCATCTTTTCATCGGCACCAACGTAAGTAAGGCCTTCTTTCTTGTATCTTTCAATGAAGCTCTTCAGGCTTTCGTCATCCTTTTGTTTTATCTGGAAGATGATGGTTGCATCCTTGACACAACGTCTCTGTTGTGAGAAGTTGGCTAGAAATCCTTTACCAAGTTCGTCAAAGGTTCGGATGCTTCCTGCCGTCAAGCCGTTGAACCAAATTCGTGCAGATCCAACAAGGGTTTGCATGAACATCAAGCAACACTCAGGATCACCCCATTTCTCGATCCGAGCAGCCCCTGAGAAGATCTGAAGGTGATCTTCTGGATCATCCGTCCCCTCATACGTTCTTATATGAGCTGGCATCTTAAGCTTGTTGGGAAAATCATAGTCTGCTATCTCTGGTGAGAAACAAGACAAGCTGTTTGGCTTGTAGGGTTGGTTAACGGTGTGTTCCACCCTGTTGTTGGTTACTCCTCCAGTGTTTCCTCGTTGGGCAGCAATGGCTTGACTGATGAGTTGTTGCCAAGGAAAGTTAGCCATCATTTGGGATATCATGTAGGGCATAAGGTTGAAGCCTTGAATACCCTCGGTAGCCACATTGTCGGTTGTCATGGGGATGCTCATAGAAGCGTTTCTGGCCATGGAGAGTGAGGCCATGGCCTGCTCCCATGAAGTGGCTGTTGGTGGTGGGACACTGGTCACAGGTGACTGTAGAAGTTGATCCAGAGTCATCTCATGTCCATGTGGCATACCAGTGGTGGCAGCTTGAGTGGTAAACAGTGGGAAAGCAGTAGGACTGGACCTTGCTTCGTAGTGAGAAGCAGTGTGGGCGTTGCTGGGACCAGCATTGTTGTTTCTGGGTGAAGGTCTGCGTCCATAAGTGGCAGTGAGAGGGGGAGGAGGTCCAGGAGAGAGTGATATCTCTTCCTCCTCGTCATAGTCTAGCCGAAGACGAACTCCTTTGTCCCTTTCCTTCATAACATACTGGTTCAAAAGGGATCTAAGCTGCAAGAAGTTCCTCTCCACTCCTTCAGGGGTGAGATCTATACGATGTGGAGTTTGTGCTAGATCAGGGAGAGGAGACATCACCCCAGAGCGAGTGGGAGGTGGAGTTTGCAGGTTTGCTGACGCAGGATGAGCAGGTGGGGACTGAGTCCCAGCTGGAGTACCTCCTGGAGTGGAGAAAGACACAGATCTGGCCGGAGAGGTCTGATCTGTGCTAGGAGAGATCTGGTTGACCTCTTCTTGAGACTCAGGGTCAGACATGGAGAGAGTCGGAGCTACACAACTAATTTCGAGTAAAGAAAATGGCGCAGCCCCACGGTGGGCGCCAACTTGTTGCTACAACAAATAACTGCCTAACGTTGGTTCTGAGTCACAAGGGAGGTTCAGGGGTTCAAGGGTTCCACTCTGCCTAACGCAGGTCGTGGTGTCCTTCTACGTTGCAAACGTAGAAGGAGGTTCAAGGTTTATTTTTATTGTTTTAGATGCTTTAAGATTCTGGTTTGAGATGTACTCGAAACCAGAAGAAGAAGTTCTTGAGATCCGAGTGAAGAGAGTTATTCTCTCCACGTGCAAGACCAAAAGAATAAGAAGAGTTAAGTGGAAGTGATTGTGATGGTGTAATCAGAGCTGAGGAATCAGCCTCTGATTTATAGAGAAAGGAGAACTCCATAAGGAGAAAGCATCTTGCCTTGAGCCTTGTTGCAACTAAAGGACATCCCACAAATGATAAGTGGCTGTTATGGACCTGCGGTCTGTTGGCTGATGTTACTCCATCAGCTGTTTGTTTTACTCGATGAAAAGATGACGGGACAAGTCACCTTTTTGACTTAGGATGCTTCTGGCTTTTGAACCCTTGTAGGCTCCAACCCTTTAAGCATTGTTCAGTAATGTTGTTTATTTATTTTTGCTTTAAGCTACCCACGTCATCATTATTAAAATGATATGATCACTAAGAGATATGCTATATTGTTAACGGGTCACATGGGTAAAATGAAAATATAACTATTAAAGAAACGTACAACGGATTAAAAGTTACCGAAATTATATTAGAAGTGTTTACAACCTTTTCAATTTCCCAAAACTAAACGCATCATTATTTTTAAGAAATATTTTTGATAAATACTTGTTACATGTTAACTATTTATGGGAATTTAACAAAATGATAAATCAAGTGTTGGGTAGGTGTGGGTCAACCCAAACTTACAACTGGATGAGAATGGAGAATTGCATGTGTACGTGCTTGTGCACGATCATCACCCTCCACTCGAGGTGAAGGAAGAGAGTTAGTTTCCTGCACATGCGTAAAAGTTCTTGTATTACAAGCCGAATTTACATTCAGATAACAAGATTTAGGAGCTATAAGAGAAGGGTTAAACCTTAAGTAAAATGAGCTTCCTAAGAATCCCATTGACCATGTTACCAGCACCCGGCCTAAGGGAAACTTTTGCAAGTTGCACATTCTGCAGTTACACGTACATTTAGGCAAATTGCAATAAACACTTTGTTCTAAACCAGTTTATATTACTCTTTCCAAAGTGAGATAACGAGTTCGAGTCATGTCCTCTGATTTTTTTTATGCACCCTTAAGAATTAATAAACTCTTTTTTTTTCTATGATGTAAAACCCATAGGGTTAAAACCATGGTTGCAAAAGTCGCTAGGCGCCCCCTAGTCGGAGTCGGGAGTACTCGGGGAGTTGTCGGCCTAGTCGGAGAGTACTCGGGGAGTACTCGGCCTAGGCGTAGAGTAATCGGTACTCGGCAACCTACCTTGTAGCGATTACTCGGGGAGTACTCGGCCTTCGAGACCTTGTTTTACAACAGAGGTTAAAACTGAAACATCAGTTCTTCTCTCGCCTCCTGCCTCCACCTCCAACCGAACCAGCCCCCTCCACCGCCGCCAGCCTCCAACCCCAACTCCATCCATCGAACCACCACCACTCCAATTTCCAATATTTTTGATCCATTCATCTAGAGAGTTTCTCACTATCTTTCAGGTGTGTTGCAATTTTTTGATGTTAATTCTTAATCTGTTACTGTTTTGATCTACTTGAACTATGAGTTGTGATGTTAATTCCTACTTGAACTCTTATTCTGTCCCAACTTCTAGTCCTTAATATTGATTTTTACATGTACTAATTTTGTTGCTATGAATATTTAATTGATCATGAGTTTCCTGCAAACGGACGCTAAACTTTGCATTGATGGATTTACTCAGTTTAAGAATTTTCTTTATGTTGGTATGTTTTTCCTTTAACCCATGAGTGTTTAATAATGAGTTAAGTTTCTTTTAACATTATAGAAGAGGAATTGAATTAACCAGTATGAGTTCTTTTGAGCAAAATTTTGTTAGACAACACTACCTACAATTTTATTAGGCCATAGTACCTTCAAGTTTGGGTCAATTTTACACAGGTTAGGTTGTTGCCATTATCGTTAAAAAGGCTCACCACAATCGTTGTTCTAACGTACTAGAGCAACATGGCTAGAGTTGTTGAGGGTCATCGAAGGTATCTCATTAGCCTGTTTAGTAATTTTGACTCATTAGCAATAGCGGGTCAATCTAGTGGTATTATTAAATCATTATTAGGATCCTAAGCAAGTTCATAAGAAAGGGCCCCTATTTTAGAATTTGCTTTTGGCCCCCAAAAACGCTGGATTGTGCATAGCGCTGACCCGACCTGAAACGGAAATTCTAACGTTTGATGGTGAAAAATCAAATGGATCCGCCGCCACTGGACTCACGCGACCACCATAATCATAAACCCTTTCTCAATCGCAATTCTCAATCAAGATGTTCTTCTTCTATCCATATTAAAGTCCGTAATTCATCAATCAATCAGTTTCAATCTACGATGTTCTTTGATTTTCTTTAGTATAGGTTTATGGTTACCTTTTTCTACAATTATAGGCGAAGTTACAAATCGATGGCTTGATTTCCTCAATTACAGGTGAAATTGACATCTTGCTTCTTTAGTATATGTTTATGGTTAATTTTTATATTGCTTTTTGGCTTCTGTCATAGGATTTTGGTTTGTCCGTATAAATCCGTATAGGTTGCCGATTTTTGATTGCTGGGATGATTTTTGAAACCAAGTTCGTTTTTGTTTTGATGATAACTAGGGTTTTCTTCAGATTTTATGTATTTTTCATTTTCTAATCTGTTTCTTGCCGTATGGTTACGACGAGAGTGTTATTTTTATAAGAAATTAAAAAGTTATACGAAGCTTATACAAATATATATAATGATGATTCATTTGTATAGTATGGTATAAAAAAGTTTAATAAAGGCAAGTGTTTATATAATAATGAACTTCAATAACTACAAACACTTATAATATAACCTGCAAGAATGATGCTTCTATTGCAAGAGAATCTCTCATACCAAATAAAAAAAGTCACTTTTCTCTACTGTTCTGCACGTGGGACAACAACAGTTATATCTGCACATATGACACTAAAAACAAGTATATAGGGGGTGTTTGAAAATGCTTATTAAAACTGCCAGGATGCTTATCGGGTTTTTCAGGTTAAGAATTATGCAATTTATATAGACACAGTCCAAGATTAATACATGTTTTGTTTAATAAAATTTTAACAAAATGGCATTAACTAATAAAGGTTTGTGTTTACGACATATGTTCTTCAAGTTCTTTGTGTTTGGAATAAAACTTCATGATTAATCTTGATAATACAAGTGTACAAAGTTGTAATGAATCATAGCTGGTAGTATTCTTGAGTTTATGCATTTGACCCGTTAGAGATATAACTTTACGTGGTTGTTTTGACCCTAAACACATAGTGTCTTAAAAAAATTATAAGTGTGTTTAATGTTAGTTATTTTTATTGTTGACTTTGTATGGAAGGTCAAACATTATGAATAGATTCTAAAACATACTATTTGTTCTGTTCCGGCTTTATACGCCCATGGGCTCCTCTACTGTTTATCATCATTTATAGTTGAAGTTTGACTTTTGGATGTCAAACTTTTAACTTGCCATAATCTGTTGTGCTCTCTTGGCATTTTAGAGCATGTTTTAGAAGGCCTTTTTGTGCCTCACAAGTAATGAATCATTAGCCCTATTAAAAACATTGTGTTGTCTGACTTAATTCCGTTATAAAAAAGACCAATAGCATACGATAATTAAAGGTGACATTTGTCCCTTTTACTTAAAATGGATCATTTGGGTTATGTTTTATTTCTACCAGGTCAAAGAAGTAAAGACAAAATAGTAGCTATTAGGGGTTTCTTTTCTTTGATACCTGAAAATTCTTATATCGAAATAGTGGCTTTTATCAATTTACTTAATGAATGAGAAAGTAGATTGTATTTGGTTTCTAACCATTTTATTTGCAGAATTAGGATTTTTGGTTTCAACTTCTTTGTCAGATTGATTGCAGCTTATGTTATAACTTGCAGCTTTATAAGTTTTTTGTGTGTTACTTATGATAAAATTAGATAAGTAAGTTGTTTCTCTAAGTGCTTACTGATTTAAACATATTTTATTTCCCTTATAGTTGCTGCAACGACAAGATCCTTTTAACTTGCCTCTACGGAAGTGTATACATGGAAATTTGTTTTGTAGGAAGAAGTGTATATCACATGGATGGGATGGAACCCAAGATTGATATGATGGGCCCAGAGCTGATCAAAGATGTATTAATGTTTAATTAATGACTTTCAAAAGACGATAGACAATCCGTTTCTTTTGTTACCTGGAATGAGATAAGTGGGTCAAGCACGGAATATAATCAAACCCAGCTTTCCATGAGGAGAAGCTAAAGGTATTTTTATATCTACAATTAATTTTTATATTGTTATAACTATGTATCATTTCAAAGACCAAGGTCAAGCTAAAGGTACTTCTATATCTACAGTTCAATTTGATATCAATGTTACTAAGACCTATGTTATGTACTACCCATAATACGGTACCAAGTTTCCCTTTTATTTTTTCAATCATCCGTATTTTGATCTTTTTAGATTGTTCTTCACGACTGCAGGACACGTTTAAGATTGATAGTCTACCAACTGCATATTGATTGCATACACATGCATTTCAATCCTGATTTTGTTCCTTTCCCCTTTGTCACTTTAGTATTATATGATATTATTATGCTTCTCATGTTTGATTTCTTGCTGGAAACAAGTAGCGATTTGTTACTAAAGGATTTTGGTTGATTATCAGTGGACAATCGACCAACTATGCATCAAAGCTTCAATCTTAATTCGTATTTGCCTATTGTATTCAGTTATCCATTGCTGCATTTTTTGCATTTCGACTAAAATAAGGCCTTTAAATTATTTTTGATCTGCACGTCATATGATATTTCACCTTTAAAGGAGCAAAATTTAATGATTGTGTAGGATCATGATTCCCATATCATTGCAACCAAAGATGGTTTGCAAGCTACAACAATGAGGTTCCTGATCATTACTCTTACGATAACCTTGCAAGCTACAACAAGCTAGGAGGCTAAACAAAACCGCCCAAGATGCCAACATGTAAACACAACCACCATAAAAAAATGAAACATATATCTCATGTTTCCCGTCATAAGCTAATTCCTGTGGATGTCTATTTGCCGGGCTGTAAGCAATTATAGAACATTTCAATTGTATTTATGCTTATTGAAGTTGTACACCAGGCTATTTGATTTGTACAACTTTTAATTTTCCTTTTTTCCTTTAAATATTATTTGTGGGAAACTAAAAAATATGTGCTCAGATGAGGTATGTATTACGGCATTTGCAAGCAAGGACCCGTTTGAGCATGATGAGAAAAGATCCGACGGTGAGAATGTTTTTAGCCATTTAAAAGTGCTTTTAAACATGTATACCATAAACTAGAAATTTTACCATCTGATTAATTAACCTTCGGATAAAACTTATTATTTGATCAATTGTCTTAGAAAATTTGGTTTGAAAATTACAAATGAATCACAATAGTTTACAGATGTTGTACCCGTCATGATATGATTTGTTATTGGCCAGTCTATTTAGTCTCCTTATATAGTCTATTTAGTAATTTTGTACTCAAGTGCGATTTTATCCATGGTATCTTCATATATAAACTTTGTTTGTACATTAGCATTTATATTGGTTCACATGTGGTTTAGGGTGTAATGTCATAAATATATTTTTTAAACATATTTTAGAAAGGTTTTTAAGCTTGTTAATCATTCCATGTTTGGAATTTTTCCAGTTTTATTGTCAAGTTTGTGGTAGATCTTTTGTCCCAATGAACGTTTCGTATGATTTTGCTTATACTGTGAGTTTGTTATACTTTTCTTATCTGTTCATGTTAATATGTTTTTATTAAATTATAAATTTATTTCGTATTATAATTTTTTCATTTTATCTTTGGTTCAACCGTGAAGTTCACGGGTATCTAACCTAGTTTATATATATAATAAAAGAAAATGGGTGTGACATAAGGCCTAAATTTGATCAATATACAAGGACTATATTGCGCTCTTTAAAAAAAAGTAAAATTTACTAGAGTTTTTTCCCATGATGGTGTTGGTGAAAAAAATATTTATCTTAAGGCTATCCGGTGCGGGGGACAGCCATGGGCGGACCAACTGCATAACCATGGGGGCGGCCGGCCCCTTGAATTTTTTAATTTTGGTCTTACATCTACATGCAAACCTATAGCGCCCCCGTGAAATTTGGACCTCCCTCCCCCCTTGAAATTGCTAATTAAGAGGAATAGTTGAAGCAATCATAACTCAAATAAAAGGAAAAACGTGTTCACCGGAAAATGTTAGTGACAGGGAGCGCTATTCCAATTTTTTAAGAAGGTGATTTCTACAGGGGCGTTTTTGTAATTAGAGAAGTATACTATAGCTTCAAATATACACCTCACTCTTTTCAAGTAGTCATTTTTTACTTAAAATTTAACTGACAAAAAAAATGGTTTGACTTAGAATTTACTGGATTTTTGAAAGCAATTAATTTTGCTACTTTTTTTGGAAGACAATTATCTTTCTAAAAACAAACAATTATCTTTTTAAAAACAAGCTCAATGAGGTATTACCGAAGTAGAGACGTAAACTCAAAAGAAAATAAACCTTTTATTTTACACAACTTTATCACTTTTTATATATTTAAATTTTATTATGTAACGTTATGAGGTATACTTTAACTCCACCTAGATGTTAAATCCTCTACTTTTTTTTTCCACCCTATTTCACTTCAAAGAAATGGTTTAACACCATTTAACTCTACCTCATCCTTTAATTTTCTCTCTTTTGAATCTTGTTAACATGTTACCCTATGACCACTTTAACGCCCCTTAACACGAAAGGGGAATGGTGTACAATGAATGTTAAAACGCCATGTCACGGTTAACACCGTTGATGTTAAGGTACACCCCATGACCTAGTAGTTTACCGGGAGAAGTCTGAGAAGCCTGTGTTTACTTTGTTTTTAACAGTCTAAATTATATTAAATTCGTCATTGGTGAGGCTCGAACCCTTGACCTTAAGAAAAACAACACCTTATGGCTTTGCCAATTAAACCCAAGCCCCCAAACACACACGCATATGTGTACTTGTTTTTACATGTGGACATGTTTTTTAAATAATGCTTGATAAAGACTCAAAACTACATAATGACTACATCTAAAACATACAAAGCATATGTATAGAATTTGTATTTCATATGGATGTAGAATGAATATTGACGTATTTTTATTATGTACTTGAAATTTAATTTAGTTTTATCTTTTTATTATGTGACCCGACCAGACCGGAATCAGACCAAATTTTTTTTATCTAACGTTTATCATAAGACAACCAACCTATAAAATTTTGCACCCCTATGAAAAGAATTTCTACGTCTGCCACTAGGGACGACCAAGCCCCGTCCAGCCAAGATTAAATTCATAGTAATTAATGAATTGAAGTTATTCAATGAAAATGAGAGTGAGAATTAAATAAATCTTCAAAACTACCATTTTAGTAAATAATTTTTTAGAAAGTAAAAAAAATAATAATATTTAAATCAAGTTTAATCTTATTTAAATATGATCTTATTAAATTATTTAAAAAAAATGATATTTGAGCCCTTAAACATTCAAGCTTTTTTTATTAACATTTGGATAAAAGATCGACACTTCACTAACAATTTAGTTGGATGGCTTTTGATACTAGTTGGATGGATACGATAATTGATGAACTACACAATATTCCAAATTTCCCTTAACGAATGTTTCCAGGATTTTTCACCAACCCGACATTTTGAGATAAACTCCTTTTCTTATCGTATTCAACCTTCCCTTTATCCACCATGCATGAGTTATATCAGTTTAAGAAATTTTCACCAACCCGGCATCTTTGAGAGAGAGAAACTCCTTTTCTTATCATATTGTTAACCGAATGAGTTATATATAGCAGCTACCTGCCTTCCGAGAATACTCAATCACATGCATGGGGCATTGTTTGAGTGTCAGACAGAAGGGCCCAGGTATACATTCTACTACTCAAGCCTTTCTTTGATCAATATGAAGTTAGAATCAGTGATTTCATGTCATAATAATATCTTGTTCTTAATTAATTTAGTGCCAACTACGGATGCAAACCCTCCGGCTCATTCAATGACCGGGGAGGAAAACTTTGAATTGAGGAGGTTTCCATTTAATGATCTTAAAAATGCTACAAGAAACTTTGAGACACAGCTTGGAAGAGGTGCTTTTGGAAATGTGTATAAAGGGCGCATCGATGAAGTCGACGTGGCTGTCAAAAGACTAAATGAAAACAGTACACAAGGAATCAGGGAATTGCAGGTAAAGCCTTTATTTACAATCATCAAGTACTTCATTCACTACAAGAAGACACAAGTTGAAGCTAATGCAACGCCATAAAAAAGTTGCAGTAGGCCTTGAAAAGGTTGCACTAGGCTAAATGCAACATTTTATCAAAGGTTGTATTAGGCGAAGTTACATTAGACCTAGTGCAACCCTTTTGTTAGATAATGCAACTTTCTTTTAAAAGGTTACATTACTATTTCAAATGCAACCTTTTTCACATGCTAATGCAACCTTTTCTACACTAAAACGTAACCTTTTTTTATATCAAATGCAACACTTTATAAGATTTTACATACAACTAATGCAACCCTTTTTAGTCAAAATGCAACTTTATATTATCATTGTTCGAAGTGCTGAATATTAATAATCAATAGCTAGTATATATATTACACTAACACAATAATAACATAAAGATAATAGATATCTTATTATCATAATTTATAATTTAATATGTCCAAACTCAAAATTACAATGCAATCAAAATAAAGTTGTAAATTAGAATGATACAAAGCAACAAAAACCTACTACTCATCTCTAAGATGGCACTCCAATCCCATAGTAATTAGAAACTCAAGTTTGAAGAGGTAGTTGTTCCATAAGCTTTTGTACAATGGCTTCAAAGTTTTCACGTTGGTTATCAATATTTCTTTTGCATGGCTTCTATCTCGGCATTTCTCCTTTGACAGTTCTCTTCAATCTCTACCATATAGTCCAAGGTATCAATCTACAATTGTACCATTCTTTAATTTAAATTGTACCACGGCAGCCTAGAAGCATTACGACTTCAGAAAGACCCATATTTTAGGTGCAAGTCATATACAATTGCTAATCTTTCATACTATTACTCTTCACTCATCATTCTTGGACAAGGACTGTTCGTACCCATTACTCTTGATAAGTAGGCCGAGGCACGAAAAAAGGAGGGTGTGTCTCATGGAGGGGCCACATATCAGACATGATCGTATGCAACCACATACAAATTCAACAACATTAGATACAAAAAAAAAAAATAATAAAATAAAATAAAATGAAACCCAAAGCATCCATAACCTTTACTCACATGTTAAGAGGACTAAAAATCCACTCAAGCAATAATGGCAATGAAAGTTAATTTTATCTCCCAACTCTCCATGAAAGCTTGCATAATGAAAAGATGAATAGAAAGTAGCAACGACATGCTAATTTTAATTGCACCATAGAGCATGAAAGATTTTCCTCAAATATCTCCTCAAATCAACAAAAAAGTATATGAATTTTATGCCAACAAAACATGTATCTTTTACCTTATTACAACGAGAGAAAATGATGCAGTTTGTAAGCGCATCAAATGGCTCGAGAACAATTGATTAACCAAACTCTCAAAAGAACCAAAAAGGCTCAAGAACAAAGTTCTTTCAATTAAAATTCATTCAAAAACTAACTAAAAACATAAACCCTAGATCCCCTTTTATAGGTGGAGAATCATTGTTCAAATAGGAAACTAAATAAAATATATAAAAATTCAAATAATAGATAATAATAATAATCTCCAATATGCCCCTGCATCATACTCCCCATCTTCGAAAAAACTCGTCCTCGAGTTTTGCCATCGGATGAAAGCCACCTGGATTAAAAGGAACATCAACCCGATTGCCATTTATTATTATCATCACGACCCGCCTAAACAACTTAGCTTCATGGGTCGTCTCGCCCAACGCTAGACCTCTATCACTGGATCGAATGGGGCATTGGACCTTCTCCTATTCGCTATTGACTTGACTTGCTCGGAAATATTTACTCTAACTTCGACTTCATATTTATTGTCGTTCATTGCAAAGAACCCAAATTGGACTTGTGGATCCAAGTTTGCTAGTTGACCAGCCATGCCCAATTGAATATATCTTGGGCTAGATAAAGGCCCACGTAAACGATGAGTAAGCCCAAATTCAGGTTGAGTATTACTAGTCCATAAAACAGCCCCCCAACCACTGTTAGTTCGGTGAGTATTTGTGAGCCCAGAGAACCTTTTGTGTGGCTCCAAATAATCCAAAACTCCATTAGTGGATTCCACGAAATCCATATCTTTATGTATATTCACCAAATTACACACTTGTTTTGTAATATTTATTTCCATGTGAACTTCCGACAAAAAAGCTTTACTAGTCAAAACTATCATCACCTTCCTAGTTTTCTGATTGGACTCCCTTATTTGAAATTTTAAAGTCAATGGATCTTCACATGTATAGCCATCAAAATTATCGGAAACTTTATAAATAAAAACCGAACTTTTTCCATCAAATTTAAAATCATCTCCAATTTGAATTGCCACTTTTGTAGGAGATAATTGTATATAATCGGTAAAATTCAAATATGACAAACTTACTGGTGAGATTTTTATGTCATCCATGGAAAACAATTGACTAAGGTTAGCCACCAAGTTTTGCGATTCACCCATTGTTGTCGGTTTATTAGGTGGAATTTCCGTAGCCACAAAATCATCACTTTCAGCCACTGTATTATCACCATAAACCCAAGTATACCATTCCTCGTCCCCATATATATCATACACGGGTGACATATAATAGATAGGGTCGCCTTCGAAAGGATCCTCCTCTTCCCTGGTTGAATCGTCCCAGACAAATCCTCCCAGTTCAGTTTCCTCCCAAGTCAACCATGATGCCTCCAGATCTCGGACCCGTTGGCTGAGTCGTCTGATTGCAAAATCCCGTGGGTAGGAACCAACTCCACCGCTGCCTCTGTCGGCGAGTTGAAAATTGATCTTCTCCACGAGCACGTGAATTGAAAACACTCATGTCGTTGTCTCTATCGGCGTCTCTACGAGCAAGCATGTATTCCCCTCCACATTGAGCCATTTGATAAACCTTAGCTCTGATACCACCTGATGCAGTTTGGAAGCGAATCAAATGGCTCGAGAACAATTGATTAACCAAACTCTCAAAAGAACCGAAAAGGCTCAAGAACAAAGTTCTTTCAATTAAAATTCATTCAAAAACTAACTAAAAACTAATTTTCAAATAGGAAACTAAATAAAATATATAAAAATTCAAATAATAGATAAAAATTCAAAAATTCAAAGACGGGGAGTATGATGCAGGATTATCTCCTTATTCAAATTAATAATTATCTTTAAGTTTAAATTTCAATTATCTTTTATTTAGGTTATTTTATTTAATGTTTATCTATTATTTAGTTATCTTTATGTTTTAGAACTATAAGTATTAGGTTTATGTTTTGTTTTAAGGGAGTTTTTGATTGAATTTTAATTGAAAAGAATTTTGTTCTTGGAACCTTTGGTTCGTTTATCGTCTTTGATTACTATTTGTTCTTGAGCCATTTGATGCGCTTCCAAAACTGCATCCGTTGGTATCAGAGCTCTTGGTTTGTCAAATGGCTCTACGTGAAGGCGAGTGTTTTCTTGTTCGAAGAATCGCCGATTGAGGCAACGACAAGAACATTGGTGATTCACGTATTTGTGGAGATCGATTCAACCGAGACCGTAGATCCGTCAGACGAGGCAACGAGATCAGAAACCGTGATCCACAAGATATTATCAAGATCAAAAGGCTCCGACAATGAGTCCAAGATCTTGAAGAGATTAGAAGGCTTTGTCAACGAGTCCGAGATCTTGAAGACATTAGAAGACTCCGTCAACGTCATCCGCTTCCTCGTCTAGTTGTTCATCTCCATGATGCTCGAACTGTGTCTCTGGCACAGTTTCCTCCACGTCATCGTCCCCATCTTCTAGGTTGAGCTCGAAGTCTTCTAGTTGGGAATTTTTTAATTGATGCGGCGTAAAATATTGTTGATACATCATGGGTGATTGGCTTTGTGGGAATTGTTAGAATTGTGGGTATTGTGAGTAAAACGGTTGTTGTTGGGGTTGGGGTTGGGTTTGTGGAAAATTGATCACGGGCCTATAGGGTTCAACCGTAACCGATCTCGAACCCGAAGCTTTGCTTCGACTACTAGAACCTCTAGATTTCGAGGTTCCCCTCCCACCCCTCGAAACACTCTTTGATTTCCTTGGAACCCGAAGCTTTGCGGCAGTGTTACCGTGCTGGTAGTGTGGTACCCGTGCCCAATTCTGGTAGCGCCCCGTCTCCCCTAACCTATTAAAGTACGACTTGCGTTTAACTTTCCACAATGCAACCTTTTGAAGAGAAAGGTTACAATGTCTAGTAAAAGTTGCAACTTTTAAATAAAAATGTTGCAATTTCAATATAACTTTGCAATTTTTTTATGAAAAAGTGTTGCATTAGATATTCTAATGCAACTTTTGTGTTGAAGAAAGTTACATTAGATTAAAATGCAACTCAACTGAAAAAGGTTTCATCTAAAAAGTTTCATTAGCCCCGTTTTCTAGTAGTGATTGATTAATATAATAATTCGTTCATTTGTTAATGCTTGTAGACGGAGGTTAAGTTTTTAGGAAAGTTGAGGCACCCAAATTTAGTAAAATTAGTAGGATATTGTTTCGAAAAGCATCATCAACTACTGGTTTACGAATACATGTCAGAACGAAGCTTGGATATACATTTATTTAGGGACGGTATGTCATATTTTCTACCATGATTTGATTGGTTTCTTATTTTACAAACATGGAGGTTTCGACTTCTAATGTTTTTCTTTTTCTTCAACAGAAGAACTTCCTTGGGACATTAGAATGAAGATTATTCTTGGTGCTGCAAAGGGCTTAGAGTTTCTTCATAGTCCTCCAAACAAAATACTTTTCAGAGATTTTAAGACAGCAAATATTTTACTTGATTCGGTATGTTCGTGTTCTTTAACTTTAAATCGTTTCCAAGGTTGTTTATCAAATTTGTACTATCTTGAGAATTATATGTTGATCATTTCATTTAAACAGGAGTTCAATGCCAAAATCTCTGATTTCGGGTTTGCCCGTGAAGGACCCATCGGCGATGACATCCATGTTACCACTAGGCGGATAGGGACGCACTGCTATGCTGCCCCGGAATTTTTGTCAACTGGTATACTAATGTATTTTGTACATTTTCTACTAACTTGTGATTTTATATAAATAAGTTACATTTGGTTTGTTTTATATAGGTCACTTGAAATGGAATTGCGATGTCTACAGTTTCGGAATAGTGCTTTTGGAAGTTTTGTCGGGGAAAAGAATTATGTATTACCCCGAGATACTTGATATGGTCAAATCCTCCGTTCTCACCAAAGAGAATGTGTCTGGGCTTCTTGACGAATGTTTGCGTGGCCAGAATACTTACGGGGATCTAAAGGTGGCTCAGCTAGCCAAGATATGTGTTTCAGATATCCCCATGTGTAGGCCAGACATGCCGAAGGTGGTGAAGTATCTGAAGTCAGTTCAACGTAGCGGCAAGAAGAAAGAATAACGTTTCCATGGACCTGATGCAAAGTCTATTAGAATAAATCATACTAGTACAAAAAGAGTTATTAAAACCGTTAATTTGTCTTATAAAACAGTTGTAGAACCGTTTTATTTGTTTCGTTTGAAAAGCATATGAACGTTGTAAAAAGATTTTAGTGGCCGTTGTAAAAGGAACAATATTTTTTATATGAATTTACTTATTACAAGCTTGTAAATGAGAATACCATTGTTGTAAAATGATATTACAACGATTTGATAACCGTTGTAAAGAGGAGTGTTTTTTTAACAACCGTTTTAAAAGATTTAATTTTTATATTTTTAATTTACCATTAATATCAAATATAACGATGTCATACCAAATACAATGATTCTAAATAATTTATAGTGTATAAATATATTGTATCTTTCATACCAAATACAATGGTGATATCCATATATATATATATAAATATATATTTACACACACACACAACTATATCCCTTACCAAATCAACTAATTAAACACTAAAAAATTAATAAATGAACAACAACCAATTATATAAAAGAAACATTCCATTGTAAATATAAATGTCAACTTTTTTATTCTACAAAAGAACTCAAGTCATACTTCACTTATAATTGACCAAACAAAAAACAAGTTATAGTTCACTTCAACCAAACTCAACTCAACTCTCAATAGTACTGTGCTGCAATATCATACTTATATTTGAATGAGAATTGAGGGTTGTGCTTGTAGACAATCTATGACTTAGTCCAAGAACATCCGCAGCTATAATACCAGCAAGTTGCAAGTTACCAGGTAAATGATGCAAAAACATAGTTATTACAACATTATCAAGTATTTCCATCCCAAAATACCCACTGCTAAGGATATAATTTTATAAACATGGTGATTAGAAGCAACAGCGGAATGATTTCTACCACAAGGATCTTAATATCATGATGTCACACCCCGCCAAGGCAAAAACGCGAGGTGCGACTTCGAAAGATTTTCAAGCACAAAAGGTCACACGAGCATTAATTAAAACAAAGTAGGAACTTTCATTAAACAACCAAATCCGTTCAACAATAGTTAATTGTTTAATTCTAAAACCATTGTATGTAAATGTCTAAAATTATTATGACAACAAAACGGTCCAAAAGAAGGTATCCCACAAATGCTCGCACGCGACCCCTGCAAGTTCCATTATCCATGCTAATTTCCTGAAAAACATGCATGCAAAATATATGGGTCAACACAAAGTTGGTGAGTTCACGGGTTTTCTATAGGTTGGACATGTAATCCAAAACCGACTAAATCATTGCGTAGCTATGACAATAATTAATAGGTGATCTGACATGAGCCCATAACCAAACCTTGACATGTTGTGCCTCGCCCATTGTACACTAAAGACAATGAATAATGTGAAATACAAGCACTCTTTTGATATCTGTTATCCGATCAGAGCGACTGACCAAGAGTAGGGGTGTCAGCCCAATAGATCTATCCTGGTGTTTCATGGCTTAGTCCATAGCTAATGGTTATGGTATGATGTATGACACGAGGGCTTAATGTATCCTGAACCTTGATGTCTCACGTTCACATAATAGTCATGTAATGTAATTGAAAACTGTACGCATGTTTTTCTCCCGGAAAAATGTAAAAACTGTAAAAAGGGGCCGTTAAATCTCACTTCATGTCTGGATGCTAAACTGAACTGAATCTGGCACTGTGTGTCTTTCTAGGAACCCTAAATGCATTTAAAAGCAACTTAGGTCTATGTTTGGTTCTAACTACCATGCAACTGTTCACCCGACTGTAACACCTATGGACTAGGGGCTTCTGTACCACTATCCACGGGTGTCACACACTGTATGTGTCAATAATTGTTCGTTTTGTTATCCTGGTGGCTATGTTTATTCTGTTTTTGGCAAAACATATGTTGTGACTTACTAAATGTTACCGTGTGGCTTTTATGTCACAGTTTTGTAAGCCTAGGGTAAAATATGGACATATTTTGCTATAATATTGTGTAAATTTAACATATCTTGGCACTTCTTCTTCAAATGTACACATTTTCAAGCATTTAACATAGGTTTCTAGGAAAACCATTTTGTTAAAGTGGTTAACACATGTTTTTGTTGTTCTTAACACATGTTTTCAAAACATAGTTTAGTGTATGTTAAAAAACTAGATGATTTTGGCTTAGATTTGGGCCGGTCTTGACCCCATACACTCACGCATACATTCAAATGTATGTGTGGGGGTACATAAATGTCCATATACGAGTTCTCTTATGCATGTATTCGTGTATATATATGTGATCGAGTATGTGTAAGCTAAAACATCAATCTTTTAACATAAAACTTAAGCATTTTAGTTAATTTAACTTAAACAACTCATGGTTATAGTGTGCGAAGGTGTGTGTACTCGGGTTACCATTACATGTAATCGAAATATGTATAAAGAAGGAAAATGGTTCGGTTATTATACCTTGGTTTACAGCCGAGTATATATATAAGAAAAATAAGCAACCTCCCTTCCAAATGACTCCTAAAGACTTGCTAGTGGCTTGGAACTCCTAGTTGATGAGGAAAAGTGATCGAATTAGACCCCCTTGGGTCCCTTTGGTTTCAGCCGAATGGTAACAAGGGAAAGGAATGGTAGGTTCAAGTGTTAGTGTATCATGAGATGTTGTGGTGTGAAAAAAATGGCTTCCTTTATCTCCTTTATATAGCCGAGAGAGTGAGGGAAGGACCTTAGGTGATTGGTTCACAAATGTGGTAAGTCAAAACCCATCTTTCAGGGAGTGTTAAAGGTGAATGGTGATGTTGGTGAAACAAGTTGACTTGAGGTTTTGTTGGGTTGTGTGGGGTGGCTTCGGCCGATTATACATGGGGAAAGGGCAAGCATGTTTTGGTAACGTTGACAAAAAAAATCCATCTCTAATGTTTTATGTTGTGCCTACTTGATGCAAGAAGTTGACTTTGATTCAAGTGTAGCGGACCTAGGGAAGGTGCTAGCCGATTTCTTTGTATGTTTGTGGACATTCTTGGATGGTCAAGGTGTTGGATTAATATGTACGGTTTCGATAACTTAACGCTACTGACTGAGCTGTGACCCGTAAGAGTTACACATTGGGCAACGAACATTAAATCCACTTAACTTAATTAACTGGTAATCACAAACAATTAACGAAATAAATGGGTTTTTTTATTTATACTAATTATAAATAATATCACGTTTATTGGTTATGGGTTTCGGGCTTTATATCGCGTCTTGAACTTGATATAGGTTTATTGGGCTTAGGTTTCAATAGAAATTAATATGTAATTAGGATGGTTGTTTTTTTATATATTAAAAGATAATGATAATGATTATCTAATTATACATAATCAATATCTAATCTATCTATAATTTATAACTTATAATAAAAGAATTGAACTTTGATTATGTGTCATTTAATGGAGGCCTCAACCCCTCCTTGAATGTGCCACGTGGCATCATGTAGGATTTTTTAATTTTTGAGTTTTTTAAATAAATCTATATATATATTATAATTATTTTAGGAAAAGATAAGAATTAAAAAACAAAATTAAATTTTCTCTCTAATGTTTCCTCCCATAACTTTTAAACGTTAATATCTTTTATATACGAGATTTTTTAAAGAAAAAAATTACACCAAATTAACGAGCGTTTTATTATCTTTCCAACGAGTACCATAGTGCTATATAAAAAACGGAGAAAAAACGACAACTATTTTTGTGGGGTTTTGTTTTCAAATATATTTTACTCTACTAATAAATCACAAACCATAAGCATAACTTCACAGGCACAGATTTTTTTTTTATATTTGAATATGATAACTTATGGCAGAAATTTGTTAAAAATAAATAAATAATAATAATATTATTATTTTTATTATTATTATTCATTAATCATGTATTGGCAAATCATTAAATATGTTGTCATATTAGATATTTTATTATGTTATATTAGATATTTCAACCCCGGGACACTCCCGGGATAAAAGCTAGTTGTTAATAACCTAATCATTATCTAATTACGTAATATATAGAATAACCTAATTATTACTCATATATATAATATATTTTACCATCCATCTCATTATATATATATTAAACGTAGAGGTGTTACAAACAGTCGCTTTCCAACCTTTTTGTTTTCCCCCTTTTTTTTTTTTGCTTTCTTTATTAAGTTTTTTTTTTGCGTTTTGACCACCAACTTTTTTATTAAGTTTTTCATTTCCTATTTTGGCCACATTTTCTTTTCCTTTATTTAGGTGTTCTTTTTTTTTTCCCCTCATTTTGGCCACCAACTTTTTGGTTAGGTTTTTCTCCCACAATTTTTATTTTTCCACCGGTTTGGCCACCAACTTTTTGGTTAAGGTTTTTTTCCCCTTTTTTCCCACATTTTATTTCTTTCTTCTTTACGTAGTGTCCGCCTACGTTCGTATACTACTTTCGTCTCCGTTCGTCTGTAACACTCGATCTTTAACCCAAGTTGCTCTACGTTCGTATGGTATTTTCGTCTACGTTCGTGTAGCAATTTTTTTATGCGGCGTTAGTCTACGTTCGTACAGTACGTTCGTCTCCGTTCGTCAACGTAAGTTGTTTTAATTTTCTTTCCCAATTTGGACACCGACTTTTTGGTTAAGTTTTTTTTTTTCCCATTTTCGCCACCAACTTTCGTTTACGTTCATATAATACTTTCATCTACGTTCGTGTACGTTCGTATAATTCTGCCGTCTACGTTCACGTTCGTATAGTTCTTTCGTCTACGTTCGTATAGTACTTATGCCAACATTCGTCTGCATTCGTATAGTACTTTCACATACGTTCGTGTGCGTTCATATAGTTCTTTCGTCTACGTTCGCCTACGTTCGTATAGTTTTTTCGCCTACGTTCGATCTTCCATTGCGTAGATCATGGCCAACGGCGCAACGCGCCGTACTTCGAAAACACTAGTTAGAATTAATTGAGATACAGCAATACATGTTTACCCAACCCCATCAAAACTCTAAAAACAGTCGCAAACCCCAAAAAGGAACAAGTCGCTTTTTCCCTTTTTGTTGTGCACCTTCCGGCCACCCAATACTTGTTTGGTGTTAATTTCTAGCACTCGTTCGTTGTACCTCGGTGTCTCAAACGGTTAATTATTAACCACTCAGGTATATCTATCTCATTGGTAGGTTAATAATATTTAGTACCGTGTTTGTATGTTTTTGTAACCAGATCCTTTTCGGTTAGTTTTAGTGTTAAATTTTATAAATATTCCGTTGCGCTTTATTAATTATATATTTAATTAGTAACAAATATATCAAACCCGTTTTGATAAAAAGTAAAGTTGACACCACTGAAACCCAACCTTGTTTTTGCATGTTTTTATATATTTGTTTCGGTTTTGGTTTTATGGTTTGGCCCACATTGATGGCTCAAAGTTGTAATAGATTAGGGTTTTTTATTTTTATATATTTTTGTAAATATTAAATCTTGAAGACCCGAAGACAAAACTAAAGACCAAGACAGGAGTCATGAAGTCAGTGGGAGTCTCTCAAGACAAGAAGATGCACTCAAGTCCAAGTCCATCCTTGTGGTTGTTTATGTGTTGTGACCCCGTGACCCATTTTGGTCTTGCTAAAAGGCTCTAGCAAGATCAAACAATTTTTTGGCCATATGATTTACATATTTATTTGCTATTGTGGTTGCTTTATTTTATAAATTGTTATAACATACCAACCTAATACCAAACCTTTTAAAAAGGAAGTTTTTAAAATATTGACACAATCAAATAAAACAAGTTCTAAACTTATTTTTACAACTTGTAAAATTTATCATAAAACAAATAGTTTGTTTTTAAAATAAATAATAACCACTAGAGTTTTTGAAATTTAAACGATTTTTAACTTTCTAAAAACTCACAACTTAATTGTTTGAACTATTAACTTTAATTGGTTATTCAAGTCGCGACAAACATAGTTTTAATAGGTTATTTAAAATTAAGTATCCCGAGTGATGCAAGGGTTAATTATACTGTCACGTACATTATATAGTAAAACTGGCTTTTACGACCCTATTCGGTAAACTCTAAAATTAAATCCCATATTTAAAATCAATAGTCTATGCCATCCTATTATAAGGAACACTTGGAGCATAATGCGAACCATCAGTGTTGGGAGCCACAGCACCACACTTGATGTCTAGTTTATCCTCCAAGGTGCAAGGGTTTCGTAGACACATCCGGCCCTTCCACACGTACCTATTTTAGGGAGACTATTACTTTTCCCTCTTGGCATGCCACAGCGGCCTGGAGAGTGAAAGTGGGCATAGATGAGGCTAAACGTATCAATGCTTAGACAAGAGTTGTCATAGTAGGCCTCACACTCGAGAGTTGTGCATTTCTCACAATTGACACTCGTTGTCTGTCTGCCTAACCACTTACTAATGTTGCATGCCACAGCTGCCTTTAGTAACTGATATAATCAGATTCTCATTCCCTATAATTATTGTAAATGGGTCATTAATTAATAAGGAAATTAAACATCAATAATACTAATTAAAATTATTTTGCTTATTTAACAGATGGCTAATGAAAACAACTCCCCATTTGCTCTCAAGTCTATACTTGAGAAAGAAAAACTAAATGACACCAACTTTCTCGAATGGCACCGCAATCTAAGAATAGTTCTCAAGATGGCAAAGAAGCTTTACGTTCTAGATGGCCCAGTCCCCAACGAGCCTGAAAATAACACTGTTGCTGCTCGTAGGGCACTGGAAAAGCATAACGAGGATGCCATTGAGGTAGCCTGCCTTATGCAAGCCACTATGTCTCCTGATCTCCAGAAGAACATGGAAGACAAGAATGCATTTGACATGATCAAGCAACTCAAGGACATGTTCTAGAAACAAGCCCGACAAGAACGCTACGACACCATGAAACAGCTTATAAGCTGTAAAATGCAAGAGGGCTCATCTTTTAGTACTCATGTGCTTAAGATGTCTTTTTTTGCATGAAAAGTTGAATAATTTGAAAAGAAAATTCATTTTTTAATTTTAAATTTAAAAAAATTATAAATAGGTTTTCTCAATTATTCTCACGGTTCTCGCGATATTTATCGTTCTCAAGATAACTCTACCCTATATATATATATAGGGGATGGATTAAGGGGAAACCTCATCTTCATGAAAAACCCTTTAAACTCTATGGTGACCATTGATCAAACTTGATCAATGGTCCTTAATTAATTGTTTATAATAATAGAAGCCACTTGCATTTGTGTGGTTGTAATGAGATCAAGGGCAAATTAGTCATTGAGCAATTTTCTGAATCCTAGGTTTAAAAAGGTTGATTTGACACTTGTCAAGTCACCTCTCTCCTACTTTATGGCACTTTCTCCAGCACGAAAAATTAACATACGTTAGTGTTGTGATGCAAAATTCTGACCTCATGTGAGACATCGCTAACATGTGTTACCAGGCATATACTAAAAGAACATAATAAAAGATCACATAAAAATGTGTATTTATTTAATAAATGATAAAAACGATCATTACAATCAATACTAAAAGTGTATCAAAAAAGTTTTCATACATACATAATTATTTGTGAAATGATAAAAAACTATCATAACAACATAAAAAAGATCTAGCTATGCTTCGTTCTTGATACGCATCTTCATCTTTAACACAAAACATCTCTTCACCTACAAAAAAAGATAACACGTGTTAGTTGGGCTCTCCGAAACATATAATGAGACATCACTAACATGTGTAGTGTATTCTAAAAACATATGTTTTACTGAAATAACGTATGTCATATGAACCCTACCACCTGTTAGTTAGGTATATACTAACATGTGTTAGCATCACTAACATGTGTATAAACAATACCAAATCTGCAATGCCATGTGTATCGTACTCAATTTGAAGTGCCAAGTGTATAATACTCAAACATGTGTATAAACAACAATAAACGTGATTTTTACAACTATGTTAATACAACTACTCAAATACGATTAATAGGGTTTGAAATCCAACAATAATAAATTTAAAAAATCAAATCATAACCAATCCAAATCCATATACCAAAAAATTATCCTCATATTCATGAAATATATAATATGATAAAAACAAAATAACACGTGTTAGTTGGGCTCTCCAAAACACATAATGAGACATCACTGAAAATACGTACGTCATATGAACCCTAACACATGTTAGTTGGGCATATACTAACGTATGTCATATGAACCCTAACAAAATGTTAGTTAGGCATATACTAGCATGTGTTAGCATCACTAACATGTGTATAAACAACACTAAAATCTGCAGTGCCGTATACCAGCAGCATGTGTTAGCATGAAATATTAAATATATAATATAATAAATGACATCAGTAGCATGTGTTAGCATATTCTAAAATACATGTCTTACTAAAAATAACGTATGTCATATGGGTCCTAGCACCTGTTAGTTGGGCATATACTCATATACTAGCATATGTTAGCATCACTAACGTGTGTGAGCATGCAAGACTCGGACCGCAAAAAATAGACATGTACCCTATACGAGTTCATAACAATTTCACTTGCCAAAAATTTATTAAACATAATACAAAAATTATTTAAACACCCTATTCACCAAAAGATTAAACATTTATAATCTTTATAAAAAACATCACTTACCACAGCCACATCACCAACGCCTCCTTCTTCCAATAGCCTACTCGTGAAAACCAACACTGGAACAGATAACATGTGTTAGCATATACTAACATAAAAAAGACTACAAAATTATTCATCAATCACATGTGATTTGTCAACCTCATGTCCTCAATCAAATAAAAATCTAACATAAACAAAATAATAATAATAAAAAAAATAAAAAAAACGTTAACATAATATTTTTTTTTCATTCAAGCATTTGATCGAACACTTGGTATGCGAACAAAAACTATCCCCAAAACTACTACTATTATTATTCTAACAAAACCCAAAACCTAACTACAAACAAATATTTCAAAACTCACCAAGATTCAAGTTTGATTAACACCAAAATATCCAGATCCAGATCTAGCTTATAATAATAATAATAATAATAATAATAATAATAATAATAATAATAATAATAATAATAAGCAAAGCCAAAACAAAATTATAAGCAAAAATCAATGGCAACATAACGGAAACCAATTCAAACTTCTATCTAATAGTTGCTTAATTGTTTTAACACTAACTACAGATTTACTTACAAACATAAAATATACATGGCTAAAGATATTCATTCTTGAAAATAATATGTACAGAAGCCCATAAAGAAATTCCCAACGATGTCACTCAGGGTCTGCTGAGGGAAACCATTCGGTTTGGTCCGTTTCGTCTTTGACAGTTGGGTTTGGTCCGTTTCGGTGGTGTTGATGTTTATAAGACAGAGGGGGTGGCCGGTGGTGGCCGGACGTTGTTGAGGTGGTGATGGCGGTGGTGGTGGTGGTGGTGGTTCTAGAGAGAGACAGAGAGAGGGAAAGGTAGAGAGAGGGTAGAGAGAGGTTTTGCCCATTTGAATTTGAAAAGAAATGAAGAGATAAAGAGGGGGGAAATAATATATATAGGGAGAGAGAGAAAGTGGGTAGTTGAAATGTCTATATTACCCTTTGAATATTATAATATGGTGGGTGATGTGGCTTAATATGGACCAAGCATTGGGTTTATTGGGTTTTTCATTTAAAATGGGTTTTTTCCATATACTTCCCCTATATATATATATATATATATATATATATATATAGAGGACGGTTATTGTACAAAGTAATGAAAACGTGAGAAGTGTGTGAAGTCACGTAACATACAAAATTACGTAACATAGACAGAATCACTACTAGTTCATAACTAAAATCACGTAACATATAGTGTCATTACGTAATTACGTACCATAAGACAGAATCATTCAAAACTTTACATAAAAAATTTTCCATACCCTTAAAAAACGTAAACATACAAAATTACGTAACATAGACAGAATCACTACTAGTTCATACCTAAAATCACGTAACAAAATTACATACCATAAACAGAATCACTACTAGTTCATAACTAAAAAAAATCACACCAAATCATGAGAAGAATTGTGAGTGCTTTTATTTCTTTCTTTCTTTCTTTTTTTTTTGTTTTTTGTTTAAAGCTATATCTCTTTTTTGGGGGCGATTTCAACAATGATTTGGAGTTGTGTGGTTGTGTTTTATGCAATAGTGGTTATTTTCTTAATAGAGTAAATCAAATCACCAAAGGTATCTGCAAATAAAACTTTATTATCTATTTCCTTTAAAATTGACCCTAAACATATTTAGCGTCTTTCGTGTTTAAATGAGTTGGTTTACTAAACATAAACACATCGGGTTGTTAGCGGGTTTTATGTTGTAATGAGTTGGTTTATTGTAAATAAAACACTATCTGATTGTTATCGCGTTCCTAACTAATGGGTTAGTTTGTTAAACATATAACACATTCTGATTTGTTAAATGTGTTTTTTAGTGATGGGTTAGTTGGTTGAACATGAAACACATAAGATTATGATTTTATGGGTTTATGTAGGTTTGATACTTAAAACACACTATGAAAACCGTCCATAGAGGGCTGGAGTTTTTGTTATACTTGGACATCTCACATCATCTTATGCATCCCACATCATCTTCGTTTTCTCTCTTCTAGGGCAGTGATGATTCCATTTGCAATATCTAAGATTTCTTGTCTTCAGATGGCGTGTGATGCACAATGGTGCCGACGGAAGTCATGGAATCTATTTCTAAGAGTGCATCATCAAACACATTAGTGAGCTAAAATAACTGGTATGTTTAATTTTTTTTTTAACAATTATTTTCATTATATATATATATATGTGTGTGTGTGCGCTTGTGTGGCTTATCCTTTTCTTTCTTTTTTGATTATATGCATTTAGGTGACGTTTCACTAATGAATTGTTTGTCAATATCTTGTAATTTGAACAAGAATACTAAGTTTATAATATGACTAGCTGATTACCCCGGGAAGGTCCCGGGGTTGAAAAATTTAATATGATTTAATAAAAAATGATAAAAAAAAAGAAAACTCAAATCACGAAAAGAGTAAATAACTTAAACATAATCAATCTTAGTTAAAAAACAGTTATTTAAAAAGTTAAAAAAATAAAAAGCATAAACCATATTAAACATAATAAAGTATTAAAAGGATAACCTTCAACATATAATCATCTTCACGTAAATTAAAATATGTTACAATTTGACTTATACTTATATATATAGATGTAGAATTCATGATGGGGGTTGAAAAATATAACCATTCTAATAATACTAATACTAATAGTAATAATTATTACTCTTGTAATTAAATAAATAAAAAAATAACCTTGCTATAAGGTGACATCATGTGTTGCAGTGTTGGGCGAATCTTTCTCCTAGCTTCTCTTGATGAAGTATACCTATCGATCTTTAGAAGAGTAAAATTCCAATGATAACATGACGATTGGGCTGAATTTCAACATCGTAGATAAGAACCTGGTTTAAAAGAAAAAATATGATTAATGAATAACCTGAACACTTTGTGTTTTTTTCTGTATGAATATAACCCCACAAAAAATAGTCGTTTTTTTTTCGTTTTTATATAGTACTATGGTGCTCGTTGGAAAGATAATAAAACGCTCGTTAATTTGGTGTAATTTTTTTATTTAAAAAATCTCGAATATAAAAGATATTTATGTTTAAAAATTATGGGAGGAAGATAAGAGAGAAAATTTTAAATTTGTTTTTAAATTCTTTTTTCCTAAAATAACTCAATTTAATTTTAGTAATTGAGAATTAAGAGATAGAGAGATAAATTTAGAAAAATACTCAAAAAGACCAAAAACACTCAATTATTAAGCCACGTGGCACTCTCAAGGGGCATATATGCTTTCTTTTATATATATACTAGATATTTGCCCGCGTGGACACGCAGTTCACCAACGTACGATTATTTGGAGTAGTATAACGTATAAGAAAAATAAAGTAGACAAATTTTATTAAAATTTAAAAGCAACGAATACACAGTTATTCAAATATTGCTGAAAATTTCCTTATAAACTACATTCTTTGTTTTAGTCATCACTTTCCCATCAGCATCAAGTATAAGTAATTTCACACCAGCCCTGCTTTTAACTCTTGACAATGCGACATAAAGTTGACCATGTGAGAATACAGGCTCTCTTAAATACAATCCAACTTTCGATAAAGACTGTCCTTGGCTTTTATTTATGGTCATTGCGAAACATATGCTTATTGGGAATTGGCGCCTTCGGAACTTGACTGGAAGCTTGATATCAGACGGTATCATATTTATTGTAGGAATAAGAGTTTTGGTACCAATGTTTCCACCTAGACTTTTGCCCGCGTTTACACGCAGTTCACCAATGTACAATTATTTTGGGTGGTAAAACGTAAAAAAAAATATAGTAGAAATATTTTATTAAAATTTAAAAGAAACCAATACACATTTTATTCAAATATCATTAAATATTTCTTTATACACTACATTTTTTTGTTTTAGTCTTGACCTTCCCATCAGCATCAAGTATAAGTAACTTCACACCTGCCCTGTTTTTAACTTTTGACAATGCGACATAAAGTTGGCCATGTGAGAATACACGGTCTCTTAAATGCAATCCAACCTTCGATAGAGACTGTCCTTGGCTTTTATTGATGGTCATTGCGAAACATACGGATATTGGGAATTGGCGCCTTTGGAACTTGACTGGAATCATGTTATCAGATGATAGTTGAGGAGTATTATCTAGAAAAAATAAATAGTAGTGAAAAATATTTCTTACAAAATATTAAAAGTAAGACACTATTTGAGTCAGATCATTCAAAATTCGAAATAAATGTTATAATTAAGTCTAATTGTTACCATTATAGATATTAAAATATGAAAATAAATAGTTTAATGTGTAATGGTTACCATTATTAACTTTAATTCAAAAGTTTAATTTGAAATTAAAAATTCGATATTTAATTGATTACCAATATAAGCTAAATTAATATTAGAATAATATAGCACAATTAATATCTCCAATTAATGTACTAATTGAAGAGTTGACACTAATTTGAATCTTATTAAATTTGTAATTAAAAGGATAATTAGTTTGTGTAATTTGTTACCATTATTAATCAAAACTAAAAAACTGAAATTTTGTTTAATTCGAATTTAAATATTTTGAATTTAATTTGAATTTTGAATTTCAAAATTCAAAATTTAACTTATTACCAATATAAATTACACTAAATTTAGGAAGTGAGTAATTTGAATGTAATAAGGAAATTTAATGAGTTCCTAATTTACGTAAGTTTCCTTTCTCATTCTCATTTATTAAGGTAAAATTTTGAATTTAGAATGGGTCTAATTCGAAATTAAATATTTCGAATTTTAAGTTGAAATTTGAAATTGATAATTCGTTATTTAATTGATTACCAATATAAGTTAAACTAATATTAGGATAATATAGGGAAATTAATATGATCAATTAATGTATTAATAAAAGTTGACACAACTTATGTAGGGACTTTGAATCATATTAACTGTGTAAATAAAAGGATAATTAGTATGTGTAATTTCTTACAATTATTAACCAAAATAAAAAATTGGATATTAATTGATTACCAATATATGCTAAACTAATATTAGAATAATATATCACAATTAATATGATCAATTAATGTATTAATTAGAGAGTTGACACTACTTTGAATCTTATTAAATTTGTAATTAAAAGGATAATTAGTATGTGTAATTTGTTACCCTTATTAATCAAAACTAAAAAATTGAAATTTTGTATAATTTAAATTTAAATATTTTGAATTTAATTTGAATTTTGAATTTCAAAATTCAAAATTTAACTTATTACCAATATAAATTACACTAAATTTAGGAAGTGAGTAATTTAAATGTAATAAGGAAATTTAATTAGTTCCTAATTTACGTAAGTTTCCTTTCTCATTCTTATTTTATTAAGACAAAATTTTAAATTTAGAATGAGCTAAATAGTTAATATATAATTATTATTAATGTGTATTTATTATCTACGAAAAATATGAGATTTAAAAAAAAAATAAAAGTCGAACAATTGTTTATATGGTAAAATCTTTGAATTTGGAATGAGCGTAAATATAGTTAATATATAAATATTTTACAAAAAATTAGGTTTTGATTAATATACAAAACATAATTTTGAAAAAAATAAAGCAGGGATAATTATAAAAAAGGAACAATATAGAAAAGTAACCTAGGAAATTAAACAATTAATGAACAAAATAATAAGGAGAATGAAAACTTACAACAGATTGAGTGGCGTGCCTACAACAATTGATTTTGTTTCAAGAAAGACCTATCACTTTGGAAGAACGATCTAGTTTCAAAAGAAAAGGATATAGTAGATTAATCTTCAAGATCTTAAAATTGAATGTATAAAACACACATAATACAACTAAATCGGAAGTTTTAAATCATACCATAAAAGTATATCCATATTAAATAATATCATTCAATTCTATATCCCCATAAATCGGAAGTTTTAAATCATTCCATAAAATTAGAAGCTTGAAAATAGGAAAGATCATAGATTCTTTTGAAAAAAATTAAACCACTTTCCGATTTTGACACGATGCAATCGGGTGCACCCACATCATGGATCCATGATCCATCCAATCACCAACCAAACTAAAGATTTTCACTAAAAAACATTATCTCAAGCATATGAAGATCCGTATTATATTAAATTCTCAAGAACAAATAAGAACAATTGATGAAAATTCTTGAACCCTTTAAACAATCTTAATCGAATAAGAAGTTATGAACATGAAAGAAAAAATATATGATGATTAACCAAAGCTTAATAAACACGAAAAGTAAAGATTTGTAATAATATAACATCATGTGTTTGAAGACTTAAACCAAATGAATGGATACCTAAAACATAAACCTCTAATACAAACCTAAATCAGTAGTACTCAACAGTAGCTTTACTAAAACATCAATCAAACCTTATTGAATCATTGAAACCTATAAACTGGTTGACAATACCTAAAACATAAACCACTAATCGAACCCGAAATCATAATAAACAATTATCCATTTTTCTTTTAACATCAATTAGTACCTAAACATCAACCCATGGTTAAAATTCTGAATAATAATAAACGAAAACTAAAGAACAATGATTCAAACCTTATTATAACATCAGTTGAAACCTGAAAGCTAATTTATCGATACCTAAAACATAAACCTCCAATAGAAACATAAATCAGTATTTGTAATCAGTAGCTTTACTAAAACATAAATCAAATCTTATAACATTATTTGAACCCTATAAACACCTAAAACGATACCTAAAACAAAAACCACTAATCGAACCCTAAATCATAAGCAACCATGTAAATTTTTTGTTAAAACATCAATGAAAACCTATAGAACAATGATTTAAAACTTATGAAATACTCGAAGATTGAAACCTAATAAATTGATACCTAAAAGATAAACCTCAAATAGAAACCGATATCTACTGTGAACAAAATCGAATACATTGTCTATATGCAACAACCAAATACTTATAAATAATACAACGCATCAAAACTAATAAACAAAAAGAACCTCAAACTCTACATGATTTTGCAGCGTCAGTTTTCAAATGGAATTTTCATGTATAAGATTAAATAACATAAGAGAATATATTAATCATAAAATATCATTGAAACAAACAACACAATTCGTAAAAGAAATTTTTAGGAGAATGGAAAGATGATACCTTGAAGAAGAAGGAGAGGAGACGATGGAGAATAATCGGTGGCAATGTTTATGTTGTGGTGGAACGAATGTTTGAGGCAGTGAATGAGAATGAGAAAGAATATAGATATAGAAGAATGAAAGAGAAGCGTACAAAAGAAGTCTTTGATTAATTAGAATAGTCATTAAATGTTTTTTATTTAAAAAAATTAAAAATCTGGATTATATTGTTTAGGAAAGTTATTAAACACCTTGACCTATTTTGACCAAAGTAATTAATAATTTTCGTATGATTTAAAAAAAATATTAATACTTACTTTGAAATTTGAATTAGAAGATCAAACTTTGACCTCATTTAATTTGAATTTAAATTGAGTTTAGGAAAGTGATTAATGGTTGACGGATGTTGACCATTCTTTTAATGTATAGATTTTTCAATTTAAAAAAAAAAGAAAATTTTATAAATTCTAAGGTTAGGACACATGGCACAATATGGGAAGAGAGAGAAACTGAGGTGAAATGAGGGAGTGCCAAGTGTCCTAATTGAGTTTGTTTTATTAAGAGTATATAGATATAGATTAAGAAAATTATTTTATATCATTACATCCATTTAAGTGCTTTAGGAGCTGAATTATACATTTGATAATACCAATTAAACGACTTAATCCAGTTAACCCGTTTCCTATTTAGCTATAAATATGTTTACACTTTTTTCCACAGACGAACAATCTGATCAGAAGCCAAGCGCGATGAAGGCGCCTAGGCGTGTGGTTTGATTCTGGGTTTTGGGTTTACAGTTTGGATCCACTTACTGGTTTGATTCTGGTTACATGTTCCATTGGCCTTGCCTTTGAATTTGGCTATTGAATTTTCACACCAGATTAGAAACCAATTCAAATTCAGATTTTGTTTTCACCTATCACATACTGAATTTCTGTATTCCCTTTGCCATCGCCCCTCTCTCTGAAGAAATCGTGGACGGGTCAACAACAAGCTAAAAGTCTAAACAAACATAGGGTATCCCTATCAAATCTCAAATCAGGCGAATATACTCAAGTAATTGCATATTCTTTTTGAGTTTCTACGGCTTCTGTTGTTAGCAAAAAAGGATTGGGTTTTCTTGAAATTGGTGGATTATTAAATTCTTGATGGAGATTTTGGTCAACATGGTGTTACTTCTCAGTGAGTTTCTCTCTAATTCCAAAACAATTGAGAAACTCCACTTCAAAAGCTCATTGTGGAATTCCATTTCAAAATATATTGGTTGATGTGTTTTGTTAAATTTCTGGTTCATAGTTTTTTTGAATAAATGTAGATAGCTTACCTTTTCCACCCAAAGTTAATAAAGCTACCCATGCAGTCCAGATTATGATTTTATTATATTTTTACAATTGTTTGCCGTTCGTTTAATATATAATTTTTTTTGTTATTCTCTTGATCATGGTTTAAAAAAACGGGTGAGGCGTGCCTCAAGGCGAAACGCTAAGAAAACGAGTCTGAGGCGCGCCTCATGGGGTTTAGATTGTACATACGCCTCTAAGGGTTGAGGGAGGCGCTAGGAAAACTTGCGCCTCAAGTGGTTTAGGCTGTTTTTGTTGTGTTTTTTTTGGTGTTTTAGACTTTTGGGTCAGTTATTTTATTTTTGATGTGTGTTTTTGATGTTTTAGACTTTTCTAGGTCAATTATTTTATTTTTGATAAGATACATAAGTTTTATATTATTTATTGGCTGCACCTCGGGCTTACACCTCGAGGCTTATGCCTCATGGGGCGATGGGAAAACGCCTCGAGGCTCGTTTCCGTTCTTTTAAACTTTGCTCTTGATTAGATAGAGTTCTTGGCAGTAAAACACATCTTGAACATAAGTTGCTAACATGCTATTTATTCTTATTATTTTAAAGTTGTATTTGTTCCTTATTGTTTAGATCATATATTAGTATGATGGAGTTGGAGGCAAGGGAGTTCATATTGTCAAGTCTCTACTCTTTGTTATTATTTTGTTAGAATTAATCATAACTTTGTTATAATTGAAATTTTATCATTTGGCAAATACAAAAGGAAGCTTCCTGGTTGTACAAGCTTTGCAGATTGTAGAAGCTTGTGGGGATGACATAGCATAATACAATCCCTTGGATCACAAGGGGCCTCAGTCTTGTAAATTCAAAATGATGCAGCCTAAAGATTTTTTATAAAAAAAAATTCTCTTTAAATAGTTTTCGTCATAATCATTTATTTTAACATAAATTAGTCTTAGGAGAAGCGTGCGTCTCTGAAGTTTCATTTTTTTTTTATTTTTTTTTTCTTTGTTAACAAACTTCTTAACATTATTTCAGATTAGTCGAGAGTGTTGACTAGAAATCATAAGTGGATTAGGTATTATACTGGATAACAAATGCTAGGCATCCATCAACCAAGGTCTAGACTTTATCTTATTAGATGAACTCACTATTAGTCACACTTATTGGCTGGAAGGTCTAAAAGTTTGACCATCTGTGTCGCCCAGGTTGACCCGATACTTATGTCCAAAATTTTTAGAGAAGTTTTATCAGAAGATGCTTGCTTTATTTATTGACCTGACAAATTTTATGCCCAACTTTCTTGATTCCTTTTGTTCAGCTTATTACTCTTTATCTTAAAACTATCTTTATTGATTGCTTGAAAACATACAATTTATTATTACACATTGTAAAAATTGGTGTATAATAATGTGTTTTTGTAGGTATGGAGATCGAATTGTGGCAATAAAGGTTCTAGAATATGTGAGTAAGACAAAAGAACGGGTTGCACTTGATGGTCGTTTTGCTCGTGTGGTTGCCATGAGGTCAAGAGTGAAACCGTGAATCATTACAACTTAGAGAAGGTAAATTTACGTATTACACTTCCAACTTAAAAAATGTGTGCTTTACCTCTTTAACCATTTTTGTTTTGGTGAAATCTGACAACCTGCTACTTTTTTGGGTGAAATTATACTTAAGGTGGTCAAGGCTCTTGCTTATATTCACTGTTTCTAATTATCACTGTCTTTGTGAATAACAGACCCACCAGCAACCCTGATGGATGTTCTGCCTTTTTTTTTTTTTTGTTATTCTAGATAAACTTCCTTTCTCATAAATGAGTTTCTTATCTCCCCTGTAAAGTCAATCTCTACACCCCTTCTCCATCTCATTGCTAAACGTTAGTCTTTTCACTCAATTTGTGTAATAGATCTGAACTTAAACTTAAGTCATAGTTTTAAAGTTATATCTTGACACTTGAGTAACTTGTATTGTTTACTTTACTTATTCTTATTTAGTTAAACAATTTTCCCACTATTGACTTCTTAAAATGTAGTATATTTATTCTATGGATCGGGATCAAATACAAACTCTTTTTTAACTAAATACACTAGTTACAAGAGATAGTCACCTAAATCGCGGTTCGCTCTGGTACGTCAATGCGCTTCGGGTACGCAGTTTGCCAAGCTAGACGAAATCGGAATGGAAAGGGTAGGTTCATTTCGGTACAAACGGATACGGTGCACCGGATAGTCCGATTCAATGTACTCAATTCAAAACAGTTGTATGTCTTGTATTCTTATGCCTATTGTAATACAAAGTTACAAACAACAAATGTCTTATATTCTTATGTTCTAATGTTACTAATTCACCAGCGTTTTAAATATTAGTCAACAAATGTCAAAAGTTAAAACTTCAAACTCCTAACTTCAAAACATAATTTCTATTGCTAAAACAATGAATTTACAGGAACAAAATTACAAAACGGAACCTAAAAAAGAAAAGTTTTAATCTGAGTCGCTTGAAAGAGTGAAATAGAAGAATGTGTTTTGATGAAATTAGAGATGCCGTTAGAATGAGATATGCACGATATTGAACTCTCCCTGTGGAAAATTGAAGAACAAATTATCGTTATATATCAAACCAGTATGGCTTTCTCGCCTCTCTGTATCTGTTGACTTCTTGATCGATCTGTTGACTTTTTTGCTTATACAGAGAGAACACGAACTGCAAGGGGCGGGGCACGTGATAGAAGTGGAACCATGCTACATGGAAACATTAGTTTTAACCAGAATATGTGTGATCGTGTTGTATAACCAGAATATCCAGGAGCAGCCTCCCTGACTGTAACTTCATTCTTTGACTGTAACTTCATTCTTTAGCGTCTTTATCCAAAGGTTATCTGTTTGTTCAGGTGTATTTCATGGATCATTATGTAGTTGCTTTGGTTTGTAATTTGTATTCATATCCATGTATTTATTTATTAAGCGAGATATGATGAATGTATATCTAATTATTTAAAAATTTAAGTCATTCTTTGATGTTATTTCTGCCTTTGTGTACAATTGTTAAGATAGTTATACAGGAGATCTTTATATTATGAAATTTTGGGCGGGGATTTGGGCTAAAAACTAGAAAAGGATTGGATACTACTCTTACTTCCATCAACTTATATATTAATGTATTTGAGCTAGGCTTTTGTATCTTAAAACTCCCTCAAACACTTTTTGTACTTTTGTGTTTTTAAAAATTGTACATGTATGAAAAGGTTATGTAGAATTTGGGATTATTAAAGCCAACATTTGGTACCATAAAAGCCAATACATCAAACCTTAATTTTGTGCTTTGAACACTATTGGGTGAATTTGCATAACAACTTTTTAAATAGCGGTGTGTTTTTCTTTATTCAATTGCTAAGCACAATATTTGAGAATACATTCGACTCATACGACTTAATGTGTAGAATGTTTTTATACTAGATCCAAACCGTTAGTAACTGTTTGGTTTGGTTCGGTTCTATTATGCAGCAGTTCCGTTTTGTTTTGATGATAAAATACATTAGTACTTACTTGAAATAAGGTTTGACGTAAAAACCGTCAAATCTGGATCATGAATACTAAGATGATTATGAATTTGAGAACGAACTTGTGAATCAGTCCAAAGATGCATCATATAAACCTCAAACAATGTGCCTTCCTTAAAACGTGAAAGATAATTTCTTTAATTATATGATCTAGGAAAACAATATCTTCTTTGCACATAACATTGAAATTTGTGTATGGCATCATCCGCGAGAGGATTGATACGAGTACCATGTTACACATTGATAAACTAATGGAAACATCCCAAATTTATGGTTGTCCAAAAACACTCGCCGCTCATCGCTCGCTCGAAAAAATGTGCGCTCGAACAATGCTCGCTTGGTTTCCGGATCGATTGTAAACAAATCGATCGGCTCGGTTCGGTTCGGTTTGTAAATGAGCCAAGCACAAACAAAGATCCACTCGGTTCGGCTCGTAAACAGCCATAAACCCAATTCAAATAATTTGTCACTAACAAAACATAAAGCAATGAATCAAGAAATCATATAGACTTTCCTTTAGAGTTTTCTCCCACCACGTGCAGTAAACACTGTTCAGTCAAACAAGTCAACAAGTCATGCTGTATTAGTTAGGGGTGTTCAAAACCGGATATCCGAAAATTCGGATATCCGAATTTCGGATATCCGAAATTTTCGGATAGCTGATTTCACTATCCGAATCCGTATCCGAAATTTCGGATATCCGAATTTCGGATATCCGAAATTTCGGATATCCGATCGGATAGTGATTCGGATATCCGAATATCCGATTTTATTATAATATATTTTATTTTATATGTTTTACATATAAATTTTCGGATATTTCGGATAGTTTCGGATATTTTTCGGATATTTTTTGGATATTTTTTCGGATATTTCGGATATTTTCGGATATTTTTGGATATTTTCGGATATTTTCGGATATTTGGATATTTCGGATATCCGATAAAATTTTATTATAAGTTTTCGGATATTTTCTGATATCCGAAATATCCGAAAATTTTCAAAATCACTATCCGAATCCGAATCCGAAAATTCGGATATCCGAATTTCGGATATCCGAAATTTCGGATATCCGTTTTTTCGGGTAGTTTCGGATTCGGATATCGGATATTTCGGATTCGGATATTTTTGAACACCCCTAGTATTAGTTACTCTTTCCCTTAAACACTATCGAGGTCTGTTATTGTTATTACATTTTTTTTTACATTTTTTTAAAATCAGATTATTGTTATTGTTCAATCAAATCATCAAATCTTGTTGTGTTGTAATTGTTTAAACGTAATCAAATTCCGGTGTCGTAAGAGGTAGGTTGTTGACGTACCCAATTCAAAACCAACTAAACCAGATTTGATGATTTGATCTGATAATAGCATCTCCTTCTGCATCGTTTCCCCATGGTGTTCTCAATGAAGACGGATACTTGTTCACTCATTGTGATTGATTTGCTTTGTTATAGTGTATTAAGCATTTACTTTAATTTGAATGATTAAAGTGGAGATATGGTTAAGCATTTGCTTTGACCTTCATTATCTTCAACTCTCCTCGAGATTTGCTGTACCCTGACGTTACTTTTTTTTTTTTTTTAGTTTAATCAAACCCCAAAGCTGATCTAGTTTTATTACCAGCCGGTGAAACACGTTCGAGAGATGGATCGGCGAGTCTCTCTGATTACAATGTGGTTCATATTGGTGATCAATAACTTGTCAAAGATTTATGGGAATGTTGAAGGTATTTCCTTAGCCTTTTGTAATTAAATTATTGCACCCCCAATTTCAGTAGCTCTAATTCTAATAATGAGTACGTAGATGACATTGTTCCCAGTGTTATTTTACAATTTTAGATGATTTTAAGATGAGTTCATTAGTTTTGGCATTCAATTGCAAATGGATGATATTTATCTTGTCTAGCTCAGATTTTAGATGTTGCCTTGGAGTGTACCTTAACATCTTGGGCGTTAAAAGGTGACATGGCATTGCACACCACTACCTTCTTATGTTAAGGGATGTGAATTATTTTATTTTTTAAACAAAAACCACTAAATGATAGGGTTAGATGGAATTAATGAGATTAAACCATTACCTTGGGGTGAAGTGAAGTGAAATAGGGGAAAATGGCACCTAGGTGGAGTAAAATAGGGTTTAAGTATATCTCAAGGCCTATGGATAAGTTGGTGATTACTTTTGACAATATTTACAAATGGATATTCATTTTAGACCACTTTTATATGTTTTTAAGATCAGTTAATGTTTAATTTTGGCAGGTGATGTGTTGTATGCCTTAGTGACCCAATCAACTCCTCTTTTATTTTCAAGTTGGGATCCAACTCAAAATCCATGTACTTGGCGCCATGTTACCTGCAACAATGAAGATAGTGTCACTCGAGTGTAAAGCTTTTTTTTTATATTTTATTTAATTGTACATGATGCATTTGATTTAAACTTATCTTTATTTTTATCAAAGTATTTTTTGCATTTGGTATTCCTAGTGATCTTGGAAACGCAAACATATCGGGTCAATTGCTTCCACAGCTTGGTCTACTCACAAATCTACAGTACTTGTAAGTTATATTAAGCATTTATAGTAAGTGTTCAACTATATATAGTGTCAATATGTGATGCTGGAAGGCGTATATAGGTGGTGTTTGGGAACTAGTTATCCGATTATTTTAACTTTAAACGACATAAGCCACCCAAAATCCAAACACTATTCTTTACATACTCTTGTTACATCTGACTATCTGAGTATTTGGTTAAAATTGTTTTAAGTCACACGAGTATAAAGAACATGGAGGATACTTCTTCCTACTTGTTTTTGCATTATACGTGAAGTCCTTAATCGAATTGGGGACTCGTTTAACTTATTATTATTATTATTATTAATTTTTTAATTCAAGGTTCAGTTTCCCTAAAAACCCTGTTTGCAAAATAAAAGTTTGTGTTGTCAAGCTTTAGAATGTAAATATATCTTGAATGTGTGATAAATATATAAAAAGGAAATCGCTTCACCTAGTATTATGATTTTTATTTTTAATTTGTGTATTATTTTACAGGGAACTTTATGGTAATAATATTACCGGAAGAATTCCTGATGAGCTTGGGAACTTAACAAACTTGGTGAATCTGGATCTTTCCTTCAATCGGTTAGACGGTGTGATTCCAGATACATTGGGCAAGCTCCAGAAACTTCTTATCCTGTGAGATTTCTCATAATTGAGGTTCTTATATTTTAATCGGGTGGTCATCGGGTAAACAGGTTGGGTTGTGCTTGGTCTCTAGCAGGTTAATTGTGGGAACTTTCTAAAATAGCTACTATCCAATCGCGTTGGCTCACTTAGTCACTTAAAGTGCATTTAAAATGCATAAAACCTCTTTAACTATGTTATTATTAAAAATTATATCACAATTGTAAATTTGTAATGTTAAAACCCTGTTCAACGTATTTGATACATTAGTTATTTATAACATATAATAAAAGAAAAGACAAATGTGTTTGTCCGTCTGGCTTGTTTAGACCAGCTCTAACGGTTAGATGTGAGAAAAAGTCCAAAACCAGTTTTGACCTCTTACTTAACTCATCCATTTCTTGTCCTCTAGAAAAAGGTAAAGAAAAACGAAATCTAGTTAGCAAACACTATACTCCAGTCGGATGTTTTGGTGCCCTTCCACTCCTTTTGTGCAGTATTGTATTTCTTTTCTATTGTATGTTATCTGGTTGAGGTTTCTCTTTCAAATTTCTTGTTTTGTGGTGGTTCACTAACTGACCGTGATTTTCAATCGACGGGCGTCTGAACAACACATTCGTGGGGACAATTCCAATGTCATTAACTACTATAGCTTCGTTACAAGTTTGGTGAGTGCCAAATGTTTCCTTCTTTTTATTTTATCATTGGACATCTAATAATATAATCGATGTGTATTATAGTGATCTTTCAAACAACAATTTGAGAAGAGATGTCCCGGTTAGTGGTTCCTTTCTCATTTCACATGTATCAGGTATGTGGCTAGCTATTTCCAAGTAAAAAGTGTGAAAATTTGTGTTAACGATGGGCTTTGTTTCTTTTAGTTTTGCTGGTAATCCTGAATAGAAAACTCGAGCAGTTTCTCCATGGCCTCCAACTCCACTGATTTCTCAGTCTTCTACTGGTATTTGTACTTCTTATCCTTACCTAGCTTTGGGTTGCACCTAAGTTTAGGTAGAGATGGCAAAATGGCAAGGGGCCAAAACATGTGATTTTTATGTAGGTTCAAACGCGTGAGTATTTGGGATGACCCTAACAGCTTTTGTTTGAATCTTTTGTGAGTTACAAAAACTCTAATGATACAAATCATACAATACTAATTTAATTTCTCAAATCAAACGATTTTGGAGGTTGTATGAGCTAAATATGACTTTCAACTTTTTTTTAACTTTTGTAACTAGTACTTTTTAATTCTGTTCTTTAACTCATAAGAGCTGAGCCATAACATGGCTCGACTTGTTCATAAGTTGATATAATAATATATACATGGACCCCATACCTTCAATTTTAGTCAATATTTATAAATACCATGTTAACTTGTGTTTTTAATTAAGGTGACATGTTATTTTCAGTTACCCTTCTGTTTGCATGTCTTGCAATTGCCCTTGCTTGGTGTCTACATAGAAAACCACAAGACCATTTCTTTGATGTACCCGGTTAGTAAATCACTACTTGTTTACACAATTTACTAGAGGTGGGAATGGTTCGAACTAGTGGTGTCAGTCGTGTTCAGTTGCCGGGTTGGCGAGTTGAAATATGCAACCCTAACCCGACCCATATTATTATTCGTGTCAAAGATGAGGAGTGGAGAGAGGCGATGTTTATTATTAGGGTTAGCATTGGAATGAGGATAAAACTTTGTATATATAATTAGATAACATATATTTATTTTTTATTTTTTTAAGATTTCGGATTCGGATATTTCAGATATCCGAAAATTTGCAAAAGTCATATCTGAATCCGAAATTCTGGATTATCCGATTTCGGATATCCAAAATTTGGAATATCTAAAATTTTGGATATTTCGGATACGGATTGTCGAATATTTCAAATTCGGATTCGGATTCGGATTCGGATGTTTTTTAACACCCCTATCGATCAAACCCCAAAGCTGACCTAGTTATGTTACCAGCCGGTCAAACACGTTCGATCTTTTCGTAAATCAGATCAGATCGGAATCCGAACCTGTTTTGACACGCCACCTAATCCGACCCAACATTTTGCCAAGCTATAGTATCGTTTTTGCCAGAACTCTGGAAACTGTTTTCGATTCTCCAGCCAAAAAGGTATAATATTTGTTTAGGAATAATTGATAGCCCTAATCGTTTTTGAGAGATGGATCGACGAGTCTCTCTGATTACAATGTGGTTCATATTGGTAATCAATAACTTGTCAAAGATTTATGGGAATGATGAAGGTATTTTCTTAGCCTTTTTAGGTTTCTTTACTTTCGATCTGAGTTCATTGACTTTTATTGATGCTATTGTTACGTCACCAATTTTTGTAATTAAATCACTTGGGTTTTGTAGTTTTGTTGGATTCATTTAAATTATTGCACTCTCAAAATCATTAGCTCTAATTCTAATAATGAGTACGTAGATGACATTGTTCCCGGTTTTAGTTTACAACTTTAGATGATTTTATGATGAGTGCATTAGTTTTGGCATTCAACTGCAAATTGATGATATTTAACTTGTCTAGCTCAGATTTTAGATGTTGCCTTAGAGTGTACCTTAACATCTTGGGCGTTAAATGGTGACATGGCATTGCACGCTACTAGCTTCCTATGTTAAGGGTTGTTAAAAGAATACTGTTGGTTAACACGTTAACCGGATGTTAAGAGATTGAATAATATTATTTTTTTAAACAAAAAACCACTAAATAATAGGGTTAGATGGAATTAATGAGATTAAACCATTTCCTTGGGGTGAAGTGAAGTGAAATAGGGAAAAATGGCACCTAGGTGGAGTAAAATAGGGTTAAAGTATACCTCAAGGCCTATGGATGAGTTGGTGATGACTTTTGACAATATTTACAAATGGATATTCATTTTAGACCACTTTTAGATGTTTTTAAGATCAGTTAATGTTTAATTTTGGGAGGTGATATGTTGTATACCTTAGTGACCCAATCAACTCCTTCTCTTTTATTTTCAAGTTGGGATCCAACTCAAAATCGATGTACTTGGCGCCATGTTACCTGCAACAATGAAGATAGTGTCACCCGAGTGCAAAACTTTTTTTATTATATTTAATTGTACATGATGCATTTGATATAAACTTATCTTTATTTTTATCAAAGTATTTTTTGCATTTGGTATTCCTAGTTATCTTGGAAACGCAAACATATCGGGACAACTGCTTCCACAGCTTGGTCTACTCACAAATCTACAGTACTTGTAAGTTATATTAAGCATTTATAGTAAGTGTTCAACTATATATAGTGGCAATATGTGATGCTGGAAGGCATATATAGGTGGTGTTTGGGAACTAGTTATCTGATTATTTTAACTTTAAATGACATAAGCCACAAAAGTCTAAACACTATTCTTTACATACTCTTTGTTACATCTGACTATCTAAGTATTTGGTTAAAATTGTTTTAAGTCACATGCCTGTAAAGAACATGGAGGATACTTCTTCCTACTTGTTTTTGCATTATACTTGAAGTCCTTAATCGAATTGGGGACCCATTTAACTTATTATTATTATTATTATTATTATTATTTTAATTCAAGGTTCAGTTTCCCTAAAAACCCTGTTTGCAAAATAAAAGTTTGTGTTGTCAAACTTGAGAATGTAAATGTAACTTAAATGCGTGATAAATATATAAAAAGGAAGTCGCTGCTCCTAGTATTATGATTTTTATTTTTAATTTGTGTATTATTTTATAGGGAACTTTATAGTAATAATATTACCGGAAGAATTCCTGATTAGCTTGGGAACTTAACAACATTGGTGAATCTAGATCTTTCCCTCAATCAGTTAGACGGTGTGATTCCAAATATATGGGGCAAGCTCCAGAAACTTCTTATCCTGTGCGATTTCTCATAATTGAGGTTCTTATATTTTAATCTGGTGGTCATCGGATAAATAAGTTGGTTGTGCTTGGTCTCTACCAGGTCAATTGTGAGAACTTTCTAAAATAGCTACTATCCAATCGCGATGGCTAACTTAGTCACTTATTGTGCATTTAAAATGCATAAAACCTCTTTAACTATGTTATTATTAAAAATTATATCACAATTGTAAATTTGTAATGTTAAAACCATGTTGAACGTATTTGATACATTAGCTATTTATAACATATAATAAAAGAAAAGACAATTGTGTTTGTCCGTCTGGCTTGCTTAGAACAACTCTACGGTTACATGTGAGCAAAAGTCCAAAACCAGTTTTGACCTCTTACTCAACTCATCCATTTCTCATCCTCTAGGAAAAGGTAAAGAAAAACGATATCTAGTTAGCAAACACTATACTCCGGTTGGATGTTTTGGTGCCCTTCCACTCCTTTTGTGTAGTATTGTATTTCTTTTCTATTGTATGTCATCTGGTTGAGGTTTCTCTTTCAAATTGCTTGTTTTGTTGTGGTTCACTAACTGACCGTGATTTTCAATCGCCAGGCGTTTGAACAACACATTGGTGGGGACAATTGCAATGTCATTAACTACTATAGCTTCGTGACAAGTTTGGTAAGTGCCAAATGTTTCCTTGTTTTTATTTTATCATTGGACATCTAATAATATAATCAATGTGTATTATATTGATCTTTCAAACAACAATTTGAGAAGAGATGTCCCGGTTAGTGGTTCCTTTTCTCATTTCACATGTACCAGGTATGTTGCAAGCTATTTCTAGGTAAAAAGTGTGAAAATTTGTGTTAACGATGGGCTTTGTTTCTTTTAGTTTTGCTGGTAATCCTGAATTGAAAACTCGAGCAGTTTCTCCACGACCTCCAACTCCACTCAGCTTGGAAACTTAACAACATTGGCGAAATTTTTAATTTGTGTATTATTTTACACGGAACTTTATAGTAATAATATTACCGAAAGAATTCCTAATGAGCTTGGGAACTTAACAACATTGGCATGATTTCGGATATCCAAGGATATCTAAAATTTCGGATCCGGATTCGGATAATCCAACGGATAATCCGAAACTTAAAAAAAATCATTTCCTCTTATGCTAAAAGTCTAAAACCGAACCTGCTTAAAACAATCATTCAATATATATTATATTTTTTAATATTTCGGATTCGAAAAAGGCGTATTATGTTAGTTTAAGGTTAGGGTTAACTTGGAATGGGTTAAATATATATTGTGTATGTAAATAATATTATATATATAATATAGATATTTTTTAATATATTGGATTCGGATAATCCGATTAGCCGAAATTCTTTAAAAATAGGATCCGAATCCAAAATTTCGGATTATCGAAAATTGGATAATCCAAAATTTTGGATAATGCAGATACGGATTTTCAGATATTTTGGATTCGAATTCGGATTCAGCTTTTTTTGAACACCCCTAGCTGGACAGTCACTGAGCAATTGCTTGTTTATCCTTTTATGGCCAATGGCAGTGTTGCATCATACATAAGAGGTACACCTTAATAACCAAAAAGTTGGTTAAAATGTAAAGAAAATAATAATATCTAACAAGATGCTTGTTTAAATAGATGGCCCACAGAAACTTGATTGGCCAATGCGGAAGCGAATCGCATTGGGGTCCGCCAGAGGTCTTGCTTATTTACATAGTCATTGTGACCCGAAGATCATTCAACATGATGTGAAAGCTGAAAATATATTACTTGATGAAAAATTCGAAGCGGTTGTTGGAAATTTCGTGCTGGCCAAGTTTATGGATTACAATTTAACTCATGTTTCCACAAACGTCTGTGGTACGATTGGACACATAGCTCCCGAGTATTTGTCCACCAGAAGATCTTAAGAGAAAACAAATGTCTTTGGGTATGGGGTGATGCTTCTTGAGCTCATAACCGGATAACGGTCATTCGATATTGCTCGGAATATGAACACTGATGATGTCATGTAGCTTGATTGGGTGAAAGGGCTTTTGATGGAAAAAAAGTTGGAGACACTGGTGGATGTTAATTTGAGAGGTGACGGTTTACCCGAAAAGGTGGGAAATCTGGCAAAACGATGAGATTTTTAGGCAAGAGTTCTGTAATAATTGTAATCTAGATATCAGTTTGGATATCACTGATTCCACTTGTAGTTTTCATCCCGATGAATTGCCGGGTCCCATATAGATACATCGTTGCTAGGTATGGGCTATTCTTGTACTCAGTACTACTTACTTAATTTTTTGGGCTTATGTATAGTATTTGATATATTAGTTGAAGCCATAATTAAAGGATTTGCGAACCAGATATACAGGCAACCTTATCTGCCATGACTCCACCAACACCACATCAAACAACGGCAACAACATTTAACAGCCACACTAGGAACAAAATGATCTCTCTTTCAAGCATGAGGTAAACACATTGCGTTATTCTTTACATACACCATGAATGATAAGTTTAATCCACAAAACATTATGTGCAGAAAGCGACATTAGCGACACAAAGAGGGTCCGATACCCAGACTGACATAATCATCAAGAAACAACTTTTTGGGCATACCAAACGCAAAACAAGTGTTTAGGCTTTCTGTAACTACTTGTATTTCTAAACCAAGTGTCTTTTGTAAATATACCATACCATTTAAACCTACTACATTCTACATCGTAACTCATATCTTGTCTTAACATTAGATCAGGATATAACCTAGTTGTAGTATTAAGTTAATAAAGTTATGTTCCAAGGTAACCAAAATCATAAAAAGGATAATGAAAAGGTGGGAAACAGATTCGAACCTCCGCCCCAGACATTGCCAATCTTATATTCCTATAGAAACTTAACCCAACACAAGAGCACCAAGTTCTTTGACACTTATCGGTTTTCTATCTATGCTAGTATGCTACCATAGTGTATATTACTAAATTTGTATTTAAACTTTCATCAATCATATAAATTCTTATATCCAATTTCTTATATTCAATGATTTAGATTATTATTACTATAGCTATATTGTTTTTCTAATTATGTTTAGTGCATTAATTATTCATAAAATCATATAAATTAGTGCAAAACATGTTTGTGGTCCAACCCTGGCCAATTCATTTTGACTCATTACCCAACTCACCCGGGTCTCCCATTTTGCCACCTAGATTCAAAATGAATAATGAAGAAGTACTATATGTGCAGAGAACGAGGACCTAAGGGTTCATTTAGGGCAATTGAAGAGGTTTTCTCTATTTGAAATTCAAGTTGCAATGGACAATTTTAACGCTAGACATATTCTTGGAAGAGGTGGAGCTAGTGAAGTTTATAAAGGCCGATTGGCTGATGGTACTTTGGTTGCAACAAAACGGCTAAAAGAGGAAATAATTGAAGGTGGAGAGTTGCGGTTTAAGATGGAACTTGAAATAATTAGCATGATTGTGCACTGGTATCTAATTTGTTTAAAAGGATATTGCTGGGTGTTTAAAAGGATTATCCGATTTTCGGATATCCAAAAATCGGATATTTCGAAATTTCAGATAGTCAATATCGAGATCCGAATCCGGATCCGAAATTTTGGATATCCGAGGATATCTGAAATTTCGGATCCGGATTCAGATAATCCAACGGATAATCCGAAACTTAAAAAAAATCATTTCCTCTTATGCTAAAAGTCTAAAACCGAACCTGCTTAAAACAAACATTCGATATATATTATATTTTTTAATATTTCGGATTCGAGAAAGGCGTATTACGTTCGTTTAAGGTTAGGGTTTACCTGGAATGGGTTAAATATATACTGTGTATGTAAATAATATTATATATTTAATATAGATATTTTTTAATATTTCGGATTCGGATAATCCGATTATCCAATTTTTTTTTAAAAATAGGATCCGAATCCGAAATTTCGGATTATCGAAAATCGGATAATCCAAAATTTTGGATAATACGGATACGGATTTTCGGATATTTTGATTCGGATTCAGATCTTTTTGAACACCGACAACTGGACAGCCAGTGAGCAATTGCTTGTTTATCCTTTTATGTCCAGTGTTGCATCATATTTAAGAGGTACACATTAATAACAAAAAAGTTGGTTAAAATGTAAAGAAAATAATAATATCTAACAAGATGCTTGTTTAAATAGATGGCCCACAGAAACTTGATTAGCCAATACGGAAGCGAATCGCATTGGGTCCGCCAGACGTCTTGCTTATTTACATAGTTATTGTGACCCGAAGATCATTCACCATGATGTGAAAGCTGAAAATATATTACAAGATGCAAAATTCGAAACGGTTATTCGAAATTTCGGGTTGGCCAAGTTTATGGATTACAAGTTAACTCATGTTTCAACAAACGTCTGTGGTACGGTTGGACACATAGCTCCCGAGTATTTGTCCAACAGAAGATCTTCAAAGAAAACGAATGTCTTTGGGTATGGGGTGGTGCTGCTTCAGCTCATAACCGGACAACGGTCATTTGATCTTGCTCGTAATATGAACACTGATGATGTCATGTTGCTTGATTGGGTGAAAGGGCTTTTGAGGGAAAAAAAAGTTGGAGACACTCGTGGATGTTAATTTGAGAGGTGACGGTTTACCCAAAAAGGTGGGAAACCTGGCAAAACGATGAGATTTTCATCCTGATGAATTGTCGGGTCCCATATAGATACATCGTCCCTAGGTATGGGCTATTTCTGTACTCAGTACTACTTACTACCTTAATTTTTTGGGCTTATGTATAGTATTTGATATATTAGTTGAAGCCATAATTAAAGGATTTGTAAACCAGATATACAGGCAACCTTATCTGCCATGACTCCACCAACTCCACATCAAATAACGACAACAACATTTAACAGCCACACCAGAAATAAAATGATCTCTCTTTCAAGCATCAGGTAAATACATTGCGTTATTCTTTACATACACCGTCAATGATAATGTTAATTCACAAAACATTATTTCCAATGACTTAGATTATTATTACTATAGCAATATTGTTTTTCTAATTATGCTTAGTGCATTAATTATTCATAAAATCATATAAAATAGTGCAAAATATGTTTGTGGTCCAACCCTGCCCAATTCATTTTGATTCATTACCCCACTTACCCGGGTCTCCCGTCTTGCCACCTAGATTCAAAAAGAATAATGAAGAAGTACTATATGTGCAGCAAAAGAGGACATAAGGGTTCATTTAGAGCAATTGAAGAGGTTTTCTCTATTTGGAATTCAAGTGGCAACAGACAATTTTATCGCTAGACATATTCTTGGAAGAGGTGGAGCTAGTTAAGTTTATAAAGACCGATTTGCTCATGGTACTTTGGTAGCAATAAAACGGCTCAAAGAGGAAACAATTGAAGGTGGAGAGTTGCAGTTTAAGACGAAACTTGAAATAATTAGCATGATTGTGCAATGGTATCGAATTTGTTTAAAAGGATATTGCTGGACATAGGGGTGTTCAAAGTCGGATTAACCGGTTTTCAGATACCCGAAAATCGGATAGTCCGAAATTTCAGATTGTCAATATCGAGATCCGAATCCGGATCCGAAATTTTGGATATCCGAGGATATCTGAAATTTCGGATCCGGATAATCCAACAGATAATCCGAAACTGAAAAAAATCATTTTCTCTTATGCTAAAAGTCTAAAACCGAACATGCTTAAAACAAACATTCAATATATATTATATTTTTTAATATTTCGGATTCGAGAAATGCCTATTATGTTAGTTTAAGGTTAGGGTTAACTTGGAATGGGTTAAACATATAGTGTGTATGTAAATAATATTATATATGTGTAGCGAAAGTGGACCTAAGGGTTCATTTAGGGCAATTAAAGAGATTTTCTCTATTTGAAAGTCAAGTTGCAACGGACAATTCTAACGCTAGACATATTCTTGGAAGAGGTGGAGCTAGTGAAGTTTATAAACGCCGATTGGCTGTTGGTACTTAGGTAGTAATAAACCGGCTGAAAGAGGAAATAATTGAAGGTGGAGAGTTGTGGTTTAAGACGGAACTTGAAATAATTAGCATGATTGTGCACTAGAATCTAATTTGTTTAAAAGGATATTGCTGGACATAGGGGTGTTCAAAGTCGAATTATCCGATTTTCGAAAATCGGATAATCCGAAACTTAAAAAAAATCATTTCCTCTTATGCTAAAAGTCTAAAACCGAACCTGCTTAAAACAAACATTCAATACATATTATATTTCTTAATATTTCGAATTCGAGAAAGGTGTATTATGTTAGTTTAAGGTTAGGGTTAACTTGGAATGGGTTAAATATCTAGTGTGTATGTAAATAATATTATATATTTAATATAGATCTTTTTTAATATTTCGGATTCGGATAATACGATTATCTGAAATTTTTTAAAAATAGGATCCGAATCCAAATCCGAAGTTTTAGATTATCCGATTTTCGGATATTCAAAAATCGGATAATCCAAAATTTAGGATAATACGGATACGGATTTTTGGATATTTTGGATTCGAATTCGGATACAGACTTTTTTAACACCCCTAGCTGGACAACCACTGAGCAATTGCTTATTTATCCTTTTATGGCCAATGACAGTGTTGCATCATATTTAAGAGGTACACCTTAATAACCAAAAAGTTGGTTAAAATGTAAAGAAAATAATAATATCAAATAAGATGCTTGTTTAAATAGATGGTCCACAGAAACTTGATTGACCAATAAGGAAGCGAATCGCATGTTATTTACATAGTCATTGTGACCCGAAGATCATTCACCATGATGTGAAAGCTGAAAATATATTACTAGATGCAAAATTCGAAGCGGTTGTTGGAGATTTCGGGTTGGCCAAGTTTATGGATTACAATTTAACTCATATTTCAACAAACGTCTATGGTACGATTGGACACATAGCTCCCGAGTATTTGTCCACCAGAAGATCTTAGAGAAAACGAATGTCTTTGGGTATAGGGTGATGCTTCTTGAGCTCATAACCGGACAACGGTCATTTGATCTTGCTCGCAATATGAACACTGATGATGTCATGTTGCTTGATTGGGTGAAAGGGCTTTTGAGGGGAAAAAAAGTTGGAGACACTGGTGGACGTTAATTTAAGAAGTGACGGTTTACCCGAAAAGGTGGGAAAACCGGCAAAACGATGAGATTTTTAGGCAAGAGTTCTATAATAACTGTAATCTAGATATCAATTTGGATATCACTGATTCCACTTGTAGTTTTCATCCCGATGAATTGTCGGGTCCCATATAGATGATACATCGTCCCTAGGCATGGGCTATTTAAGTACTCAGTACTACTTACTACCTTAATTTTTTGGGGTTATGTATAGTATTTGATATATTAGTTGAAGCCATAATTAAAGGATTTGTGAACCAGATATACAGGCAACCTTATCTGCCATGACTCCACCAACACCACATCAAACAACGGCAACAACATTTAACAGCCACACTAGGAACAAAACAATCTCTCTTTCAAGCATCAGGTAAACACATTGCGTTATTCTTTACATACACCATCAATGATAATGTTAATCCACAAAACGTTATGTGCAGAAAGCGACATCGGCGACACAAAGAGGTCCCGATAACCAGACTGACATATTCATCAAGAAACAACTTTTTGGGCATACCAAACGCAAAGTAGTTGTTTAGGCTTTCTGTAACTACTTGTAGTTCTAAACTAAGTGTCTTTTGTAACTATACCATACCGTCTAAACCAATGTTTTAAAAACCAGTAAATACCGACCGGTTATATCGGTATTACCGTTTTCGGATGGAAATCCGGTACGAAACACTCCGGTAAATATGCGAAACGGTATCGATTTTATACCGCCGGTAAAATCCGGTATACTGGTTTGAACTACTATACCGGTACCGGCATAGGTTAGTTTTTGGGTTGTTTTTAGATATTTTTTATTAAGTAATAACTTTTAAAAAATTAAAAACTTTAGATTATCTTTTGGATTATTTTTTAATTATTGATTAACTTTTTTATAGTATTTTAGTATGTAATTATGTGCTTTTAGATTATTTTTTGTATTAATGTTGTAATTTATGAAATTATATCGCTAAACTAATCAACCCGGTTGAACCGCCCGATACAACATGGTTCAACCGGTTGAACCATTTTTTTTAGCTAAATCCGGTTTAATTAAAAACCCGGTTTTTAAGACATTGGTCTAAACCTACTATATACTTCATCGTAACTCGTATTTTGTCTTAATATTAGATCAGGTTCTAACCTAGTTGTTGTATTAAGTTAATTAAAGTTATGTTCCAAGGTAAACAAAATCATAAAAAGGATAATGAAAAGGTGGGAAATAGATTCAAACCTCCACCCCACACATTGCCAATCTTATATTCCTATAGAAACATAACCCACCACAAGAGCACCAAGTTTTTTGACACTTATGGGGTTTCTACCTATGCTAGTATGGTACCATAGTGTATAACTAATTTGTATTTAAACTTTCATCAATCATATATCCCCCCCCCCCCCCCCCCCCCCTAAACTTGCATTATAACTTAACTTGAATTTGTTTGATATTATTTTATAAATCCTGTCATTTGATAACATAAAATCACTTTTAACATTCATTTTGATGGAAAGTCAAATTGAGAAACATGAAATCAAAGGGAAACAGAAAGATTTCATCTGAAAGCCAACATTGTATCAAATAGTACATACATTTAGTTGTATACATGCCAAAATAAACATACTAACTATACATGTTCCATTTCCAACAGTAAATCACCAGGTGCCCCACATCCTTTTGATTTCATTTACCTTTCTCCTAGCAAAATCTTGTCACTATAAGTCAAAACAACATAAACAAAAAACAACAACAATCACGACTCGAAGCTGTGTCCTCAAGGCTTCCAAGGAGCTGGCGGTGGTGGTGGATTCGGATACATTGGTGGCACTGCTGAAAAGATGGTCTTTTGATCAATCTTTGTTGTTCGGTCACCTGAAAGGGCCACTAGAGCTGCCACTAAACCAGCATTTCCTGCAAGAGTTGGTTCTGTGTAATTGTAGTTTGTACGCACGTCATGGAAACCATCGTGTCTGTCGGGCCCAGCTACCATAGCCCCAACTATAGTGTTTGGGTTCGACGATTTAGCATCCCTCCACTTAGTCCCTCCTGTGCAGCTGTACTTGATATTGTTCTTGGGGATGGATGCACCCCTGTGATGTACTTGCTTTGGATAGTGGTTGCCAAAACCGACAATGTAACTCATCTTTTTCGGGTTCTTTCCAAGGATATAGTCAATCTATTATACCAACAAAACAACGCGTTAATACGTATTAATGTGATCTTATTTAATAAAGTTATAAAATAGACAAACGTGTGTTTATGGTCAACCCGACTGAACCTAACATGTACTAAAAGTTACCCATTTTGACCAAAACATGTATTGACCCGTTATCCAACCCACTCATTTTGCCATCTCTAGGTATATTGCATACCTGAGTCTTGGCAAACTTGCGCAGCTCGTTGCTTGAATAGAAAGTAGGCCCGCAGTACCACCCAGGGGTATCTGCAGCATCGAGATAGTCGCTGTAGAGGGTAGCTAAGAAAGCAGCGTTTACAACATACTGAAGTGGCTGCGGTCTCCCATGATTTAACTGGATCAATCCACCTACGCCAAAAAATAATAATCATCATCATCGTCATCATCATCATCATCCATATGATTTTATGACCATTAAGAAGATTTGGGTACTTTAGTGACATGTGAATCTAATCACTACTTTACCTTTTGTTCTGTTGAAACTTTTAAAGTAAGGCAAGTATGAGCACATGACTATGCTTGTCTGGTTATGATATGTATGCAATGTTTCTTCATATGGATAACCCGGGCTCAGAAACAATCTCAACCGAGTCAGTAACACCTAAAAACATAACAAAATAAATCTTCAATAAGCAATGAACAAAATAAATGACATGTTTAATTCTAAGTTTTAAGTTTTCCACGCCTGAGCTTTAATACCATAACTGTAACACTCCAACCTAGATAGAGCTGACGTGTCATTAAACAGAACAAGAATGAAAGGAGGTTTGACCAACTTACTTGGGCTCCAGTAAGCTTGTTGTCCCAGCTAAGAACACCATAATCCGGCCCACCCCAGAATGCGCCAGCATGCTTAGCAAGTTTAGGGTGGCTAGAAAGGTAAAGATACGATTGATTCCCGGTAGCATAATACATCCAAGTTCCACCCCATACAAACTCATCCCAATACATACTTGAATTATAAAATATTGCAGCATCAGCTCCACCAGAACTGTAAATCCCGCGTTGATCTCTAGCAAACTGCCATAAGGTTGCAGCACCGCGAACAAGTTTCTTTGAGTAGGGCTTGTTGTTTTTGAAAACAATCGATGCAGAAGCTAACGCGGCTGCCATCTCAGCAGCAAGGTCAGAGCAGCTAGAGCATTCGGTTACAGGCCGAGGGTAGTCAATGTCTTCGGGTCTCATCCAACAACTATGATCATTAGGATCACTTGTCCCTCCTGATGTATCACCTATCCCAACCTACAACAAATATCATTTAGATCATCAAAAGCAGATTCTGTTTATCCTAACATTAAAAAAGGTAAATCTTTTGATGATCCTAACCTTAAGTGACATTAGATTTTTTTTAGTTTTCTCTAGCTAATACAATATGTAATCTCTGATACTAAAAGAAAATCTAAATACACAACTTTGTTTTAATTTTTTTCTTTTTGTCTTCGTTTGATTTTTTTTTTTATTGAAAACAAAGTTATATCCAAAATAACGTAATTTTTTATATTACAAGACCAAAAACTATATTATTATGGATACAACTCGGTTTTCAATAAAACTTTTGTTGAACAATAGAAAATAATAAAACAAAATTATGAAGTTAGATTACTTTATTAAAGAAAAACTAAAATTGTGTTAAACGAACTCATAACAACTTAAAGCTACAACAAGTAACCTGAGAAACGATTTGAGTGATCGAATCAGCCGAAGAATTAAAGGTTTTAAGGAAGTAATCGGTTCCCCATTTGATAATCTCTTTGACATGATCTAGCTCGCCTGCAGCCTCATATTTGGCGCTATATTCGATCACACTCCAACTTAACATGGTCATGGCAAAGGCTTTTGGGAAATGGAACTTGATCGTGTCGCCAGCATCATAATATCCTCCCACAAGATCTTTAATGACCGCGCCAGATTTATCAGCCTTACCATCATTTAGGCATGAGTTACCCCTCCATGAAACATTGTTATGCTTTGGGAGTTTTCCAGCTGCATGTATTAAACACACATAACAAGATAAGTTGCAAGATCATGCAATGTTGCAAGCTTGAGGCAATTTGGAAAACACTTTATATTTGAGAGTAGATTCTGGTTTTAAAAAGCGCGCTTGAGGCAATTTGGAAAACACTTTATGGCCTAGAGGCGACACCTCATGCATGAGTTAAAATTAGGGCCTACGGTAGGTTTACACGTAAAAACAATTAAAGTGAGAATATAATATGAAAGATTTATTTAATAAAAAGATTATTTAATAAAAAGATTAACATGCAAAAGAGATGAGAGACATGTACACAAAACTTATTTGGCTGTTCAACTAACGTCTCACATACATCACATACATGAAACTCTCGCCCCACGTCTCACAGAAAAACTAAGACCGAAATTGCAACGTGGGAAAAGACCAAATTAAATAACACAACTTACATCTTTGGGCATTAAAGAACATGAGAGCTTTCTGAAGGGCAATAGTGTAATTATCAGGAGGTGGAGGGTGTTTATGATGCCTAGGAACAGTTTTAACAATCAATGTAACGAATCCAGCAAGAAATCCTGCTGCTAAGATTAATCCAACCGTCCAAACAAAGATCTTACGGCTGACAATAACACACCCGAGATCAACATACTTCTTTTTTTTCTTTTCTGTGGGACCCAACAGCCAGCTCTGTTGGGTCTCATCTAAAGGCCGCGACACTGCGGCCTTATCAAAATCGTTCAAGTTTCGGCTGTGGTCATCATGCATTGTTTCCGAATCCGCATGGTTCATTTCCAATGATCCACCCCATGGATCTCTTCCAAACATGTTTGAAATTTAGTTTGTGGAACAAAGAGCTTTGAATGTTTGTATATATGTGTTTGTGTGTTTTATGGCTCATATGTTCATGTTAATATTGGTTGGTGAGTCGACTTGTAGATGAAGACAGTTTAATTGTGAGTTGGTGACATTTTATCTAAAACCATGTGGTGGTTTTATCCCCTATACTATTGAGGAATAGACCAATAGGTCCCTTGTGTTTGTTAGAACAAGAAGGCATGTATATACTACATACTACGAGTTAGATTCGGGTTGTCCATCTAATAGGTTCAACTGAAATATAGCAACGAATATCACTACTAATCAAATAAGCGATGAATTGTCTATGTAATCAAATTTTTGGTCTTTTTTTTTTCTTTCGTGATAGTCAATGAATTTTCAGGTGAAGATCAATAATCCATTAATAAGAATGTACATATGAGCCTCTTGGGCTTGTTGGCTTGAAAAGCATCTCCTTGCTATATTTTAATAGAGTAGGCTTTACTATCCAAAAAGGGGTTGCGGCGCAACTTGTTGCCCGTCTACCCGCGCCTGACTTGTAATTCTTGTTGGTATCGCTTTAATGAAATTAACAACTCTAATTATAACTATTAAACTATGATTTGTACTATCTTGTTTAGGTTGTTCCCGACAACAATGACGAGATGTGGTCGACAGGTAATTTAGTTTTTAAATGTAACAAACTAAAAGTTTGGACCTAGATTGCTAATGATAAATAATTGAGGGGTGGTTTTGTTAATTTAGTTTTTAAATTTGGTGTTTTGGTGGCAGGTACAAGTCGCACACCTACACTTGCTTAGAGTGCAATGCATACCAACATGAATCATATGGTAGGCCGAACCGTGTGTATTTGAGTCGGTACCGAGTTGATTTACCTTCTGACACACAACAAAGGAACTTTTGAAGTTTTGAATACTTTGAATCTCATATTAGCTAATGTAAAACCAGTAAAACTAGGATTCTTCACGCTATGCGGCAAATATTTGGTTGGTAGGGTTCAGTTAGTTAGCGTACCAATACGATAACGGTACTCGATATAGTAACCGAAAGAAACTCAAAAAATAAAGTTGTTAAATGCCTTTGGTTTTTAAGAGCATCTACAATGGTAAAGGTGGTTTATAATTTCAAACCGCCACCTTAGCATGTCACATCATTTCAAACTAGAACTCTTTCAAACCCATTTATTTCATAAAACCATTAACCATTACAAACTTCCACATCATTATCTACCTCATCACCTAATTTTCCTTTTTATGTAACCTCTATCTAATTTTATATACTCTAGTTTTTATTTATTTACATATATGAATATTATTTATTTATTAATTAATTAAAATAAATAAAAGTATGGGATATATTAGGAGGCTTTTGTGTGCTTAATATTTTATTTTTAAGTAATGTTTTAATTAGGTTGTATAATATTTTTATTTATGTTTCTGTAATATTTTTAATTAGGTTTGTGTGCTATTTAATTTAGATTGGTGTAATATTTTTAATTTATGTTTGTGTAATATTTAATTAGGTTTTTGTATATTTTTTAAATAAAAAAAAACACAAATTTTTTTTTTAAATTAATTGAAACAATAGAGAACGGGACTCATACCCACCAGACAGAAGCTACAATGGGTGTATTCGCCCGCTCACCCCGTTCACCAGTCCGGAGTTGCCCAATTCAACCCCATTATGGGTGATCTAATAAGTATCTCGCAGATAAAAATAGGCATGTCGTAATATGATATTCAAAATGTCATAAAATTTCATAAAATATCACGTATATAAATTTCGAACAGCCTTGGTTTCGGGGAAGATTTTTATATTGAAAAGTAGATAAAATAAGTGAGCCGCAAAGGTATATTCAGAATTCTTCAAATCATTACGTATTAAACGTTATACGAGACAAAAATAAATATTGAAACTTATATATAATATTTAAACTAGCGGGATGCTCGGGCGTTGTCGCGGTTACTTATGTTTTTTTGCTAACGTTGCGTGACGGGTTTTACGTAACTTATTTTTAAGGAGTATTGGATTTTAATATTCCAAAGATTGGGCCATTGGCCAATAATAATCCAAACTTTATCGTTGGACCAGGATAAACCCAGATGAACATGTGGGTATAAAAAATGGACCTCCGTTAAGTCTGGACTAACTGAGTTAGTTTTAGATGACGTAGCTGCTGATGTGGAATGCCGACATGGACCAGATGCTGACGTGGCAGTTGAGGTGGCATGCTGACGTGTTTTTTTTAATTCAACGTCAGTTTTTTAATCCACGCCAGCGTTTTAAAATTTTTAATTAACTTCAAATTTCATCAAGATTTGGGAACCCTCTTCACTTCAACTTCAAATTTATGAAGAACCCATCAAGATTATCAAGAACCCTAAACCCCTCCTCCTCCTCTCCAATCAACAAATCCACCCCTTCCTTCTCATCTCTAATAATTTATCTACCCTAGAACCCCCTTCTCTCTCTCTCTCTCTCACTCTGCACACTTTGTATACTCTTCGAATCCCCACATAATCATACCTGTAATCTATCTACCCTATAGCCATCACAGGCCATATTTATAAAAATAACATAATATACAAACAAATCAATCCCCAAAACCTGAATAATAATAATAACACCGATTGTCACCTCTACCGTGTGCATAGTAGGGTTCCGTTGAGACAACGTTTAACAGTAGTGGTGTTTCTAGGGCTGATAACGGCGACTGTGGCGATAGATGAGGGTTCCGATGGTAATAATAATAATAATGGAAGAGGAGGGAAAGAGAAGAAGAAAGAGTGCAGTGGTAAAGTAGTTAGGTTTGGAGAATCGTTTAGATTTGCTGATGGGTTAGATTATGATTTGATGGGAATTGGAACAGTTGGTGCTTATGGTCATGGTTTCTTTGCCTATTTTCCTTAGGTTCTTTGATGATCTTGTTAATTCATTTAGATTATAATGCAATGTCATCGATTTGGTCAACGTCAGCATGCCACATCAGCAACCACGTCATCTAAAACTAACTCAGTTAGTTCAGACTAAACGGATGACCATTTTTGGCACCCCACATATTCACCTGGGATTATCCTGGTCTAACGATAAAGTTTGGATTATTATTGGCCAATGGCCCAAACTTTGGATTATTAAAATCCAATACCCCTGTTTTTATTACCAATTTGCTATGGAAACTAATATATCAATTCACAAAGAACAATTGAGTATAAACAAAAATAACAATATAAATATGGTAGACGACATTATGGATATGTAAATCGCTATAAGACTGCGTATGAAGTTTTTGTTTCTATAGTTATTAATTTGGTAAAATGTTTATGTGGATCACGTCCCTTAGCAAGTACATCTTCGTCAATCGAAGATATAATCTTGATCATCCTAGCAATCAATGTAGCTAGTGAATCATTCTAGAAAAGAACTTGCAACAAAAACACCAAAAATAAGTTTTGAACTAACGTAAGTTATAAATTTATGTGTATGGAGACTTTAACTTTGACACACATGTCTTTCTTTTACCAGGCCACCGGATGGCTAATGATACATCTTAACAGTGGAGGTACTCGTACGTGACACCAGGCATATTCAGGTTAATACTTTTACAAACATATAAGTCTACCTTTGTGAAAACATTTATTTAACATACTTAACTGGGTCAGTTGAGTCGGTTTATATCTATGTATTATCCAGGGTTCAATGATTCGTGGAATCATTGAGGAAAACATACACACACACACGAGTCTTGAGTCCCGTTGTTGGTAAATTACATGAGGTGAATTAAGTAATAAACATGAATTGATCCTAATATGATGTGAAATGTGTAAATACGTGATTTTGTGACATTTATATGTTTATACATGCTTAACATATGTTAGGATTGCATGTTTTCATGTGTTAGGATGTGTTAACATGTGTTAAAACACGTTAAAACGACAAAATCATAGAAAACTGGAATCCAGCAAGTTGGTTCGACCCTAAGGGGGTTCGAACCAACCTAGGAAGGTCTCATTCGACCCTTGAATCCTCTCATTCGACCCGTGCAGGGTGCAACAAACACTGACTATAAATACTACACTTTGCAACTTTTTCATCATTTCACAAACCCTAACCGCCCCCAAGTGCTCTCTGTGCTCTCTCAACCTCAAGCCTATAGGAAGGAGTTTTTGACCTTGTTTTTCAGATCCTAACATAAAAATACCTTCTACATCATAAACAAGAGAAGATTCAAGGTGTGTTCTTGATGTAAATCCTTTTTAAACATTTTTCATTCGTTTTTCTCAAACCCAAAAGGTCCAGATCTGATATAAGGAAGTTTTAATGGATAAAAACCTTTCTAACACCTTTCTAAACAAAACCCTTCCATTAATAATGAGTTTTTATGCAAAAATACATATGTTAGTGATGTTAAATGATGTGTTATGAACTTTTATGAATTGTTTGATGTTGGAATGATGTGTAGATGAGATGATAATGATCTATAAGTGTTATAGATGATGGTTTTGAGATTATTATAGGTTACAATTGATTATTGATGATGTTTTGCCCATTCTTGGGTTTATATGTTAGATTTAGGGTTTGTACTTCATAATATTGTTGATGAAAAGAATAGGGGTTTTCATATACTTGATAATCTGAACATGTTAGTCTAATAATAAGATGATTTTGACAAGTTTTCATATTGGGTAAAGTTTACATGCATTGATGTGACATCTCCATAATTTGCCATTTTGGGAAAGTTGTAAAACGGACTGATTTCGGGATAATATTTGTATGGTTTTGTGGGGATAGGTTAAAGATAGTTGACTGCTGTGATTTGTGATATTTCCTGATGTTTTTGGACTGTTTAGATGCGAATTGGTGCGTTTTGTGAAGTGTTGCAGCCCTGAGGACGAACCAACATCATTGAGGTCGAACCAATTGAGTATGGGTCGAATGAACATTATTTAGGTTGAATTAACTTGTGTTAGGGTCGAATAAACATGTGTTAGGTCGAATGAACTTGTTTATTGGTCGAGTGAACTATGGATGGGTCGAATCAATGGACTATGGGTCGAACCAAGACCCATTTGGGTCGAACAATTTATAAAACCTGCTGATTGGCCCTACGACTTCATAAATGCGATTTTTGATGCAAACTAAGTGTTTTATGCTTAAACCTTGTGTGAAAACTATATGTACTTGATTAACTTGTGTAATGGGTCACCAACGGGATGTCAGGTCTGTCCGGTGTGTCAGGTCAACGTTCAAACACATTTTTAAACACACGTAGTCAGGATCTTGACAATCGGGGACTAGTTAACCCTTGGGTTAGTAGTCAAAACACTTATACAAACTTTATGATAGGTCGTCAACAGTTGGGACTATCAGCTAGTGTCGAATTATTATTTTTAACTTAAGACGCGACTTAAGGTGAGTATCACAGCCCCACTTCACACACTTTCTCATGGGGGAGAAACATGCTACACACGCGGGTTGGTGACCGCAAATGATTCAGCTACTCTTCAAGGGACTATCAGGTTGGCTCATAAGCTGACTAATTAGAAGGTTCAGGAGGGTGTCTTGCCACCTAGGGGTGCAGCTCTGAAGACCCCGGATAGCAACAAAAGGAAGTGGGATGGTGTTGAGAAGAATCAGGTTTTAGTTCAGCCACAACAACAGGCCAAGAAGTTTGAAGCTACCGGATCGTCGTCGGTTCAAAAGCAGGGAGGTTATGTTGGGAAGAATCCGAAGTGTAATCAGTGTAGTTTGCATCATGTGGGTGCTTGTGATAGGGTTCGTTTTAAGCATTGTCAGAGGGCCGGCCATCTTGCTAAGGATTGTAGGGTCAATCTGCAGCCAAAGCCTACTCAGGTTGCTGCTCCTACTCCTGGTACTTTGAGTAACCAAGGATGTTTTCATTGTAGGCAGTCGGGGCATTTTCGGAGGGATTGCCCGAAGTTGAAGCAGGGTGATAATGGGAAGAATGGTGGTGGTAACGGGAAAAACGGGGGTGGTGGCAAGAATGCACGCGCCTTCGTCATGGGTTCGGGGGAAGCCCGACAGGATCCAGACACAGTTACCGGTACGTTCTTCCTTAATAATCGCTATGCTTTGGTTTTATTTGATTCTGGTGCCGATAAGAGTTTTGTATCTATTGAGTTTAGTCAGTTGCTAGATATAGTACCTACATCTTTAAAGGCTAAGTACTTGATATAATTGGATGATGGTAAGAAAATCGAAGCGACAGATGTTCTTAGGGAGTGTCGCTTAGAACTTTTGGGTTTGTCTTTCCCTATTGACCTTATGCCAGTGTCCTTGGGTAGTTTCGATGTTGTCGTGGGCATGGATTGGTTATCCTTGTATCGTGCAGAGATCGTTTGTTTTGATAAGGTCATTCGGATCCCTCTCCCTGATGGAGAGATTCTTTCGGTGCTTGGTGAGAAAACCGGTGCTCCTTTGAGTATCATTTCTTGAATGAAAGCCCATAAGTATCTTCGGAAGGGTTATTCGGCCATTCTGGCTCTCGTTTGTGTGTCATCTAATGATGATAAGAAGATTGAGGATATTCCTGTGATTCGTGATTTTCCTGATGTATTCCCTGAACACTTGCCCGGTCTTCCTCCTCATCGTCAGGTTGAATTTGGTATTGATCTTGCGCCTGGTGCCGCCCCTATTGCTCGAGCCCTTTATCGTCTTGCACCTCCCGAGATGCAGGAATTGTCTAACCAGTTGCAGGAAATCTTGGAAAAGGGTTTTATCTGGCCTAGTTCTTCCCCGTGGGGAGCCCCTATTCTGTTTGTAAAGAAGAAAGATGGAAGCCTTCGCATGTGTATCGACTATCGTGAGTTAAACAAGGTGATCATCAAGAATCGTTATCCTCTTCCTCGTATCGATGATCTGTTTGATCAAATCCAAGGTTCTAGCTTTTATTCGAAGATTGATTTGAGGTCCGGATACCATTAGTTGCGTGTGCAGGAAGCCGATTTTCTGAAGACTGCTTTTCGTACTCGTTATGGCCATTTTGAGTTCTTGGTCATGCCTTTTGGTCTCACCAATGCACCAACGGTTTTCATGGATTTGATGAACCGCGTTTGTAAGCCTTATCTTAATAAATTCGTCATCGTGTTTATTGATGATATTCTGATATATTCCAAGAGCAAGGTGCACCATGAGGAACACCTGTGACTAGTCTTGGAACTCTTAAGGCGAGAGCAGCTGTATGCTAAGTTCTCGAATTGTGACTTTTGGTTACGCGAAGTTCAATTCCTTGGTCATGTGGTTAATGAAAAGGGAATTCATGTCGATCCAGCTAAGATAGAAGCCATTAAAGACTGGGAAGCACCTACAACGCCATCTGAGGTGCGGCAATTCTTAGGCCTCGCGGGTTACTATCGTCGTTTCATTTAGGGATTTTCGAAGATTGCTCAACCCTCACCTCTCTTACCCAGAAATACCGAAAGTTTGACTGGGTGATTCGCAAGAATCAACATTTCAGATGCCGAAACTTAAACTCTGCTCTGCGCCTATCTTATCCTTACCTGATGGTACGGATGATTTCGTTGTTTATTGTGATGCCTCTATCCGTGGTCTCGGTTGTGTGTTGATGCAACGCGAGAAGGTTATTGCTTATGCTTCCCGTCAACATAAGGTTCACAAGAAGAACTATACCACCCTTGATTTGGAATTAGGTGCAGTTATTTTCGCTTGAAAGATATGGAGACATTACTTGTACGGTACCAAGTGCACCATTTATACCAATCACAAGAATCTTCAGCATATCTATGATAAGAATGAGTTGAACATGCGGCAGCGTCGCTGGGTCGAACTTCTTAACAATTATGATTATGTTATTAAGTACCATCCTGGCAAGGCGAATGTTGTGGTTGACGCCTTGAGTAGGAAGGAAACTGCTAAACCCAGTCGTGTTCGAGCTTTGCAGCTTACCCCCCATTCTTCTTTACCTGACCGAATCCGTTCTGCACAACAAGAAGCTTTGAAGGTGGAGAACCTTAAAGTTGAAGCCATGCATAGTGCCGATAAGCATCTCGAGCTTAGGTCTGATCGCCTACACTACTTTGCAGGATGCGTTTGGGTTCCCTTATTCAGGGGTTTGCGAGAGCTTCTCTTGGATGAAGCTCACAAATCCCGGTATTCTGTTCACCCTGGCTCCGATAAGATGTATCAGGATTTGAAGATACTCTATTGGTGGCCAAACATGAAGGCTGATATAGCATCTTGCGTGAGCAAATGTTTGACTTGTGCGAAATTCAAGGTCGAGTATTAGAAGCCGTCTGGTCTTCTGCAACAACCTGAGATTCCCGAATGGAAGTGGGAACGGATCACGATGGATTTTGTAACCAAACTACCGAAGTCACCAAGTGGTTGTGATACCATTTGGGTGATTGTCGACAGATTGACAAAATCAGCACACTTCTTGGCTATCAAGTAAACTAACGGTCTTGAGCGCTTAGCTCGCATCTATCTCAAGGAAATGGTGGCTCGGCACGGGGTGCCTGTTTCTATCATTTCTGATTGTGATTCTCGTTTCGCTTCTAATTTCTGGAAGGCTCTACATAAAGCTTTGGGTACTCAGTTGGATATGAGTACGGCTTATCATCCGCAAACCGACGGTCAGAGTGAGCGGACAATCTAAACGTTAGAAGATATGTTTCGGGCATATGTTATCGATTTTGGCAAGAGTTAGGAGAATCATCTACCGTTGGTGGAGTTCTCTTACAACAACAGCTACCATTCTAGCATTAAGGCCGCTCCGTTCGAGGCACTTTACGGACGGAAATGTCGGTCTCCTCTTTGTTGGGCCGAAGTGGGTGAGAGTCAGCTCACTGGTCCAGAATTTGTGTACGAAACTTCGGAGAAAATCGTGCAGATTCATAATGGTATGGCAGCAGCTCGGGATCGTCAAAAGATCTACGCCGATCGTCGTCGCAAACCTTTGGAGTTCCAAGTTGGGGACAGGGTACTTCTGAAAGTTTCTCCATGGAAAGGCGTCATACACTTTGGAAAGCGTGGCAAACTTAATCCTCGTTATATCGAACCATTTGCAATTCTGGAACGGATTGGACTGCTGGCATACAAAATTGACTTGCTGGCGGAGCTCGGTAGTGTTCATAACGTCTTATAAGTGTCCAACTTGAAGAAGTGTTTGGCTGATGAATCTCTTACTGTTCCTCTCGAAGAGATCAAGGTTGATGATCGTCTGCGTATTGTGGAGGAACCGGTTGAAATTCTTGATTATAAGATTCGTATCCTCCGTCGGAGTAAAATCCGCATTGTTAAGGTTCGTTGGATTTCTAATCGTGGACTGGAGTTCACGTGGGAACGGGAGGATCAAATGAAAGCTAAATATCCTCATTTTTTTCCTAAGCGCGCGTTTGAGTCAAGGCACGTCACTGTTGAAGCTGAGTGAATCTCGGGGTGAGATTCCTTTCAACAAGGGGATGATGTAGCAACTGGAAAATTTTTCTTTCTTTTCGACTCTTTCCTTTTCGGTTTCAGGCAATTTTCTGGAGGAAAATTCTTTCAACAGAGGGATGATGTGACACCCGGCATATTCAGGTTAATACTTTTACAAATATATAAGTCTACCTTAGCGAAAACATTCATTTAACTTACTTAACTGGGTCAGTTGAGTCAGTTTATATCTACGTATCGTCCAGGGTTCAATGATTCGTGGAATCATTGAGGAAAACATACACGCGAGTCTTGAGTCCCGTTGTTGGTAAATTACAAGAGGTGAATTAAGTAACGAACATGAATTGATCCATAGATGATGTGAAATGTGTAAATACGTGATTTTGTGACATTTATATGTTTATACATGCTTAACATATGTTAGGATTGCATGTTTTCATGTGTTAGGACGTGTTAACATGTGTTAAAACACGTGAAAACGACAAAATCATAGAAAACTGGAATCCAGCAAGTTGGTTCGACCCTAAGGGGGTTCGAACCAACCTAGGAAGGTCTCATTCGACCCTTGAATCCTCTCATTCGACCTCTGTAGGGTGCAAACCAACACTGACTATAAATACCACACTTTGCAACTTTTTCATCATTTCACAAACCCTGCCCGCCCCCAAGTGCTCTCTCTCAACCTCAAGCCTGTAGGAAGGAGTTTTTGATCTTGTTTTTCAAATCCTAACATAAAAATACCTTCTACATCATAAACAAGAGAAGATTCAAGGTGTATTATTGATCTAAATCCTTTTTAAACATTTTTCATTCGTTTTTTCTCAAACCCCAAAGGTCCAGATCTGATTTAAGGAAGTTTTCATGGATAAAAACCTTTCTAACACCTTTCTAAACAAAACCCTTCCATTATTAATGAGTTTTTATGCAAAAATACATGTCTTAATGATGTTAAATGATGTGTTATGAACTTTTATGAATTGTTTGGTGTTTGAATGACGTGCAGATGACATGATAATGATCTATAACTATTCTAGATGATGGTTTTAAGATTATTATAGGTTACAATTGATTATTGATGATGTTTTGCCCATTCTTGGGTTTATGTGTTAGATTTAAGGTTTGTACTTCATAATATTGTTGATGAAATGATTAGGGGTTTTCATATACTTCATAATCTGAACATAGTAGTCTAATAATAAGATGATTTTGATAAGTTTCCATTTTGGGTAAAGTTTACATGCATTGATGTGGCATCTCCATAATTTGCCATTTTGGGAAAGTTGTAAAACGGACTGATTTCGGGATAAAATTTATAGGGTTTTGTGGGGATAGGTTAATGATAGTTGACTGCTGTGATTTGTGATGTTCCGTGATGTTTTTGGACTGTTTAGATGCGAATTTGTGCGTTTTGTGAAGTGTTGTAGCCCTGAGATCGAACCAGAGTTGATTCGACCACTCGTCGGGTCGAACCAACTTCTGGAGGGTCTAACCAACATCATTGAGGTTGAACCAATTGAGTATGGGTCGACTGAACATTATTTAGGTTGAATTAACATGTGTTAGGGTCGAATTAACATGTGTTAAGGTCGAATAAACAAGTGTTAGGTCGAATGAACTTGTTTATTGGTCGAGTGAACTATGGATGGGTCGAATCAATGGACTATGGGTCGAGCGAAGACCCATATGGGTCGAACAAGTTATATAACCTGCTGATTCAACCCTACGACTTCATAAATGCGATTTTTGAAGCAAACTAAGTGTTTTATGCTTAAACCTTGTGTGAAAACTATATGTACTTGATTAACTTGTGTAATGGGTCACCAACGGGATGTCGGGTCTGTCCGGTGTGTCGGGTCAACATTCAAACACATTTTTAAACACATGTAGTCAGGATCTGGACAATCGGGGACTAGTTAACCCTCGGGTTAGTAGTTAAAACACATCTACAAACTTTATGATAGGTCGCCAATAGTTGGGACTATCAGCTAGTTTCGGATTATTCTTTTTAACTGAATACGCGACCTAAGGTGAGTATCACAGCCCCACTTCACACACTTTCTCATGGGGGAGAAACATGCTACACACATTGGATACATTAGATCATGTTATACTATGTTTATCATTTGCTTAATATACGACTCATCTAAATCCCAATCAAACCACTAAAATGGGTATATAGCGGGGAAATGTGGATAGATCTATTGGGCCTGACAAACCTCACTCGGGTCGGTTAGGAGCCGAACGGGTGCATATTGTCTCAAACACACAGGGCCTACCGGAGATGGCGGTAGTCTGTAGGGTACACACTATTGCCCAAGCCTCTCTTCCACCCTCCTATTGGCATCATGCGCTGGAAACAGCGACTTACCTTCTCAACATACTACCCAAAAAGACTCACCGCTTTCTCACCCCTACCACCCTTCTCTATAATGTATTTCCCGCTTACGAGCACCTACGCGTCTTTGGTTGCTTGTGCTTTCCCACCATACCCTCAACCACTATCCATAAATTATCAAACCGCTCCCAACCTTGCGTATTCCTCGGGTACCCCCTCAACCATCGCAGGTGTAAATGTTTAGACTTAACTACTAGACAAACATTTATTTCTCGCCATGTCCAATTTGAGGAATCCATCTTCCCTTTCTCCATCCAACACCCTACTAAACCCACCGACTATAACTTCCCTTCACCACCCATCTCCCCTCTGCTTTGGCAACATGTCCAGGCCCCACACCAGCCTACTCCGCCCGACCCAACAAACACCGAACCACCCCCAGCCCACCCCAGCCAACACCACCTGGCCCAAATAACGCCGGCCCAACCCCACCTCCTAACAGACCCATTCCACCTCCTACCCAGCCCAATCTCGCTCCTGTTCACCAACACCCGAGCCCACCTAATTCTGTCCCACATCCTGAGCCGGCCCAAAACACATCTGTCCACCCACCACCCGGACCGACCCCTGTCCAGCCCACTACCCGCACCATGCGCACACGCGCAATGGACGGTATCACCAAACCCAAGCTACCGTTTAACCTACACACATCTACCATTGTCCCCGTTCCAAAAACCCCACAGGTTGCCTTGTCTAGCCCAGAATGGTTCGATGCTATGAACAACGAATTTAGTGCATTAATTAAAAATGAGACTTGGGAGTTGGTTCCTCGCTCCCCGGATATGAATATTATTCGTTGCATGTGGTTATTTAAGCACAAATTTCGGTCAGACGGGTCACTTGAAAGGTATAAAGCACGGTTGGTATGTGATGGTAGGAGTCAACAGGTTGGTATTGATTGTGGTGAAACCTTCAGTCCTGTGGTTAAACCAACCACCATTCGGACAGTTCTTACTTTGGCTCTCTCTCAAGCCTGGCCGATTCACCAGTTGGACGTCACCAATGCCTTTTTATATGGTCACTTACAAGAGATTGTTTATATGCACCAACCTATGGGATTTCGTAACCGTGACTACCCAGATCATGTTTGCCGCCTCAAGAAATCTCTTTATGGTCTCAAACAGGCACCAAGGGCTTGGTATCAAAGGTTCACGGATTTTGTTCTTCTACAGGGCTTTACTCAGTGTAAAAGTGGCAACTCTCTCTTCATATATCATCACGGCCACGACGTGGCCTACCTTCTCCTCTATGTTGATGATATCATTCTCACCACTTCATCTGTCCAGCTTCGTCAGAAACTTATGTCCGTCCTTGCTGGCGAATTTGCCATGAAGGACTTGGGGCCACTCACATATTTTCTTGGAATCTCTGTTCAGCACCAGGGTAATTCTTTGTTTTTGTCTCAGCAGGCATATGCTAAGGATATTATTCATCAAGCAGGCATGGACTCCTGCAAACCCGCAGCGACGCCTGTAGATACTCAAACAAAACTCGGCAGCCAACCTGACTCATTGTTCGATGACCCGACTACTTTTCGTAGTCTTGCAGGCGCCTTACAATACCTCACCTTCACACGTCCTCACATCACTTATGCTGTGCAGCAGATCTGTATGCACATGCATGCTCCCTGTATGGTGCACTGGAATGCTCTAAAACGTGTGATTCGCTACCTACAGGGCACTTCGGATTTTGGCCTGCATCTTACCCCTTCTGCCAGCCTCACCATACGTGCCTACACTGACGCTGACTGGGCCGGCTGCCCTGACACCAGGCGTTTTACTTCAGGCTACTGTGTTTATCTGGGTGACAACCTGGTGTCCTGGTCCTCTAAACGACGGTCCACTATATCTCGTTCCAGCGCCGAAGCATAATACGAGGTGTTGCTAACGTTGTTGCAGAGATATGCTGGTTGCGTAATCTACTACTTGAACTTCATCGGCCGTTGTCCAAAGCTTCCTTGGTTTATTGTGATAATGTCAGCGCCATCTACTTGTCAGGTAACCCGGTTCAACACCAACGAACAAAGCACATTGAGCTCGATATACACTTTGTTCGTGAACATGTTCAGAAGGGTCTCGTGAGAATTTTACATGTCCCTTCACGTTTTCAAGTTGCTGACATCTTCACCAAAGGCCTCCCACGGGTTCTATTCGATGATTTTCGCTCCAGTCTAAGCATCCGTCGTCCTCCCGCTTCAACTGCGGGGGTGTAATAGACTGCGTAAATATCGCCACTGATTTATTTCATAATTATATTGTGTTAAATGTAATTATCATCTCCCAAATATAGGAGATTCTGTTGTATCCCTATATATGTTTGTTACGTGAATAGAGATGATCATCTTGGCAATTATATCATTCTACACGATCTCCCTTCATCAAGCTACCATACCACTAGGCTATACCCAACGGATTCATATACTTTAGTGTGATTTTAGGAATCGTCATGTACCATCCGATGATCAATTGATCATCATATCGACAAATTATTCATATAGAATTATTGGAATTTACTATGAAACAAAAAGACTTTTCGAAGCGGCTTGAATTATCAACGACCATTGGGCCAATCAAGCCAAAATTTATCCTTTTAATATCTTCGATGACTCTTTAGCACCTTTGAACTTTATTTCGTATTTTACTAGGAATGTTGACATGTCAAATAACTCATCCTCACCATTAATTGTGAAAATAATATCTTGTCCCCTCGTACTAATCTTAATATCCATGCACGGTTTTTGAACTTCATTAAATTACATATCTGCCACTTTTTTTTTCTTTTTCTTTTTTTAAACTACGGCTTTCTTTGTGTTTATCCATCGCATTTCCCATTGATTTTTGAGAATTGAAGGTGAAGAAAATTATATATTCGGCGGCTACTTAAAATTAATGAACACTAGTTTGGTAATTAATATCCACAAATTAGGATGAAAAAAAAAAACACTTATTCGAGGTGTTAGGTTTGAGTCTTGCTTCCATGAGTTTCTTACCATATTCTCTTAAAGAACACTTCCTCAACACAAAGCTAAGATTTACCTTATCATGTTGGTTAGCAGGAAGTTGTCACGTCTCGTCCCATATGTGCGAATTACATGTACATCAGTGTGCATGTCACATCATGTTGGCGGTATGATGTCATAGGGGCCATATGATAGGGAGAGAAATGATCATACGTCCACATGATATTGTTAGTGGTTGCGTCAGTTAGTTATGTGTTAGTTGTTAAACAAATCATATGAGACGTATGATTTGGCGCAAAAACCTCATATGGGTCCTCATTAGGACCCATTTGACCAGAATGACATTATATAACATTATATGACCCGTATGATATGGCTTGGTGCCTGGATAGTGTGTCAATATTGTTTTGTTGGCCAAGGCCCTCCAAAAAGAGGACTAATCCATTTTGAACTGCTTGTATAATTCATTACCAAGTGCAAACAGGAGTAGTGTTATATTGTCTAACAAGTAGGTTTGTTAAGCAAGACATTTCCCCATCATATGAGTTTCTTACTTTGACTATGTTTTAGAAGTGTCTCTATAATTGCTGACTGTAACAAATTAATTATACGACTAATCAATAATATCAGTCATACATCACTACACTAGTCATCAAGAGTCTGAAGAAGCATGGAAGGTAGTGGTTGCACATTTTGACATTGGTTCTGTGAGGCAACAGTAGACCAAATATGTCAGTTTATAAATATTTAGGCTCAAAGCACCTTGATTTTTCCCACACACTACTACTAACTTGAGAAATGAATATAAGAATTGCGCTTTTACTTGCGCTACAACTGATCTATGCACTGCTTGCAGGTGGTCAGAATCCGGATCGTAAGTTATTTATTCTTTAGTAGTACCCCGTCTGTTCGAAAAATGTTTTGGCTTTTAGTTTTTATTATGTATTATCCATGTTTTATTGCTTTTCCGTATACTGTTACAACGTTTTCTTTTACGAAGTATTCTCATGATCATTATATTGTAATTACTTAGGAAAGTATCCTTCATAAAGTGTTCTCTAACAATCAAATTTCATGCTTAGTAACTCAATATTTTTGATATAAATAGATCAAAAATATATTTTAGAGCTACAGTATATTATTGAAAATGATTTGTGGACAGTTGTTTTGTGCTAGTTTAGTAGTTTAACATCGAATGACCAAATTAATGCATATATACTTTATCCAATCGTTAGATGGACTGTAGTGCTAGAATGTTATATAAAGATTCATGTTACATAAAGATTCATCCAGACAATACAAAATAAACATTAATCTCTGGTGCAGTTGTATATCTGAAAGCTCTCATGGATAGTTGGCAGAATGTACCGCCCAATTGGGTTGGCTCTGACCCATGTGTGGATAAATGGGACGGGATCTCCTGCAGCGATGATTCACGTGTAACATCCATGTAAGCCTTCCCACTTTTGTAGAGAGAAAGATAGGGAGATTCAGATTAGACCCACTTTCATAGTCACCTAAATCGCGGTTCGCTCCGGTACGGGAACGCGGATCGGGTACGCGGTTCGCTAGGCTCGACGAATTCGGTACGGAGGGGGTAGGTTCATTTCGGTACGTACCGGTACGATCCGGTACGGTTTTCCGTATGGTCCGGTTCGATGTACCCGATATAAATTTTAATGATATTCACCACTAAGGGATGTTGCTATAATTTTGTTTATATATAATTTTGTTTTTGGAACAAAGTCACAAAAATCATTTCAATGATGTTGCATCTGATCCAATACTATAAATTGCATGAATACTTGTAGTAGCAAAACAGAATGCATGAACACTTGCAGTAGATTCATATTTCATTCAACAAAAGATTCATATTTCAATTTTCATGACTCATTATCCTGCCCATTTTAGAGCGCCAAAACAGGGGAATCTAAAGAGTCTGTCATAAACATTCAATTCGTGATTTTTGTCTAAGAAATCGATTTCTCTACCATATGGCACACGTGAATTGCATAAATTTGGATCATGAATTACAGATGTTTGGATCGCCGTACCATACTCGATCGGAACGGCGGCGAATTCCGATCCGGTACGAAACGATCCAATACGAAAATCGTGGTCTCTTGAGCGATTTATGTGACTATGGCCACTTTTTTGGCCATTGGATCCTAATTATTTAAAGGGTCTCATTTGAACTCACTCTATATGTACTATCTAACTTTGTTGCTTCATTTACACCTGTTACTCCTTCATTTTCAGAATCTTACTAAACATCAATTTAACGGGTCCGCTTTCTGGAGACATTGGACAATTATCTGAATTGAAAACTCTGTATGTCTCTCAAACCTTTTCTTATCTATTACTCCTTGCCATGAATCTGAGACTTTTGTTACATGTAGGGATTTGTCTTACAATAAGGGTCTAACAGGATCTCTTACCCAAGAAATCGGGAAACTAAAGAAGTTATCACAGCTGTAAGGACATTTATATTGCTGAATTATGGTTTACGACTTTTCGTTGTCATGAATAAGCTTATTTGGTAACATATATAAACTTGTTTTGGAATTACTTCTCAGACACCTAATTGGTTGTAGTTTCAATGGTCCACTTCCACAGACACTAGGATATCTGTCCCAGCTGAGTTCATTGTAAGTATTTTGATTATACACGATTTTTCCATTGGCGAATATTCGAAAGGGGTATCTTAGTTTCTATGATCTTTTATTGTTTTGCAGGTATTTGAATTGTAATGACTTCACTGGACCTATTCCACCGTCAATCGGGAACCTGTCTAATCTTTATGTGTTGGATTTATCTGATAACAAACTTAGTGGATCCATACCAGTTTCAGTTGGAGCCACCCTGGGCCTTGATTTACTGTTTAATGCAAGGCACTTGTACGTGCAAATACCGTCTGTGTATTTGGATGTTTATAGCACTAAAAGAATATTAAAATATGGTTTTGTTTTGCATTCTATTACAGTCACTTCGGAAAGAACAGACTCTCTGGTGAAATACCGTCTCAGCTCTTCAACTCGAACATGACTCTTATACATGTGTATGTTTCTTGCAAACCTGTAAGTTATAGATGTGATGGTGTGATACATTATCATGGGTTGATACATGTTAAATGAGCAGGCTGTTTGAGGATAACCAGTTAACAGGCACCATTCCATCGACACTAGGACTGCTTCAGAATCTCGAGGTGTTGTGAGTATCCTTAACTACTTCATACTCGAAAGTAACTCTTGTAGAATCATATTTGACACACTATTTGCTTATGAAAAATGTAAAATTATGGGATAGAAGTGTTGACTGAACCCAATCTACCTTACCTATTATAACCGCACAATAAATTTGGTGTTTGACATGTTACCAAACCGACCCAGGTCACCTCTAGTAGTTTTTAACATAAAAAGTTTTTCGGTGTATGAAAAACAGGCGATTAGACAGGAATTTATTAAGTGGAGACATCCCATCAAGCATCAACACTCTTACATTGCTCACACAGTTGTAAGTTGGACAACATGTAACCTGAAAACAAAAACCACATTTTAACTCTGGTTGTAGGGAATTTGCATATACTCAACTCACCATGAAACATTTTGACTTATTTTGTTAGGTATCTATCGAACAACAAATTTGGAGGCGTGTTGCCCAATCTAAGTAGCATGACTGTCCTAAACTATTTGTAAGCGACCAACGCTGCTTGTATTTCTTAGTTTTATGATTAAACGTGTAAATGTGGCAAGCAAGTAACTGTTCTGCAAAACAATGTTGCAGGGATATGAGCAATAATTCTTTCGAACCATCAAAGATTCCTCCTTGGCTTTCATCCTTGCAGTCTCTTACAACTTTGTACATCTATTTCTCTCCGCCTTCATCTTACTTAAAACAAGATTATATCAACATGCGCAAACATCAAATGTTTATTGACGTTGTTGTCTTGGCTCATAATTATTACAACGAACACACTGACTCTTAATTAAATTTGCAATATCAGAATGATGCAGGATACCGGGCTTCAAGGAGAAGTGCCTGTTGACTTGTTTCACATTCCACACATACAGACTGTGTTAGAACATCATCTTAATCTTACGTCGTGCCATACAAGTATATGACAATTTTGTTTTCTATTTTCCTGTTTAACTTCTAATTTTTATAACAGGGTACTAAGAAACAACCAGCTTGATGGTACCCTCGATTTTGGAGAATCTTATAGTGAAAGTCTTCGGCTTGTTGATGTGAGCAATAACTCAATTTCAGCCTTCACACAAAGAAAATCATCTGCTGATCTCATGTATGTTATGTAGTACTATTATTTCCTAGAAGGAAACCACTATATATAACAAATACACCTTTGTTCTATTTTCAGACTCATTAGTAATCCAGTTTGTAAGGGATCAGAAGCAACAGCAACAGCAAAATATTGTCATGATCCCAAAGAATCCAACTCTACATATTCAACACCGCCAAACAATTGTATTCCTGCTGCTACCTGCAGTTCGGATCAAATATCAAGTCCGAACTGTAAATGTTCATATCCATTTACAGGAACCTTAACATTCAAGGCTACTTCCTTTTCTGATCTGGGAAACTCCACTTTGTTTACGTCTATTCAGCGTTCTATGATGGAAACATTTAATTCTGATGAGCTCCCAGTTGACTCAGTTTCAGTGATTAATCCAATCATGAATTCGGATTACCTTGTGATAAAAATAGAGATTTTCCCATCTGGTGATGAACGATTCAATAGGTCGGGAATTTGTCACATAGGATTTTTGTTTACCAACCAAACATTCAGACCTCCACCTAGTTTTGGACCCTACACTTTCCATGGCAACACCTATAGTTTCTTTTCAGGTAAAACCTTTATAACTTTCTATGGATATTTGGCTTCAAGTTCAAGATAACCTTTGTATTCCTAATGATGTGAATGTGTTACAATTTACAGACACGCCAAAAGGTAAACACGAACTAATTAGCAAAGGCGTTATCGTTGGAATATCAGCAGGTGTTTGTGTTCTGATGCTCTTACTTCTCATTGCTGGACTTTATGCTTACCGTCTGAAAGGAAGAGCGGAAAGAGCCACCAAGATGAAAAGTCCTTTTGGTATGTCTGGAAAAATAAAAAATAATTAAATTGTTAACAAGAAAATTTTGAATGATCAACTTGTTCAGCCTGCTAATATTTCTTTTATTTTTGCAGCTTCTTGGGACCCTGATAAAGACAGTGGCGGTTGTCCTCAACCGAAAGAGTTAAGATCTTTCACATTTGAAGAGCTTAATACATGCACAGATAGTTTTACAGCAACAGCCAATATAGGTTCTGGTGGTTATGGGATGGTTAGTTTTAGTAAACTGGCAACTTGTGTGTGTATGTTTTTTTACCACTTGTGGACCAAAGTTGGTAAAAGTTTTTGTTAACATAATGTGTAGGTTTATAGAGGGACTCTACCAAATGGGCAGTTGGTTGCCATTAAAAGATCTCAAGATGGATCAACACAGGGTGGAATCGAGTTTAAAACCGAGATTGAGCTTCTTTCAAGGGTTCATCACAAGAATCTTGTTAGTCTTGTCGGTTTTTGTTTCGATGCAGGTGAGCAGATGCTGGTCTATGAGTATATTGTAAATGGTTCCCTCAAGGATAGCCTTTCAGGTAATTATTTTTTTCTTCTTTCACATTATTGGTATTAGTGGTACATGTCCGGGTTGGGTTGAGTAATGTGTCAAATTAAGTTAAAGTTGTAGACTCAACGTGCGTTGGGTTGACCCGCCAACACTTTTTTATTTCTTTATATCAAAATGAATGAATGATGCATTAAATAAGATTACAAAACTATTTCTAAAATAATGCGTTAGTTTCTCCAATAAGCTATATATGATGTTTTCAGTTCTTTATTGAAAACATGATTGTTGTGACTGATCAAGTCATTTGTGATCATTCCTAGCTCTCTAAGATGTATTCTAACCGATGTCATTAACACATATGTCATAGCTCTATATTCCTACTAATCGCTCGATTTGTAACAACGTGCACATATAATGTAGTCAATGTCTTGGACATACCATAACACGAAGAGTGGCATTCTCGCGATTCGTTATGTTCCTCTCTTAGACCACTTAGTCATGTAAATTTTAGTAATATATGAGTACATGTAAATTTACACATATAAATTTAATATATGAGTACATGTGAATTTACACATATAAATTCATATAACAAGTTTGTATTTTAATAATAATACTAAAATAGTATTAATTTGGAGTATTGAATTTAAATAATCTCAGCTATTAACATATTGACCACCAACGGAGCATGTGCTGGCGGTTCCACCGATCCCAACTACCAAAATATGTGCTGGTGGTTCCACCTTTTAACATATTGGCCACCAACGGAGCATGACTAAAAATAAATATGTTCCATTGAGATAATCCGGTAGTATTCTTTTAGCCATAGTCCGTTGGTGGCCAATATATTGAAAGTTGGGACTGTCAGCACACATTTTCTTAGTTGAGACTGGTGGTGGCCAATTGCTAATAGTTGGGTTTATTTAAATTCAATATTCCTATTAATTTAGATATAAAAATGTTTTTAGTTGTTTTTCAAGAGTTTTCATAGTATTTATTAGTTCTTATTTATCTCCATATTACCCGACTGACCCAATCATTTTTACATGCACTAGAATAGAAATTTACCTGTTATCCAACCCACCTATTATACAACCTCTAAAATGCTTTTGACCAGGGAAGTCCGGGATCAGGTTGGATTGGATGAGAAGACTTAAAATAATACTTGGAGCAGCAAGAGGTTTGCAGTATCTACATGATCATGCTGATCCTCCCATCATACATAGAGATGTCAAGTCAACTAATATCTTGCTTGATGGACACTTAAATGCCAAAGTTTCTGATTTTGGTCTTTCCAAACCACTCTATGATGTTGACCACAAACATGTTACCACTCATGTCAAAGGGACATTGGTTAGTCAAGTTTCTACAATACCTATTTTATTATTTGACCATAAAGATTTTATAAGCTCTAAAATGTTTCTAATCGTTACAGGGCTACATTGACCCCGAATACTACATGACACAACAATTGACCGAAAAAAGTGATGTTTATAGTTTTGGAATAGTGATGTTGGAGTTGATAACGGCTAGAAATCCGATTCAGAATGGCAAGTACATTGTGAGGGTGGTAAAGGAGTCAATGGACGATAACCTCCGTGACATTCTTGACCCGACCATCGGTTTGAGCACTCGGCTACAAGGGTTGGAGAGATTTGTTGATGTCGCATTGAGGTGCGTGGAAGAAACAGTAAAGCAGAGACCAAAAATGAGTGAGGTTGTGAAAGAGATAGAAAATATCATGGAAGTGGAAGGTATTGATCCAAAGGCTGAGTCAATATCCACATCAGAAAGTTATGGATGGGAAAGTAATGGGGATGATCCACTTGAAAGAAGTCTTATTTACATATAGTGGAGGTCTTACCCAAGGTTGTAGAATTCGCTAGGCGCTAGTCGGCCGGTGAGGTACCGACTAGGGATTAATCGGGATTAATCAGGATTAATCGGGATTAATCAGATTGCATTTTTATATATATTTTTCCAAATTTATACATATATAATGTTAATTTTATATCTTATATGTATAAATTTAGAAGTTAGGGGCCGAATATAAACTAATGAATATGGATTGGGGTTAAATACCTAAACTTAAATAACCCTAATCGCCTCCATCGTTCACCATATCCCGTTTTTTCCTCCCATTCATTCTTTCATCGTACGAAACTTTCAGACGCAACTAGGGTTCATGGAGTTTCATCGATTTTGGTTCAAAATCATCCAATTTTGACGTAAGAACTTGTTTGATTTTATTGATTTGCTCCAGTTTGACCCATTCGAATTCATTTTTGACCTAATTTTGAGTTTATAAGGTTCGACTAATCGGTGATTAATCGCGATTTTTACAACCCTGGACCGCCACCGATTAATTTAGTGATTAGCTCAAAATTAATCAGTAAAGTGGGGACTAGCGATTAATCACCGATTAATCGGTGATTAATCGGGATTTTTACAACCTTGGTCTTACCTTGAAAGAACCTTTTGCACACAATGAATGGGTTGATATAAGTTGTGGTTTTTGATCCATTAAGCCAAACGAGTATAGTAGAAAAGAAAGGAATGGGTTAAACAGGTCAAAAATAGTTGGGAATGCATTTACAAACACTACAATCTCATAACTAGTTTTTCTTTCAGGGTAAAATAGATTATCATTGTCAAAAATATAGTTATTTTGTATAAAGTGTTTGTGGGTCAACATCACCTACTGAAATGTTATCCATTTTTAGAAGAACTCGCTTTTTGACATGTTACACAAACAACTCATTGTGCTATCTTTACTTAAGAATTCGTGATATATTGGCGTCTTCATTCTTATATAGCTTTAGCACATGAGCCTCTTCTTGTACCAAAGACAAGATTCAGCACACTGGCGTGAGTGTTTTATAGTAATCAATGTAATTTATTTTTATTTTATTTTTTTGTAAAATTGCAAGATTATTATTAATTATTAATGGTAGCGGTAGTCATTGAAGTTCGAATATGATCAACTATAGTCATTGGATCCAACGTGAGGATAGCCCACTTCATAGAGGTTTATGCTTCTTAGAGAGATCCTAGGTTCAAATCTAGACAATCGTATATTTGTGTAAAATATAGTGGGGTAACAATATTCGTTTAAAAAAACTCTAGTCATTGATGTTCAATAACTATCTATAAAGCTCCATTTGTACATAGATGGTCAATTAGAATCATTGATGATTGAATATGATCAACTATAATTGTTCATGTTTAAATGTTATATTTTTATGCATAATCTATACTATACTATACTATAAAGCATCAGTGAAGGATACCCGTAAAACGTAAGTAATACAGTCTTTATTGCTTATAATACAATGCTTGTTGAAGTCATTTAGGGGGTAAAGTTGTCTTTCTACCTAAATATTAAATTGTTAAACAAATTAATTTAAACATAATTATAAAATTGATGAGGAAATTAACAATAATGTGGTGACTCTTTACATTCATAACCTCCATGTCTTTATTACGTTTGTATCAATGTTATGTCTTATAAATAGTGGTCATGTATTTGGAAGGTTCTATGTGGAAGCTCATCATAATGTCTTGTCATAATGGCAGATATAGTTGGTCAGGTCTCCCACGTATCTCCGGGAAGGGTGGGTGTTGGTCAGCTATTGTAAAAAATTGTGAAAGATTTAGATGTGGCGATAAGTTTTTTCTCGAGCTCTTGAAAGGCAAGCTGGGAAATGGTTGTAGTATCCGGTTCTGGGAGGATCCCTGGTTGTTGAATGAACCTCTGATGTTGAAATTCCCTCTCCTCTATAGGGCAGCTAGTAGCAAAAGAACTCTTGTTTGTGAGTGCAGGGTCAATGATACTTGGTCTCCAATTGATTATTCTCGTCCATGCAGTCTGCTAGAAGCCCAAGAGTGGAGCATTCTCTCTTCCTTGTTGGGCCAGACCCATCTTTTCGAGTGAGCAAGATAGATGGGAGTGGGTTGGTTCCTCCTCTTTCTCTGTGGCGGAAGTCAAAGCTAAGGTGAAGGATAATCGTGACAGTGATGATTTTTTCAAACTTAAGTGGATTGCCTGGGTCCCGCTTAAGTGTAACATTTTCGCTTGGCCGGCGGAGATGGACAGGATCCCCACAGTGGAAGCTCTCGGTAAAAGGAACGTGTTTATCCCAAATGATCGGTGCAAATTGTGTGATGTAGATTTTGAATCCTCATGTCACATTTTCCCTGATTGTGGTTTCTCTTTGGGTGTGTGGTCTAGTATTTGGAAATGGTGTGGATTGGATCCGGTTTTCGTTTTTCACACGAGAGACCTTATTCTTTTATACAAACTAGCTAGAGGAGGGAAGTGGGGAAAGAAGATAGTGCAAGGTATAGTTATGGTCTCCTTATGGGCGATTTGGAAAGCCAGAAACGACAAAACTTTTAGGGGGGTTGAGCCTAAGGTCAATTTTGTGGTAGGTAGTATAAAATCTTTATCATTTCTTTGGCTTAAGAATATGTCTCAATTCAAAGACCTCCTTTGGGAGGAGTGGTGTATTAGTCCTTTGTACATATTGTAGTTTTCTCGGTTGGCAGTCCTTGTTTTGAGGACTTGCCCCGTTTGTTTTAATGAAAGTCAATGTTAAAAAAAAATGTATTTGGTATCTAAATAATGCAGTGACTCTTCACATGCGTAACATACATATCTTTCAATGTTTATAGTTTTATAAATAGTGGTCTTTTATTGCTATATGAAACATATCAATAAATAAAGTTCTCTCTTCATTCTTTCTTTTCATACATAATGTCTAGAGTTTTCTTCTCATGTTAATATAACTTGTATGTTGGTTGCTACTAGATTGTTATTTTCCAACACGTTATTAGCACGAGTTTTCTTGTTGCTCTTCTTTTTTTTTTTCACTTTGAATTAATAGTCTAACCTTGCCTGTGCCGTACGTTTACAGAACAATGGAAAAATATAACCATCACATGTTTGTTGCTGTTATAGCCATTGGAATCAAAATTGACTAGAAATCACACGGGTAAAAAGGATCTCGTGAACGGGCATGAATTGCCCCTTCCACAGGTAAAAAAGGTTCCCACTACACCCACTTTAACACCAGAGTTTTATTAAAGGATGAAAGAGAAAGAATCTGATAATAAAAACTTCTTAATTATCTCTCTCATTTCCTCCTACAAAAACTCTTAACACATTTTTTCGTGCTTCCTTTCTAATCCTTTCTGTTCCTCCTAATGAAAATCTGCAGAAAAGACGCCAAACCAAGATATAAATTTCAAAGGTTACACCACTCCAAACCAAGATACATCCACTCTGCTCCACGTTGTAGTAAGTAACAATGGCGGTCAGACGGGGAAACCTAAATAAGCCTTTCGTTAGTCATCCATCACAATCAAACGTACATTCTGCTATTACACCTGTATGTATGTATCTTCGATGACTGTTTCCTCTTTAAATTATTATATATTTCGTATTTAATACCAATGTAGACATCTAACCCTCTCGGTCTAGTCAAATGACTCATCTGCACCATTTAATGTGCAGACAATGATATATTTTATTGCATGTGATAGAGCCACTTCATTCAATTACATATCTGCCACTTGATTCTCCATATTTGAATGTGAAGGAAATTATACGTTTGGCAATTAGTTCAAATGTAAATGTGAACCTAATTAGGTAATCTTAAAGAAATAGGAATCTGAAAATAACAAAGGAGGATTATCTAGGTTTTAGCCTTTTAGGTTATAGCAGTAGAATGTGATCAGACACAATGTTTTAAAAACCAGTTCAAATCGGCCGGTATAACCGGTTGAACATCCTGATATAAACAGTCCAACCTTCCGGTATATCTGGTTAAACCGTTTTTGAGCTAAAACCGGTTATTAAAACATTGACCGGACATATATATACAGTGGATTAGGATCAAATACACAATGAAAAAAGGAAGCCGTAGGAAGGGTATCAAATGGAGTCCGATTGAACTCATTCAAGTGGCATTGGAACCGTCTCATCGAACCCTACGATATTAGTTTTTAGGTTTACGATTTATTGGATTTTTAGCTTGTAGTTTTTAGAATTTGTATTATATCATTGTGTCTTTTACGTTGCATTGTGTCAATTTTATGATTTATTGTGTTTTTTTTCTTTTGCATTGTGTTATATTTATTGACATATATTGTGTTATATTTTGTAACTCATTGTGTTATATTTAGTGCTCCATTGTGTTTTTTTAATCTTTCTCGCTCTTCTCATTTTTTGTACATTTTGTATGATAACTTGACCTTATATGTAGTAAGCTACCATTTTCTTACCAATTAAGCACATGTCTTTTAAAGGCTCCTAGTCTCCTAGATATGGTATACGGATGCATAGTTATAAAATACCCCTGGCATACGGGCATATACCACCTTTTAGTCATCAAATCATCTGGAGAGGGGGGATTAGTGTATATGGGGGCGTTCGACCGTTCGTATAGTCTCTTTGTTTCTAAAGTCACTCTGCTCATATAATTCGTTCTTGGTTAAAAAAGCGCGTCTGAGGCATGTCTAGGTGCAAGGTGATCTAAGGTGCACAAGTTTGCGGTTCAGACTACAAAAAGCGAGGGATGTGCAGAAAGCGCAACGGAAATCAGCATGAGGCACAGTCTTGAGGCGCGCCTTTTGTATGGGAGAAGGTTTTGTGCAACAGGATGTTGTACATACAACGCTTTAGATTGTTCATTAAGGTTATTAATATATTATAATATTAAATCATATATAGTGCTTATTTTGGGTAATTTAATGATACTAGTAACATACGGGATTTAGTAAAGATGGTTTATATAAATAAATTGGGTCTTGCGTACGAAAAGAGATGTGCTTTATGCCTTGCGGCTTGTGCCTCAGTTTTAGATCCTATCGCTTCGGTGCACCTCGCGCTTTTTACAACCAAGAATTCGCTACCTAACCAAAATACAAGTGCGTTATATTGTGGAGCAGATCACACATATTGGAGCATGTTATCACTATTATAGTGTTACAAGTAGGTCTGTTCAGCGAGGCATTTCTCCATCATATGAATAGTTTTGTTTGACTAGGTTTAAGTGTCTCTATAATTGCTGAGCTGAACAGATTAATCCAATATTCCTATATCTAGTCAATATCAGTCATACATCAATAGCCATAAAGAGTGTTTGAAGAAGCACACAAGCAAGTGGTTGCACATTGGTTCAGTAGGGCAATAATTAAACCAATGGACCATATATGGCGGTTTATAAATATTTATGTTCAAAGTACGTCGATTGCTGCTACACACGACTACCTTGAGAAATGAATATGAAAGTTAGAATTGAGCTGTTACTTGTGCTACCACTGATATATGCATGGCTTACATGCGGTCAGAATGAGGATCGTAATTTCTTTACTCTTGAGTAGTATCCCATCTATTCACAGAATGTTTTGGCTTCTAGTTGTTATTATTAATTATCCACACGATCTATAGTTTATCTTACAAAATTACACTTATACAATGTTTTCTTTTATAAAATATAGCTAAAGTTTAGATGTGATGATTTACATAGTTTGATGCACTAGTTTTAACGTTATTTTACTAATTTCGTGAAAATAACGTTAAAAACGACGCACGGTTAATCATGCATCATGTGGTGGCGTTGATAGCCAAAAGACAAAGGGTTTGTCCCGATTGTTAAGTGTTCTGTGCCTTATGTCCAAGGCTTGATACCAAACCACATTGAGCCGGGGGTCTCACTGGAAGCAGCCTCTCTATTCTTAGGGATAGAGGTAAGGCTGTCTACATCTTACCCTCCTCAGACCCTACCTTGGCTTTGCTATAGGTGGGATAAACTGAGTATGATGATGTTGATGCAGTTTTCCTTGTATGTATTATATGTCCATTTGTTTCAGACAAAGGGACTGTTAAATCTTTTTGCAAGATAGTTAGATTTTTTTTATCACTATTTTGGGAGGGCAGTCTTCTTTTACAGATTATATTAGTTATAGATTCATCAAGACACAATAAAAAATAAACATTAATCTCTGGTGTAGTTGTATATCTGGAAGCTCTCAGGGATAGTTGGCAGAATATACCACCCAATTGGGTTGGCTCTGACCCATGTGGTGATAAATGGGATGGGATCTCCTGCAACAATTCACGTGTAACATCCATGTGAGCCTTCCTACATATTTAGAGAGAAAGATTGAAAGATTCAAGTGAGAACTACTAAATAATCATCAGAAATTAAATGAATGACTTTTTTGCCATTGGATCATAAGGATGACTGAGATGTGACGGTCGTCTCTTACACGCCATTAATCGTGACCACTGACCATTCTATCCTTTTTGTCTTCTCTATGATCAAGGGCTAAAAAGTGATTCACTTGAGTCTTAATTATTTAAAAGGTCTCATTTGAACTTACTCTATACGTACGTACACTCGTACGTTACATATACATTTATACAATCACACACACATATATTGATGACTACTGAAACTATCTTACTTTGTTGCTTTATATACACCCGAAACCCCTTCATTTTCAGAACCTTAGTAAACATCAACTTAATGGGGGAGCTTTCTGGAGACATTGGACAGTTATCTGAATTGCAAGTGTTGTATGTCTCACAAACCTTTTTTCTTGGCTTTATCTCCTTGCCATAGTTGTTTGCTATGTTTTTTACAATACTAGGCTGATATTAGGGCAAATAGTGCATGAAAATACATTGATTTTGAATTTAAGAATTGTTGTTACATCATACATGTAGGGATCTGTCTTACAATAAGGGCCTGAAAGGATCTCTTACTCAAGAGATTGGGAAACTAAAGAAGTTATTACATCTGTAAGGACGTTTATATTGCTTTGTTACGTTTGAAGACTTTTTGTTGTCATGAGTAAGCTTATTGGATAATATACTAACATATACAAACTTGTTTTGAAATTACATCTCAGACACTTGATTGGTTGTAGCTTCAATGGTCCACTTCCACTGACACTAGGATCTCTACCTCAGCTAACATCCTTGTAAGGATATTGAATTATTGATTATATACGACTGTCCCATCTGTGAATACTTGAAACAGGTATATATGTTAATTTTGAAAGATGAGAGTACCCCCTTAGTTTCTATTTCTGTAAACGATTTGCAGGTCTTTGAATTGTAATGGCTTCACTGGACCTATTCCACCGTCAATCGGGAATCTGTCTAAACTTTTTGTGTTGGATTTAGCTGATAACAAGCTTAGTGGATCCATACCAGTTTCCCCGGGCCTTGATTTACTGTTTAATACAAGGCACTTGTACGTGGAAAACTGCAAATATATTTGTTGTATTTGGATGTCTATAGCACTAAAAGAATATTAAAATATGGCTTTCTTTTGCATATGAATACAGTCACTTTGGAAACAACAGACTCTCGGGTGAAATACCGTCTCAGCTCTTCAACTCGAAAATGACTCTTATACATGTGTATGTTCTTGCAAACCTAATTTTACAGCGAGTTGTAGATGTGATAGCGTGATACATTATCATTGGTTGATATAAGTTAAATGAGCAGGCTATTTGAAGATAATCAGTTAACAGGCACCATTCCGTTGACACTAGGGCTGGTTCAGAAGCTTGAGGTGTTGTGAGTATCTTTAGCTATTGCATACTCATAAGAAACTTTTATAGACGTAGTCATTTCGACCTGTTTAGTGTTTACATATGAATGGGTTATTTGGGTTATGACTTATGTCTTATACCGTCATCTGTAACGGTTCGAAGTTCAAATGTGTAAAATCTGAGAAAAACTAGCTAAAAGAAAACAGGTAAAATGTATTGAACAGGTCAAACCCTTGCCCAATGTTAATACATAAAGCTACCTAGATCATTTTATTCATAAAATTAGATTATTATTGAAATATTGTAGTTTTTGTAATCATATTTGATGCATTAATTGCTCTTAAAAAATCTAAAAGTTTTGGGATTTAAGTGTTATGTTGAACCCTGTCTGACCTTACCTATTTTGATCCACACGAAGTTTGGTGTTTGACGCGTTACCCAGCTCATCCATGCGACTCCTAGTAGTTTATAATTTTAATTTTTGATGTATGGAACAGGCGATTAGACTCGAATTTGTTAAGTGGAAAGATACCATCAAGCATCAACAATCTTAAATTGCTCAAACAGTTGTAAGTTGGAAAACATGTTATCTGGTGGTGGGGAAGCCGGGAAGTTGCATATGCTCTACTCACCAAGAAACTTGTTGACTTATTTTGTTTAGGTATCTATCGAACAACAAATTGGAAGGCACGCTACCCAATTTAACTAGCATGTCATTCTTAAACTATTTGTAAGCGCCAGTTCTGCTTCTATTTCCTAGTTTTATCATTAAACTTGTAATTGTAGACCAAGCATTTAATTCTGCAAAACACCATTTCAGGGATATGAGCAATAATTCTTTTGAACAATCAGAGATTCCTCCATGGTTTTCATCCTTGCAATCTCTTACAACTTTGTACATTTCTTCCCTCTACTTTCATCTTACATGTTCCTTAGCTTTACAATTCTTTTTACATTGTAAAACAAGATCTTATAAAACTTTAGATATTACATATATGTAATGGACGATAACTATAAGAAAAATACTAGGGAGTATATTTACTAGAGTAATGATCTATGCTTGCAATTCATCCTCCTTAGAAAGATATGGTGGCATATGGCACACTACTTCCTTCTCTTACGCTTTTCATTTTTACATGTGTCATAAATTATTATGTTAGAATGATCAATGGACACAGGAAGTAGGAGGATATTTATCATTTCTCTGTTAACTATGCATGTGGGAAATAATTAACAAAGGAGTAAAGTACACTGAGAATCCTTGTGATATCTCCGAATTTTGTTTATTTATTTTATTTATAGTTTCTTGTACGTTTTAATATATTATGCAATTAGGAAAAACTGCTAACTATCATTATCAACATGCCATAAACTTTTTTTTAAACTGAAAGTGTTGTATTGGTTCATAATTACTAAAACGAACCATTGGCTGTTCATCATATTTGCAATACCAGGATGATGCATGATACCAGGCTTCAAGGAAAAGTGCCTGTTGACTTGTTTCACATTCCACAGATAGAGAATGTGTGAGGACATTATCTTAATCTGATGTCATGCCATACAAGTATATGTCAATTTCATTTTCTATTTTCTGTTTAAATTGTAAATAACTTTCAATTCTTATTGCAGGATACTAAGAAACAACCAGCTTGATGGTACCCTCGACTTTGGAGAATCTTATAGTGAAAGTCTTAGGCTTATTGATGTGAGCTATAACTCAATTACAGCCTTCACACAAAGAAGATACTCTGCTGATCTCATGTATGTCCTGTAGGACTGTTATTTCCTTAATGGAAACCACTATATATCACAAATAAAGGCGGCAAAATGGGCATAGGGGGTAATTGCCCAAAATGGATTCAGGTCAAAATAGATTGGCCGACCCACAACCGCTGTGTTTATTTTCTTTTCTTGAATTTTACAAACCACTAGTAATGCATTTTTATTCTTCTTTCAGACTCAACAACAATCCAGTTTGTATGGGACTAAAAGCAAGGCCAACATATTGTGATGATCCTAAAGAATCCAATTCCTCATATTCAACACCTCCAAACAATTGTATTCCTGCTGCTACCTGCGGTGTGGATCAAGTTTCAAGTCCAAATTGTAACTGCTCCTATCCATACACAGCAACCTTAATGTTCAAGGCTACTTACTTTTCTGATCTGGGAAACTCAACTATCTACACATCCATTCAGAGTTCCATGATGGGTTCTTTTATATCTAATCAGCTCCCGGTTGACTCGATTTCACTGAGTAACCCAACCATGAATGCGGGTAACTTTGAGATAAACCTGGAGATTTTCCCGTCTGGTGATGTACGTTTCAATAGGTCGGGAATTTGTCGGGTAGGATTTTTGTTTAGCAACCAAACATATAGACCTCCATCCAATTTTGGACCATACACTTTTCTTGGCAACTCCTATAATTTCTTTTCAGGTAAAACCTCATAACTTTTTATGCAATTGATCGATTTCTTAATGCATATTTGGCTTCAAGATAACCTTTTTATTCTAATGATGTGAATGTGTGTGTTACAATTTATAGCGGCATCGAATGGAAAAAACAAACCAGTTAGCATAGGAGTTATCATTGGAGGATCAGTTGGTGTTTGTGTTCTAGTGCTGTTACTTTTCATTGTTGGACTTCATGCTTACCGTCAGAAACGAAAAGCAAAAAGATCTACCAAGATGAACAGTCCTTTTGGTAAGTCTGTAAAATTAATAAATAATTAAATTGTTAGACTTCATGCTAATATTTTTTGTACAGCTTCTTGGGACCCTGACAAAGACAGTGGTGGTTATCCTCAACTGAAAGGGACAAGATCCTTCACATTTGAAGAGCTTAATGCATTCACAAATAGTTTTACAGCAACAGCCAATATAGGTTCTGGTGGCTATGGGATGGTTAGTGTTAGTAAATTTGCAACTGTGTCTGTGGTTTCTACCATTTGGTGGACTGAAGTTGGTAAAAGTTTTTGCTAACAATGTGTAGGTCTACAGAGCGACTCTTCCAAATGGGCAGTTAGTTGCCATTAAAAGAGCTCAACATAGATCGACACGGGGTGGAACTGAATTTAAAACAGAGATTGAGCTTCTTTCAAGGGTTCATCACAAGAATCTTGTTAGTCTTGTAGGTTTTTGTTTTGATGAAGGTGAGCAGATGCTGGTCTATGAATATATTGCAAATGGTTCCCTCAAGGATAGCCTTTCAGGTACTTTTTCTTCTCCCACACTATAGGTATTCGTGGCAAAATGTTTGGGTAGGATTGAACATGTGTTAAATCAGGGTAAAGTTGTAGCCCAGGTAACACTTATTTTGTTTCTTAATCATTGGATAAGGTTACAAAATTATTACTAAAACTACGATTTAGTTTCTTCAGTTAAGCTATATAGAATGTTGTAAACACTTAAAAATAACTTTATCAACTTCTACTGTTTTGACACCTTTTAGATAAACTTTATAATTTATCCAACTTTAACCTACCATCTGGCAATATATATTAATGCGTAGAAATTGCCCTTATCCGTGTTTATAGAACATAAAACAAACACAAGTAGAACAGGGACTGGAGAGAATGATCAGAGGTGACAACATCAACTCATTTTGTATGTCAATGGGTCGATTTGGGTTTAACTTTATTCTAAAAAAGGTTTAGCGGCTAATGAGTACGTTTAACAAAGTTGGCCACAATGGAAATGAGTCAAAAGCCTCCTAAGGTGAATTTGTAATGCATTCGGCCTACTATGTTGAGTCGTTGATAAAAGTTAAATTACACTTGCATGTAAGAAAAGAAGCGAAGGTAGTTGAAGTTGTGGCGAGCATCAAGTCTTTGGCTTTCCTTTGGCTTAGGAGTAAGTCTAAATTTAAGTCTCTTATTTTGAAGGAGTGGGTTATATCCCCTTTGTATATGTTGTAATTGTGTGGTGGCGGTCCTTGTTTTGAGGACACACCGCTTTTGAATGAAGTTAACCTTTCAGAAAAACACTTGCATATAAGATGCAACCACACAAACTGTTTTTTTGGCATATTACTTGTGTATCCAGCTAAACAATAACATCATGTATATAAATGAGAGACAAAACTATACTAGGAAATAGGAATGTAATTAAATCTAATTCCTAAGATTGAGCCTCTAATAGTTGATAATAGCTTTTACACGGTTGTTGCTTTTTGGTACTGTACACCTTGGTTTTAAAAAGTGCGAGGCCCTTCAACGCATGTGTTTAACGGGTCGCCAGCATTACAGTATATGTCTTCTTCCGCATTGCTTTATGCCTTTAAACCAATTAGGGTGTGATTAAGTTCCCTTATATTTTTAGGAACAGAAAGCAGGAGGTGAGAGTAAGAAAATGATGTTGGATGGGATATTTGATATAATTGCCGTTCCGGTGTATGAGGCGGAACTGGAGAGATTTTAGTCATGGCATACATGGGGGTTCTCTAAGGTCCTTATCGTTTGTCTATGACAATATGCGATATATACATAATATGGAGTCGAAGTTATTGGAGTCTGTACATGTGTGCGTATAAAGTTCAGGGTCAAACCCAGCTGATCCTGATCATTTTTACATGCACTAGGATAGAAATTTATCCGTTAACCAACCCATCGATTTTACCACCTTTAAAATGCTTTTGAACAGGGAGGTCCGGGATCAGGTTGGATTGGATGAGAAGACTTCAAATAATCCTTGGAGCAGCAAGAGGTTTGCAGTATCTGCATGATCTTGCTGAGCCTCCCATCATACATAGGGATATCAAGTCAACTAATATCTTACTTGATGGCAACTTAAATGCCAAGGTTTCTGATTTTGGTCTTTCCAAGCCACTCCATGATGCTGACCGCACACATGTTACCACTCATGTCAAAGGGACATTGGTTAGTCAAGTTTCTGCTGTACCATTTTTCTTTTTGACCCTAAAGATTTAGTAATCTTTAAAATGTTTGTAATTGTTACAGGGCTACATTGATCCTGAATACTACATGACCCAACAACTGACAGAAAAAAGTGACGTTTATAGTTTTGGAGTAGTGATGTTGGAGTTGATAACTGCTAAAAATCCGGTTCAGAAAGGTAAACACATTGTGAGGGTGGTAAAGGAGTCAATGGACCAGAACCTAGGTGAGGTCCTTGACCCGACCATTGGTTTGAGCACTGAACTACCAGGGTTAGATATATTTGTCGATGTTGCATTGAGGTGTGTGCAAGAAACAGGCAACCGGAGACCAAAAATGAGTGATGTTGTGAAAGAGATAGAAAATATCATGGAATTGGCAGGTATGAATCCGAATGCCGAGTCTGCATCCGCATCAGAAAGTTATGGATGGGAAAGTAAGGGAAATAATCAACTTGAAAGAAGCCCTATTTACGTATAGTGGAGCTCTATTACTCTAAAAGAATCGGTTCATAATGAACACGTTGATATAAGTTGTGTTTTTTTAATCCAACACGCCAAATGAGTAAAGTAAAAAAAAGGACCAGAACGGGTCAAACAGGTCAAAATCAAAAGAAGTCTAAAATGCATTTACAATACCTAATCTCATAAATATCTTTTTCTCAAAATGAAATATATTATCATTGTTGAAATATAATTTTTGCAGTAAAGGGTTTGTGGGTCAATATCACCGGTTTTGACCCGTGCTAAAATGTTATCCATCTTGAATCGAACCCTATTGACCCATTAACCAAACCACTCATTTTGTCATATTACTTGTAAATCGGTCACATATATTGGTGACTTCATTTGTATATAGCCTAACCATGCGAGCTTCGGCTGGTACCTGGTACCAAAAAAGAGATTCGACACATGGATAGGAGTGTTTGATAGCAATTAGCAGTTAATTGTGTTGTAAAATTGCAAGTGTTTGTGATTAAAATTATGTGCATAATTGATTTCAGGATGATTTTTATAATAATTATTATATTATTTATGATAAAATTAAATGGTAATATTCTTGGATGATTTTAAAAGAAATGAACATGGGAATTATTGGGAAGCAGGTAATTTGTTGAGGTTCCTGAGGTTGACCTTTGACTTTCTATACAACCCATTATCTGTTAAATCAAAGATGCTCAATCCTTCAAAATCGGGACAATATAAATTTTGTAGGATCACTACTTTAATTTAGCTCTACATTTTCTTTGTTTAATTATAATTTTTCGAGCAAGGGTTCTTGATTTTGTTAGATGAACCGAAGGTTGTTAATTTGCGGTTTTGATTTGAATCTTTAGTTTAGAGGACCTCTTTGAACACGACGATTGTGTTCACGTTGTACTTTTTAGAACCAAGGTCGTCTGCAAAAATCATAAAAAGTTATTAAGCCCGAGGCGAGTAGAAAATACAAGCCCTTCAATATGAACTTTTGAAAAAATTATATATAAAGGGAAGGAATTATTAGGAATAATGGAAATAAATAATGCTAACTATTGACTATTGGCCAATAACAGTCCTAACTACGAAAATCACCAATATTGGTCACAACTTTCGAGATATTGGAAACTAACGGACCCAAACTAACGGAGGCTAACTCCGTTAGTGTGATGCTAACGTGACATACCACGTAGGATCATTTTGCCACGTAGGATCATTTTTGCCACGTATGATGCCATGTAGGATACCACGTAGGATCATCTTACCACCTAAACATTTATATAGTATTAAATTACAAATGGTTTATGCTTCATGGTCTTGTACCATATGCTTAATGAGTGTTCTGTGTTTAATAGGGTTGTACATAGCTTTCTAAGTGTTGTACGTCAGTTTCTATAATCATTCACACACCAGTTGCTTTACTATACAGATAGAGAAAACAGAAACCTAGAGAAGCTTCTTCTTTGATTACCTTTTACAATCTCATTCATCTATCATTTTCAAATGAAATAAATGGTGTTGAACGACGGCGAACGTTCAGATTCGACATAGACAACAAAGATAATCCGCGATAATCAATGATTGAGTGTACCGACAATGGCGGCTATGGTGGTGTTTGCCGACCGACATGATGGTGGAGTGAGACTTATGCCCTCTTCTAGGGCAACAATGATGTATCCGGCACAATGGTATGTTGTATGTAATCATAGATTTCTTTATTCTCTTCCGTTTCCTTTAACCTTGATTAGTTCATTTTATTCAGAGGTAATTATCATCTTCCATCACGCCGCCGTCGGTAATTGGATCGTCAACGGGTAGTTTATTTCGGGTAAGCGTCCTAATTTTGGGAATTCTTTACCTGGATTCTTTTGATTTAAAATTTTTGTGCTAAAGTTTGATTATGGGTTTCTCCGTTCAATTGATTTTGATGCTTTAATTAGTTTTTTTGGTTTTTTTTTATAATTTTAGCTCATGATCATGTGGGTTTCTTCATTTATGCCAAAATTCCTCTATTAAATATGACTGATCATATTAGATTATTCGCATGATTTCTATTAAGGTTGAAAGCATGTGAAAAAACAAAGAACAAAGTGACAATCGGCAAACTATTTGCCAACAAATTCACAAACAATGCTGATAACATCAGTCTCTCGACGACTATTGTTCACAGCCGGATTTCAAACTATATATCCAAAGCTACTAATATTAAGTTTGATGATTGGTACCTGCAATACAAATTCTGAAACAGAAGATACAAGATACAAGTAATTATTTTTCAACTGTTGGTTAAGGTATAGGTTGATTAAGGGTCAGATTTAATTTGGTGAAGAATTCAAAGAGATACAATATGTATAGCTGCTATAAAAGTGTGGATAACCACTATGTATGGAGTTGCGAGTGGAGAAGACATCTAAGGTAAGGAGAGGAAATCTATATGTGGAATAAATGCAAAGTTTTGTTAGAACAGGTGGTGTTCTCAACTCATGAAGATAGATGGGTACGACCATACGGGTAACTCAAGGTTTTCGTATGCTTTCATCAAGGTCATTTAGGATCTTGATTGAGAACATGTGTTCACACTATAACTAAGCAATAGTAATCTTAATTGTAGTGATAGTAATTTTGCTGGTGTTGATAACATTTTACAGTTTGTAATTTGCACACTTAAAATGAATGTTGCATAAATCTTAAGCCGCTGCAACGCACGGGTCCAATTCTAGTATTGCATTTAATTTATTTATGTAAATGTAACTTGATTTCATTGCATAAAATGAATACCATTAAAGAAACAAAGAAAAAAAATACAAATTTGAATTTAAACAGAAAAAAACAAAAGACACATGAATTCAAACTTGCGTCTTAATACTATCAAATCAGCACACTAACCACCACACCAAACACTTGTTTATATCTTTTTTTGATTCAACAAATACATATAACAATTTTACAGCGTGAAATATATATAAAAAAATTGTAAAACATTCCGGGCCTTTGAGGAGAGCTGCCAGAGCCGTCGACTACCCAACTCATCCTCAGAGCCGGCCCTGTTTAGAACGTTTGTAAGATATAGAATAGGTCACTTAAGGTTGTGTGTAGTGGGGCGCCATGGGGGGTGTTTTGAATATTTTATTGCCCCATAGCGCCCCGAACACCGCCCCCTTGGGGGTTATGAGGCGTTTTTGATGGCTGGCGCCATACACATGGCGGGCGTTTTCTTTGTTTAAATCATCTTTATATTATTTTTTAATTAATTTCCACACCCTCTTCCCACTACACCCTTCCCACTACAATAATTATTCAATCATTTATAACCCCCACATAACCCCTCTTTCTACTGCACCCTCTTTTTCCATAACCCCCTCATAACTCCCCTCCTATTATTTTTTAATATTTTAATACCATAACCCCACATAACCCCTCACCACTACACACAACCTAATTGTAACATGTACCTTCCAAAAAAAAAACTTAATTGTAACATGTTTCAACGGTGTTGGCTGCTAAAGATCTAAAAGAATTCTGACTACAAATACCCATTTATTTTATTGATGTCACAATTATTGCGGGTCATTTTTACCTCATTAATTTAAAGCACATGATTGGAGTTAATAGAAAAATTAATGCCATTAGAGGAAATGGGAAATGACTTCTGTCACAACATGCCGATGACCTCCAGCCTAGCTGGGGAGAGGTCGGAGGGTTTATTTTTTTGGAGGGTTCCCATCCGGGCTTGGTCTTGAGTTCGAATCCTGCACACCACGAAAAAAATTCCCTGTAACGATTTGAGATAACTTCAAAGTGAACACCGGTACATGGGTAGTGATTCAAACTCGGGTCGAGAGGTTATTTGTTGATTGGTTTCACCGCTAAAGCATACCTTCCAAAAAAAGACTTCTGTCACAACATATATACACATAAAGAAGACTTTTGAATTATCCTTAAATTTTATATATATTAAAGGACGAAACTACAATTCACTCTATAAACTAATAAATATTATGTATTTATACTAGGTTAGAGATCCTGGTGTATACGTGGTACATCTGCGAGTCAAATAATAATGATAAAATTCTATAAAAATTGTAGTATATACAAGTTTTACTTTGTCTTCCAAGTCTAGTCCAAAGATACAAGATTTTAGAACTAAACACTCAGTTATTGATTTACAAAAATGCATGCATGTTAAGATTGTTATTTATAAATTTTTAGTTGGGAACATAACTATTTTATTGTTCATACTTTGGTTTATTCTCATTACTCATTTATTGAAAAGTGCAATTAATTTCTGGTAGATAATGAAAGTTTAACGGTTGATCTTTTATCTTTAGAAATGCATCTTTTTTGTGTTAATATTGATCATTTATAAACAAGACTCATCTGAACACCTAACTTTGAGTCCAGAATTCCAAACGTCTCAACCCCTGACTTCTATACAGGCCATTTTTTAATCATATGCATCGCGTTACTTATATATAAAAAAGGATAGAAACTGGGCAAAATGGGTTCGTACATCATTTTTTTTCTAATCTTATGCATCACGGTTGAGTACTCACAAGCAAAGAAACCGAACAATTAAGATCCAAACGCAACACCACTCAAACTTTTGTCGCTTCCGCTTTTACATTGTGAACTCCGTGTTGTTAATAGAATTTCTAAACCAAACTTTTCTAACTAACCCTCGGGTTAACAATGTATTTTTGGTATCGCTTGGAAACATTTAATCATGGTTAAATTAGTGAGTCATTTTCCTAAAATAGTCCGTGAAATCATTCTATTTTGAACTAAGATCCGCTTAGTTGGGGTGGGTCTTACAAAAGTAGTCCAAAGTGCATTTACAATGCCTATAATCTTATAAATACATTTTTTTTGGGTCAAAAGTAATTAGATTATCCTTGTCAAAACATAGTGTAATTAAGTGTTTGTGGGTCAACAATCAACATCACCAGTTTTGACCTCTACTAAAGTGTTATCCGTCTTGAGTCGTACCCTTTATATAATCTCGACTAAGTGCATAAGATTTTGAGACCGATCTCATAAAATTTTGAGACCAATTCCATAAAATCTTGAGATTCAACCCGTTACCCAAACCACTCATATTGCCATGTCTAATTATGAATCCATCACCTGTATCGGCTACTTTATTTTAGCTGAACAATGCGAGCTTCTGCTGGTTCCAAAAACAAGATTCGGCACACGGGCAAAAGTGTTTGATAGTAATTAGCAGTAAATTGTGCTGTAAAATTGCAAGTGTTTGTGATTAAATATATGTGCATAATTGATTCCAAGATGATTTATATAATAAATATTTATTATTATTTATGATTAAATAAAATTTTAATATAGGGGACAATTAAAAAAGAAATGAATATCTGGAAGCAGGCCATTCGTTGAGGGTCCTGAGTTTGACCTTTGACTTTCGATACAACAACCTAATACTCATTGACAGAATGCCAACAATATTTATTAAGTTAAAGATGTTCCATCCTTCGAATCTAGTTCAATTTAGCTCTAAATTTTCTGTGTTAAATATATTAATTTTCGAGCTAGGGTTCCTGATTTTCTTAGACAATGATTTAAGATGCGCGGTTTTGATCTGAATCTTCAAGTTTGATGGGAAGTAAATGTCCGTGTTATAGGCGGCTTTGGCTCAAGCCGGGGAGACCATCCGGCTTGGGCCTATTTTTTCGAGGGCACAATTTCCTTTATAAAATTCACACACACACACACACACACATATATATATATATATATATATATGTCTGTGTATTTTTAAAATAGAAAATCCATTTAACACTTAAATATTATTAATTCAAAGCCCATTATAAATATATTAATACTTAGGAAAAATTACAAAAATCGTCCTTTATGTTTACCTGTTTTTTCAGTAGGTGTCCTTAAACTTCAAAAGTGATGAGAATCGTCCTTTATGTTGTAAAATATTTCAAGTCTCGTCCTTTAGCACTAACTTGATTAGATTTTTTGGTTAAATTTGCTCATCTGCCTTGCACATAAGGGCAAAATAGTCATTTACATTGTTTCAAGAACAACAATGGAAACAACCTTAGTATTCTACATTATTAAACATTTACATTGTTTCAAGAAAAAAACTTTTTATAGTATCCATGATTAGAGTGTCACGAACATCTGTGCGTGATCTAATGCTGAGGTGAACAAGAGGGACATAACTTTACCTTTTTCCTGAGGTGAAAGTCCTTCCTCACGGACCATCCATGGAGAGAGGAAGGATGAATCATGAAATTAGAAAGATAAGATGTTCGTAAAAATAAGAATCAACTCATGTGAACGAGAGAGGTGTAAAAGACTCTTTCTATGATTATATATACATTATTACGATTTCATAGAGAAAAAATGTAATCATGAATAATATTATACATGATAATTTATAAAAAAATAAACTACAAACATCTATGTAAACCAATGTTTTAAAAACTGGTTTTTTAACCTTACCGAATTTGTTATAAGTTTGATATAATGGTCAGATGGGCCTGTTATGTCATTTCATTAAAGGGAGTGAGCTTATTTCTTATACTTAGAAAGATTGAGGAAAGTTGAGGGATTAAAACTGTCACATAGCTAACTTAGTTTGTTATTGTTGGTTAATTTTTTGTCGGCATATACAAGGGGGATAATAATCTAATTAGGGTTAATTCCTTTAATCCTTCAATTAGAATCATAGCAGACCACTTCTTGTAATCATTCGTTTTCTCTCTTGTTTGTTTGGTCTGTAATCATTTGAATCTTTCGATTAATAAACTTTGGCTGCTTTGATTCATTGTTTCCTGTTCATTTGTGTTTCAATTATGGTTTGTTTTACAACATGATTGGACTCAGAAATGGTTCAACCAGTTGAACCGGGTTGTATCGGGTGGTTCAACTGGATTCACTAGTTAAATCTATAATTCTATAAACTACAACTTCAATTCAGAAAGTAATCCAATATATAGTACACGATTTCATAATAAAAAATAATTCAAAAGTGAATCCATAATAAAAAAATAATCCAAAAGTACCCACACAGTTTTTTTTATATATGAAAGAGAATACTAGGTTTATGTCATTCGAGTGTTGAATGCATCAAGTTTATGATTACTTAAAAGATAAAATTTATAATCATCACCGTCCTCATCAATAAAAGTACAACCATATTCGTTTTCTACAATCTTTAATAAGAAGTTTTAGTTACCAATAATCAAAATATACTAAAATTACATAAGATAAGTAAAATATATACAAGTCACTTTGTGTTTAAGAAACCGGTTCATGTTCTTTCTCACCACACATGTTATTTATATTTTCACTATGGGTCAATAAGGTTCAAAGTTTAACCTTGTGCCTGTGCCGGCGGTATAAACCGGTATACCGACGGTTCAAATCCTTTACCGTTGTGCCGGCCAAGACATCGATAGGCGGTATAACCGGTTCAACCGGCCGGTATAAGCCAGTTTTTAAAACATTAATGTAAACAATTCACATCAACAAATTATTTGGATTTCAGATTACTAATTTTCATATGTTTCAAGTGACACTTTTCATTCCTAAATATTTTCTAGTAAATAAATCTAAACATTTTCTAGTAAATAAAGATATTAATTTTAGAATTTCGCTTCGATCAAGGAAAATTTATGATGGTGGTTGTGATGCGAGTTTTCGTTGGCTTTCATTTATGTGGGTAGATGAGGGTAAGATTGCAAGAAGATACCCACGAAGAGTTCCTACATTTTTTAATTTAAAGTAAAGGCCGAACACGTGGATCATCTTGATAAATAGATTATCCTCTCAATAGATAAATACAACCTGATGACCGACTCATTCACCAGGAGGAAACTCACCGCTAGGAAAAAACCATAACTTAACCGCAACAAGTTGCTTTAGACGAGACTCCAACTGACGACCTCCTATAAGGAATATAGACTATCGCTAGCCCAGTTGACCTTTGGTTCCAAAAATAGATATTAACTAGTGATATTCGACGGGAACTTCGTCGGTATTAGTTTGATTAATTATGGTATCAGCGTTCACTATAACAACTGAAAGGAAAAATCCAAAAATAAAGTCGTTGTATACAAAAATTTAAATTTATATCGATCAAAAACCCATAAAAATGTATACTTGTACCAGATTTAATAAGGCTGATATCAAACCAATGTTCTTTGGTCAGATTGAGTTCGGTTCGTCATATTACCAATATGGTGTATGGTGTTCACACTCGTATAGCTTGCATCTCTTTTGAGTTTTGAATACCACTTCGTTTTCAACAAAAGTTATATTGGAGTGTCGAGAAAAAAATAAACGCGTATACATATTCAACTTTAAAAAAAAAAGAAAAAAACGTAAACTACTTACACATCTATAACGGTGTAACAAATAAATAAATAGTGTTGTATATCATTAATTTATTTTACAATAATTGGCTATGAGTCGATTAAAAAACATATATTAGATTATCGTTAAAAAGAAAGAAAAAATGTTGCTATGAGTCGATTAATATTTTACTTTATTTTTTCTAAGAGGGTAAAATTCAACCACTTTTCCTTTTAATTTAAGTCTCATAAATCATATAATGTAATTGTCCAGATAAAGGAAAGGCTGAACAGTCGCTAGCTGTAAATATGCTTTAACAAGTTGTATACTATAGTATCACTGTAATTGCATAAACACCTTACTAAATGTATATATTTATAATATAATATCTATATAATAATTGAGGTTAACTTGGGTTGAATGGAGCCATCCTAGAGTGTCCATGTAAGCTCCAACTCGAATATGGAGCTCCTAACTTGACCCATCTGACATCCTATATCAATCATATAAAAACCCTTTATTCTTTTTTTTTTCTCCTCTAGCGCCGCTGAGACTTGTCATTCTCATTGACGAAGGCCACTGGATCTCTCTTTCTCATTCAACCCTAGACTCCATTCCGCGCCTCTATAATCGCATCTTTTATACTATCATCATTTCGTGCCTCTCCCGATTATCAGGTATCGATTCAGATCCAACATCAAACTAGGTATCGTCTATGTCTGTGGACAGCAGATCTGTATAGTTTTTCATCCTCCTTGTTGTATGTTGTATGTTTCTTTTTTATTTCGTAGTCGATTATATGTTTCTTGCTTTAGTTAATGTTTGTGAGCCGACCCTAATGTTTATAATCTTGAATTTATTTGATTTTGTGTTTTCTTGAGTTTCTTGAATAATTGATTTTGTGTTCTAGGGTTTTGAATTTAGTTTTTTTGACGGAATTGCGTCTCTTCTTGCGTTTTTGGAGCTCATTTTTATTAGGGTTTGAATTCCTTAGTCAGATGGCTTCGTTTTGCAAATTGCAGCCCATTCGCAAACATCCAAATCGATACATTGATGTCGTTAAAGAGACTCGGAATATGTCAAAGCTGTCAGTATCTTGGTCATACAAGTTTCACGCCGAAGGTCTTCTTTATTAGCTCAATTTAAGGCATTCTTTATCCAGTTTAATCAATATGACTCCCTATATGGCTATACTTAACCTTTCAATTGTGTAAATTATGCAGCTATCGCATGATCTGAAAAAGGTTCCCAGTTCGCTGTTATTGTTCTTCTTCCTGATTCATATAAAACTGATGCGGGCACGGCAGACAATGCTGATGGGGCTATTCTACTATTCAATGCTGGATATCCCGTTGCAGTTGCTTCTTGGTTTGTGACAAATTAAGGTAAACTTGATTCTGAAATAACGAAACGGTGTTGGATTATAATGGAGTTTCTAATTGTTGGATTAAATGAAAGCCTCACTAACAAGTGATTAAGTACAGTAATTTTATATGAATAGTATGATTGAATATTGAATGTTTGCAATGCATATTGCTTCTGTTGAGTTTGAGGATGTGCTAGCATCTCATATAGCCATTCTTGATTCTATAGTAACAAGGTGAGTGTGACGAACTTCATCTTGATTTTATTATCAATGTGGTGGATGGAAATGATGCTGATTATGTTGTTGAAGCAGGGGATTAATTGCATATTGTCCAATGCTTCGAAACTTTATACTTTCCTTGGTTTGAAACCCGCTTATTCTGGTTCAACCCCAAGTTTTTCAAATCTCTTGTGGTTTGGTGTTCACTGCTAACAATTCTTGCTAACTACAAAATTCAAGAAAAACTTTTCCTCAAGCGAATTCTGATTAAACAAAACCGTTAACCATAATACTACATATTATATGTCTTGATGATTATAATATATTGAATTTTGTTTTTCCTATATCGTATAAGCTATCTTTACATTGCTATTTAGAGCAATCTATTATTTCAAGTTCTGCACAATTATTTTCATTTGATATGCATAGGTTGATTTGAAAGGTTTGGAAGAAGGCAACAACAATTCAAGTTACTCTTGGGTTAGTGAACTTTTGCTTTTTATCTAATTTTGTTTTCTGTTAAACACACTTTAACATTCATACTTTAATCGGATTGAAGGAAATTTTATTCTTTTATAATTCATTTTCCTTTTAATTGGTGCTCCTGAAATTTGTTTGGTGTAATAGAAGTAATGTTTAATCTTTGGATGGTTTTAATCTATGATATAGATGTTGCTCAAACCAAGAGTCTATTGGATAAGCTTGTGGTGCTAAAGCTTGGGGATAACAATGTTAGACATTGGTTCAAAGTATGTGAGTACCAAGTTTACGTAGCTTGCTTAAGTGTACATACAAACATGCTTTTTTCAGCAACAATGCCTTTTTTTCTAAAAAAAGCTTAATGGATGATAAACAGTTGTAAGATGTTAGCATGTATGCAATATAATATAATAAACCACCTTCATTAATTCACCATCTCATCCAAATATATTATCTCAACTTCTCTTATAAAGCAATTGTAAAATGAAAAGGGCAAAGTCAATGAGAAAAAGGAATACTCAGTGGTCCAAAATTTAGCTGAAACATAAGACTATGTTCATTAGTTAAGATTAAGTCTACAAAAATGATGCATTTTTTTTTATTTTATGAAATTATGATGGATATAGTGTGATTAGTTAGAATATGACAAGTTAACTAAGTGAGTCCTTTTTTCTCGCTTTAAGTGTTTTTTTAGATTCTTATTCTCAAATATCTTGAAAAATTGTCTTTGACTTCTTCTTTTCACCTTCAATTTCTACAGAATGGACCCCGCAAAAACGATAGCATGGAAGGTCTAAGGCCAAATGCTAGAAAACATGGTCTTGTCATTTAGAGGTATGCATGAAGTTTCCCAGTCAAGATATAATATATTAGTGTTCCCTTTAAATTCACATTTCAATATTTTACCATAGAGGTGGCACTTTTGACATGTATCTCTAATGGGTCAAACAAATAAAATACCAATTACTAAGTTATAACTTTCTTCAGATCCAACTTATTCAATAAGTTATATTATTATTAACATTATGTTTTTAAATGATTACATTTTTTATGGGTTTACCAAATCTGATCTGGTCTGTTTCAACCTGTACTAAAAATATATAGTAACATGTTTTGACCCATTACTCAACCTGCCCATTTTGCCATTTCTACTTTTTAACGTCAAACAGTAATGCATTATAACTAATTTTGAGTTCTAATAGAATAAGTGATCTGTAAAATAAATAAACTTCAGATTATTAAGTGATCACATTAATGTTTAATGGTTGTATCTGAAAGATGCACAAGGTCTGTTGATTATCATGTTCTCTACTAAAAACTATTATGGTAAGCAGGCTCGTCTTCGAGAAATGTCAAAACGTTTTGGGTTAGGGGCACTCAAACCAATATAATTTAAACTCAATCATCATATGTAAGAAACCATAATACGAGCATAATTGTTATAAAATCATCAAAACAAAAGTATGGTACCAAAATGATTCTTTGATGCCTGATGGGCGATTATCGCTTTCTATGTCCCACTGATTCACTGTGACGCTGCTGTTTATGATGGGCGATTATCACATTCTATGGTGAATTTGTTGGTTTTTCAGTAAACTTTTTATGATGGAGTTGCATTAAGATAACTTTTCTGTTGAAAATTATTTCATATGAATACAAGAAAAGATCTGAATTGTTTTGAAGCTTACTTTTAGTCGTATTATTTAATATCTTTGTTTTGTGTTGATATGGAGGGTGACATTGAATTGATATGTCAGCTCTGCATCTGTCTTGGTTCTGTTTAAGGTACAAAAAATTAAATCTGCTTAGTTCCAAACTGTTTATACTATGATGTTAGTTTAACAAGACTTTTGAAGTTAGAATATGTATGGGTGATGGGTTTATGGAGTATTTTGAATTTACCAACAGACATGTTACATTTAGTCATGCCAATATTTTGGATTGCTTATGCGGATTTGGCGTATAGTATGGATTATGGTTTTGTAAGTTTTTGGTTTGAAGCTTAGTAACTTTTAAATACTGGTTTATGTTGGTTTTGATTATGGTATAAGATATTACTATTGTAATATTTTGGTTTAGTGCCTAACCACATTCAGACACACACTTTTATCACAAGAAAATTTTTGGAGGTTGCAATCAAATATCTACAAATTTATGCTATCTTTTGTTATATATAATATAAAAAGTAATTCCATTCATTATTCGTATTTATCGATTAATGACTTATGAGTTTTCTTTCAATAGGTTTCTTGTATTTGAGTTTGATTACATATATTTAAAAGCCCAAAATAGCGTGTTTGCTACACCGATGGTGTTTCTAACATAAGGGTATGCCCTAATGATCCTTTTTAGTTGTTCACTTTCATTAATGCCGATTCCTTTTGTTATTTTTTGCAAATTTATGAGTTCTTTATGCTGATTGTTTTGAGTTTGTAACATTAAATGTTAGCAGAAGGGAAATTCAGTTATCGGATACAATGAATGAATAGCCGAACCAAATGGCCCAACTAGAAGATGACATGGAAACCCTTCATGAGTCTGACATTGACCGGCATGAAAGTGTTATTTTTTTTTACCATTCTTTCACATGGCAACTGGTATGTATGCAACAAGGTTCTTGATTTCACAACAAGGTCGTTGATTCTTCTTACAGCTCTTCAAACCTCACAATTAGAGCTAAGGTGAAGTGTAGTACCATTTTTAAAACTAATAATATGTGTTCTTACTGTTTGGTCAGTTTTCAGTGGTGGAGCTTATTTTTTAGTTGACAACTGATGCTTGAAAGATGGTATTGACTGGTGAGGTTTCAACATAAATCTTTAAAGACATTCTTAACATGGTTCTTTCTTCTCTTAATTTATGTTCCATGTTCTCTCTTTTCAATTGCATTAGAGCTACTAGGTTTGGCTTAGGTTTGGTTAGGCTGGCTACGATCTTTTCTTAAGCAGGGGCAGGGTAGGTTCACTCAAAATGATACTCTGTTAATCACATAAAATTTGTATTTATACATATATGTTATGTGGGTTATGTCAAAGATAAAAAGGTAAAAAAAAAAATTTGTATTTGGCAAAAAGTTAAATATTGTTGAATTAAACTGTGATAAAATATTTAAAGTTTGATACAGTAAAAAAATGGAAATGTGGTCATATGGTCACGTACTATTGAATCTTCTTTATTCTGTTAGTGAAAAGTATCACCTTCTGCTAATTCAGATTTTTAGAGTCCAAGCTTGTGTCTAAACTCTAAAGTACACAAATGTTTCTTTTGAAAGTGCCTTAGTGAGTAGATAAGCCATTTGCTCATGATTCTTGCTGAGTTGAATTCCTTTTGAATGGTTATATCTTTGATAAAAAGATACTTAAGTTTATATGATTAGACATGTTGTAGCTTATTGGATAGTTGATTTATTATCTCAAAGAATCATTTTGCTTCCTGATGCAGAAATCCAAAAACAGTTGACATTCCTCTTAGGCAAATTTCTTGACAAGTTATTGTATTAGATGCTAATAAAGACCGCTTGAGTGCTACGCAGTGTCACTGAATTTTGCTTCTTCGAACACCATTTGTGGATGTATGTATATGCATTGTGTATTGTATCAGGTGATTCAATAGGTATGGTTTGTTTCTTCGATTCGCTCTAAATCTTATGATTTCAGCCATCATCAATTTGCTAAAAAAATATCGATTCTTTATCTCATTGCCATAGGTAAAACGAATTCAAACAGAGAAGTCTACTATTTTGTTAGATATAGGCGAGATGCATAAAGTGTTTTGATTATTGGTTAAAAAGTGAATATGAAGAAGACGTAGAATGTGATAGAGCAAGACAAAAATACCACATAACACAGTTATTTATGTGGCATGCATATTATATATCAACTTAAGTTGTTCTAAACGAACACGTGAGAGATTGTTATGTCTTTATCGAACTGAAGGTTAAGATCTTAATGAGTTTGATAATTGAAAGCTTCTATTTTCATAGGAAATTCTTCTCTTTTTTTTACCTGTAGTGAAATTAATACCTATTTGGATTTTGTTAGTTATTAACCTGTTGATATTGTATTTATCATATATGAGATATCATTTTTGGAAGGCCGGATACCCATGGAGACATGTTCAAAGTGGTTACAGTTGTTTGTACATTTCTTAACTCTTACCTACATGAAGTTTTTAAATAAGTTTACCCGTTTAGTTATATGTTTGCCACATTTTTCTAAAGAATATAGGGAGTTCAATTATTTAAAGGCATATATGTTGCTTCTTTAATGCTAATGTTCTTGTATCTGTGTGTGAGCCGAAGGAACAAATGAGTTAACTATGATGGAGATAAGTTAAGTTATGGTTATGTTTGGCACAAAGCTTTTAAAGACTTCTATGTACGAGCTTAAGATTTTATTTAAAAAAAAAAACCTACATTGAAATGCAAATATTTGTTTGAATGGCATCTTTAGCTTTGTTTGTGAAGAATAAGCTTGCACTTACTAATCTGCAACTTTTTAGTATGATTCCAATATTAATCATTGTTTGAATTCTTTGTTGTGCATGTGGTTTGAGAGATTTACATGAGCACTTTTATTTTATGTTTTCAAAACAAATATGTCTCGCCATTTTGTGTTAACTTGAAAGTAATACATCCATCCCTTATTTTTCAAATCTCTAACTTGGAAGTCAAGCACATTCTTAGAAATTTTTAAAATTCACCAGTCCTGTATAATGACTTGGTTGCACCGATTACACAATTGGTTCATATCTGATTGTACAAATATACAGGTTACAAATAAAGAATTTTGTATTGTTCGTTGTCATCTAACATATTATGTAGTCCTATCTAACATATAGGTGTATGTATGTTAGAACCTGGCATGTAATGACATGTTAAATGGTTTGTCATTTGACTTGAAGATGTACCGTGTGTATACATTTGACTTGTAGTCCCTAACTTGCCAGTTAGTATGTATGTAGATGACGAACATCATTGGAACGTGTCAATTTAAAAGATTGGTCGTAACTATATTTTTTGTAATGGTTGGGTGAAATTCCAAAATGATCTTCGTCTCCAGATTTGTGATTTAATTTGTTTTGAAAAAAAGGAATTTAACTGTTTTCATGTTATTACTTTTAACAAATATGGTTGTCAAATGAAATTATTCAAAGTCCTTACCGACAATGTTTTAGAAGAAGCTAACAATGTTTACAACAACCAATGAGTTTGAATATGCAACAATTTCAAGTATCCAACTACGATGGTTTACCTGGTTTTGGATGCACTGTTACAAATGAATTGGTACGTTTAGTCCTGTTTGTATCGTTCTTGCTTTAAACTGTTAGATGACATTTTGCATTTAACATCAAAATTCATACATATTGCATTATCAAACATTTAGTAACCAAAACAACTTGCATAATACAATTCTTATTTTCCTACTTTTTTCATTTTACTTTCGGGTGAACCGTGGGTCCCCACGGGACTCTAACCTAGTAATTTATAAATAAATAGTGAAGGGATAGGGTTCCCACTACGGGCGCGGAGCGCAACCCTATCCCATAAAACAACCAAGTACAGGGTCCCCGCGGATAGAAGCTATCCGCGGAACACATCCTTTTCCCCTCATAACATTTATTCTTGGTCTTCCGCGGAACCAATGCGGCGCAAAGGATCTATTCAATCCGCGTCGCCTCGCCCCTAGAGGAACTCAACCCTGGGCGGAAAATACGACAGCCAACGTAGGAACACGTCCTGCTACAGTGAGGTCAGCATCACAGGGGAATCTCAGCGTGTGGGATAACACGCGGGATAATACCTTCACCACCCCAACGTCTCCCGCTGGGAGGGTCTCACTAGTCTGCTTTCCAACAGCTTTTTGGTGGCATCATCAACCCATCTACAGGCCTCCGCCGCCTCCTTCTCAGCCTTCTCTCTTTCAAGACGGAGCCTCTCCGCCTCAATCTTCTTCTTCTCGAGGTGGATCCGCTCCGCCTCTAATCTCTTCGCTTAAGCTTTCTTGGCTTCATCGGCATTCGCCTTGGCCTCAGCCTTTTCTTTCTCTCGCCTCAATCTCTCCTCCTCCAGCCTTTTCTCCTTCTCCCCATGCGCAAGTTTCTCCATGATGCGTTTTTTGGCAATTTCCTCCCCTGTCAAAATCGGAGGAACAAAAAGGAGGGGACAATCTTGGGCGCGACCACTACGACAGAAACAAACAAGTCAAAGAGAGAACAGAGATTAACAAAAAGAGTCCAAAAACTCTAGGAAAACTTACAGAGAGCTTTCTTCAAAGTCTTTTGAAGAACGGGCACTCACTGCGGGGGAGCAGTAATATTGAAGGAGAACTGTGGTTGTGTCTCCTTCATCTTCGGTTCAGTGGTTTTGGTGGGGCTAGACTTATCAACCTCCCTACTCCCCCCCCCCCCCGCTTGCCAATGGGTCCCACCAAGGAATCTTCATTTGGGTAGACGACAGCTCATGAAGATGCTGCTACACCACGTCAGGGCTAACCCCACTATGCTGCGCCACCTTCTGCAGCTTTCTCATCCTGCCCGCCAACTCCTCCGTTGATTCTTCCACATCATCAGTTACAGACATCTCCTTGCGCTTGTCCCTGTTCTTACGACCATGGAAAGGCCCTTCGGCACCTACACTCAAAGGCGCACTTTCAGACACCTCTACATAATTAGTTCCAGAGGCATAGGAGTGAGTCCGGGGCACCGTTTTCCAGAGCCCACAAACTCTGGATGGCCGTGCCGGATGCTGCAAGCCTCCAGAAGAACCAATCGATTCCGAATCAGAAAGAATGACCCACGGGACCCCACCCATCGAAACATAATAAACAGGGTCAGGATTTATAGGACTCTCACCAGTAATATTGAAGTGCGCAGGGGCACCGTCCAGCTGTGGCAGATAGAACCTACCAACCATCTCATCGATCACCGAGGGCCTATCCATAGGTGGGGTCCTCCACTTCAAACGCGACTGGTCTCGCGCCAAAAACATCTGCAGCTTCGACACACCTGCAAACAAAATCAGTTAGCCTACATCGACAAAACTAAAGCTTAAAGAACTATAGCTTAAAGGTTGGCGCATAAGTTCAACTTACCATCAACTTGGATGTATGGCTCCTTCCCAGGCCTCAGGCGTAAGCGACCCATTCCCATAAGCGCAAGCAACGACTCCTTGCAAGTCGATACATCCAAGGGAGATGTGTTGGTGGTCAAGTTAATGAACCACTGCTCCTCCTTTATAGCCCGCCATCACCGGGCGCTCTTGCAACCTCTGGAGCTCGAGAAGAACTTTCCATGGCATCACCACTGGTATCAGACCCCTCTTGACATAAAAAATTTCTCCTTCCAGTCATGGTAAGACTTAGGGGCCTGTGATGACATCAGCGCCACTCTGGAGCGCGCCTTGAAGTTAAACCAAGTCTCATCCTTGGTCATCATATAAAATACATTGATCCTATCAAAAGTAGGTTCAATGTTCATGGCGCGGCAGCACGCCTCAAAATGCACCAACCTCATTATCCTGAAGGCGCTGAGTTGGGTCACAACCAATCCATACGACATCAAGGTGTCGATATGGAACCGGGCGACCGGCAGACGAAACCCACACTTGACAAAGTGGGCTTCAGATAAGGCAATCTTGCCCTCGGTGGGATTCAGCACCGTTTGACCAGGACCCGGCAACTCCGGCTCCCAATAAGCATCTATCTCAAAGTTCTGCAAGAACTCATCAAAAATTTTCTGGCTCCACTTCACCGGATTGTTTGCCATTAGCTTCTTCTCCTTCAATTTCTCTTGCTATGGTGGTTGCTCAGGATTTGGATCAGGAGCCTGAGAACTACTCCTTAACGTCTCAGACATGGTTAAAGGAAAACAAAGTAAGGAGAGGAAAATTTCGAACAAATCTGGAAAAAAGAGGAAGAAAAACTGTCAGAAAACTTAAATACCTGCCGGAAAACTTGAAGATCTATCGGAAAACTTGAAGATCTGCCGGATACTTTGAATATCAACCAGAAACTTCAAGGAATTTGGAGAGAAAAAGTGAAGGAAAGGTGGAAAAGTGAAGAGAGAGATGGGGTAGAACGACTATTTATACCCATCACATTTAATGCGATGGGCCCCAGCTGGATGGCGCAAACAGATGACCACTCATCTGGACACCGAAGATGACGCCATGTGTCCCACTCATCTCAAAAGAGTTACACTCGCGCGCGTGGCTGATGATGCACTATTATTTGGACGTCACTGTCGAATAGACTAGGGTTGAGTCTTGTATTGTATTACATGAGATTGTGGTTATCCATAAGGGCATTTTATGGATCTGATGCACTTGTAAATATAGGCCAAAACATAAAGTCCACGTTCGAACTCTTTGAAGGGTCGAATGTGGAAAAGTTCCACATTCGACCTAATCAAAAGGACGAAAGTGGCTTTGTGTTGTGGGACTATAAATAGCAATCCCATATGTGTTTTTCATTTGGATGATTTGAGTTTGTGATTAGAATGCTCTCAAAGGGGAGGTCATGCCCGACCTCCCCGGCCCCGGGATAGATGTTTATCCTTCTGATGACAGTGTCTGTAACCGTTTCTGTAGTAATACAAATCTGTGATGACGTTGTTTTTGTATGTTTCTGTCTCGTCTCGAATCTCACGTCTGAAACCGAGTTGTTTTCACTTAATCGATCCCTGAATTCGGTTTCTAACCGGATTCTCAGTGGCCTTCGATGCGTTTGACACACGATGATATCAATCACCACATGTCACAGTCCCTGAAGCTGCCAGTTGCATCCAAGTGCCTGACGACACACGCGCCTGACGGCACACGTGCCTGATACAGGAACAAAATGTGGCACCCCACGTGCCTGACATGACTGCCATGATGATAGACATCCCTTCTGCTAGCCTGGTACACCTGCAGCACCCACTCACCTTCCTTCACACGTCACTTCAGAAGCCACAACAATAAATGCAACTTTTCAAATTCCGGCGCAATAACTTCCAATCATATTCGAATTTAATAGGTCGGTTGGGCAATAACTCTCCCAAAAAGTTAGACACGTCATCACCTTATCAAACATGTCATCAATCCGCTTGCGCTTCAACATCCACAAAAGTGATTCACCACCCCTTCAATAGCACGCACATAATCATATTCTAAGGCGATAAACTGACGTAAAATGAGAAAAGACGTTCTCCCCCAAATACCTTCTCAGGTCCAGGCGCCACACGCACATAATCATATTCTAAGGAGATAAACTGACGTAAAATGAGAAAAGACGTTCTCCGCCAAATACCTTCTCAGGTCCAGGCGCCACACGTCAATTCTTGGCGATAGGTTGACGTAAAACGAGAAAGGAAGTTCTCCGCCTAATACCCTCTCAGGTCCAGGCGCAACACGTCACTTCTCGGCGATAGGTTGACGTATAATGAAAAAAGACGTTCTCCGCCTAATACCTTCTCAGGTCCAGGCGCCACGTCGCTCCTAGGCGATAGCTTGACGTAAATGGAGAAATACGTTCCCTGCACTCAAGAAGCAGTTTAGTCCAGTGCCCCACTTACTCTTTCTACAAGACTAAGAGAAGTGTTAGACTGGGGGGACTTGAAAGGGTATGGTTCCCACTCCGAGAGCGGAGCACAACCCTATCCCATAAAACAACCAAGTACAGGGTCCCCGCGAATAGATCTATCCGCGGAACACATCCGGTTCCCCTCATAACATTGATTCTTGGTCTTCCGCGGAACCAATGCGGCGCAAATGATCTATTAAATTTGCGTCGCCTCACCCCTAGAGAAACTCAACCCTGCACGGAAGATACGACAGCCAACACAGGAACACGTCCTACTACAGTGACGTCAGCATCACAGGGGAATCTTAGCGCGTGGGATAACACGCGGGATAATCAAGAAACATTGTCCTCAGGTACGATGTTGTACGAATGATCAAGAATTAAGAAGATCCGATCAGGAACAGAGCACTCTGCACCAATCAGAGAGTAACACGTGTTAGAAGTGGTTAAACTGCTCCTGACAATGAACAGTGACGTGACTGCTCCCATGCTTCCACCATGCTGTAATGTACAGTACCGTCAGAGTATTGTAAATACATACATGCATTCCTGCTGCAAGATGTCAAGTCAGACGCCCCCAGAAGGTCAACCATGCTGTATCAGAGGGAAGCGTCGCCTGCGCCCAATCACGTCGTGACACGTGGAATTCCTGTAGACCAGATCATGTCTTCTCTCATATCAGCATTAATTGCCAAATGCCATCCCACCCACTATGTTGGCCGAAAGAAGATAAGCCAAAGACTTGGGCCCAAGCTCATCACCTCAACCATGGGCCACATCGGCTGACCCATGCTTTCCCTATAAAAAGGAGCTTCTCTCTCCTTTGCAAAGGGTCGATCACTCATACAAGAAATAGCACTTAGTACAATAATCTTAGGATACTTGTAACAATTCTCTCTTTGTACTCGTACTAGAGTAATAAAAGATATCTCTTTTACAGTGGACGTAGGTCTAACATGACCGAACCACTTATATTCTCGTGTACTTGCTTTCATACACATCTTCATCTCTTTTCATATCTTCCAGGGTTTGGATTTGGTTGTTAGAGTGAGCGAATTATTATAACTTGTACGAATACGAGAATCAAACCAAAATTATCCTTTTATAGGGTCAATTATACTCGTTGTTTCTTCAAATAGTATTATAAATAAGGATAAAATAAATTGTGAAATTATAATGTTTAAGAGATTATAAAGTGCAACTAAGGTACATGTCAATTTTCTCGTTGTCACCTACGAACTTTGTTGATCATAAGAGTTTTGTCACTAATCTCTTTTTGAAAATTTTCTATATAAATTTATGAAATCTTTTCATAGTAGCAGTTGGGGGTGTTTAAAAAATCTGAATCCAAAATATCCAGAAACCCGTATCCAAAAGATATATCTGAAATTTCGAATACAGACTCATATGTCAACATTCATTATCTGAAATTTTCGGTTTTGAACAATCCCTATCAACCCATGAATTAAATATGATTTTGCCACGTATCGCATTTTTTTTGGGTTAAGATTTTGAAAACAAAATATGTATAACTGATTTAATAAAAACTCTAAGTGAGTCTCAGAGGAGGACTAGAGAATTTTTTTTCCACACACTTAGTTTTTCTGGTGCTTGGGAATATAGGAACATAGTTAACCATACGTTTATGAAAAATTAAATGCAGGATCAATACTAGGTCAATCAATATTTGTAATCTATACTTTCTATAATAGGAGAGTCGTGAGTGACGTCAGAAAGCTGATGTGTCAAGCGGAGAGACGGTCCACCAATGCCTGCGTGATACCAAAAGTGATGTCAATAATCGCCTTAAATTATTCAGAAAAAATACGTGGGCCACGTGAAAGTACCGCTTCTCAACAGCGGTTCAGAATCATCGGATTTGCCGTTAAGCAGCAGATGTTATGCACACTTGCTGCAGCTGTTTAGGCCCTAAGTTTGAATCTTAAAGGGGAAAATTTAAATTAACGTACATGTTTTGGTAAAAAATTACTAAGTACAAATAATTTTGTTTTCCAAATTAGAAATTGTGAGGTATAGTGCTATATGTGTTAATCAAGTTTGTAATCTAGTTATATTCTGAAAATAGTTAATCAGGATGCTAAAGAAAGAAATATATGACAACTATGCTCGGGATGGCAAAGGTATGATTCGGGATGGACAATTATATCCTGAGGATGTAACTGTTGGCAGATTCAAGGAATAAGGATATAAAGTACTAAAACACAAAGAACTACACTCGATCTACGAGGAAAGCCCTTGATCAATTGTAGATCGCCAGCATAAAACCTCGGGAGGAGACTAGGCCCATACCTTGTTTGTTAATATTAATATGGTAAAAAGGAATTACAACTTTGGATGAATGAGTGGACGAGTGATCTAAGATTACAATGATTTGGGTGTGTTCTAAGTAGCTGAGTGTGTGTGTATAGCTCTAGTCATAGCAATGTGTCCTATACTCGTCCATCATTCCCATTTATATAATACATGAAAGTAAATGAAGAATCCCGTAAAATCTGCTATGTAGTTAAGTTGTTTAAAGGCTTCAGGTGACTGTTTGTAACAGTTTCTCCTCAGCTAGTCATTGTACCAGCTGTTTCCTTATTCTTCGCCAATATTTAATGAGTATCGGTTACAACTTTGACTCCATCTTCGATGCTAGACTTTGGTTTGTATGAGTTACTCTTCAATCTTTGACTCCTTTGACTGAGTGTTATAATATAGATGTTGGAGAGTACTTATGTATCCATATTATAACTTAGTTGTACCTGCAATCATATATAGAAAAGGTAATTCGTTAGTCCATTCTCAGGATGTGCACATGTTGAAATATAGTTACATCCTGAAGTCAGTTGAGCCATTCAGCATCCTAAGGATGCTACACCAGGAATGTAAGGTAAAATCATCCTGAGGATTTTCACCTCCAACAATTGTCCCCAAAAAATATGTTACCGTTAATATCTTTCAAGGTAAATATATTTTTTAACCATAATATCTTATCTGATGAATGATGGGACGTCTTGTCAGAATAACAACGGCTATATCTTCGGCGGTAATTATGTGATGACCGTTACACGACATCACCTTCTGCCCTTTATATCTAGAGCATATCTCCTCCTTTATAATCACTCTTGAGTTTTTTAAGAAGGTAATTTCTACTTCATCTTGTTCATATTTTCTCTTTCACCTGCAAACTATTAGTAATATTCCGAAGATGGGCAAAAGATCTACAAGAGCTTCGGGGAGTGTAGGTACTTCAAGTGACTTCATGCCTCAAAATCTCTTGACTCATCCTGAACAAGAAACCTGTTCTTTCGATGATAAGGACATTGAGCCCTGAAGAACTCAAAAATCTTTCCGAGTTCTGCTGAGTTTCGTCCTTATTACCCTCATGCAAGATCTGACTTTGCATCTCCTTTTCGGGTCTGTTTCATGTTCTTACAATTCTCTCTAGGGTTAAGGTATCATTTTCCCCCGTTCATCAAAGATTTCTTTGATGTGACAGGGATGGCTTATTCCCAAGCCATGCCTGAACTCTGGAAGATTCTGTTGCTTTGTAGCAGGATCGTCGAAAATCATGGTGTCCATCTTCAAGTGGGGGACCTGTCTCATGTTTATAAGTTAAGGACAAATGGCGGACAAATGGCTCTCAGCGTTATGTCCTTCAACTTATAGAAAAGGATCCACCCTTTCTGTATAATGTGGTTAAGTCTGAGAAAAACTAGAAAATGAAGTTTTTCTTTGTAAAGGGAAGCTCTATTCCTCATGGGATGAGATTCCTCTTTATTGGTTAAAAAGTGGTAAAAAAATTTCAAAGTTTTTACGAAAAAATTTTAGTTACATCCTGAGGATGTTAACATTCTGAAACTTTTTGTTTAACAGGTGCTTCGTTTGCCAAGTTTGCTACTCCTGTGAACGACGGTTTTCTTTAGTGTAAAGCTGTTTTCGACTTACCTGAATCAGTAAGGACCTTTGAAGTGGAAGAAAGTTACACCACCAGTCAAGCCTCCGATATGTCTGCTGAGTATATTAACTTACATCCTGAGGATGTTTATTATTTATTTGTTTACTAACCCTACTATTGTCTTTATTTCAGCTAAGAAACTGCTTCCTTTGATTTGGATGACATCGACAGTATGGATGTGAAGGCAACCAAAGTGACCTCTCCATCACAATCTAGTTCCAAGATGGTTACTCCTTCATCCAACCCCCCTAAGTCTAGGGCTGCTGCTGCTTCTAAGCAGAGGAAGGCAAGTGCTGCTTCTGCCGTTGCTCAGGAGATCACCCCCTTTGAGGGTTTAGGCTTTGATGATATATTGAACAAGATCTCCCAGTTCACTCTCCAGGTATGGACTTATCCTGAGAATGATACTGATATGTTAGTAACAAAAAGTTAGAAATACTTACCTTTCCTTGCCTTCTTTTGTTAGGGTCATGAATATATGTCTAAAACTTTGGATGTTGTTGCCAAAGAACTTCATGAGGCCCAGACCAAGCTTGAGGATGTCCAGAAGATTGCTCGTGACAAGGGCAAATATCTTGAGAGCAAGCTGGCAGAGACTGAAGCTAAACTGAAGCAAGTGAAGGCAGAGCATGCTCAGGCCATGTTGGATCAGGAGAAGGAGGCACAGGATCACAGGAATTGGCTCATAAAATCTGCCACTATTTCTGTCTTTCAGGCTAGGGTGAAGATGGCTCTCCAAGCCAAGGACCCAGGGTTCAATCAGGATACCTGGGATGTTGATGCTTGGAAGGAGAAGATCAAGAGTCTGGGTGGAAAAGAAGTGGTTTATGAGCCTGCTCCTGTTGCTCATCCTGAGGATGTGGCTAAGGATCCTGAGGATGCTGAGGTGAAGGCAACAGAGGCCAAGGTTGCTGAGGTGGTGAAGGATCTTCCTGTGGGCGATGAAGGATGTGATGACTAAGCTGGAGCCCACTTTTTTAAATCTTTTGTGGTTGTGATGGTAGTTTATGGTTGAGCAATTTCAGACAATTTTATTTTGGCATGTAATAATTTAGAATATTATAAGGTTTGGGGCGGAGGGATCTTGGTTTCAAGACGAAGCCCCAAATCTTCTATTGACCCGGACCATAGATGTTGACCCCAGGTGGATGGGTCCTGGTTTTGGATGAAGCCAGGGGTTGACATCAAATTTTGACTATGATGCATTAATAATATATGGTAACAACTTTTGACGCTATCTTCCTTGTGTTCTTTTTATTTTGATATTCTGCAAACATTAGCAAACGTTTAGGTTATAAAGAAATGACACAAGTAATACCTTTTGTGTTTTCTACATCGAATAATCCTTCTAATCCTAATGTCTTGTAGTTATTCTACATAAGTCTTTGTCATCTTCAGGATGACCTTCATTATCCTGAGAATGTCCCCAGTTTATTTTTCTTCCTCATCCTTAGGATGGTCTTCTTTATCCTAAGGATGTCCCTAGTGTAATATCTTCAGGATAGACATTAAGTCCACAATCCTTTCTGAGAAAGGTTTAATAATCTTTGATAATATTCTGTAAAGGCAAACATTGTTATTATACTGGCGACTTAGGCCTTTAGTCAAACTGGGATCAAACCCCTTTGTAATAACTTGTTGACAAGACCAATATGTAACATCTTGAAAATAACTGGCGACAAGGCCCTTAGGAATAACTGGCGACAAGGCCCTGGTGACTAGACCAAATACGTAAGACACATTGAATAATGTCTAAACCTTAAGAGCTCAATATATATCTCAAAAATGATGAAATTGTCAGCCACTTTACATGGACTGGTCCCACCATCCTGAAATATATATGAGCAACGTGCGCACCAGGCGGGGTTGCTAACCCAATGAGAAAGGTGAAAACCTTTAAACCTTAGGAAGGTGTCGGACACCTTAACGGAGGAGAGGGTGGCCAAACCTTTAGTCTTCTAATCATTCCATCTTCAGGATGGTACTGCAAAATTCTCAGGATGGACTATTTCTAAACCATGTTTAGTGAAAATATAATCAATCGAAATAAATTAAGGATAAATACTTACATATGGAGATGATTCATCTCTATCAGCTTTCACCTTCATCCCACCAGTGATTCGGACTATGGTTTCTCTTACAAAGAGATCAGTCACATGCATCCCTAGGCATGGTAGTATTTCAGGTGAATAGCATTCCAAGCCCTTGGTAGAATTTCTACTTCCATCGTTGACAACCAATATGCTCCTTTGCCAGCTTCAGAGTCTATCAAGTATGGACCTTCCCACTTAGGAGCTAGCTTGCCATCACTTGGTTTCGTTGTATTCTGGAAGGCTTTTCTTAGTACTAAGTCTCCTTCTTGAAATCTTCTTATCCTTATATTCTTGTTGTAGGCTTTAGCAATCCTTTGTTGATATGCTGCTATCCTTAACTTAGCAGCATCCCTGAGTTCATCCACAGTTTCCAAATCCTGTAATAGTGCTTCAGAATTGGTAGTTGCATCCTGAAGATGTTTCCTTGCTGTAGGCATGACCATCTCTGTCGGCAGCATTGCTTCTGTTCTAAAGACCAAGGAGAAAGGTGTCTGACCAGTTGCATTCTTGGAAGTAGTCCTATCAGCCCAAAGTACGAATGGAAGCTCTTCTACCCCTTTCCCTTTCCTTTCCCCAAGCTTCTTCTTCAAGTTATTGACAATGATCTTATTTGAAGATTATGCTTGTCCATTAGCCTGAGGATGGACAGTTGTTGAGGTTATCATCTTGATCCCCCAACTCTCACAAAAGTCGGATGTTCTTTTGCTAATGAATTGAGAGCCATTGTCACAAATAGTTTCAGATTCTACTCCAAATCTTATCAAGATATTCCTTTTGATGAATGACACCACTTCTTTATCTCTAACTTGCACGAATGCTTCAACTTCGATCCATTTTGAGAAGTAATCTGTCATTACTAGCATGAATACCTTTCCACCAGGAGCTTTGGGTAGCTTTCCTACTATATCCATTCCCCATTTCATGAAGGGCCATGGTGAGATAATAGGATGCAATGGTTTAGAAGGCTGGTGAAGAATGTTGCTATGTCTTTGGCATGGATCACACTTTTGGGAATATAGCATGGCATCTTTCTTAATAGTTGGCAAGTAGTATCATGTCCTCAAGGTTTTCGAGTAGAGAGATCTTCCTCCTGTGTGATTCCCACAATCTCCTTCGTGGATATCATTGAGTACTTCATTTGCTTCTTCTTTGTTGAGACACCTCAAATATGGACCTGCAAGAGATTTTCTATACAAGATATTGTCTATGATTGTAAATTTCGAAACCTTCATTCTGAAAGCCTTTGCATTTTCTCCATCAGGATGACGTCTTCTTGTAAATATTTCATTATGGGTGTCATCCATGACGAATCATCTTGAACCTGAGTGGATAAAACAGTGATATCCTCGCGATGTACTGTTTTATCCTCAAGATGTGTGGCGATATCCTCAGGATGTGCCTTGCTATCCTCAGGATGCCACTCTTCGATTGCTGGTTTCAGGATGTGGATGATGGGAATCTTGGATCCTTCAGGTAAATTTAAAGAGGATCCTAGATTTGCTAAGGCGTCAGCTTCAACATTTTCTTCCCTAGGTACCTGTGTTAGTGAAAATTCTACAAAAGAAGTAACTAAGTTTTTATCTATTTCGAGATAAACAGCTACCTTTTGACCCTTTACTGCATATGATCCATTAAAATGGTTAGTAATCAACAAAGAATCAACAAATACTCCAATATTAACAATATGCATGTCTATAACAAGTTACAAACCAGCAATGAGAGCTTCATATTTTGCCTCATTATTGGTTGTCTGTAATGCACATCTAATAGCATGGGGTATCTTGTCCCCTTGTGTCGATTTTAGTAGTATTCCTAGGTCTGTGCCGCTTGCATTCGAAGCACAATCAGTGTATAGAGTCCATTTTTCTAAATTTTCATTTAGTTGTTGAACTTCAGACTCTACTTCACTCAGGATATCACTACTGAAATCAGCCACAAAGTCTGCTAGAGCCTGTGATTTGATTGCATTTCTAGGCTCATATTCCAAGTCAAAAGCACTTAATTTAACTGACCATTTTGCCATTCTTCCAGACATTAGAGGTTTTCTAAGTACATTCTTAATGGGATAATTAGTTTGAACATATATTTTATGTGTTTCAAAATAGTGCCTTAACTTGGTAGAAACCATTATTAAAGCTAAGATAAGTTTTTCGAGATGTGAATAGCTGGTTTCAGCATCTAGTAGAGTTTTACTTACATAATAGACAGGATGTTGTTGCCCTTCAAAGTCTTTTACCAAGACAACACTTATTGCATTCCCAGAAACTCCAAGATATAGCTTGAGAGGTTCTCTATCCTCAGGTTTCATCCGGAGTGGAGCTGCTGCAAGATAATCTTTCAGCTTCTTTAATGCTTCCTCATGTCTCTGTCCCCAGTCGAATTTATTATTCTTCTTCAGGATGTCGTAGAAATCCTTGCATTTCTCTAAGGATTTCGAGATGAATCTATTCAGAGCTGCTATCCTGCGAGTTAGCCTTTGTACATCCTTGATATTTCTTGGGGATTTGAGATCAAGGATGGCCTTTATTTGTTCAGGGCTGGCTTCTATCCCTCTTTTGGTTACCAAGTATCCAAGAAACTTTCCAGCTCCAACTCCGAAGTGGCATTTTGCTAGGTTTAACTTCATATTGTAGGCATCCAGGATGTCAAAGGCTTCTTTGAGATCCTGAAGATAATTCTCTGCTCTCTTGGATTTCACTACCATGTCTTCACTGTAGACCTCCATCTTGTCCCCAATCTTTTCCTTGAACATCATGTTCACTAGCCTTTGGTAGGTGGCACCTGCATTTTTTAGTCCGAACAGCATGGCAATATAACAATATATACCTGATGGTGTCATGAATGTTGTATTCTCCTGGTCATCTGGTTCCATCTGTATTTGTTGGAATCCTGAGGATGCATCCATGAATGTCAGCATCTCGTGGCCTGCTGTAGCATCCACCATCGAATCTATGTGTGGTAATGGGAATGGGTCCTTGGGACAGGCTTTGTTGAGGCATGTATAGTCTACACACACTCTCCATTTCCCATTTTTATTTTGAACCACCACTACGTTCGCTAGCCATCTTGGGAATTTTACTTCCCTTATCATCTTGGATTTGAGCAGTCTGTCCACTTCTTCCTGTATGATGATGTTTCTTTTTGGAGCAAACTTTCTTCTTTTATGCTGAATGGGTTTGAAACTCTTATCAATCCCATGTTTGTGGGTAATGACATCCTTAGAGATGCCAGTCATACCCTCATGCTTCCATGCAAAAGTAGACATCCTGCATTTAAGAAATGAAATTAGTGATTGTTCAATATCATGAGGGATATTCTTACCAATCTGCACAGTGATATCCTCGTTATTGTCATCGAGGCAGACGGCATTTACATCCTGGTCAGGATGTGCTTTAACATCCTGAGGATGGCACTGTGCATCCTGCTGTAATTGCTATGCTTGTTGGGATGAGGCCTTCATTGATGTAGTATAGCAATCCTTGGCTTCCTATTGATCGCTGTTGACTTTCACAACTCCCCAAGGTGTAGGTAGCTTCACACACTTGTGATATGTTGAAGGTACTGCCTTCATGTCATGTATCCAGGGTCTCCCCAGGATGACATTATAGCAGGATAGGGAATCTATCACACAGAATCTCTGGATAGAATTCACTCCTTCTAGACAATCGGTAGTTTGATATCACCCGCTGTGCTTTTAGTTTCCCCACTGAAGCCCACCAGGACTGACGATCTGGAAACTATTTCAGATTCCTGGATGTTCATTCTTTTGAGGGCTTCAAGATGGATGATATTCACTGAGCTTCCTCCATCTACAAGAATCCTGCGAACAAAGTGATTATTAATATATAAAGTAATGACTAAACCATCATGATGAGGGTCAAGAATGTTCTCCCGGTCTTCTTCCTCAAAGCTGATCACTTTAGAGGATGTCAGGATGGTCGTCTTCGGAGGTCTTTGTCCTTTTTCTGACTTTGTTTCCCTCGCATGCCTTTTAGCAGCTGAATATGAGGTTCCACAAATGTCTGATCCACCTGAAATACAGTTGATGATGCCAGCATCCTTAGGTGAGGATGCTGCTCTTTCTGGGATGTTGGTGCCATCCTGAGCCCTTGATTTCTTCTTGCCCAGGAGATCTTTAAGATGACCTTTGCTTAGAGATATGCAATCTCCTTTCTCAAGGCAATACAATCATCAATGATGTAACCGAAATCTTCGTGGAAGGCACACCATTTTGATTTGTCCTTCCATCCTGTCTTGTTATCCTTCTTTGGCCATCTTGCTTTGTCCCCGAGATCCTTCATGGCATACATCAATCCTATTACATCCACAGAAAAACAGTAATCTGATAACTTAGGACATTTATCCTCATCGTCATCCTCCACCACATTGACCTTCTTATTATCGGGTCTAGCATATGGTTTATGCTTGTATGGTTCGTATGTGGGAGTGGACTTTCGATTAGGATGGTTATATCTTGAGGATGATTCTATCCTCTCTTGTATCTTCTTTCATCCTCAAGTTGGATGAACCTCAAAGCCCTGTTCCTGACTTCATCCAAGTTCCTGCAAGGGTTCATGTAACATCCGGCCTCTCTCACCACCAATATTGTCCGCTTTGCCCCCGATGGGTTGCCCATCCAGGAACTCACGGCTTTGTTTTTGGTTGCCCCGGTGGAGACTTCCCAGGAGGTCACCCATCCTGGTACTGCTCCCACCTGAGCACGCTTAACTGTGGAGTTCTCCTCTCATCCACTAACATTAAGCCCAAAACGCGTTGGTGATTTAAGAGGCTTTGGATTACTTATGAACCAAGGATCTCTCCTAGCCACGGCCGATGTGGGATTTGCCTAGGGTGTCAAACAATGGTCCATGTTAATCTTCTCGGAAATCGGTACTGTTACAATCACCCCCCTTAGGGACTCATCGTCCTCGATGAGGTTTGCCCCACCATCCCGAACGACACTGGAGTGGCTCTGATACCATTTGTAACATCCGGCCTCTCTCACCACCAATATTGTCCGCTTTGCCCCCGATGGGTTGCCCATCCAGGAACTCACAGCTTTGTTTTTGGTCACCCCGGTGGAGACTTCCCAGGAGGTCACCCATCCTGGTACTGCTCCCACCTGAGCACGCTTAACTGTGGAGTTCTCCTCTCATCCACTAACATTAAGCCCAAAACGCGTTGGTGATTTAAGTGGCTTTGGATTACTTATGAACCAAGAATCTCTCCTGGCCACGGCCGATGTGGATTTGCCTAGGGTGTCATACAATGGTCCATGTTAATCTTCTCGGAAATCGGTACTGTTACAGTTCATCACCAACTCTTGGTAGAATGGTGAATCTCTTTGCAGCCCCATCTTGAATGCTTGTACTGCCGTGGTGACATCCAGGTTCGGGATGTCAAGTGCTTCCTTTGCAAACCTAGTAATGTGCTCTCTTAGTGATTCCCCAGTGGTTGAGTCACCCAATATAAGTCACTTGTCAAACATTCGAACGTTCGACTGCAAGAAAATTGATTGTTAAACATGTTAATTAAATGTGCAAAAGAAGTAATAGAATAGGGAGGAACACTTAGGAGCCATTTTAAGGCTGGACCAGTGAGAGTTGAACCAAATCCCTTGCACAAGCATGCTTCCTTAAGATTGGCAGGGATTGGATTTATCTCCATCCTTTCCCTATACTGAGCCACATGCTCCTCAGGATCTGTAGATCCATCGTAGAGCTTCATGCTTGGAGTTTGAAAACGCTTTGGATCTCTGCGTCACATATGGGAGGTGCAAATCGCGACACCCTATGGCATGCTGAGGATACCTCGGGGATAGGTTGTACTATCCCTGGCACACTCGATACCATATCCTTGATCTTCTGTAGCTCCCTTGCTAGCTGAGGAGTTATACCTGTATCCTACAAAGAAGCAACATCATTAGCAGTAAAAGTACTGGAACTTAAATTGTTACCGTTATTGTTGTATCCTTGGGATGGCCCAGGTGTATATCCTGGTACCCCATTTTTAAAATTTGCAAAAAAACCTATGTTGATCCCTCATATATGGAGTCTTCCATACTTCCCCCATCTCATTTAATAATAATAAAATAATACAAATAAAAGGTGAAGTGGTTTGATATTGGTTGTAAACAAAGAAAATAATAATAAAAAAAGCTTATAGGGGATATGAATGGGGAATGAGATGTGAAAGACTTTAAAAAAGTAAGAGACAAATTTAGAAAACTATAATTTTTCCTTAAATTATTTGGTTGGGGATGGAGGACGGGCTCTGAATGCTCTTACATAACCTTTTTGGGAATCAAATAGAGTTTAAAGTCGGTACCGTACCCTTTTAATAAAATAAAACAATCTTTTTTGTTTAGGTTAAACATGAGAATACGATCACATACATTTTTGGCTTTTGTGTACGATTTTTAAAAGAAAAATTTGCAATGTGACAGCATTCGACAGGCTTTATCTATGTGGAAAGAGGGGTCCGGTTTTGCAGATTTGGTCGCGTTGCTTTTTTCAGATGAAGGGGGAAGGGTCCTCCCGGCGAGGCCAACGTCAGCGGAGGGATTCGATGATATCAACCCCAACATCAGGCAGTGCCTTAGGAAGGTTAGTGATGGTCACTTCACTGCAGCGGTTAAAGTGTTGTGTTCCAATGGGATTGCCCCCCCGGGGGAATCTACCATGCAAGCTCTTATTGACAAGCATCCCATTGTCCCGCCTCCCAATCTCCCCTCCCTACCCCTGACCCAACCGGCCTTAACTGTGGAAGATGAGTGTGTTTACCGGTGTGTGAAATCGTTCCCGAAAGGGACATCCTGTGGGCGTGATGGCCTGCGGGCTCAACACTTGATGGACGCCCTTGGTGGCGAAGGGACAGCTACGGCATCTGGGTTACTAGCGGCCATCTCTGAATTAGTTAATCTGTGGCTGGGGGGGTTGTGCCCCAAGGTGCTCGCAGAATATATTGCTTCAGCTCCCCTCACTCCCTTGCTTAAGCCTGACAATGGAATCCGCCCTATTGCCGTAGGGGCCATATGGAGGAGACTGGTTTCTAAGGTGGCCATGAAGAAAGTGGGGAAAGAAGTTGTTAAATATTTAGGGGACTTTCAGTTTGGGGTAGGTATTCCAAATGGGGCGGAGGCTGTGCTTCATAGTGCTAACAGGTTTCTCGATTCTTTCCATCATGATGGCTCGCTTGCTATGCTTACGGTTGATTTTTCTAACGCTTTCAACGCTATTGATCGCACTGCTCTGTTACGGGAAGTTCACTGTCACTGCCCTTCCATTTTCCCGTGGGTTCAGTTCCTATATGCTCAGCCAGCTAGGCTGTACGTGGGGAATGAGCGTATTGGGGCCTACGCTGGGGTTCAGCAAGGGGACCCTTTGGGGCCCTTGCTCTTTGCTCTAGCATTACACCCCCTTGTGCTAAAGGTACAGGATAACTGCGACCTTCCCTTCCATGCTTGGTACTTAGATGACGGGACGATTATCGGGGATTCGGTTCAGGTGGCTAAAGCACTTGACATTATTAGCCTGGAGGGGCCATCTCTAGGGCTCCAGCTCAATATTAGAAAAACTGAGGTTTTCTGGCCGTCGTGTGATGGGGGGAAGATCCGGCCAGGTCTGTTTCCTAGTGACATTGGCAGACCGGATCGGGGGGTCAAACTGCTTGGTGGGGCAGTCAGCCGCGACGCCGGTTTCATAAGTGATCTATCTGCTAAAAGGGCGGCGCGGGCTGTTGACCTCATGGGGCTCCTCCCTAGATTGCGGGATCCCCAAAGCGAGCTTCTATTGCTTAGATCATGTATGGGTGTAGCTAAGTTGCTCTTCGGTTTGCGTACCTGTCAGCCTCCCTTTGTGGAAAATGCGGTTTCCTGTTTCGACAAAGGCCTTCGGGAGGCCATAGAAGACATTGTTGTCTGTGGGGGGGCTTTTTTTGGGGACCTCCAGTGGCGGGTTTCGACCTTACCGCTTCGACTTGGTGGGTTAGGCCTCTCCTCAGCCCGAGACGTGGCTGCCTATGCTTTTGTGGCCTCCAGATCCCAGTCCTGGGGGCTGCAAGACCACATATTACGTAACAGTGGGGTTGCTCACGTTGACACGAATTATTCTGGCGCTATTGACCTTTTACAACGATCCCTTCCTGACTTTGATATTGGCGGTTTCTTTAATAAGGACACCGCCCCCAAAAAGCCACAGAAAACTCTGGCGAATGCTCTTTATAACCGGATCGCACAAAGTCTGGAGGAGGATTTCCGTTTGTCCGTCCGTCAGAAGGCCGTCTTAGAATGCTTGCAAAAGCCTCACGCCCAGGACTTCCTTACTGTGTTACCTATCGAAGGTTTGGGGCAACGGATGTCTGCAGTAGAGTACAGGGCAATCCTTAAATACCGGCTGATGATACCCATTTTCCCCGATGATGAAAATTGTCCGGTCTGCCGCAAAGCATGCCTTGATAAGTATGGGGAACATGCGTTACATTGTAAGGAATTGCCAGGGTTTAAATATCGGCACGATTTTGTCCGGGATGCTTTGGCAGACATCCTTAGAAGAGCGGGGATCTCCGCAAGAAAAGAGGCGTCAGTTAATTTTCTCACAGACCCCATGGAGGGGAGGTCCACCTTGCGCCCAGCAGACGTCTTAGTTTTTGGCTGGGAAGGTGGGAAACATGCGTGTGTTGATCTTACCGGGGTGTCCCCCCTTGTTGGGCTTCGGGATAGCGGGTTTGTGGCTGGGCAAGCGGTCATGAGAGCTGAATCCAAGAAAGTGGAAAAGCATGCTAAAGCATGTGAGGATAATCAGCATGTTTTCGTTCCCTTGGCCTTCGACACGTTCGGTTCCTTGGCACCGGAAGCGGTGCGGTTTTTGGCTCGGGTCCAACGAGTAGTGCACAGCAACTTTTCCACCCCCCAAGGGCGGGGTTTTGTTTTTAGCAGATTGGGATTTTCTATTCAAAAAGGGGTGGCGGCGCAGCTTGTTGCCCGCCTACCTACCATCCTTATGTAATTTACCCTTAATCAAAAAAAAAAAAAAAAAAAAAAAAAAAACAATCACACATGTTACATGGTTGAAATTAGGGGTGAGCAGAAAAAAAAAATTGAACCGAAACCAAAACCGAAAAAACCAATTTAAATGAACCACACAAAAAATTGGAAAAACAGAATCGAAAAAAACTGAACTGAAATTAGCGGTTTGGTTTCGGGTTTGCATTTTATAAAAACCGAACCAAATAACAAAAAAATCATTTTTTAATATATCTTATACATTGATTTAGGAATTATTAGTTTTATTCTTGAAAATAAATAATTTTCAAACTATTATAAAAGAAATGTCTTAATAAAAACTTTCAAAAAACATAAAAATTGTTTAGAATGTTCGGTTTATGTGAACAATAATAATTTAAATAGGTTAGTTAAATATATTACCATAAGAGTTAAATGCAATTTTCGTCCCTGCGGTTTGACACTTTTTGCTAGTTTTATCCAAAAGTTTATTTTTTTCTCATTTGGATCCAAAGGTTTTCAAATACTTGCTCGTTTCATCCAACTCGTTAACACCGTTAGTCTCAGTCAGTTAAGTAAGGGCAATTTTGTCAATTCGTCTGTTAAGTGAAAGGCCTTTTTGTCAATTCGTATGTTTTTAATCCCAACCCTATTTAAACAACCCAAGAATTACCCCCAAATTCATCACATTCATCTTCTTCCTTTTAAAACCTTAATCAATCATGTTTCAACAGTGTTTGTCACGTGAATGAAGATGTTATTATAAGACTTGAGGGAGTGGGGCGGTGACCTTGGGGCGGTGACCCATTCCCGGGCGGGAACACCGGCCCCTGGGGCGGTAAGTGGGGGGCGGGGAGGGTTGGGCGGTGAGGGGAAGCCGGGCGGGGGGGCAAGGGTTTGGGTGAGGTGGCGCATTTTGATTGGTTGTTTGAAATTGGACCGTTGATTATTAAAAAAAAAAAAAAAAACAAAAAAATTAAAATTATAACCGTTGTCAAACGGTAATATTAAAAAAAATTTTTTTTTCTAAAATCTATATATATATATAAACCACACACACTCAAAAATACTCAAACCCACAATCTCCTATTTGTATAAAATCCTTTCGAAACAATCTTTTTGTTAAATATACTTGCAAGATGTCGGACCAAAGTTCCAGTTCGTCTTCGTCGTTTGCTGAACTCGCTTTGGGCTCATCATCTGATGACGGTGCGGAGATGATAATGGCTACCATTCAGACACTCGTTAAAGTTGTAGCGGATGATGATGAAGCGACCTCGGAACCAAAGCGTAGAAAGTATATAGTTCGTGAACGACAAGCCGCAAATGATTTATTGGTACGTGATTACTTCTCGCCCGAACCAAGATACGATGAAAAAATTTTTAGGCGGCGTTTTCGTATGAGTCGTAATTTATTTATAAGAATATCAAACGATTTAGAAAATAATTACGAATATTTCCAACAAAGGCCCGATGCGCGTGGTGAGTTGGGATTTACCACGTTTCAAAAGGTCACAGCCGCGCTAAGACACTTAGGTTACGGGCAAACTTCCGACATAATGGACGACTATCTAAAGATGTCGGCCCGAACGGCCAGGGAAAGTCTCCACTTTTTTTGTTCGTACGTCATTGAACTATATTTAAAAAAATATTTGAGAAAACCTACGTTTAGTGACGTACAACAACTCTTGGAATTCCACGACGAAAAACATGGTTTTCCTGGTATGCTCGGGAGTTTAGATTGTATGAAATGGGAGTGGGAACTTTGTCCAACTGCATGGCAAGGTCAACACTCAAGTGGATATCATAAAAAGCCTTGTATGATGCTTGAAGCGGTTGCATCACAAGATCTTTGGATTTGGCATGCGTTTTTTGGTGTGCCCGGTTCGAACAACGATATAACTATTCTTAATCAATCCCCAATTTTCAACGATCTTGTAAATGATGTTGGACCGAAAGGAACTTTTTATGTAAACGGGGTAGAATACAAGTACGGGTATGTTCTAACAGATGGAATTTACCCTGATTGGGCCGTTTTCGTAAAAGCGTTTACACGGAGGACTACGTTAGACGAAAAGCGAACAAAGTTTAACAAAGCTCAAATGGCTGCACGGAAAGACATTGAACGAGCTTTCGGTGTTTTACAAAAAAGATGGCGCATTTTGTCTATGCCATGTCGAGTGATGGAAAAAGCGCAAATAAAAAATATCATGTATGCATGCATTATTTTACATAACATGATTTTGGAAGACGAAGGGCGTGCAATATGCGAGTATTTTGGTGACGCACCACCATCAAGTCAAGGAAACATTACCGATGAAGAAAGATCGTTAAACAACATGGAAATAAAAAATACTCAAACACATCACAACCTTCGAGCGGATTTGGTTGAGCATATTTGGACTGTACCAAGACAATACCCATCCGACAGTGATGATTAAAAACATGTTTGATGTATTTGTTTAGTTAATGTATTTTTTTTAGTTCATGTATTTTTTTATTTCATGTTTTTTATATTTTTTATTTTGTAGTTTATTATTAATTATTAATGTTTTTTAATTATGTTTTATTAATATTGTTATATTTACTTAAAAAACAAAAAAAAAAGAAAAAAGAAATGTCACATGTCAATTCCCCCCCACTCTTCCCCCCCCTTCCACTCCCCACAATTTTTCCCCCCCCCAAATGGACCCCACAAGTACCACATGGCAATTCCCCCCCACTCTTCCCCCCCCCCTTCCACTCCCCACAATTTCCCCCCCCCCCAAATGGACCCCACAAGTACCACATGGCAATTCCCCCCCTCTTTCCCCCCCCCCCCCCCCCTCCACTCCCCATAGTCTAAGGTTTCAATTGTTTTCAAGATACATAAAATGTTCATAACACATTTACCAGGCAACTTAACAACTAGCCATTAATAAATTCAAATAATTTAAGCAATTTTCAAATAAAAATCCAGAAAAACCAAGGCTCTGATTTGTAAACATCAACTTCTGACACAGCTTCAAACCTAAATGGTTTTTTACAAACCTTTCGTCTCAAATAATACCTCACAAGTTCCTCATCAGTAGGATGAAACCGAAACCCAGGTGCTAGTGACGTCGACGGCTGAGACGATGACGTCATCAAGTCATGACTCATTTTTTTTTTCAGTTTTGTTGGGTATCAGTTTATCACACTCTATTGTGATTAATAAAAGAGAGTGATTTGAAGAAATTAAGATTGTTTGTGAAGCAAGTGAGGTACATGAACAGTACCAACCATGATGATCACTTGATGAGAGAGAGAGAAGGGGTTGCCCGTGAGTTAAGAAACCACCATTGATGGTTGATGAATGGATGCTTGCTTGACACGGAAATCGAGACACAGATAGAGAAAACACTGTTGAAACATGTTTGGTTAGGGTTTTGAAAGGAAGAAGATGAATGTGATGAATTTGGGGGTAATTTAGAGACTTGGGTTGTTTAGATAGGGTTGGGATTAAAAACATACGAATTGATAAAAATGCCCTTCACTTAACAGATGAATTGACAAAATTGCCCTTACTTAACTGACTGAGACTAACGGTGTTAACGAGTTGGATGAAACGAGCAAGTATTTGAAAACCTTTGGATCCAGATGAGAAAAAAAAACTTTTGAATGAAACTAGCAAAAAGTGTCAAACCTTAGGGACGAAAATGACATTTAACTCTTAACATAAATATAAACATTTAAGAAAGATTCTTAAACGTTGGACTATAAGTTCTATTTTTAAATTATTTTCCAAAAACCGAAAAGACCAAAAACTAAACCGAACCATTACTAAAATAAAACAAAAAATCGTAACCGAAAAACCGAAACCAAAACCGAACGGTTTTAAAAAACCAAAAACCAAACACTACGGTTACAGTTATAGTTTTACCAAAAAACCGAACCGCACCATAAACACCCCTAGTTGAAGTGGTCATAGTGAAAAATAAAACCTTCCAAGTATACTAATTCTTTGTTGTCAAATCCTGAAACCTAAATGAAGTTAAATTACACTAAAATCTTATATCACATATTCTCATCTAGTTCGTGAAAACACACACACAAAAAGAACCGCAATAAAAATATATAGTAAGTACATTAGAAAATTCTAGGGATCGAGAGCTGATGTGGTCAAACCCTAAAAACATCATTCCCCTTGAATATGCGAGGTGCCAAGCTTTATTATTATTCTATATACTCTTAAAGGAGAAAGTCGGTGTACAATCAGATTGTGTCACATGTCAGCAAGTCATTGGACCATGCTTTACCCCTCCTCTCTCACACACTTCTCTCACGTGCTTTTCTTTTCTTCTTTCTTTGATTGAAAATTACGTTTCTACCCCCCATAAAATCACTGAATTACGGTATCACCATGAAACCTTCGATCGGCTTGCCGCACAAATAAAAAACAAAATATTAGACTTTTATCCCCCTTTAGTTTATGGCAACTTTATAAAATGTCATTTAGACCTCTTTAGTTTTGAAACGTTTAAGGTTCACACCATATTTTATTTCCTTCACTAAGATTAAGAGTTTGTCACATGCTTATTTTAATGTAGGTGTCGATACAAAATCAAGTTTTGACGTAAGCGGTAGAAATTCACTTTCACGGTTCCACGTAGACAGCTTAAATTCACGTTCGACATAACCTTCTCGAAAAATATTCTGGTAATTTTTTTTTTACTAAAAAATGATTTCTTTACGTGCTTATTTTTAGGTATGAACTTTTTTATGCATTGTTTACGAATCGTGTGTCGACCACCGTTCGTTGTAGCTCAGTTGGTAGACCGCCTATCTTTTAACCGCGTGGTCGTGGGTTCGGGTCCCACGAATGGTGCAACCATATTTATTCATACCGAGTTAGATACATGTCCGCGGGAAATGCCTGCGGGTCAAATACTAGTTGTTGTGGTTGTTGTTGTTGTTCTTATTATTATTATTATTATTATTATTATTATTATTATTATTATTATTATTATTATTATTATTATTATTCACGTCCCTACTTCTATATACCAACAAAAACTTTATAAAAAACTTAAATCAAAATCACAAATTGAGTTCCAGCATCTACTCAAATAAAAACAAACATAATCCTATATTTGGCCTGTGATGCATCATTTTTCAACAACAACAATCACAAATGGTCAAACCTACTCCTCCATGATCATGCATTTCTAAATAATATATTCATTCATCTACTTGCCCATAAGTCAAATGATACAAACCTGCTGTCATGTTCACTACATATCCTATATCTGTTCAAAAATTTTGTCCCACTTTATGACCACCACTTCATAACAAAAAAATAAAAAATCACAGATGGGTGCAAGAATCCCACAACTAATCTTCATACTGATCATCCATTTTTGGTTTTCGACCGCACAAAACGATGATGGTATGTTCATATATGACATATCACTGTTTTATTAATCTAGTTTTTAAATAATTTGCATGATTGATATTATGATATCATGCAGCTACAACTTTGAGAGCTTTGAAAGATGCATGGGACAACACACCTCCTAACTGGGATGATAACTCTGACCCGTGTAGCGGTTGGGATGGAATAACTTGCAGAAACTCGCGTGTTACTTCCATGTAAGTCCTTACTTACCTTCTTTAATAATATTCATCTTCAGCCTGCAGGCTGCAACTAAGTAGTATCTTGTTTTTAGAACTTTGGCTAGTATGGGTTTGACCGGGTCGCTCACTGGAGATATTGGGATGTTAACCGAGTTGCAGATTCTGTAAGTTTTCCGGTTAGATGGTTGAATGAATTGTGAATTTTGTAGGTATGTTTGATGCAGACTCTTTTTTTTTTTTTTTTTTTTTTTTTTGTAGAGATTTGTCTTACAAC